>CM075977.1:89142417-89309210 GCA_038087875.1 Malacoraja senta | reverse complement strand
TGTGATCATGGCTGATCGTCCCTGCCTGCCTTCTCCCCATATCCCTTGATTCCACTAGCCCCTAGAGCTCTATCTAACTCTCTTAAATCCATCCAGTGACTTGGCCTCCACTGCCCTCTGTGGCAGGGAATTCCACAAATTCACAACTCTCTGGGTGAAAAGGTTTTTTCTCACCTCAGTCTTAAATGGCCTCCCCTTTATTCTAAGACTGTGGCCCCTGGTTTTGGAGTCGCCCAACATTGGGAACATTTTTCTTGCACCTAGCTTGTCAGTCCTTTTATAATTTTATATATTTCTATAAGATCGCCCCTCATCCTTCTAAGCTTCAGTGAATACAAGCCTAGTCTTTTAAATCTTTCCTCATATGACAGTCCCCGCCATCCCAGGGATCAATCTCATGAACCTACGATGCACTGCCTCTATCACAAGGATGTCCTTCCTCAAATTAGAGACCAAAATTGTACACAATACTCCAGATGTGGTCTTACCAGAGCCCTATACAACTGCAGAAGAACCTCTTTACGCCTATACTGAAATCTTCTTGTTATGAAGGCCAACATTCCATTAGCTTTCTTCACTGCCTGCTGTATCTGCACGCCAACTTTAAGTGACTGGTGTACAAGGACACCCAGATCTTGCTGCACCTCCCCCTTACCTAACCTAACCCCATTGAGATAATAATCTGCCCCCTTGTTTTTGTCACCAAAGTGGATAACCTCACATTTATCTATATTATACTGCATCTGCCATGCATCTGCCCACTCACTCAACCTATCCAGGTCACCCTGCAACCTCCTAACATCCTCTTCACAGTTCACACTGTCACCCAGCTTTGTGTCATCCGCAAACTTGCTAGTGTTGCTCCTAATTTCCTCTTCCAAATCATTAATGTATGGTAAACAGTTGCGGCCCCAACAACGAGCCTTGCGGCACTCCACTCGCCACTGCCTGTCATTCTGAAGAGGACCTGTTCACTCCTACTCTTTGCTTCCTGTCTGCCAACCAATTTTCTATCATTGTCAACACCCTACCCCCCAATACCATGTGCCCTAAATTTAGTCACCAGTCTCCCGTGCGGGACCTTATCAAAGGCTTTCTGGAAGTCTAGATACACTACATCCACTGGCTCCCCTTCATCCATTTTACTTGTCACATCCTCAAAATATTCCAGAAGATTAGTCAAGCATGATTTCCCTTTCGTAAATCCATGTTGACTTGGACTAATTCTTTTATTGCTATCCAAATGCCCCATTATTACCTCTTTAATAATTGACTCCAGCATCTTTCCACCACCACCGTCAGGCTAATAGGTCTGTAATTCCCCATTTTCTCTCGCTCCTTTCTTGAAAATTCGGATACATTAGCTATCCTCCAATCCACAGGAACTGATCCTGAATCTATTGGAAAATGATCACTAATGCGTCCACTATTTCTAGAGCCACCTCCCTGAGGACCCTGTAATGCAGACCATCCGGCCCAGGGGATTTATCATCCTTCAATCCCATAAGCCTACCCAATACTATTTCTCGCCTAATGAAAATTTCTTTCAGTTCCTCTACCGCCTTAGATCCTCTGTCCTCCAGTACATCTTCTGGGAGATTGTAACTGACCTCCTTAGTGATGACAGATCCGAAATACCTGTTCAACTCTTCTGCCATTTCCTTGTTACCCATAATAATTTCACCCGTGTCTGTCTTCAAGGGACCCACATTTGACTTTGCTACTCTTTTCCCTTAACATATCTGTTGCCTTTGTTTTGGAAATGCTAAAGCTGTGTTGCCTTTGGTTTGGAAATGCTGAAGCTTTTACTGTCCTTCCTGGCCAGCTTCCCCTCGTACTTCATCTTTTCAGCCCATATTGGCCGTTTTGTTTCCTTCTGTTGTCCTATGAAAGTTTCCCAATCCTCTGGCTTCCGGCTACTCTTTACTGTGTTGTACATCTTTTCTTTTAGTTTTATTCTATCCCTAACTTCCCTTGTCAGCCACGGTTGCCTCCTACCCTTAGAATCTTTCTTCCTTTTTGGAATGAAATCCTGCGTCTTCCGGATTATTCCCAGAAATTCCTGCCATTGCTGTTCCACTGTCACTCCTGCTAGGAGCCCTTTCCAGTCTACCTTGGCCAGCTCCTCTCTCATGCCTTCATAGTCCCCCTTTGTTCAACTGCATCACTTCCGATTTAACCTTCTCCTGCTCAAATTGCAGATTAAAACTAATCATATTATGACCACTACCTCCAAGTGGTTCCTTTACCTCGAGTTCTCTTATCAAATCTGGTTCATTAGACAACACTAAATCCAGAATTTCCTTTTCTCTGGTCGGCTCCATTACAAGCTGCTCTAAGAATCCATCTCGGAGGCACTCTACACACTCTCTTTCTTGGGATCCTAAACCAACTTGACTTTCCCAGTCTACCTGCTTATTGAAATCCCCCATCACCACAGTGGCATTACCTTTGTTACATGCCAGTTTTAACTCCTGCTGCAACTTACACCCTACATCCGGGCTACTATTTGGGGGTCTGTAGATAACACCAATTAGTGTCTTCTTGCCTTTACAATTCCTCAACTCGATCCACAGTGACTCTACCTCGTCAGTCCCCTATATCTTCCTTCGCAAGGGACTGAATTCCATCCCTCACCAGCAGAGCTACCCCCCTCCTCTGCATGCCAGACATCAACCTCCTGAAACTGATGCTCTGAACTCTCTCATGAGGTGATGTTTTCAAAATTCAAGATTCAAGAGAGTTTATTGTCATGTGTCCCAGATAGGACAATGAAATTTTTGCTTTGCTTCAGCACAACAGAATATAGCAGGCATAAATAAATACAGAACAGATCAGTGTGACCATATACTATTGAATATATATTATATATATATATATATATATATATATATATATCTGTATATATCTATATCTATATCTATATTACTAAAAGTCTGATCTTGACCACTTCCTGTTCTGTATATTGCTTTTAGAAAAAACGCTGCCACTTACGGCTGTCATTTTTGGCCATCTTCCTCAGAATCCCACTCCGCTGCGCAGGACAAGGATTTTTCCCATCGATAAAAAATAAAAGAGTTATTAGTGTTTAAAAAATGTTCAGATTCTCTCTCCTGAAGGCCACGCCACTTCCGGAGGGACTATAAATAGGTATGTTACAATACTTGCCTTCAGCGGCGCTGTAATTCTGTCACTGGCCGTGTGCGCGATTTTGGCGCCTTTAAGGGTGGGCGGGGTTAAAGCGCGGGTTTCTCCTCCCTTGTCCTGAATTATACTTTGTTGGAGTACCAGCTTCTCTGGAAGAAGCGTTCCGAGTGCCGTTTTGCGTAGTTTCTTTTAAAAATCTCCCAACAAGTTCAGCGTTGGAATCATTTTAAAATCATCTTCTGAAGCGTCAATGCCAACAACGGGGACGGATTTCACACAAGGGAAAGGTAAACGAAAGTGCTTTATTTTAATGTATAAACGTTCTCCTTAAGAGGCCTTTAATTCATATTTTTACATGCGACACGGTGATTTTATTCCCCGAATTAACGGCAGTATTTTTCATGCCAATACGGGGTTAAATTCACCGCAAATGAACGTTCCAAAAGATCGCGTTCCAGTAATCCTCACTCGCAAGATGAATTAAATCCCCATTTATTTACAGGTATTAAAACATTCAATTCCTTCCATTTGGCCTGTAAATTCATGAAAATGAGATTTAAAAATTATGTTATATTGTGAATTATTGTGTGAATGTTATTTGGACACTTGGGCTATTTAAAAATGTTAATCTATTCTTAAGAAATTGATAGATGTTTAGATCTAGTAATTGAATTTTGTAATTAGCTACAATTAGGTAACTAACTAATTATATGCTTTAATTTCATGTCTTCGAAGTAAGATTGTTTCATATTTGTTTCAGAATGCTTCAATCTATAATAACTGAAAATTTCTTTCAGTTATCAGAATTTTTAAGAAAGTTATGGGCTTTTAACTGTCCTCGATCACAGCTTTTGTGTTAAGTCAATGGAAAAGCAATAGGGAACTAGATGCTAATTTCTGAGTATTATAATGGCCATAACATTTTTAATACTGAAGATATGAAAGTGAATTAAGTGTCAAATTAAACTTCTTTTTATGCTTTATCTGATGGCATAAATTGCAGACTTTATTTTTAAAATCTCAAAATGTTGTAACATTGCTACTATAAAACCCGGAAGTGTTGAGTGCCTCTGTCAGTCTCTGCAAGATTGGGGATCGAGAGGGTCACATCTCTCAGTCTGAGCTGTGAATAACACTGAACACATGTCTACTAAACTGAGTGGTTTTACTGACCTGTCAGTGCCCTTAATGTGGTTTGAAAATATAGTTTGGAAATGCTAAAGCTGTATTGCCTTTGGTTTGGAAATGCTAAATCTGTGTTGCCTTTGGTTTGGAAATGCTAAAGCTGTGTTGCCTTTGGTTGGAAATGCTAAAGCTGTGTTGCCTTTGGTTTGGAAATGCTAAAGCTGTGTTGCCTTTTGTTTGGAAACGCTAAAGCTGTGTTGCCTATGGTTTGGAAATGCTAAAGCTGTGTTGCCTAATTAAAGTTGCCTTGCATAGTTAAAGTTGCCTTGTCTTCTATATAATTAAAAGTCTAATCTTGACCACTTCCTGTTTGTGCTTTATATGATTTTAGAAAAAATGCTACCATGTAAGGCTGTGATTTTTGGCCATCTTACTCGGTCCCCCTCCACTCATCAGGTGCAGAGGATTTTTCCCAGTGATGAAAAATAAAAGTGTTATTAGTGTTAAAAAAATGTTGAGATTCTCTCCTGTCAATCACGCCATGAAGGTCACGCCCCTTCTGGTGGGAGGGAGGGACTATAAAACCCAGACGTGTGGGCGTGGCTCAGTCTCCGCAAGATGGAGGAGGGAGAGGTCACTACTCGCTGTCTTTAGTGGCCTTGCACCCTGCTTGAAATGGTATAAAGCTGCACTTGAATGGTATGAAACTGCCACACGCACGCACACACACACACACACACACACACTCACACTCACACTCACACTCACACACAGACACACACGTCTTTTTTTTTTAGTTGAGTTTAATAGCCTGATGGCTGTGGGGAAGGGGCTATTCCTGAACCTGGATGTTGCAGATTTCAGGCTCCTGTACTTCTACCTGAAGGCAGCGGGGAGATGAGTGACTGGCCATGATGGTGTGGATCCTTGATGCTGGCAGCCTTTTTGAGGCAGCGACTGCGATAGATCCCCTCGATGGTAAGGAGGTCAGAACCGATGATGGTCTGGGCAGTGTTTACAATTTTTTGCTGTCTTTTCCGCTCCTGGGCGCGCAAGTTGCCAAACCAAACCAGGATGCAACTGGTCAGCATGCTCTCAGCATGCTCATTCAGGTGGATCAGAGGAAAAGATTAAGAATCTGCTAAAATCTTTCTTGGAAAAAAATACAGTTTTCGCACTGCTTCCTGGAAATCTCTGGCTCATGACCCCTTAACGAGGGGAAGAGAATCTTTCAGGGAGATATTGTGAGCCTTGAAGCCGTACAATGAAATCTCTCTGTCATCCTGCATAAATGGTTAAATTAGCAGACTGGTTGTACAACGCCGCCCCACCATCATCTACCTCATCTGTAGAAGAGGTTTAGGTTTATTATTGTCATGTGTATCAAGGTACAGTGAAAAGCTTTGTTTTGCATGCTATCAAATCAGATAACACCATACATAAATATAATCAAATCAAACACAAGTAGAGCAAAGCGGAAGATACCGAGTGCAGAATATAGTTCTTAGCATTGTAGCGCATCAGTTCCAGAGACCAAGTCCAATGTCTGTATTGGATAGTAGCTTATGGAGGGACTGTTTAGAAGCCTGATAACAGAGGGGAAGAAGCTGTTCCTGAGGCTGGAGGTGCCGCTTTCAAGCTTCTCTGCCATCTCTACCTTCTGTCTGAGGGGAGCAGGGAGAAAAAGGAATGACCAGGGTGAGACAAGTCTTTGATTATGTCTGTGTGATAGCCTGGGCTACATCCACAACTCTGCAATTTCTCAAAACAATGAATTGCAGATGTTGTTTTTTATAAAAAGGACACAAAGTGCTGGAGTAACTCAGTGGGTCAGGCAGCAACTTGGGAGAAAATGGATAGGTAAATTTATCGGGTCAGGATCCTTCTTCAGACTGACCCGAAACATCATTTAGCCATGATCTCAAAGGTTGCAGCCTGACCTGATGAGTTATTCCAACATTGTATTTTTCTTTCTCTACAATTACTTGCACTCTTGGGCAGAGCTGTTCTAAAACTAAGCTGTGATGCAACCCGACAGTGTGCTTTCTGTGGGGCATGTGTAAAAGTTTGTAAAGGGCCTGTCCCACTTACGTGTCCTTGGCATGCAAATTACGCGACCTCGTGGTCGCGTTGAGGCGCACAGGCATCGTATGGCCGTGCGGGGGCCGGTCCCACTGAGAAGCGCGGAGGGGTATGTAGTTGTGCGCGACATCGTGCGGGGCTCCAAAATTTTTGTTGCGAACAAAATCTTCGCACGCCAACGGCCTGTCGCGTAACTGACGGCCAAAGTGGGACAGGCTCAAGACCCTGGCGCGACGCAACGTCTCGCCTCCAACAGCAGCAGTAGCAGGCAAATGATCACCGAACTCGGCCTGGGGCTCACGGCCGGTGCGGTCCGGATCCGCCCCCACTTCTACTTCCAGAGCGGGGCCAAGAAAATTGAAGATAGACATAAAATGCTGGAGTAACTCAGCGGGACCGGCAGCATCTCTGGAGAGAAGCAATGGGTGACGTTTCGGGTCAAGACCCTTTTCAGACTGAAGAAGAGTCTCGACATGAAACGTCACCCATTGCTTCTCTCCAGAGATGCTGCCGGTCCCGCTGAGTTACTCCAGCTTTGTGTCCATCTTCAAATGACGTCACGCGCTCCAGACGGCTGTGCGTACGCATGAAATTGGGTGCGACCTTCGCAGGACCGTCGCGGCTCAACGCGACCACGAGGTCCCGTAATTTGCGTGCCAAGGACACGTAAGTGGGACAGGCCCTTAAGAGTCATGGGAGACGTCGAATTTCTAAAGTCTCCTCAGGAAGTTGAGGCATTGGTGTGCCTTCCTGGCTGTTGCATCAATGTGGTTGGTCTATGACATTGTTGGTAGTATTTAACGCCTAGGAATTTGAACCTTTCGCCAATTTTGGTGCAAATTGGGACAACTGTGCTTCCTGAAGTTGATGATTAGTTACTTTGTATTCCTGACATTGAGGAAGAGGTTATTGTCCTAACATCATGTTATTAAGTTTGTTATCTCTTTCCCATACTCCATCTCCTCATTGTTCATGATCCAGCCAGTGGTGGCATCTTCATGCTGCCTGAACTGTTGAGTTACTCCAACACTTTGTGTCCTCATTGGTTGTAGTCCGAGTCAGAAAGTCAAGGATCTGGAGGGGGGGGGGGGGGGGGGGGTGGGGGGAAATTATAGTGTTGAAAGCTATATTGATTGCATGGCAGAGTAGACTCGATGGGCCGAATGGCCCATTGCTGCTATGGTCAGTATGGACGAGTTGGACTGCAGAGCCTATTTCCTCACTCTGTGACTCTATCTCAAAACCCACAATACTGAAGTAAATTATCCAGGAAACAAAGAGTAGGAATTATGGATCCTTTTCAGAATGGCAGGCAGTGACTGTGGGTTGCTGCAAGGCTCGGTGCTGGGACCCCAGTTTTTTATAATATGTATTAATGATTTAGAGGAGGGAATTAAATGTAACATCTCCAAGTTTGCGGATGACACAAAGCTGGGTGGCAGTGTGAGCTGCGAGGAGGAAGCTATGAGGCTGCAGGGTGACTTATACAGGTTGGATGAGTGGCCAGATGCATGGCGGATGCAGTATAATGTGAATAAATATGAGGTTATCCACTTTGGTGGCAAGAACAGCAAAGCAGATTATTATCTGAATGGTGTCGGATTAGGAAAAGGGGAGGAGCAATGTAACCTGGGAGTGCTTGTACATCAGTCACTGAAAGTAAGCATGCAGATACAGCAGGCAGTGAAGAAAGCTAATGCATGTTGAGAGGATTTGAGTTTAGGAGCAAGGAGGTCCTACTGCAGTTGTAACAGGGCACTGGTGAGACCGCACCTGGAGTATTCAGGGCTCGAAATTAGAGGTTGCCCCGGGTGCCATTGACCACCCAAAGTGCCGCCGGGCAACCTAAACACCGAGTCATTTTGCCCGGCTTGGCAATCAAATACTGGTTTATACCGAGAGACACAAAAAACTGGAGTATCTCCGGCGGGTCAGGCAGCATCTCTGGAGAATAGGAACGTGACGTTTCGTGTCGGCAGCGGCGGCTGTATTCCTCTAGTATCTTTGATTGTGGGGCAAAGATACTAGGTGACGAAGGGTCGGAGCGAATGACGGGCCCCGAACAGCGGCAGCAGCGGCCGCGAGAGCGGTTCCACCGCCACCTCCTCCCGCACCCTGCCCGGCGGTAGGAGGCCTCCCTCTCCCTCTCCCTCCCTCCTCCCGGCCTCGGCATGCGGGAGGGGTTGTTTTGAAAGCACCGTTGGCGGATTTGCAAGCAGCGGCCGCTATCGCCCTGATAACGGCGCTTTCAAAACAACCCCTCCCGCACGCCGAGGCCGGGAGGTAGGGAGGTCTCCTTCCGCCGTCTGAAGCAGCTGCACCAAAGATCCTGAGCTGCACCGCTCGGCCCCGCACCTTGCTGTCGGCTGGCGGAGGAGGGGAGGCGGCGGCACGTTGGCGTTGGACAGGGACGGCCAAGGCAGCGGGGCGATGTCCGAGGAGCGCTGACTTTCATTCCTCCCCACCTCCTCTGTCCCTCCCTCCCCCCTCTCTCTCTCTTTTGTTCTCCACCCCTCTTATCCTGGGACCCCTCCTCTCCATCCCGCACTGATCCCCATTCCCTCCTCTAGTCAGTCCTCACTGACATTCCCTGTGCTCCCCTCCCCATCTAACCCCCCCCCCCAATCTATTCATCACCCTACCCACCTCGCATTGATTCTCCTGCCACCCCCCCCCCCATCCACCCTACACTGGTCCCCCAATTCATCCTGTAATGACCCCCCTTCCCATCCATCCTGTAGTGGTCTGCCCATTCATCTTTTACTGATCGCCCATTCATCCTGTACTGATCCCCTCATGCATCCTGTACTGATCCCCTCATGCATCCTGTACTGATCCCCTCATTCATCCTGTAGTGATATCCCATTCATCCTGCACAGACCCTCCCACACCATCCTGACACCCCCCCCATTCATCCTGAACTGATCCCCCCCATTCATCCTGTGCTGACCCTCCCCCCCATCCATCCTGTACTGACCCCCCCCATTCAAGAAGAATGGGGGGAACAGTCTGAAGAAGGATCTCAACCCGAAACGTTGCCATTTCCCTTAGCTCCATAGATGCTGCCTCACCCGCTGAATTTCTCTAGCATTTTTGTCTACCCCCATTCATCCTGTACTGAACCCCCCCCATCCATCCCGTAATATCGCCCCATTCAACACCACTGACATCCCCGTGCTCTCCCCTTACAATTTTACATACTCCAACCAACACGTACTAATTCACATGCCTCAATCCATCCATTCCGCACCGATTGCCTTCTCAACCCCCGCCATCTATCCACCCTGCACTGATTCACACACCCCCTGACCCTATTGTGCTTCATGGTCTTCAGAACGAACATTGACTATGTTTGATAACGGAATGCAATCAAATGTGTTTTCATTCCCAATGTTATTATTTGTTTTGACACCTTTAAACATATTACCAAAAGAATATTTGCTGCAGTTATGTCCTTTGGCCATCCCTTGTCAGTTAGTGTGATGTTTAAGCTGTCAGATGGGTATAGTCAGTTTTAACAACTATTATCATAAAATGCCTTTAGAAATTTCCTTGCAACCTGTATATTTTGTTACGGATAAATTATGTGGGATGCCAGAGTGTTTCTGTGCCAATAGCAATAACGACCCATGCTATGGCCATGTCATGGTAATTTTCAGTCCTTCACAGAAAACATGCTTGCATCAATCTGTAGTGTGTATGGTTAAGCATATATGTTACCATGGTCCAGGATTTATTGACACACGTTGATCATATGCTGAATAATCCAACCACATTTTTGTTTGGAAGTGGAAAGAGCTAATAGAAATTGCATTCATTGCAATGTGTAAAAAGAGTTGAGATATTGTATTATAATTTTGCTGCATGTCATTGTGGTATATATCATGTCTTGATTGGTGAATATGTTTAGTTTGTGAGTTATTTGAAGCAGAAATAATATGTGAATGTAGACAAAAGTGCTGGAGAAACTCAGCGGATGCGGCAGCATCTATGGAGCGAAGGAAATAGGCAACGTTTCGGGCTGAAACCCTTCTTCAGACTGATGGGTTTTGGCCTGAAACGTTGCCTATTTACTTCGCTCCATAGATGCTGCTGAATTTCTCCAGCACTTTTGTCTACCTTCGATTTTCCAGCATCTGCAGTTCCTTCTTGAACATAATATGTGATTGCTTCATTGAGCATAATTCCGACTGGTAACTACGCACTTCGTCCGAGCACATTATCGCATGCGTCATGCAAACCATCTTAAATGACCACCTAAACTGTCATTTGGCAACCTAAAAAGCTGTCAAGGTTGCCCGGCTGGCAACAGGGGAAAAAAGTTAAGCGAGAGCCCTGGTATTGTGTGCAATTTTGGTCTAATTTGAGCAAGGCCATTATTGCTATTGAGGGAGTGCAGCTTAAGTTCACCAGGTTAATCCCCGGGATGGCAGGACTGACATATGATGAAAGAATGGGTCGACTGAGCTTGTATTCACTGGAATTTAGAAGGATGAGAGGGTATCTTATATAAACATAAAATTCTGAAAGGATTGGACAGGCTAGATGCAGGATAAATGTTACCAAAGTTGGGGGAGTACAGAGCCAGGGATCACAGTTTAAGACTAAGGGGTAGGCCATTTAGGACTGAGATGAGGAAAATCTTCTTCACCCAGAGAGTTGTGAACCTGTGGAATTCTCTGCCACAGAAGGCAGTGGGGGCTAATTCACTGGATGTTTTCTAGAGAGGGTTAGATTTAGCTCTTGGGTCTAAAAGAATCAAGGGATATGGGGAGAAAGCAGGAAAGGGGTACTGTTTTAGATGATCAGCCATGATCACATTGAATGGCGGTGCTGGCTCGAAGGGGCGAATGGCCTACTCCTGCGCCTATTTTTCGATGTTTCTATGGTTGCATAGGACTCATGTAGACTTCTGATGTTCATTATATAATTTTGTTGGAGATTATGGCTAACTTCTAATAGATAGTTTTGGGAAGAGTCAGATGTTTAAAAATAATTGATTGCATTTGATTACTTTTCCCAAGAAGATCTCTTGGCCTGAAATTAATCTTTAACATTGTCACATTAAACAAGATTTAAAAAACTCTGTTTCCTAATTGAAATATTTCATGTAACGTTTCATCATAGAGGAGTAGTTGTGTCGTGTGACTAATTGGCTAATGTTAAAATAATGTTTATTTACTCTATAAATCTCAAGACTAAGGTATTTGTCAACTTTCAGTTGCTGCAGGTATATGTAGTTTATTTAACCATTTTACCCATTACCAAGTGGTAACAGGAGACGCTCACAGGAGGCAGACTACTGACTGACATCTATTACAATCCCACTGACTCCTATCATCATCTAGACTACACTTCTTCCAACCCAGCTTCCTGTAAAGACTCTATGCCCAATCCCAATTCCTCTGTCTATGCTGCATCTGCGCCCAGGATGTGGTTTTCCATACCAGGTCATTGGAGAAGTCCCCCTCATTATTTAGGGAACGGGGGTTCCCCCCTTCCATTATAGATGAGGCTCTCACTCGGGTCTCCTCGATATCCCACAGCTCCGCTCTTGCTCCCCCTCCCACCATTCGTGACAAGGACAGAGTCCCCCTTGTCCTCACCTTCCACCCCATCAGCCGTCGCATACAGCATATAATCCTCCAACATTTTCGCCACCTCCAACGCGATCCCACTACTGGCCACATCTTCCCATCTCCACCCCTTTCTGCTTTCTGCAGAGACCGTTCCCTCCGCAACTCTCTTGTCAACTCATCCCTTCCCACCCATACCACCCCCTCCCCAGGTACTTTCCCCTGCAACGGCAGAAGATGCAACACCTGTTCCTTTACTTCACCCCTTGACTCCATCCAAGGACCCCAACAGTCTTTTCAGGTGAGGCAGAGGTTCACTTGTACCTCCTCCAACCTCATCTGTATCCGCTGTTCCAGGTGTCCTGTATATTGGCGATACGAAGCGCAGGCTTGGCGATCGTCTCGCTGAACACCTCCGCTCAGTCGCCTTAACGTACCTGATCTCCCGGTTGCTCAGCACTTTAACTCCCCCTCCCATTCCCAATCTGACCTTTTTGTCCTGGGCCCCCTCCACTGTCAGAGTGAGGCCCAGCGCAAATTGGAGGAACAGCACCTCATATTTAGCTTGGGTAGTTTACACCCCATCGGTATGAGCATTGACTTCTCTAACTTAAAATAGCCTTTGCTTTCCCTCTCTCTATCTCTCCATTCCCTCCCCTTTCCCAGTTCTCCCACCAGTCTTACTGTCTCTATCTACATTCTATCTCTGTCCTGCCCACTCCCCTGACATCAGTCTGAAGAAGGGTCTCACCCATTCCTTCTATCCAGATATGCTGCCTGTCCCGCTGAGTTACTCCAGCATTTTGTGTCTACCTTCGATTTAAACCAGCATCTGCATTTCAAAGGTTTCAAAGGTCTTTTATTGTCACATGTACCAATTAAGGTACAGTGATATGCGAATTACCATACAGCCATACGGGAAAAAAAAGCAACACAACCACATAAGCTAACAAAAACATCCACCACAGCGGATTCCCACATTCCTCACTGTGATGGAAGGCAAAAAAGTCCAAGCTACTTCCTCTTTCCTCTTTATTCGGTGCAGTCGAACCATCCGTCGGGGCGGTCGATGCTCCCGCCTCGGGGCGACTGAAACTGCCGCGTCGGGTCGGTCGAAGCTTCTACGGCTTGGAGCTCCCGAAGTCGGTCTCTGACCAGAGACCGCGAGCTCCGTGATGTTAAGTCCGCATGCACCCACGGTTGGAGCTCCAAGGTCGATCCCTAACAAAGGGATCGTGGGCTCCGAGATGTTTAAGTCCCATAGGCTCCCCGCCGTGGAGCTCTCAAAAGTCGGTCTCCAGCAAAGGCCGCCAACTCCACGATGTTAGGCCGCTGTACGGACGGAGATACGATACAGAATAAAATCGCATTTCTGTTGAGGTAAGAGATTAGAAAAACATTTCCCCAACCCCCTACATAAAACAAGCTAAAGAACACTAAAAACACACATTTAACATATACTATTAAAACACAAAGAAGGAGGGGACAGACAAACTGTTGGCGAGGCAACCATTGCTGGCGCCACCCGGTGGAATCATTACTACACACCAAGGAGTAATTGTTTTGGAGAAATTAAATTTGGCAGTCATGCCTCCCAAATAACGACAAAACCATTGAGGTATCATTGTATGAATATTCAGATACTAGGTAGGCATTCGAGAATTAATATTCCACTATGATAAGTTAGGAAACTGACTTCAAGTTGTATAATTCATGGTCTAGTCTCAAATAAAAACAGGAGGTTGTTGATTCTAAAACATCCAACTGATTCTGTGACATCCTTCAGGGATGGAGGCTGCCATCACACCTTCCAATGATCTTTAATGCTCTGACGAGACCCATCAAAAGTTGTTGTATAATATTGACCTTTTAAGTTTTTATTTTCATGTGCAAAGTGCAGAATTCGGCTGTTCATGTTTGCTCCGCCATTCAATTATGGCTGATCTATCTTTCCCCCCAAACTCTATTCTCCTGCCTTCTCCTGTTAACCCCTGACACCCTTACTAATCAAAAATCTATCTATCGCTGCCTTCTGTGGCAAAGTATTCCACAGATTCACCACCCTCTGACTAAAGAAATTCCTCCTCATCTCCTTCCTTTTGCATCTTTAGATTGCGCTACAATCTTGCACCATTCCGTATTACCTGTATTTATTGTCGTATTTATCATGATTGTATACATACTGTGTACTTAAGTCAAGTTTGATTTATTGTTGTCTACGCAAGTGCAGTGAGGTAGAGATACAAAAAAAACATCTTGCAGCAGCATCACTGGACAGGCATATAGGCTTGGATAAAAGCATGAATTATAATAAATTCATTTGCTAAATGTAAAAGACTGTGCAAGTAACCAAAATATTACTGTAAAAATGCACAACTGGACAACAAGTCCATGGTAGTGCAAGTGGTAGTCTGTACTGTTCCGTTGCTGCTTCTTCTTGCGTACGGCGTGCACAGCCTAAAGTTGTAGGATAACTTGTTCTATTTGATCTTATTTGATTGTGCACGCCAGGTTGATTGCATTCGTCGAAACAGGGCGGACCACGTGAAGGTTGCAATCTTCCACCCCGTTCCATTGCTGATGTTGGTTCAAGAACCTGATGGTTGTACAAAGTTAGCTGTTATTGAACCTGGTGGTGTGGGACTTCAGACCTCTGTACCTCTTACCTGATGGTAGCTGTGAGAAGATTGGTGATTGATGCTGCTTTCTTGAGGAAGTACCTTATGTAGATATTGTTGACTTTGAGCCAAGAATTTGTTGTGGCAGCATTACTTAGCTCTCTCTCTCTCTCTCTCTCGTGTGTGCTGACTCATTGCCACCCATGATTATAGGCCGGTGAGCATCATGTCAGTGGTAGGGAAGCTGGTGGAGAGGATTCTTCAGGATTGGATTTACTCTCGTTTGGAACAGAATGATCTAATTATGGATAGTCAGCATGGCAGGTTGTTTCTTACTAACTTGATCAAGTTTTTTTGAGGAGATGACAAATGTGATCGTTGAGGGTAGGGCGTTGGGTGTTGTCTACATGAATTATAAGGCATTTATAGTCCCCCATGGTAGGCTGATCCAGAACATTAAGATGCATGCGATTAACAGTGACTTTGTCGGTTCGATTCTGAACTGGCTTACTCGTAGAAGACAGGGATGAATTGAATAAATTTTATTAGCCAAGTATGTATACGTACAAGGAATTTGTCTTGGTGCTTTGCTCGCAAGGATAACACGATATACAGTAGACAATTAAAAATAAAGTATTGAATTTAAACGTGAAGAATGAAATAAAATAACTGAGCAAAAGGAGGCTACAGACTTTTGGCTGTTGAGTAGAGATACTGCTCGTGGGAAAAAAAGCTCTTTTTATGTCTGGCTGTGGCAGCTTTGACAGTCCAGAGTCGCCTCCCAAGGGGAAGTGATTCAAAGAGTTTGTGGCCAGGGTGAGAGGGGTCAGAGATGATCTTACCTGCTCACTTCCTGGCCTTTGCAGTGTACAGTTCGTCAATGGGGGGAAGGTTGCAGCCAAGAACCTTCTCGGCTGATGGAACGATGCACTGCAGACTCCGGATGTCGTGTATGGTGGCTGAGCCAAACCAGACCATGATGGAGAAGGCGAGGACAGACTCTATGATGGCAGTATAAAACTGGACCATCATTGCCTGTGGCAGATTGTGTTTTCTCAGCTGCCGCAGGAAGTACATCCTCTGTTGGGCCTTTTTGACTGTGGAGTCGATGGTGGCCCCCCATTTTGGGTCCCTGGAGATCATGGTTGCAAGGAACTTAAAAGACTCCACAGATGTGACTGTGGTGTTGTTGATGGTGAATGGGGGGGAGGGGAGAGGGAGCTCTCCTAAAGTCTACAATCAATTCCACTGTCTTAAGAGCATTGAGCTCCAGGTTGTTGAGATATTACCGGGACACCAGCTGTGTCACTTCCTGTCTGTAGGCAGATTCCTACCCATCCTGGATCAGTCCAATCAGGGTTCTGTTGTCCGCAAACTTGAGAAGATTGACAGAGGTGTCTGTGGTGGAAGGGTATTATTCCATGCTGGGACCTCTGTTCGTGATGTACAGAAATGACTGCGGCGTAAATGTAGATGGGTTAGTATGTTTAGAGTACCATCAAAATTGGTGGTTGGGAGAATGAGACGGGCTGTTGGGTATAGCAGGTATAGTTATAGATCAACTACAGAAGTGTGGAGAGAAATGGCCGATGAAGTTTAATCCAAGCAAGCATGAGGCATAGTATAAGGCATAGAGAGGTTAGACAGTCAGAACCATTTTCCCAGGGTGGAAATGTCAAAGAGGCATAGCTTTAACTTGAGAGGAGCAAAATTTAAAGATTACTTTTTAAAAAGAGAGGTGTTTGGAATGCACTAGCATAGTTTTTGGCACAGTCTTTGGTGGGCTGAAGGGCCTATTCTGTGCTGTATACTGTTCTATGATTCATCCAACAACAGTGATGTCATTGGAGAATTTATAGATGGCATTCGTCATGGGTATAAAGAGAGTAGAGGAAGGGGCCGAGCAAGTAGCTTTGAGATGTAACTGTGTTATAGTCCGAGAGAAGGAGATGTTGTTACCTATCCTCTCTGATTGAGTTCTGCTGATGAAGAAGTCCAGAATCCAGTTGCAAAGGGAGGCATGTAATTGGGCTTGGAAGGGATGATAGTGTTGGCTACTGTTCAGCATTTAAAGAACAGCAGCCTGATGTATGTGTTCTTGTTATTCAGATGGTCTAGAGCAGAATGGAGAGCCAGTCTGAAGAAGGGTTTCGGCCCGAAACGTTGCCTATTTCCCTCGCTCCATAGATGCTGCTGCACTCGCTGAGTTTCTCCAGCACTTTTGTTTACCTTCGATTTTCCAGCATCTGCAGTTTCTTCTTAAACAGCCAGTGAGAATATATCTACTCCTGATCTGTTAAGACGTGGGAAAATTGAAATGGATCCAGCTCATTTCTGAGGCATAACTTGATTTTTTCATCATTACCAACCTCCAGAGCACTTCAGTTAGGTGGATGTAAGTTCTACCGGATGATAATCATTGAGGCAGGTCACTTTTGCTCTTGGGCACCAGTACGATAATAGCCTTTTGAAGCAGGTGAGAACCTGAGACTGCAAAAAACAAGAGGTTGAGATGGACTTGAATACTCCAGCCAGTTGGTCCACATGGTTCATTATTGTAGATCAGTGCTGTCCATGCAGGGCACCCAGGCACTGAAGGTACTGTCCTATGGGCAAGAAGCATGTTTTACTGGCCTGGCATGGCCGGATACATCACCGAGAATGTGGCGTCCTGCGCAGTGTGTAACAGCTTGGCACCTCACCAACAAAAGCAACTACTTCATTCACATCCGGTTCCTGCACTCCCATGGTCTACAGTGGCAACTGACATATTTGAGTGGCATGGCAAGCAGTACCTGGTACTCGTCGATTTGTATTCAGGATGGTTTGACATTGATCTTCTCGCGGGGTGGTTTCGAAGCTATCTCGCCATTTTTCAGTCCACGGATCTCCGGGCAGACTGCTAACTGACAATGGCAGTCAATTTACCAGCCAATACTTCAGGGAGTTTGCTACACGCTGGAATTTTCGTCGCATTACCAGCAGCCCTGAATATCCACAGTTAAATGGACTAGCTGAGCGGGCTGTCAAGAGTGCCAAACAGCTCATGGAATGTTCGTACAGAGCTAATTCCGATGTGTTCCTGGATCTACTCAACTTATGCAACATCTCCCGTGACCCCATTTTGGGTTCACCTGCTCAATGTTTATTGTCGAGGCAGACCCGAGCCACAGTGCCTGTGGCGGATCAGACATTGATCCCTTGGGTGGTTCCACCTGAGGAGGTACAGTCCAGGTTACTACAACAAAAGCGTGACATTCAAAACCAATGGTATGACAAAACAAGTAGGCCACTGCCACCCTTAACCAAGGGGCAGGTGGTTAGTTTGTAGACTGACAAAGGCCATGACCGTATTGGTGTAATTTCTGGAACTGCTTCTGAGCCACGCTCATATCTGGTCAGTGCCGATGGCGGCACCTCCAGGCGTAACAGACAACATATCCTGCCTGTGAACGAGCCAGTTCCTCCTCCGTATTATCCAGACCGTACAAGTGTACTTCCGTCTGTGTCCAGCGGCATTCCTCCGCCTATACCAACACAACAACCCACGTCTACAACGGCTGATTTGCCAGTGGTGACTTCGCCTGCACCACAGTCTCCTGTTTCATCTCCGGGAATGCTGGTTCAGTCTCCCTCACCTGTGAAGCCACCCTCTCTGTCCCCGGGGGGAAAGAACGGAGATGCTCTTTATCGTACACGTGTTGGTCGTGTTTGCAAGCTGGTTGTGAAGTACCCGGGCTATGTTTGACTTTCCTCCAGTTTATTAGCAATTACTATGCATGCCTTACTTAGTTAATGGTTTTGTACTGATGTTTAATTCTTTAAGAGGGAGGATGTAGATCAGTGTCACTCATGTTATGAGTCATACTTTGTAGCTATGCCCATTAGCTTAACAGAAAGCTTCCCTGCCTTGTTCCCACACTTTTAGAGTAACATGCTAGTGTGAAGTTACCTATGCTGTAACATTAATAAAGTCTTTGGGCTTTAATCACGATGTAAGACTTTGGTTATTTAAACAGCAGAACGCAACAATTATCATACGACCAGGTATGCAGTCTCGGTCAGGAGGTTCAGATGGATTTGTCCTCTTGAAGGATGTTCTGATGTTGGCCTCAGAGACTGAGATTACAGAGTCCTCGGCGGCTGTGAAGGCTTGTACAGGTGTATCATTGTTCTTCCCCTCAAAGCAGGGATAAAAGGCATTGAACTAGATAGATTTTTGATTAGTACAGGTGTCAGAGGTTATGGGGAGAAGGTAGGAGGGAGAGATAGATCAGCCATGATTAAATGACGGAGTAGACTTGATGGGCCAAATGGCCTAATTCTACTCCTATCACTTGTGACCTTATGAAATTATCTGGCACTAATGTGTTGTTGCCACTTTGCTACGTGGTTTCGCCTTGTCGGAGATGATACCTTGTTGGAGGTATTAGTGTGCAAACCCTGCCACAGCTGTCGAGCATCTGTCTGGGAATCCAGCTTGGTCTGGAGTCGTTTCTTTGGGTTTGTGATGACCTTCACAAGGTTATTTCTGGACGACTTGTATCAGTCTTGACTGCCAGTCCTGAACACCAGATCTAGACCTGGGCAGATTATGAATCTCCTGGTTCATCCAGGGCTTCCGGTTGGGGAAAACCTAATGTTTTTTTTGGTACATAGTTATAGAGTGATACAACGTTGAAACAAGCCCTTCAGTCCAACTTGCCCACGCCGACCAACGCTTCCCAAAATGCAACTCCTCACATTTCTCTGCATTAAATTAGAAGTTGCCCACACATTTCTTTATGAAGTCGGTGACGACTGTGGCATCTTCATTCAGATCCACTGATGAATTCTGAAACCAGCTCACCAATTGGAAGCAGTCTCATAACCACTCCTCTGCCTCTCCCATTGTAGCTCTCTGATGCTACGCTCTTCAGTTTCTGCAGGCAAGAAGACGCACAACCAGATCTTCCAAACTCTCTGGCAGCTGAGAGGTGGAGCGGTCGGCATTTCTGATGGTGGTATAGCAGTGGTCAAATGTTTTGGGTGTTCTGTGTCTATACTGTTCTCTCTGTGCTTCAGCTTTTACGAGGATGTTACGAGGACTCGAGGGCGTGAGCTATAGGGAGAGGTTGATCACGCTAGAACTCTATTTCTTGAAGTGCAGGAGGATGATGGATGATCTTATAGAGGTGCACAAAATCATGATAGGAATAGATCGAATAAACACACAGTCTCTTGGGCAATCGAGAACCACAAGACATGGGTTTAAGGTGAGGGGGGGAAAGATTTAATAGGAACATGAGGGGTAACCTTTTCACACAAAGGGTAGTAGGTGTATGGAACGAGCTGCCGGAGGAGGTAGTTGTGGCAGGTACTATCGCAACCTTTAAGAAACATTTGGACAGTTACATGGATAGGACAGGTTTAGAGGGATGTGGGCCAAATGCAGACGGGTGGGACAAGTGTAGAAACATAGAAAATAGGTGCAGGAGTAGGCCATTCGGCCCTTCGAGGCCATTCGATATGATCATGGCTGATCATCAACTCATTGCTCTGTATCTGCTTTCTCTCCATACCCCCTGATCCCTTTAGCCACAAGGGCCACATCTAACTCCCTCTTAAATATAGCCAATGAACTGGCCTCAACTGTAGTTGGCTGGTATGGGCAAGTTGGACCAAAAAGCCTGTTTCCACGCTGTAAGACTCTGACTCTATGTGCACAAATGATAAACTAATCTGAATCTCAATCTAATCATGCTGATTCAGGAAATGAACCCCATTGCCACCTTTGCAGTCCTGTTAAGAATATATTGTAGTTGTGGGCATGCTGGTGTTGCAAACATGATGAGAATAAATATTTTAAAAATGAAAACGTTTTTTTTAAAAACCCCGCCCTTTTGTAGGCAATCTAGCAAAACACATTTTGGTGGTTTTGGCCTTTTGACAAATGTCATTGCCGGCTTTAAAACTTGTACACACACTGGTGGGCTAATAAATCAAACAGCTATGCTAAAAACATTGTAAATTGGTTTTAAAAAAAAGAAAACGATTTTTTTCACATGGAACACCATTGGCACTAAACCAATTAATAGTAGATATTGATGTGATACTCTAGTCCACCTCAAGCTGTGCAGCTGAAATATGTACAATAGGTTTTGATGTGTTTTTAGAACTATTATGGAAGTTTTTAATATGGCAGGCTTTCTAAAATCGTTCAATGGTGGCTTTATTGTCAGGAAGGAACTGCAGATGCTGGTTTACACTGAAGATGGACACAAAATGATGGAGTAACACAGCAGGACAGGCAGCATCTCTGGAGAGAAGGAATGGGTGAAGTCACACCCTTCACGCCCAAAACGTCATCGTGCTTTATTGTTGTGTGCACTGTGGAGTGAAATTCTTTTTGCATAGCCTCACACATGCACGAGTGGCCATATTTTGGTGCCATTTCGAAAAAGTTCATTTATGACCTTAAAGATATACCTCTTTCTTGTCCAAGAACATTTCTTGTGCAATTTTGGTCTCCTAATTTGAGGAAGAACATTAATGCTATTGAGGGAGTGCAGTGTAGGTTCACCAGATTAATTCTCGTGATGGTGGGACTGACATATGATGAAAGAATGGGTCGACTAGACTTGTATTGTGTAAGAAGGAACTGCAGCTGCTGGTTTAAACTGAAGATAGACACAAAAAGCTGGATTAACTCAGCGGGACAGGCAGCATTTCTGGAGAGAAGGAACGGGTGACGTTGCGGGTCGAGACGCTGGTTATGGATAAAGGAAACTAGAGATATGGACGGTGATGTGGAGAGATAATCACTGGAATTTAGGATGGGGTAATCTTATAGAAACATATACAATTCTTAAAGGATTGGACAGGTTAGATGCTGCAAAAATGTTCCCGATGTTGGGGGAGTCCAGAACCAGGGAGTCACAATTTAAGAATAAGGGATAGGCCATTTAGGGCTGAGATGAGGAAAAAAAAATACCCAGAGAGTTGTGATTCTGTAGAATTCACTGCCACAGAAGGCAGTGGAGCCCAATACACTGGATATTTTCAAGAGAGAGTTAGATTTAGCTCTTGGGGCTAAATGAATCGAGGGATATGGGGGGGAAAAGCAGGAACGGGATACTAATTTTAGATGACAATAGACGATGATCAGCCATGATCATATTGAATGGATGTGCTGGCTCGAAGGGCCGAATGGCCTACTCCTGCACCTATTTTTCTATGTTTCTAAGATGTTATATAAAAAAATAGTCAGCATAAGGAATATTTATTTCCTTGCCTTTCTTGCAGTGGGCAATTTCTTAGGCTTAGAATTGCATAAAACCTACAAACCATTCATGTGGATATTTATACTTGTCATATTCCAAGCACTCTAGGCACAGAGTTTTCTCCTACATTTCAACTAGATTAGTGAATTTGAGACTCTTGTATTCATAGTCTCAGATTCAAACTTTAGCTCATCAAATTCTTGTATAATTTTAATGGCCTCTTTTAGATCACCTCTTGGCCTTTGTTTCAAGTCAAGAGTGTTTTATTGTCATATGTCCCAGATAGAATAATGTAATTCTTACTTGCAGCTGCCCAACAGAATATGTAAACACAGTATACAGTAAACAATATAATAAATGAGAAATATAGTTATATGTGCACGCATAGGTGCACATATAAAAACAAACTGGCTCCAATGGACTCCGATGGAAAGGAGCCTGGGCGTGATTTGAAAAAAAACAACCCCTTCTTAATATACAGGTTCATCCATGGACTTTATCTAACACTTTGCAACATTTTTGTGACTACATTTGTCCTAAATTGGAGGATCTGCTGACTTGTCAGCATGCAACAAAAGTTTTGCACTGTACCTCGGTACACGTGACAATAAACTAAACTGAACTGATCTGGGTGTGTGACTGAATGGTTTGAATGGTTGAATGAGACTTAATCTTGAGGGCCAGTTGCTGAAATGATTTTCATTGTTTAAAATGGATTGATTATTCTCCTAAAAAAAAAAGACACAAAGTGCTGGAGTATCTCCACAGGTCAACCAACATCCCTGGAATACATGGATAGGTGGCGATTCTGACTGGAACCCTTCTTCTGTTGTTCGAAAGTGCAAATTGAGATGCATGACCTTTATTCTTGGTGTTTGTGTTTAAAGCTTGAATTAAAGTCAGATTGAGCAGTCATTGGGTGAGAATCCTGTGGCTCCTCTTCAGCCTTGTGTGAAGTCCATCACTGAAAGGATGCCTTCATGTCAGTTGTTTGGATTTCCGTTTTAGTCCAAACTATCTTAGCTTTGGCTTCAGAAACAAACAAGAATACAGATTTTTACTGATGTCTCAATGAAAACTTCTGTTGTGAATGTCTTTGTACTGTATTTGAACTCGCTGATTTCTTAGCATACCCAAATTTTTAAGTTGTGAAGAATGTTGGCGAGAACTTAGTGATGTTTGGGAATTAATGTATCTTTGATGCCTAAATCCATCCTCGGAATGATAGTTATCCAATTCTGTGAATGTTCTTGTTTTTCTACTTTCTGCTGGAAGGTATAATTTTCTTCAGGCATAGTTAGTGTACATTTTTCAAAGATGTTCGCCTTCGAAATGATTTGCACATCTGTGGCAATGCAACTTTGCTGGTCTTGTTGAGATGGGGAGATCAGGAGAGTTACAAAGTTTGGCAAATTGCATGGCTGTCTTTTTGGGGAAATCTATTCTTTAGTAAAGTCGTGGAAGAAAAATGTGGAATGACTTTATTTTAAATGTTGGGAATTGCAACCAAAGGTCTATATACAGTGGGATAGTGTCAAATGAATACTGTTTGTGACAGGGATTTTATACTCCCAATATTTTTATTATTAAAAAAAAGGAAAAGTTTGTATTTTATAACTGTCATCTTAAGATTTATGTAGTTATAGCAATGTTACAAAATTTTGAGATTTTAAAAATAAAGTCTGCAATTTATCCCATCAGATAAAGCATAAAAAGAAGTTTAATTTGACACTTAATTCACTTTCATATCAGTATTAAAAAAGTTATGGCCATTATCATACTCAGAAATTAGCATCTAGTTCCCTATTGCTTTTCCATTGACTTAACACAAAAGCTGTGATCGAGGACAGTTAAAAGCCCATAACTTTCTTAAAAATTATGATAACTGAAAGAAATTTTCAGTTATTATAGATTGAAGCATTCTGAAACAAATATGAAACAATCTTACTTCGAAGACATGAAAGTATTCCAGGGATGTTGGTTGACCTGTGGAGATACTCTAGCACTTTGTGTCTTTTTTTTTTAGGAGAATAATCAATCCATTTTAAACAATGAAAATCATTTCAGCAACTGGCCCTCAAGATTAAGTCTCATTCAACCATTCAAACCATTCAGTCACACCCCCAGATCAGTTCAGTTTAGTTTATTGTCACGTGTACCGAGGTACAGTGCAAAACTTTTGTTGCATGCTGACAAGTCAGCAGATCCTCCAATTTAGGACAAATGTAGTCACAAAAATGTTGCAAAGTGTTAGATAAAGTCCATGGATGAACCTGTATATTAAGAAGGGGTTGTTTTTTTTCAAATCACGCCCAGGCTCCTTTCCATCGGAGCCAGTTTGTTTTTATATGTGCACCTATGCGTGCACATATAACTATATTTCTCATTTATTATATTGTTTACTGTATACTGTGTTTACATATTCTGTTGGGCAGCTGCAAGTAAGAATTACATTATTCTATCTGGGACATATGACAATAAAACACTCTTGACTTGAAACAAAGGCCAAGAGGTGATCTAAAAGAGGCCATTAAAATTATACAAGAATTTGATGAGCTAAAGTTTGAATCTGAGACTATGAATACAAGAGTCTCAAATTCACTAATTTAGTTGAAATGTAGGAGAAAACTCTGTGCCTAGAGTGCTTGGAATATGACAATCTTACTTCGAAGACATGAAAGTAAAGCATATAATTAGTTAGTTACCTAATTGTAGCTAATTACAAAATTCAATTACTAGATCTAAACATCTATCAATTTCTTAAGAATAGATTAACATTTGTAAATAGCCTAAGTGTCCAAATAACATTCACACAATAATTCACAATATAACATAATTTTTAAATCAAATTTTCATGAATTTACAGGCCAAATGGAAGGAATTGAATGTTTAATACCTGTAAATTAATGGGCATTTAATTCATCTTGCGAGTGAGGATTTCTGGAACGCGATCTTTTGGAACGTTCATTTGCGGTGAATTTAACCCCGTATTGGCATGAAAAATACTGCCGTTAATTCGGGGAATAAAATCACCGTGTCGTATGTAAAAATATGAATTAAAGACCTCTTAAGGAGAACGTTTATACATTAAAATAAAGCACTTTCGTTTACCTTTCCCTTGTGTGAAATCCGTCCCCGTTGTTGGCGTTGACGCTTCAGAAGATGATTTTAAAATGATTCCAACGCTGAACTTGTTGGGAGATTTTTAAAACAAACTACGCAAAACGGCACTCGGAATGCTTCTTCCAGAGAAGCTGGTACTCCAACAAAGTATAATTCAGGACAAGGGAGGAGAAACCCGCGCTTTAACCCCGCCCACCCTTAAAGGCGCCAAAATCGCGCACACGGCCAGTGACAGAATTACAGCGCCGCTGAAGGCAAGTGTTGTAACATACCTAGTAGTTATGTTGTTTTCTGTTACTACTAGCTTTGACAAAAATGACACCAAGAACAGATCATAGGCTTTTATTCAGAAGTACATTTTAATTGATCTGTGTATAGCATGTCTGTCAATTAATAATTAATGTAATTAATTTTTTGTTTTATAAATTGACCAATTATTGGGAACTTAAGGTCTTCTGCCATGTTCAGTTGGGTAATATTTTAACCAGCTTTGAACTTTCTTTGCAGTACATGCAACTTGGGTGGTAAGGCCATAAAACTAAACTACATATACTTTTGCATGGAATCAGTCCATCCATCAAAGTCAAATAAAGGGGCTGTCCCACTGTACGAGCTAATTCAAGAGTTCTCCCGAGTTTCCCCTGATTCGAACTCGGAGAATTACGGTAATAGCCGCTCCTAGGTACTCGGGGTCTCATTGACATTTTTCAACATGTTGAAAAATCTTCACGAGTCTTCACGAGCTCACCGCGTTTCCCGAGTACCTGCCGTTAGCGTTACGAGCCGATAAGAGACGTCCCCGAGCTCTGACGTACCCGCTACGTACATTCTACGTGCTTATCACGAGTTTGATTTTTTTTTAAACTCGGGAGAGCTCTTGAATTGCCTCGTACAGTGGGACAGGCCCTTAAAGGTTCTGACCAGATACTTTGCCTATCTATGTTCTCCAGGGATGCTGCGTAACCTAAAATGCTGGAGTAACTCAACGGGACAGGCAGCATCTGGAGAGAAGGAATGGGTGACGTTTCAGGTCTGAAGAAAGGTCTCGGGTCGAGACCCAAGACCTTTTTTTACTGATGTCTTTCAGTATCTGGAGAGAAGATTCCTTCTCTCCAGATGCTGCCTGTCCCACTGAGTTACTCCAGCATTTTGTGTCCACCTTCGATTTAAACCAGCATCTGCAGTTCTTTCTTACACATGCTGCTTAACCTGCTAAGTTACTCCAGCACTTTGTTTATCTTTGGTATAAACCAGCACCTGCAGTTCCTTGTTATTACACCAAAGCGTTGGCCCACTAATGGGTAACAATGAGTTATCTTGGTTCTAATGCTCATATTCCTTCCAGCAGATTCATTGGCAGATATCGTGTCCCAGAGGATTGGGGAGGGAGAAGAAAAATAACTGCTGGAAATGTGAAATATAAAACTGCAATGGGCCATTATCTGAAATTGTTAAAGTTGATATGAAGTCACATATGCAATTAAACATTTCATTTAATGCCGGCGCCACAGTATTTGGTGCTATTTCATCAAGGTCAAATTTCCGGCCATGCGTAGCCGTGGTGTCTTCCGCAGTCGCTCCACCACTGTAGGCTGCATCCGGTCCACGCGCTTGGCCTCTTTGTTCGGTAATAAGAAAGGCAAACGCAATGCGAGCATTTATTTTGGGAGGATTAGAATACAAAAACAGGGATGTAATGCTGAGGCTCTATAAGGTGCTGGTCAGGCCACATTTGGAGTACTGTGAGCAATTTTGAGCCCCACATCTGAGGAAGGATGTGCTGGCTCTGGAGAGGGTTCAGAGGAGGTTTACAAGAATGATCACAGGAATGAGTGGGTTAACATATGATGAGCGTTTGTCGGCACTGGTCCAGTACTCGCTGGAGTTTAGAAGGATGAGAGGGGGAAATCTCATTGAAACTTGCCGAATAGTGAAAGGCTTGGATAGAGTGGATGTGGAGAGGATGTTTCCACGAGTAGGAGATTCTAGGAGCAGAGGTCATAGCCTCAGAATTAAAGGATGTATCTTTAGAAAGGAGGAGGGATTTCTTTAGTCAGAGGCTGGTGAATTTGTGGAATTCATTGCCATAAAAGGTTGTGGAGGTCGGCAATGGAAGTTTTTAAGGCAGTGATGGATAGTTTCTTGATTAGTACGGGTGTCGGGTTATGAGGCGAAGGGAGGAGAATGGGGTTGAGAGGGGAAAATTTGATTAGTCATGATTGAATGGCGGAGTAGACTTGATGGGCAGAATGGCCTAATTCTGCTTCTATCACTTATTTACTTCATATTTTCCTACTTATCAACACAGGGGGCCTTTAAAAAAAATTATCATCTTTGGGAGCATTTCTGTGAAATCCTGTCGCACATACCGATGTTTTAAGGAGACAAACATGGTAGGAATGTTACAGAATTTTAAGATTAAAAAAATCAAGCCTGTAATTTAGCCCATCAGATAAAGCATAAAAAGAACTTTAATTTGATACCTAATTCACTTTCATATCTTCAGTATTAAAAAAGTTATGGTCATTTTCATACTCGGAAATTAGCATTTCCCTGTTGCTTTTCCATTAACTTATCACAAAAGCTGTGATCGAGGACAGTCAATTGACATAAAAGCCCATACATTTCTTAATAAATAAGAGAACTGAATGAAATGTTCAGTCATTATAGATTGAAGCATTCTGAAACAACTATGATACATCTTACTTGGATGACCGGAAATTAAAGCATATAATTAATTAGTTTCCTAATTGTAAATAATTACAAAATTGACTGTTGTAAAGGAAATAGTAATAAACGCCCAGAGTGCCTTGAAAATTAAAAAATTTGATATTCTCAAGACCAGAACTTTAATATTATCGTAACGTTAAAACAAATAGTAAATACCCAACAAAAAATTCATATTCATAAGTGTCATCAAATCAATTAAATTCATCTAAATTCAATTACTAGATCTAAACATCTATCCCATTCATAAGAAAAGGCAAAAAAAAATTAAATAGTCAAAGTATCCAAATAACAAACTGATCCCAATCACACAAGAATTCACAATATAACATGATTTTTAAATCTCACTTTGTCATGAATTTCTATGCCAATGGAATGAATTGAATGTTTAATTCCCATAAATTTTACTCTGTTGGTTTATAACACTGCTGCAGGCAAGGGTCGTTTTACACACATTTATTCAAAATCCACAAACATCCACTCTCAAGATAATCAAAATCATTATTTTTTGCACAATCGTGTCATAAGAATATCTAAATTATCTATATTTTGTATTATTGTCTATCCATGATCAATATTTTCATATTAAACCTGATGAAAAATTATGTACTGTGGAAGTTTGCAATCAGATATTTAGTATGAAAATATTGATCATGGATAGGCAATAACACAAAATATAGATGAGTTGGATGTTCTTATGACATGATTGTGCAAAAAAAAAAGAATCTGATAATCTTGAGAGTGGATTGTGATAGATCGGAATGTGGCCGCTGCTATGATTTAAGCCCCACTTGGTCTAGTAAATTATAAAAATTTCACTTGATAAACTGAAAATATGAATAATGTGCAGTACAAAAAAATACACCTAATTAGAAGAGATGTATTCCACAATTTTTTATCTTTTTGGTCACACACGTAACTAAGAATGGGCCTTTTACTTTTATTGATGAAATGGATATACATGTGGCATTCGAAGAAAGGCAATATAAACAACGCAATTTAAAAAAAATGGGGAAGTAGACACACAATGCTGGAGTAACTCAGCGAGGCAGGCAACATCTCTGGAAAGAATGAATGGGTAACGTTTTGGGTTGAGACCCTTCAGATTATAAAGTAGGTATGTTACAATACTTACCTTCAGTGGAGCTGCAATTCTGCCACTGGCCGTGTGCGCGATTTTGGCGCCTTTGAGGGGGGGGCGGGGTTAAAACGCGGGTTTCTCCTACCTTGTCCTGTATTATATTTCGTTGGAGTGCCAGCGTTTGCTGAAAAATCGTTCCGACGGGCATTTTGTATATTTTTTATGTTTATTCGATCGACAATGACAGCGCTGGAGTTATTTTAAAATCAGCTTCGAAAGCCGTCAACGCCGACAACGGGGACGGATTTCACGCACGGGACAGGTAAACGAAAGCAGTTTATTTTTTTTGTATAAAAGTGCTTCTTAAGAGGCATTCACATTTTTTTAATGCGAAACGGTGATTCTTTTCCCCGAACTAACGGCAGAATCTTTCATGCCGATACGGCGTTAAATTCACCGCAAATCAACGTTCCAAATGATCGCGTTCCAGAAAACCCCACTCGCAAGATGATTTAAATGCCCATTAATTTACAGGTATTAAACATTAAATTCCTTCCATTTGGCCTGTAAATCCATGACAATGAGATTTAAAAATTATGTTATATTGTGAATTCTTGTGTGAATGTTATTTGGACACTTAGGCTATTTAAAAATGTTAATCTATTCTTAAGAAATTGATAGATGTTTAGATCTAGTAATTGAATTTTGTAATTAGCTACAATTAGGTAACTAACTAATTATATGCTTTAATTTCATGTCATCTAAGTAAGATTGTTTCATATTTGTTTCAGAATGCTTCAATCTATAATCTGAAAATTTCTTTCAGTTCTCTTAATTTTTAAGAAAGTTATGGGCTTTTGACTGTCCTCGATCACAGCTTTTGTGTTAAGTCAATGGAAAAGCAATGGCCATAACTTTTTTAATACTGAAGATATGAAAGTGAATTAGGTGTCAAATTAAACTTCTTTTTATGCTTTATCTGATGGGATAAATTACAGACTTAATTTTTAAAATCTTGTAACATTGCTATATAAAGAATGTAAGGCTGGTTCATAACACTTATCTTTAAAATGAGAAGGCTAATTTAAAAAAAGATTGCCATGGGTTCTTTGGCATTACAAAGTAATAGAAGAGGCTTCAGATAAATGATTGCATCTTTTCTCATGGATGCAATTTTGAGGTGAGTGGGTAGAGGTGCAAAAATAGTACAGAGATGAGGGGCTCAGGTTATTTGGGGGGGAAATGAGGGAAGATGGGACTTTATTTCTTCAAACAAAGTTAATTTGATTTTTGATAAATGTTCTAAGCATTTCATGGAAAAATATGGGAAGAATTACTACTGCTAGGATAAAACACAAGGTGCTGGAGTACCTCAGTGGGTCGGGCATAATCTGCACAGGGAATGAGCAGATTATATTTCAGGTTAGGACCCTTCTTCCTGGTAGGATAATCAGTTACAAGGGTACACATTTTAAAAAAAATGATGAAAAATAAATCAAAGGATACAATTTTGTATGCAATAAGTTGTCATCTCGAATGTTCATCCGGAGAAGTTGGTGGAGTGGGTTTCAACAGTAACTGGCTGAGCTATCATTATTTCAAAGTTGTTTCCTTAATTATGGCCTGATAACGGCGAAAAAACGAATACTCAAATTTTGGAAACATACATCAGTCCCTACTCTTAAGATGTGGATTATAAACATGTCCGAGACGCTACTTGAAAATATTAGACTTGTCTTGGCCGAAAAACCAGATCATTTTTCGAAGACATGGACACCATTTATTGATTTATTACAAGGATAGTATGGTACAACACAACTTTGGATTTAAATCTAATTACGGGTTGGGTGAGGTGGGTGGGGAGGGATGTGAGGCAGGTATATCACCACTTTTTTCTTTCTTTCTCTTTTTGTCCTTTTATTTTTCTTATTTTTTCTATTCCTCTCTTTCTTTCACTTATTCATTCTTTGGCTACACCACTTTGGTAGTCTAGGGGTTCTATTCTTGCCCATCTCACTTTCTCTCTTTCTTGCTTTTTCTCCTTTTTCATCCAACTATAGCTAAAAGTTAAAATTGAAGCTGTACAATAACGGTATTATTTCATATGCCGTTAGATCTATTTTTGTACATTTGCTTCTAATAAATAAAAATTAAAACAAATTAAAATATTTTAGAAAACAGTGACGCAAAATAAATTGGATATTGATGGGTTATTTTTGGAAATTGGAAAATTTGATGGGTTACAGATAAAAGCAAGGTAAATTCAATCAAATGTTCAAATGCTGGAACAGGGTTGATTGACTGAAAGATTGCTCTATGATGCTTTGACCTGGAAGTGCACATGCTTTGACCTGGAAGTGCACTTACTTTGGAGGCAATGCCTTGGGAAAACTATAGTCTCCACTACTGGGTTTTTCCTTGTAGTTTAAATCAATTGTAGACCTAATGGTTCGTGGTTGGTGGATGGTAATTGCGTTAAACAGGCCAATGAAGGGTGGACTTGCATTGGTCTTTTTCATTTAGTCGTTAACTATGTTAATGTGGCACTACTCACTTATTTATTACCAGACCAGGTGCGGACCCGTTGGGCCTGTCCCCCAAGGCAATATTCCACCACTGACCCATTGTCCCCAACTCCGCAGGCACAGCTGATGGGTTCCCGTTGTGACGCCAGAGATCCCCGTTGTGATGCGAGTCACGGCAACCCTCCCCCAACTGCGCCGGCAAGTGGGAGCGCGACTGCGACATTTTTAAAGTTCAAAATGGCAATAACCTGTAAAATATAAGATCAATGTGAACGCCTCACTCTCCCTCTTAAGTCCCCTATTCCCCTCCTCCAATATCCTCCCTCTCCCCACCCTCCACCAACCTCCTCCCCTACTTCCTCCCCTCATCCCCTCCCTCCCCTCCTCCCTCTTCCCCCTCCCCTCCTCGGTTACCTCGCCATCCCTCTTCCTACCCCTATCCTTCTCCATTCCCCCTCATCCTCCAGCACTCCCTCACCTCCTTCACCATCCCTCTCCTCCTCCTCCCCTCCCCCACTCCCTCCCTCCCTCACCTCTCCCTCCATCTCCTCTCCCTCCATCTCCTTTCCCCTACACTCAGTCACTCCCTCCCTCCATAACCCCTCTCCCCTCCCTACACTCTCCTCTCCGTTTATCCCCCACTCCTCTCCTCCCCCTCTCCCTCCTCACCTCCCCCCACTGCCCTCCTTTTTTAAATGAAATTCTCAAATTCTTTAAAATAACTTAATCACAATGTTAGCTGTTAATGAAAACGGAAGAAATTGATTAAAACGGAAAAGAATAAAATCAATGTCAATGAAAATCGCGATAAAAAAAATTAAAAAATGTAAATGAAATTCGGCATTGTGACGTCAAGCGTGGCTAACGGGCAGGGGAAGTGTAAAAGTGGTTTTGTAAAGTGGTTTTGGTAAAGTTTAAAATGTCAATAACTTGTAAAATATAACATTGGGTCTGAAGAAAGATCTCGACCCAAAACGTCACCTATTCCTTCTCTCCATAGACGCTGCCTCACCCGCTGAGTTGTCTACCTTTGTAAAATATAACATCTATCTAAATGAAGTTTCGGGAAATCACGCACACACACAAACGAACAAGATGAGTTTTAGTAATATAATAATAATACACATGCACGCTCGCACACACTCGCACACATACATACATGTATGTGTGTGTATCATATACTTAAAAGTCTGATCTTGTATGTGTGTGTGTATATGTGGTTGTCTTTAGATCTTCGCAAAGACACTACGCGGTAACGATTACATTTTTACATATTCTGATTGACATATTTCACCTCGAGGCAGAGATCACCTTCACTGGACATTTTATGCTTTATTTCTCGACATTCTCGACTTATTGCTGATTAAAAGTCTAAAAAAATCATAAGATTGAATTTAAAATGACCAGCTTCAACTGATGATGTCACAATTCTCACCTTTCAGTGATCAGCTTCACTGAAGATTTCATCCTTTATTTGACAAGTTATTTGCGATTAAGGCTTTAAAAATGCCAACTTTCACAAGATTTTTACTGTTAAAATCATTTCTGCCAGCTTCCAACACACTTCGATACAATGTTGCGATGCAGGAACACTCTGAACTTTTCATCTCACAGGCGGGGAGGGCGAATTGCTATTGCAACACACAGGGCAAGTGCAATTGGAATTTTTTTTAAAGCCCACTGCTGAGGGAGGCAGGGGAGTGCTGGAATCTTGCGTTCGGGAACGGCTTGAGTTGGAGGACTACGCCTCCCGTGGGGGCTACGGGTTGGGAACGGGTGCTCAATATATAATGATTTTTGAGGACAGCGGGTCCAAGAATGTACAATTTGCAAATCTGTCTCACAGTAGCTTATTAACACCAGAGTTTTGTTCTTTTTATTCTCTCATTTCCCCCCCCCCTTTTTATTCAAACACTTTAATCTACCTCCGCCGTTGTTTAGTTTAGAGATACAGCACGGAAACAGGTCCTTCGGCCCACCTAGTTCCAGCCGTCCAACGATTCACGCACGTTAACGCTATCCTACACATTAGGGACAATTTATAATTTTGCCAAAGCCAATTAACCTACAAACCTGTACGTCTTTGGAGTGTGGGAGTAAACTGGGGCACCCGGAGAAAACCTACGTAGTCACGGGGAGAACGTTCAAACTCCTCACAGACAGCACCCGTTGTCAGGATCAAACCGGGTCTCTGGTGCTGTAAGGCAGCAACTCAACTGTACCACCCCTACGTCTTTGGAGTATGGGAGAAAACCGATGATCTCGAAGAAAACCCACACGGTCACGGGGAGACCGTACAAACTCCGTACAGGCCGCACCCGTAGTCAGGATTGAACCCGGTCTCTGGAGCTGTAAGACAGCAATTCTACCGCTGCACCACTGTGCTATTTCTTTCTACCTTATAACTATAATTAAATGTATTTCCTTCTTTGTTCAGTCTGTCATTTTTCATCTGTTAAGGAGTTGCTGTACAATTTCTCTGTGGAAAGGATCCAGACCACTTGTGTGGGCCACTAATGAGAGAGCATTTATTTTAGGGATGCACAACTAGATACTCGCATCTTCAGTCATGATTAAAGATATAATGTTACGTTCTTGCTACTTCATTGATCTCCCTCTGTGATCTCTCTTCATCCCTCTCTCTGGCCTCTCATAGTCTCCTTGCAACCATTCACGTGTCTCTGGTGCTCCTTTCCATTTTACCAATGATGTCAACGTCTTGCATGCTGTTTCTAAAAGCACTTTAGCTGCAAGTGAGAATGTAATTTTATTTTTGGAGGGGGAATGGTCCACTTAAAAACCAACAGCAACTAGAATTCTCTGGACCTTAGGAAGCAATGACAAGTGTGAAAGGATGGACAGGCCATTGTTGGGTTAATGAACATAATGACGATCGATCGGCTGAAGTGCATTCATTTCAATGTCAGCACTATTGTGATTAAAGCAGATGGAACAATGTGTTGTGGCCATTACAGAGATTTGGTTTCAAGAGAGACAGTACTGACATTTCATCATTCTATGGTTGTGATGTTTGAGATGTGATAGCGAGAGAAGTAAAAGATTTAGGTTAGAGATACAGCGCGGAAACAAGCTCTTCGTCCCACCGAGTCCACGCCGAACAGCAATCCCTGCACACTTAACACTATCCGACACACACTGGAGACAATTTACAAATTTACCAAGCCAATTAGCCTACAAACCTGCACGTCTTTGGAGATGTGGAGGAGTTATATCAATCTGAAGTATTGTGTGCAGTTTTGGTCTCCTAATTTGAGGAAGGACATCCTTGTTATTGAGGCTGTGCAGCTTAAGTTTACGAGGTTAGACTCTACATCGGTGAGACCAAGAGCAGGCTTGGCGATCACTTCGATTTTTCCAGCATCTGCAGTTATTTCTTAAAAAGTTCACGAGGTTAATAACCAGGATGGCAGGACTGTCATATGAGGAAAGATTGGGAAGACTGGGTTTGTATTCACTGGAATTTAGAAGGATGAGAGGAAATCTTATAGAAACATATTAAATTATAAAAGGACTGGACAAACTAGATGCAGGAAAAATGTTGGGGGAGTCCAGAACCAGAGGCCACAGTCTAAGTATAAAGGGGAGGCCATTTAAAACTGAGATGAGAAAAAAAACGTTTTCATCCAGAGAGTGGTGAATTTGTGGTATTCTCTGCCGCAGAAGGCAGTAGAGGCCAATTCAGTGGATGAGTTTAAAAGAGTTGGATAATGCTCTAGGGGCTAGAGATATGGGGAAAAGGCAGGCACGGGTTACTGATTGTGGATGATCAGCCATGATCACAATGAATGGCGGTGCTGGATCGAAGGACCAAATGGCCTCCTGCAGCTATTTTCTATGTTTCTACGTAATCCGGGAGAATGTCACAGCTGCACTAAGAGAGGAAATGTTGGAGGGTTAATCCACTGAAGCAATATGGGCAGAGCTAAAACATGAGAAAGGTGCAATCCCTCTGATGGTATTATCCCACAGGCCTCTGAAAAACAGATGGGATAAGGAGGAACTGATATGTAGACATTTTATGGATAGATGTGAAGGATTGCTTCAAGATCTTTTCATAATCTCTCTATATCAGTGAAAACTACTCCACTGTGAAATCTCCTCAAGGTATGTCTACTTTGAAGAAGTTCTCCTCCTCGTCGCCTATTCCTTCGCTCCATAGATGCTGCCTCACCCGCTGAGTTTCTCCAGCATTTTTGTCTACCTTCGATTATTTCAGTGGGTAATTTAAACTTGCCCAATTTTGACAGGGACTTCTGTAGTGCAATTGGCTTAAATGGGTCAGGATTTGTTGGGTGCATCAAGGAGGGTTACTTGAAACAGCAAGCTGGAAAGGGGATTTACAAGGATGTTGCCAGGGCTGGAGCTCTAGGGAGAGGTTGAGTAGACTGGGACTCTTATTCCTTGGAGTGCAGGAGGATGAGGGGTGATCTTATTGAGGTGCATAAAATCATGAGAACAATAGATCGTGTAGATGCAAAGAATCTCTTGCCTAGAGTAGGTGAATCGAGCACCAGAGGACATAGATTTAAGGTGAAGGGGAAAAGATTAAATAGGAATCTGAGGGGTAACTTTTTCTCACAAAGGCTGGTGGGTGTATGGATCATGCTGCCAGAGGAGGTAGTTGAGGCAGGGACTATCCCAACATTTAAGGAACAGTCATACAGGTACCTTCTTAGGGGTAAAATGCGTGTGTGGCGTGTGCGTCTCTGATGATGCTGGCTCTGGCAAATCTTTTTGATGGTGGGTAAGTCAGAACCCATGATGGATTGGGTAGTGTTCACAACTTTATGCAGTCTTCACTCCTGGACATTCAAGTTGCCGAACCAGGCCATGATGAAACCAGTCAATATGGTCTTTACTGTGCACCTGTAGAAGTTCAAGAGAATCCTCTCTGACATACCGAATCTCAGAAATCTTCCCGGGAAATAGAGGTGTTGATGGGCTTTCATTATAGTTGCATCAGTGTGCTGCGTCCAGGAAAGACTTTCAGAAATATGGATGCTCAGGAATTTGAAGCTTTCGGCTCTCTCCACCTTTGTGCCGATCGATATAAACAGGTTTATGGGTCCTCCTCCTTCCTCTTCTAAAGTCCACAATCAGGCAGGTGGATAGACAAAGGCCAGAGATAAGAGGACAAAAAGTGTGAGGTAAGGATAGAAGCGGGGACAGTTGTGAATGCAGAGAAAGAGGTATAGATGGAAGGGGAGGAGGTAGGGGAGAAATGTGTGAGAGTCCAGGTGGGGCACAGGGAAGAGTGGAGGGAGAGTATAGTCCAACTGGAGGAGGAACCATGCTGGGCCTTGCATTGGGAAATGAGCCTGGTCAGGTGAGTGTTTAAGAAGGAACTGCAGATGCTGGAAAATCAAAGGTAGACAAAAAAGCTGGAGAAATGCTGCGGGTGAGGCAGCATCTATGGAGCGAAGGAAATAGGCGACGTTTCAAAGGGTCTCGACCCGAAACGTCGCCTATTTCCTTCGCTCCATAGATGCTGCCTCACCCGCTGAGTTTCTCCAGCATTTTTGTCTACCCTGGTCAGGTGAGTGGTGCTTGAGTGGAAAAGTAATTTGTGCGCAATGATAACAACCCCAGTGTTAAGATAGTTATGAGTATGGATAAATCTGGACCTTGAGGTGGGGGAGAGGTAGCTGGAGGGTAAATTATAACATTATTAGGCAGGAGCAAGAGTAAATTGGGAGTAGCTGTTATTTGATAAGTCTTCATCAAAAATGTATGAGTTGTTTAAAGACGAGCTGATCAGAATTCAGGACTACCATGTTCCAGTAAGGTGGGGGGGGGGGGGGGGGGGACAGGATATGGATTAGCTAGAGCTATGAGTGGAGAAATGGCAGTAGAGCGGGACTTTTAAATCAGCATCCACTTCATGCAAGCAGATTCGGTTCAGCAGCTGAAAGCAGTTAACATCTTAGATTGGCAGCCCTAGTGGGTGCAGACAAACAAAAAACAGACACAAGTGGAGCAACTGTGTGAGGGGAGTTTGTGTGGAGGTGCAAGTACTGTGAGGAGGATAAGTGCGAGGTTTTGGATCATGAGGCTTCCGCATCGAGGGTGATGGCAAGATAAGGTACAGTTTTTACATAAATACTGCCAAGGGCTTAGACTGGGTGGAATTTGTCAAATGCATTCTGGAAAGTTTCCTTGGGTAATATGTTGAGGACTAAAAGGGAGAGGGCAAAACATGTTCCCAAGCATGCAGATGACGCTAAAGTAGGTGGTATTTTAGCCATTGAAGATGGTTATCAAAAATTACTGCAGGCTCTTGATCACTCGATTTATGCACACCATTCTGTGTGTGCACTCAGACTCTGACTGCAAGGACTTTAATCTGAGCAAGTGTGAGATGTTGGACTTTGGGTGGTCAAATGTAAGGGAAAAATATACAATTAACGGCATGACCCATAACAGCATTGTACAGAACGATGGTGGGGTTCAAATCCATAAAACCCCTGTCCCACGGTGCGAGTTCATTCCAAGAGTTCTCCCGAGTTTTCCCTGATTCGAACTCGGAGAATTACGGTAATGGCCACTCGTCGGTACTCGGGGCTCTCGTGGACATTTTTCAACGTTGAAAAATCTTCACGAGTCTTCTCGTGCTTACCTGCCGTTAGCGAGTCTTCCCGAGTACCTGCCGTTAGTGCTAAGAGACGTCCTCGAGCTCCGACGTACCCGCTACGTTCATTCTCCGTGCTTACCACGAGTTTGATTTCTTTTAAACTCGGGAGAGCTCTTGGAATGAACTCGTACCGTATAACTCTCTAAAAGTAGCAACGCAAGTAGACAAAGGCTTCTGGTATGGTTGCCTTTGGGGTATTAAGTATAAGAATCAGGAGGTCATGTTGCAGAAAATAAAAATGTGGTTGTGCCACATTGGGAGTATTGTGTGCAGTAGAAGAAGGATGTGGAGGTTTTGGAGAGGGTTCAGAAGAGGTTTACCAGATTGCTTCCTGGATAAGAGGGTATTAACTGCAGGGAAAGGTTGGACAAACTTGGATTGTTTTCTCTGAAGTGTAAAAGAGGTTGAGTGAACAGAAGTGTATTAAATTATGATAGAAGTGTATTAAATTAATGGGCAGTAAATGAAGGCTCATTGGGCAGATCCACCCTCTGCTATTATGAGCACTGGAGTTAAATTTGAATGCATGAGGTCCCTGATGTGACATGGCTGTGGCATTATCAAATTGTGTATCCTGCAATTTTCTGTATAAATATTGTGTCTGTGTTGGGTGAGGTTAAAAATTCCAATTAATAGTCATTACTATGAGTTGAGTCATTGCAGCAATTTCTGAGTCAGTGATCTTTTCCTATGAAAGACTGAATGGATAGGAATTCCTATACAGTCTACAGATGATAATGAAGCATACCAAGGACACTCGTGTATCGTACTGAGATTTTTGTTCAATAGAAAATCCTTAACATTTACACACCTGGGAGAAGTGGTTGTAAGGCTGTGCTATTATACTTCTTTCAATAATGATGAAACAAAGATAGTAAAAGCTGTGAATCATATCACCAGGAGGCACAACTGAAATAGAAATGGTTTATCTCTAGAGGGAGCTGATATTGAAGCATGGATTTGCTGGGCAGAGTGGAGAACAGATTACACTTGGAATGCATTTTAGTTAGAGCCAAGAAGAATGAGTAAATGGGTGTTTAATAAACCTGAAAAAAACAAGCGAATGGCAGCAAGACCAAGCTTTTCAGTTGTGCTTGAATTAATCTTTTCCTATGAGATTTCCAAATTCACAGGACTCTTTTGAGAAACAAGAGGCTACAAGATCAAACGTTGGGGAGAAATCATGTGTTGTAGATTTCTATTAGGGGCATTTAGCTATTTTTGACATGATCCCTTAAAATGAGGGTCAACAAAGTTGATTGACTTATTGAAATTTATGATCATGAGAATATAGACATAAGCAAATGTTTTCAGCTTGTTGCTCAAAAGGAATTTTTTTTTTGCTCCATGGAGTTCTATTGCATCTTTCTGTCCAGATCTTCTTTAATGTGATTCAAAAACACTTTTTTTTCATTTTTCCTGCATGCCAGATGAGTAGAACTGCAACGTGCATTCTTTGTAATATTTTGATGTGTAGGCTGAAGCTTAAAGTACCGTTACAAATCATAAATTTCCTGAATTCTCATTACAGGCTACTTTTTTTTACCATTCTACTTTCACTGGGTTCAATCAATTGGTTAGAATAAAGCTTGTTGATAGTGATCAACAATTAAATTGTTAATGTGAGGAGAAGGTTTCAAAAGAATCTTTGTCCACTGAGAACAGTACAAAATGTAGAAACAAGTAAATTGCAGATGCTGGTTGATACCAATGGTGGACACAAAGTGCTGAAGTAACTCAGTGTGTCAGGCAGCATCTCTGGAGAAAAATGATGTGTGACGTTTTGGGTAGGGACCCTTCATACTGAAAGAAGGGGTGGGGGGGGGATAAAGAGCTGGCAGAATCTCGGAGGGGGAGCATTGAAAGGGTTTTGCACAACTTTTGTTGGAGAGAGGAAGAGAACTTCTTCAAAGTAGGCGTACCTTGAGATTTTGAAGTGGAGCAGACAAAATGTAGAAACCAAGGACTGCAGATGCTGGCTTATACCAAAGATAGACACCAGGTGCTAGAGTAACTCAGCGGTTCAGGCAGCACATCTGGAGAAAAAGGATAGATGACGTATCTGGTCGGGACTCTTCTTCAGGTTCGGGGTTCAGACCTTGAAGAAGGGTCCTGACCTGAAACGTCACCTACCCATGTTTTCAAGAGATGCTGCCTGACCCGAGTTACTCCAGCACTGTGTCCTTTAGTATTAAGTAGGAGGCGTGCTCAGCATCCACATCTCCATCCTAGTTATCCACCCTCTTATCAGCATTGACTGCATTGGCCAATGCAATAAATTCTTCGATGGCACCTCCTTCACTCCAACAGATGTGGACGTCGTTAGCAAATTTAACATTTATTGCCCATAATTAACCTTTGAAATTCGCAGTGAATTCCTTTCTTCAATTGCTGAGGTGAATGTGTTCCCATTATGCTCTTAAGCAACAAGTTTTGAGACTTAAACACACTGACAAGGAAATGAATGTGTGTATTTCCAAGCCAGGATCATATGTATCTTCATGGAGAATCTGCAAGTCATAGTGTATTAATGCCCCTATCTGTTGTCATTTGAGATGGAACGGTTTCTCGTTTGTGACCATCAATCGGCTCATCCCCTCTTTCCAAAGAGGCCTAGGCTTGGGTATTATGCTCTTAAGCAACAAATTTTGAGACTTAAACACACTGACAAGGAAATGAATGTGTATTTCCAAGCCAGGATCATATGTACCTTCATGGAGAGTTTGCAAGTCATAGTGTATTAATGCCCCTATCTGTTGTCATTTGAGATGGAACGGTTTCTCGTTTGTGACCATCAATCGGCTCATCCCCCCCTCTTTCCAAAGAGGCCTAGGCTTGGGGGCAGTCAGGTTAACACTTTCTCAGTGATTTACATAAATCCCTTTATCTTCCGATGCGGAGAAAATTATATTGAGATTAGATTCAACACCTATTTTCCCTCCTAATTGCTCTGTAGGCTGTCAGATACTTCTCTGGTGAAGTTTGTATTTCCAATTCAGTCCACTTAGTTATACTCTAGTTGTCGTCTACAATGCATGTTGGATAACTACAGAATACCTCAATGTGACTTTAAGGATACCCCTGACCTTCCAGTTGCCTGTCACTTTAAACCTTCACCCCACAACCACTCTACCTTCTGACCTCTGAATACCAGAGCAAAAGGAGGCTACAGAATTTTGGTTGTTGAGTAGGTCTACTACTCGTGGAAAAAAGCTGTTTTTATGTCTGGTTGTGGCAGCTTTGACAGTCGGAGTCGCCTTCCAGAGGGAAGTGATTCAAAGAGTTTGTGGCCAGGGTGAGAGGGGTCAGAGATGATCTTACCCGCTCGCTTCCTGGCCCTTGCAGTGTACAGTTCGTCAATGGAGGGAAGGTTGCAGATTAGCTACAGCCTCCGGGTGTTATGCTTGGTGGCTGAGCCAAACCAGACCATGATGGAGAAGGTGAGGACAGACTACGATGGCCGTATAGAATTGCGCCATCGTTGCCTGTGGAGATTGTGCTTCCTCAGCTGCTGCAGGAAGTACATCCTCTGTTGTGCATTTTTTGACTGTGGAGTGGATGGTAGCCACCCATTTAAGGTCCTTGGAGATGATGGTTCCCAGGAACTTAAAAGACTCCACAGATGTGACTGGTGTTGTTGATGGTGAATGGGGTGAGGGGAGGGGGAGCTCTCCTAAAGTCTACTATCAATTCCACTTTCTTAGCATTGAGCTCCAGATTGTTGCGATGGCACCAGGACGCCAGCTGACACTTCCTGTCTGTAGGCAGATTCCTACCCATCCTGGATCAGTCCAATCAGGGTTGTGTCGTCCGCAAACATGAGAAGCTTGACAGAGGAGTCAGTGGAGGTGCAGTCATTGGTGTAGAGGAGAGGGGAGAGTACGCAGCCTTGCGGTGCTCCTATGCTGAGGGTTTGCGGGTCCGAGATGTGCTTTCCCAGCCTCAGATGCTGCTTCCTGTCTGTCAGGAAGCTGGTGATCCACTGACAGAGGGGTTCAGGCACAGTCAACTCGGAAGGTTTGGAGTGTAGTAGCTCTGGCACAATGGTTTTGAATGCACAGCTAAAATCAACAAACAGGATCCTCGCATGGTCCCTTGGCAGTCTAGGTGCTGGAGGATGAAGTGCAGGCCCAGGTTGACTGCATCATCTACAGATCTATTGGCCCGATATGCAAACTGCAGAGGGTCCAGCAGGGGGTTCGTGATATTTTTCAGCTTGGCCAGCACAAGCCTTTCATGACTACAGAGGTCAGTGCGACAGGCCTGAAGTCATTAAGACCAGTAATCCTTGCCTTTTTGGGTACAGGGACAATAGTGGAGACTTTGAAGCAGGCGGGGACAGTACAGGTGTGCAGGGACTGTTTGAAAATGTCTGTGAAGACCGGTGCAAGTTGTTCGGCACAGAGCTTGAGAGTAGAGGGGGAAACATTGTCTGGTCCTGGAGATTTCCCGCTTTTCTGTCTTCTGTAAAGCCTCTCCACCTCCTCTCTTTTTATTGTTGATGATGGAGAAGTGACGTTGTGCAGCACGGAGGGTGTGGGTAATTGGGTGTGAAGTGGTGATTGGAGAGGGGTGGGTGGGAAAGGGTCCAGGCTTTTCAGATACCATCCTAGGGTTGTTTGAAGAAGTTGGCTCAGGAGACACAAGAGACTGCAGATGCTGGGCTCTTGAGCTGGAGGAACTCAGTGGGGATAGGCTGCATCTGTGAAGGAAATGGACAGACAACATTTTTGGGTGGGGACACTACTTCAGAGTCGACCTGGAGGAGGATCACAACCAAAAATGTCCGTTTCCCTCCACGGATGATGCCCCCACTGACTTCCTCCAGCACTTTGACATTTCGGGTCGAGACCCTTCATTCACAGAATGAATATGCAAATTCCACACAGACAGCACCCAAGGTCACAATCGAACCCAGGTCTCTGGCGCAACTCTACCAGGTCCACCGCTGTGCTGCCCCCAAGGCATATGCATGGAAGAGCAAATAGAATCTGTCAAGAAAAAATGCAAAATGTACACCGGCGAGACCAAGAGTAAATCGGTTCCTGATGTTGGGGGAGTCCAGAACCAGGGGTCACAGTTTAAGAATAAGGGGTAAGCCATTTAGGACTGAGATGTGGAAAAACTTTTTCAGCCAGACAGTTGTGAATCTGGAATTCTCTGCGACAGAAGGCAGTGGAGGCCAATTCACTGGATGTTTTCAAGAGAGAGTTAGATATAGCTCTTGGGGATAATGGAATAAAGGGATAGACAATAGGTGCAGGAGTAGGCCATTTAGCCCTTCGAGCCAGCACTGCCATTCAATGTGACCATGGCTGATCATCCACAATCAGTACCCCGTTCCTGCCTTCTCCCCATATCCCCTGACTCCGCTATCTTTAAGAGCCCTATCTAGCTCACTCTTGAAAGTATCCAGAGAACCGGCCTCCACCGCCCTCTGAGGCAGGGAATTCCACAGACTCACAACTCTCTGTGTGAAAAAGTGTTTCCTCATCCCCGTTCTAAATGGCTTACCTCTTTTTCTTAAACTGTGGACCCTGGTTCTGGACTCCCCCAACATCGGGAACATGTTTCCTGCCTCTGGCGTGTCCCAACCCTTAATAATCTTATGTTTCAATAAGACCCCCGCTCATCCTTCTAAATTCCATAGTATACAAGCCCAGCCGCTCCATTCTCTCAGCATATGACAGTCCCGCCATCCCGGGAATTAACCTTGTGAACCTACGCTACATATGGGGAGAAAGCGGGAATGAGGTACTGATTTTAGGGGAAAGAAACAACCCAGTATCTGCAGTTCCTTCTTGCACATTGTGTTCAAAGAATTGTCCACTTTTATCAGATTGTTCATAAATTCATGTGATTCGGAGCAGAATTAGGCCATTCGGCCCATCAAGTCTTATCCGCCATTCAATCATGACTGATTTCTCTTCCTCTCTTTACCCCATGCTCCTGCCTTCTCTCCATAACCCGTGACACCCGTACTAATTGAGAATCTCATCTCTCTGCCTTAAATATATCTTTTGACTTGGTCTCCACAGTCTTCTGTGGCAATGAATTCCAGTTTCACCACTCTCTGACTAAAGAAATTCCTCCTCTTCTCTTTCCCAAAGGTATGTCTTTTTATTCTGAGGTTGCGCCTTCTCGTCCTACACTCTTCCACGAGTAGAAACACCCTCTCCTCATCCACTCTATCCAGGCCTTTCACTAATCGGTCAAATTGGTCAGCGTTTGTGATAATGTTTCATACAGGCCTACGCACCGGCTATTCTGGTAATGGAAATTTACCCTTGGAGAATTCACAAATAACTACCCAAATATTTCAGATGGAGAATAAGCACTCATTGAATTTATGTTGGATTGGGGGGAGGGGTGTAAATATATAAACATCAACTTTTTAATCAAATCGCGTGTCCTGATGTACGTGTAGAAAACATGGCTTGGCGTTACAGGAACTTTCAATACGTCACTTTCTAGGAATGCAATCCCAAGCCCTACATGCGCGCTTGCTTATAATCTAGTCATTGATCAGGATGATATTTGTGGTCCATATTGTTCTCTGAATGTTTGTCATTTGCATTTTGATATTTCAAAGATATTTAAAAACTGAAAAATCATTTTGATGCTTAATTTATTGAAAAATAATTCTAAAGATTTACATTCTCAGCTCTTTTTTCCCCCTGTTGACGTTTGTTTCATTTGAGGTATACCTCCAGGCCGATCTATATAATTGTTGTAGGAAGGAACTGCAGATGCTGGTTTAAATCAAAGATAGACACAAAATGCAGGAGTATATCAGCGGGACAGGCAGCACCTCTGGAGAAAAGGAATGGGTAACGTTTTGGGTTGAAACCCTTCTTCAGACTGCCTATCTTCGATCTATAATATTTTTGCTTGCAATTTGACTTTGCAATTTTAAAATTTCTCTGTACATAGTCCTGCAATTTTGATTCTGGGGGTGAACTGGTTTTGCGATGCTCAAAGTTATTAGCCTTGAAGGCAATATTAGCTTGTTGAGTTTTGCTTGTTGAATGTTTTATTAGCTAGTTCAGTCTCAGGAACACCTTGCATCTTCAGATGATTACTGTTCTTTGTAAAGTTGTTAGGTGGGTTAGAAAAATATCTCTTTTCTTTTCTTTAATTTATTTTCAATTGCACGTTAACATTGGGGCACCTTCAGAGCCCAGTCATGATTCTTCAATTGAATCTGAATTGTGTTAGCATAGCCCCAAAGTTTTAGTATTCTGAAGAAGGGTTTCGACCCGAAACGTTGCCTATTTCCTTCGCTCCATAGATGCTGCCTCACCCGCTGAGTTTCTCCAGCATTTTTGTCTACCTTCGATTTTCCAGCATCTGCAGTTCCTTCTTAAACATTTAGTATTCTCCAGCATTTTTGTCTACCTTTGCTTTTTCCTGCATCTGCAGTTCTTTCTTAAACATTTAGTATTCTCCACTGCGAAATCCCCTCCAGGTATGCCTACTTTGAAGAAGTTCTCCTCCTCTCTCCGAAGACAGTTTAGCAACCTCCTCTCTCACTGCCCTCCCTCTGTGATTCCCCCTTCCCTCCAACCCTACGATCACATCTTAACCCAGACCCGTTACCACAGCCACGTTTGCTTTCTCGGGACTTGCCTGCGCCTCCATCTTGTCATTAACCAACCTGATCTCCCGATGGCTCAGCACTTCAACTCCCCCTCCCCCTCCCATTCCGAATCCGACCTTTCCATCCTGGGCCTCCTCCATGGCCAGAGTGAGTACCACTGCAAATTGGAGGAGCAGCACCTCATATTTTGCTTGGGTAGTTTACACCCCAGTGGTATGAACATTGACTTCTCCAGTTTCAGGTAGTCCTTGCTTTATCCCTCTTTCCCCTCCCCTTCCCAGCTCTCCCACAGCCCACTGTCTCCGCCTCTTCCTTTCTTCTTCCCGCCCCACCCCCACATCAGTCTGAAGAAGGGTCTCGACCCGAAACGTCACCTATTCCTTCGCTCCATAGATGCTGCCTCATCCGCTGAGTTTCTCCAGTATTTTTGGCTAAGAATGGCCCGTTTCCTTTATCATCGTTACTTTTTTGCATATCTTTCATTCATTGTTCTTTATCTCTCCACATCACCGTCTATATCTCTTGTTTCCCATCCCTAACCAGTCTGAGGAAGGGTCTCGATCCAAAACATCACCCATTCCTTCTCTCTCTCTGCCTGTCCTGCTGAGTTACTCCAGCTTTTTGTGTCTATCTTCTGATTAAGGATAGTCAGCACAGCTATATGTGGAAAATTGTGTCTCACGATCTTTCATTAGGACATAGAATCATAGAGCTATACAGCACTGAACAGGCCCTTCAGCCCAACTCATCCATGCTCCTAAACTCCCATGTACCTGTCTCAATGTCTTTTAATTGTTATCATACCTCCTTTTACCACTTCCTCTGTCAGCTTGCTCCACATACTCACCACCATCTGTGAAATAGTTGCCTGTCGGGTTCCCTTTAAATATTTCCCCTCCCATTTTAAACATGATGTTTGTCTTTAGACTCCTCTACCTTTGGGAAAGGATTGTGACAGTTCATCTTATCATAATCATAATCATACTTTATTAGCCAAGTATGTTTTGCAACATACGAGGAATTTGATTTGCCATACAGTCATACCAATAAAAAGCAATAGAACACACAAAATACATTTTAACATAAACATCCATCACAGTGACTCCTTCACATTCCTCACTGTGATGGAAGGCGAAAAAAAGTTCAATCTCTCCCTTTTTTGTCCTCCAGTGGTCGGGGGCCTCTAACCTTCCGTTGACAGGACGATTTTACTCCCATAGCTGCCGGCGGGCCTCCTCGTCGGGGCATCAAGCTCCTGCATGGGGGGAATCTCAGCTCCCCCGCACCGGGCGATCAACCCCCGGTCGGGGCCAGTTCAGGCCGCTCCATTACAGGAAGGATGTGAAGGCTTTGGAGAGGGTGCAGAGCAGGTTCACCAGAATGATGCCTGGATTAGAGGGTATTAGTTATAAGGAGTGGTTTGGCAGACTTGGATTGTTCATAAAACATAGAATAATTAGGCCATTCGGCCCATCGAGTCAACTCTGCCATTCAATCATGGCTGATCTATCTTATCTTCTCAACCCCATTCTCCTGCCTTGTCCCGTAACCTTTGACACCCGTACTAATTTGTCTGGAATGTCAGGTTGAGATGAGAGGCATAGCTTTAAGGTGAGAGAAGGAAAGTGTAAAAGGAGCTGTGTGGGGCATGTTTTTTTGCATGGAATAGCTGACATGATAGTGGTGTTTGAGGTTTTTAGATAGATACACGGATATGTGGGGAATGGAGGGATAGGGATCACGTGTGGGTAGAGATTTGTTTAACATGGTTGACACAGACACTGGGCCGAAGGGCCTGTTCCCGTGCTGTCGTGTTGAATGAGTAGATGCACAGAGACTATTCTTCAGACCCATCCATGAATCTCATTTCCAGGCGTATGGAATAGTGTGGAAAGCAATCGATCGACAGACCGGGGAGGTGGTGGCAGTGAAGAAAATCTTTGATGCCTTCAGAAACCGGACAGATGCTCAGGTACCTTGGGGACGGGGTGGAGATGGTTGCCGGTTGATTTGGAGATCCCAGTGCTGGCCTGTGTCAGTCCTCAGATGTGGAGCCTCTCTCCACTGTCCACTCACAGTGGGGCTCCAGAGCAGATGCTCTGTGCATTGCTGGTCGGGGAACTCCCCCCATTCTTGCCTGCCAGTCCAAAGCCGGCTCAGGGGGGAGAGCTTCTCCCCTTCCCGCCTGGATGGAGAGTAGGGATTTACCCCCCCATTCCTGCCACCATGCTCGTGGCTGCTCTCCCATAACCCTTCCCAGCGTTGATTCACCCATGTGCATTGGCCATGCCAGGGAGTTTCTCTCCAGTCCTACCTTGGCGTTGAGGAGAGGTTAGTTTAGTTATTGTCACGTGCACTGATGTACAGTGAAAAGCTTTTTGTAGCGTGCCATCCAGTCAGCGTAAAGACACTACATGATAACAATCAAGCCGTCCACAGTGTACAGATAGATACGTGGTAAAGGGAATATCATTTTGTGTTAGATAAAGTCCAGTAAAGTCCGATTAAAGATAGTCTGAGGGTCTGCAATGAGGTAAATGTTAGGTCAGGCCCGTTCTCTAGTTGGTGATAGGATGGTTCAGTTGCCTTACAGCAGTGGGAAGAAACTGTCCCTGAATCTGGAGCCCTGCCCTCATCTCAAGGGGTGGGTTGTTCCTCCCTGTGCCTGCCAGAGAGTGTGGAGCTGCTCCCTCCCCACCTGCGACCCTGCCGACTGGCAATTGTGCTAACCTGCCTGAAATGCTTTACTTGTTTTTTTCAGAGGACCTTCCGAGAAATTTTGTTCCTTCAGGTGAGTTTATTATACTTAGTTACACAAAAGAGGCCATTTGCTCCATCGAGTCTATTCCAGCTGCCAGAGGAGCTATCCCTTTCCCTCTTCTCTGTATTTCCAAGTATTCTCCTAACATTCTCGTACAGCGCTTGCCCGGGTTTGATCCAGACTACGGGTGCTGTTTGTACGTTCTCCCCGTGACTGCATGGGATTTAGACAATAGACAATAGGTGCAGGAATAGGCCATTTGGCCCTTCGAGCCAGCACCGCCATTCAATGTGATCATGGCTGCTCATCCCCAATCACTACCCCGTTCCTGCCTTCTCCCCATATCCCCTGACTCTGCTATTTTTACGAGCCCTATCTAGCTCTCTCTTGAAAGTATCCAGAGAACCTGCATCCACCGCCCTCTGAGGCAAAGAATTCCACAGACTCACCACTCTCTGAGAAAAAGTGTTTCCTCGTCTCCGTTCTAAATGGCTTACTCCTTATTCTTAAATTGTGGCCCCTGGTTCTGGACTCCCCCAACATCGGGAACATGTTTCCTGCCTCTAGCGTGTCCAAGCCCTTAACAATCTTATATGTTTCAATGAGATACCCTCTCATCCTTCTAAAATCCAGAGTGTACAAGCCCAGCTGCTCCATTCTCTCAACATATGACAGTCCCGCCATCCCGGGAATTAACCTTGTAAACCTACGCTGCACTCCCTCAATAGCAAGAATGTCCTTCCTCAAATTAGGGGACCAAAACTGCACACAATACTCCAGGTGTGGTCTCACTAGGGCTCTGTACAACTGCAGAAGGACCTCTTTGCTCCTATATTCGATTCCTCTTGTTGTTTTCTCCGAGATCTTCCGTTTCCTCCCACACTCCAAAGACGTACATGTTTGTAGGTTAATTGGCTTGCGGTGTAAATATAACATTGTCCCTAGTGGGTGTAGGATAGTGCTAGTGTACGGGGATTGCTGGTCGGCGTGGACTCGGTGGGCCGAAGGGCCTGTTTCTGCACTGTATCTCTAAACTAAACTAAACTCCCCTTGATTCTATTAACCTGAACTCACCTGATGTTTCAAACCTAAGCTTCTTCCGATATGTTTTTAAAGTGAGAGGGGAAAGAGTTAATGGGAACCTGAGCAGTATTTATAGGCATCTAGAAACAGACACAAGCAAATGCAGAAGCTGAAACCTTGATCAAAACCAAAGTGCTGGAGGAAGTCACCAGGTCAGACAGCATCTGTGGAGGGAATGGACAGGCAACCTTTCTGGTCGCGACCCTTCTGATTTGAGTAGAGGGAGAAAGCCAGAAACGAGAATTGGCGGTGGGACAAAGCCTGGCAAGTGATAGGTGGATACAGATGAGGAGGAGGGATGGAGTAAATGATAAAGGCCAGATGCGAAAAGGAGACAAAATACTTTATTCCTTGAAGATCAGGAGGCTAAGGAATGGGTTTTATAGAAATGTATAAAATCATGAGGGGAATACACAGAGCCTTTTTCACAGGGTAACATAGAAACATAGAAAATAGGTGCAGGAGGAGGCCATTCGGCCCTTCGAGCCAGCACCGCCATTCATTGTGATCATGGCTGATCGTCCCCAATCAATAACCCGTGCCTGTCTTCTCCCCATAACCCTTGATTCCACTAGCCCCTAGAGCTCTATCTAACTATCTCTTAAATCCATCGAGTGATTTGGCCTCCACTGCCCTCTGTGGCAGGGAATTTCACAAATTCACAACTCTCTGGGTGAAAAAGTTTTTTCTCTCCTCAGTCTTAAATGGACTCCCCTTTATTCTAAGTGTGGCCCCTGGTTCTGGACTCGCCCAACATTGGGAACATTTTTCCTGCATCTAGCTTGCCAGTCCTTTTATAATTTTATATGTTTCTATAAGATATCCCCTCATCCTTCTAAACTCCAGTGAATACAAGCCTAGTCTTTTCAATCTTTCCTCATATGACAGTCCCGCCATCCCAGGGATCAATCTCGTGAACTGCACTGCCTCAATCACAAGGATGTCCTTCCTCAAATTAGGAGACCAAAACTGTACACAATACTCCAGGTGTGGTCTTACCAGAGCCCTATACAACTGCAGAAGAACCTCTTTACTCCTTTACTGAAATCCTCTTGTTATGAAGGCCAACATTCCATTAGCTTTCTTCACTGCCTGCTGTACCTGCACGCCTAGGGAAATCAAGAACCAGGCGACATAGGTGTAAGATGATAGGAACTGAGGAGCAACGTGTTCAGGCACGTTGGGTAAATGGCATGAGCTGGCAGAGAAGGTAGCTGAGGCTGGTATAACAAGAGTTAAAAAATATTTGAACAAGCGTAGATGGGCCACCTGGATCGGCATGGAAGTGTTGGGTTGAAGAGCCTGTTCCCATGACTCTAGTCCTGGCAATATCCTCATAAATGCTCTCTTCACACTTTCCAGGATAATGCCATCCTACCTACAGTATAGCAGGATAGACACAAAATGCTGGAGTAACTCAGCAGTCATCCTGACCAATGGTTATGCCCCGAAATGTCACCTATTCCTTTTCTCCAGAGATGCTGCCTGACACGCTGAGTTACTCCAGTGTTTTATGTCTGTCTTCGGTTATAACCAGCACCTGCTTCTTACACATCTTTCCTGCAGCAGGGTGACCAAAACTCAGCACAATACTCTGTGCAGCCTCAGCAATGTCGTGCAACTGCAGTGTAACATGGTCTTAATGTTCTGGCCCTGTAACTCTGCTCAGCCTCCTCACCAAAACCTCACAAGGCAAAGCCTCAGCCCTTACACAAACACTGCCCTCACACAGACCGACCAAAATGCCGTGGATGTTCCACCAAAGCCGGGCTCCCCTTTATTCTCAAACTGCCAAACCCGTCCCGGCACTGGAGACAGCAAGCTGTGTCTCTACACTCCCATTACACCCCCGCAGTCCTGCATTGCTCAGCCCCGCGCCGCTCAGCCCCGCGCCACTCTGCTCAGCCCCGCGCCACTCTGCTCAGCCCCGCGCCACTCTGCTCAGCTCCGCGCCACTCTGCTCAGCCCCGCGCCACTCTGCTCAGCCCCGCACCGCTCAGCCCTGCACCACATCACCTCTCACTCTGCCCCAGGAGTTTGGAAGCAGTCAGTCGCTGTTGTGCAGTCGCACCTAGCTAGCAGCTCTCCGCCGCAGGACCCTGCAGAGATATCTGTACTCAGGGCATCCTCCCAGGTGGCACGTGCTGGCGACGCACTTTTTCCAACAGGGCCGCTGCCTTCAAGGAGGTACGCGGATACCGGTGGTGGGCGTCAGCCGTGCTGTCCTGCTGGGGATGCCTGGCTTCTACCGGGACCTGCTGAGAGTCTGGAACCTGGTTGCCGTCGACCGGGCCCCCCCCTCAGCCAGTGGAGGGTGACTGCCCGGTCATGAGAGCAGCCGGCCCTTGTCCTGCCCCACCGGGTATCGGGGAGGCTCGAACTTGTGGAGCATTCGCGGTTGAGCAAAGCCCCGCTCAGCCACAAGTACTCATCAGACCCAGGCGCCGTAATCCTTCTTGGGAGCTGGCCCTACACAACATGAGCCGCCATTCCTCGACTTCCTTCATCTCCCTCCGAGCTACATGGAGGCATGTCCTATAAGGGCTCCTCCTCCACACCCTGCACTTCCTCGCCCTGGTCCACAGTCCAGCACAAAATGGAGGTCGGTGTTGCCTTTTGGTCGCGAGGAGGCCTCCAAGTGGGGGCACTGCACTGAGGAGTTCCCTGGAACCTGTTTCTCTCGCGGTTCACAGACTCACCAGCTGCCTGCCACTTTTGCGGGCTGGAAGAGTCTGTGTACCACGTGTATATGGAGTGTGTGAGGTTGCAGCCATTGTTCCAACACCTAAAGGGGCTGCTCCTTGCCTTCTGGCTGAACTTCACACCCATCATCCTCATCTTTGGACACCCTGTGCGTAGGGGAGAGGGTAGGGCCAAAGATGTCCTGGTTGGGTTGCTCCTGGGCCTGGCCAAGCTGGCCAGTCACGGCGCCAGGCGGAAGAGGGCTCTGCCAGAGCCGGCTGCCTGCCCCTTTTCTGGGGTTATGTCCGCACCCGGGTGGTACTAGAGAGGGACTACACGCTGTCCACGGTAACCCTGGGGGATTTCCGGGACCGTTGGGCACCATGTGGGGTGCAAGTCATCCTCGATGTGGATTGTAATATAGTTGTATAATAGTTTATTTAATGTATTTGTTTGCCTTGTATTATGGTGGTGGGTTTTGTTTTGTTTTATTTTGTACTGTAAATATTATTGTAATAATTGATTAAATAACTTTTATTACATTATAAGGAGTTTGGAAATCATGCCAATGTGATCAAACTGCTCAATGTCATCCGAGCAGCAAACGACAAAGACATCTACTTGGTCTTTGAGTTCATGGGTAAGTGTTTGGGGCAGGGGCTGCATTGTGGGGGCAGTGGGAAGTGGGCGAGGGGTCGGGTGGGGAGTGGGGGAGGGGTCGGGTGGGGAGTGGGGGAGGGGTCAGTGGGGGAGTGGTTGGATAGGGGTCGGTGGGGTTGAATGGGGTCAGGGTCGGTGGAGAGTGGAGGAGGGTGGAGTGCGGCAGGGGTCGGGTGGGGGTGGTGGAGGGGGTTGTGTCGGGGTCGGTGGGAATTAGCACAGGGGCTTGGGCGAAAAGACTGACCTTTTTGCCCCGACAGAGACAGACCTGCATGCTGTGATAAGGAAGGGGAACCTCCTGAAAGACATTCACATCCGCTACATCCTTTACCAACTGCTGAAGGCCACCAAGTTCATCCACTCGGGAAACGTCATTCACCGGGATCAGAAGGTACAAGTGCCGACTCCAGCTCCCAGACCGCTGCCCCCCCCAGCTCACAGCCCCCCAGCTAACAGCCCCCTAGCTCCCCAGCTCACAGCCCCCTGTCCACCAGCTCACAGCTCACAGCCTCCTACCCCCATCTCACAGCCCCCCAGCTCAGCCCCTGCCTCCCAGCTCACAGCCCTCTGCCCTGGATCCACAGTCTGCAGCGTTTCATTGTGATCTGTGCGGGGAAGAGAAGAATAAGAGTAATAATCCATGACACTGATCGCATCTACCTGCTGCAGCATCACAGCCCCGTTTTATAACAATACAGTAAATATACAATCATCAATATTGCAGTAAATTATCAATGATATTAGGTAGGTACACAAAAATGCTGGAGAAACTCAGCGGGTGCAGCAGCATCTATGGAGCGAAGGAAATAGGCAACGTTTCGGGCCGAAACCCTTCTTCAGACTGATAGGGGGTGGGGAGAAGAAAGGAAAAAAGGAAAAAAGGCGGAGGAGGAGCCCGAGGGCTAGGGGATGGGAGGAGACAACCAGAGGGCTGATGAAGGGGAGGGGACAGCAAGGGCTAGCAGAATTGGGAGAATTCAATGTTCATGCCCCCAGGATGCAGACTGCCCAAGCGGAATATGAGGTGCATTTCCTCCAATTTCCGGTGTTGCTCGCTGTGGCCATGGAGGAGACCCAGGACAGAGAGGTCAGATACGGAATGGGAGGGGGAGTTGAAGTGCTGAGCCACCGGGTGGTTAGGTTGGTTATTGCGGACCGACCGGAGGTGTTCGGCGAAACGATCGCCAAGCCTCCGCTTGGTCTCACCGATGTAGATCAGCTGACATCTAGAGCAGCGGATGCAATAGATGAGGTTGGAGGAGATGCAGGTGAACCTCTGTCGCACCTGGAACGATTGCTTGGGTCCTTGAATGGAGTCGAGGGGGGGGGGGGGGGGTGAAGGGACAAGTGTTGCATCCCTTGCGGTTGCAAGGGAAAGTACCCCGGGGAGGGGGTGGTACGGGAGGGAAGGGAAGAATTTACAAGGGAGTTACGGAGGGAGCGGTCTTTGCGGAACGCAGACATGGGGGGAGATGGGAAGATGTGGCGAGTGGTGGGTCACGTTGGAGGTGGCGAAACTGACGGAGGATCACTTCTTGTATGTGACGGCTGGTGGGGTGAAAGGTGAGGACTAGGGGGACTCTGCCCTTGTGAGTGGGGGGGGGGATGGGGAGAGAGAGCAGTGTTGCGGGGTATGGCAGAGACCCTGGTGCGAGCCTCATCTATGGTGGAGGAGGGGAACCCCCGTTCCCTGAAGAATGAGGACATTTCGGATGCCCAGGTGTGGAACGCCTCATCCTGGGAGCAGATGCGGCGTAGACGGAGGAATTGGGAGTGGGGGATGGAGTCCTTACAGGAAGCAGGGTGGGAAGAAGTGTAGTCCAGATAGCCATGGGAGTCGGTAGGTTTGTAATGGATGTCGGTAAGAAGTCTATCACCTGCGATGGAGATAGTGAGGTCAAGGAATGGTAGGGAAGTGTCGGAAATGGTCCAGGTGTATTTGAGTGCCGGATGGAAGTTGGTGGTGAAGCGGATGAAGTCAGTCAGTTGTGTGTGGGTGCAGGAGGTGGCACCAAAACAGTCATCGATGTAGCGGAGGTAGAGGTCGGGGATGGGGCCCAGGTACGTATTGAACAAGGATTGTTCTACGTACCCGACAAAGAGGCAGGCGTAGCTGGGGCCCATGCGTGTGCCCATAGCTACGCCTTGTATTTGGAACAATGATACTAGGTAACCAGGTCATAATAGTGCAAAATGGTGCAGAGTGCAGCCTGAATAAAGTTGATAGTAAATGATTGCTGAGGGGGGTGGTGGTTCAAGAGCCTGCTTGTTATTGGGAACACGCGGCTCTTGAACCTGGAGGTGACAGTTTTTCTGTCTCCTGGACTTTCCTGCAGCCCTAGCCTCCACCCCACAGCGCGGCCACTGCAGTTTCCAGCACTGACCCTCTGCTGCCTCTCTCCCCAGCCTTCCAACATCCTCCTGGATGCCGACTGCTTTGTGAAACTGTGTGACTTTGGTCTGGCTCGCTGCATCAATCAGATACAGGAAGATGAGGGGAACCCTGCGCTGACAGAGTACGTGGCCACACGATGGTATCGAGCTCCAGAAATCCTCCTCGCTTCTCCCAGGTCAGCTGACAACCACCATCCTTATCTACATGGTGCCAACTCAAGCCTTCAACGTGTCCGTTGTACAGCACACACACACACAGGTCTTCTGCTCATCCATGCTCATCTGGGGGAGGGGTGGGTCACAGCTCTGGGGGAGGGGAGTACTGAAACTTCCCCCCTCTCATCTTAAAAGCTGTGCTGCCACATACAATTTTATGAGGGGAGGGTCACAGATCTAGGGGAGGGGGGTCACAGTTCTGGGGGGAAGGGGGGGGGGGGTCACAGCTCTGGGGGAGGGAGGATCACAGCTCTGGGGGTGGGGGGAGGTGTGGTCACAGCTCTGGTGAATGTGAACACAGACCCGGCTGTGGGATCCAGTGAGTGTTGCCTGTAACTCACAGGCCTGTAACTGGGTCTGTGTTAGTAGTGACGGATCTTTCACCTGCAGCACACCCCTGGGGATTCGTCAGTTCTGGTGAGAGGGGACTTTGATCCTGTAACAAGGGCGGGCCCCACGGAACATTATCAAAGCAGCGTGGAGGATGATAGCAAAGTCCACAGCCTGTAAACAGGGAGACACAAAGTTCAGAAAGAAATGTTGGGTGAACAACAAGGACTAAAGGTCAGAACAGTGGGCCTCTCTCCTCACCACCACACATACCCATACACCAGGCTGTGTTGGGATCAGGTCACAAACTGGCCCCAACAGAGGCAGCAGATGCCGTTCCGCTCAGGACCGTGCATCAGGACTAGGGAGTCTTAGGGAGAATATAGGGTCTTAGATACAGCACAGGAACAGGCCCTTCAGCCCACAATGTCCATGACGCACACAATACCAGGTTAAACTAATCCCCTCTGCCTGCACATGCTTCATATAGTGCCCTCCATAATGTTTGGGACAAAGACCCATCATTTATTTATTTGCCTCTGTACTCCACAATTTGAGATTTGTAATAGGAAAAATAAATCACGTGGTTAAAGTGCACATTGTCAGATTTTAATAAAGGCCATTTTTATACATTTTGGTTTCACCATGTTGAAATTACAGCAGTGTTTTTACATAGTCCCCCATTTCAGGGCACCATAATGTTTGGGACACAGCAATGTCATGTAAATGAAAGTAGTCATGTTTAGTATTTTGTTGCATATCCTTTGCATGCAATGACTGTTTGAAGTCTGCGATTCATGGACATCACCAGTTGCTGGGTGTCTTCTCTGGTGATGCTCTGCCAGGCCTGTATTGCAGCCATCTTTAGCTCATGCTTGTTTTGGGGGCTAGTCCCCTTCAGTTTTCTCTTCTGCATATAAAAGGCATGCTCAATTGGGTTCAGATCGGGTGATTGACTTGGCCACTCCAGAATTGACAATTTTTTACCGTTGAAAAACTCCTTTGTTGCTTTAGCAGTATGTTTGGGATCATTGTCTTGCTGCAGAATGAACTGCCGACCAATGAGTTTTGAGGCATTTGTTTGAACTTGAGTAGATATGATGTGTCTATACACTTCAGAATTCATTTATGCTACTAACACCAGCAGTTGTATCATCAATGAAGATAAGTGAGCCAGTACCTTCAGCAGCCATACATGCCCAGGCCATAACACCCCCACAACCGTGTTTCACAGATGAGGTGGTATGCTTTGGATCTTGGGCAGTTCCTTCTCTCCTCCATACTTTGCTCTTGCCATCACTCTGATATAAGTTAACCTTCATCTCATCTGTCCACAAGACCTTTTTCCAGAACTGTAGTTGCTCTTTTAAGTACTTCTTGGCAAACTGTATCCTGGCCATCCTATTTTTGCGGCTAACCAGTGTTTGCATCTTGCTGTGTAGCCTCTGTATTTCTGTTCATGAAGTCTTCTGCAGACAGTGGTCATTGACAAATCCACACCTGACTCCTGAAGAGTGTTTCTGATCTGTCAGCCAGGTGTTTGGGAATTTTTCTTTATTATAGAAAGAATTCTCTGTCATCAGCTGGAGGTCTTCCTTGGCCTGCCAGTCCCTTTGCGAATAGTAAGCTCACCAGTGCTCTCTTTCTTCTTAATGATGTTCCAAACAGTTAATTTTGGTAAGCCTAAGCTTTGGCTGATGTCTCTAACAGTTTTATTCTTGTTTCTCAGTCTTATAATGGCTTCTTTCACTTTCATTGGCACAACTTTGGTCCTCATATTGATAAACAACAATAAAAGTTTCCAAAGGTGATGGAAAGACTAGGTGCTGAGAGCTCTCTTACACCTGCATTAAGGAGACAATTAAACACACCTGAGCAATTACAAACACCTGTGAAGCCATGTGTCCCAAATATTATGGGGGGGACTATGTATAAACACAGCTGTAATTTCTACATGGTGAAACCAAAATGTATAAAAATGGCCTTTAGTAAAATCTGACAATGTGCACTTTAACCACATGTGATTTTTTTCTATTACAAATCTCAAATTGTGGAGTACAGAGGCAAATAAATAAATGATGGAAGGTACACAAAAATGCTGGAGAAACTCAGCGGGTGCAGCAGCATCTATGGAGCGAAGGAAATAGGTAACGTTTCGGGCCGAAACCCTTCTTCAGACTTGAGTCTGAAGAAGGGTTTCGGCCCGAAACGTTACCTATTTCCTTCGCTCCATAGATGCTGCTGCACCCGCTGAGTTTCTCCAGCATTTTTGTGTACCTTCGATTTTCCAGCATCTGCAGTTCCTTCTTTAACAAATAAATGATGGATCTTTGTCCCAAACATCATGGAGGGCACTGTATCCCTCCTCTCCCTCCATATCTATGTGCCTATCTAAACGTCTCTTAAACACCACTATGGTATCTGCCTCCACCACCATCCCTGGCAGTGCTTTCAATGCAACCACCACTCTTGGTGTTAAAACAAAACTTCCCCCCTCTCATTTTAAAAGCTGTGCTGCCACATACAATTTTATGAACCTATCAGATCTTCCCCTCGGCTTCTGTCGCTCCAGAGAAAACAAGCTAAGTTTGTCTGAGCTCTTGTTACAGTTATAACACCTAAACCCAGGTAGAATTCTCCCATTTCTTTGCCAGTATCTCCAAATGAGCTATATCCCACTGTATCCTTTGACAGCTTTTTGTATGGTCTGAAAATATACCAAGCAACCCATCTACATTTCCGTCTGTGTATATATCAGAAACAGCAGAGGTCCCAGCACAGATCCCTGCAGAACTCCACTGGTCACTGACCTCTGGCCCCCAATAACACCCTTCCACCACTATCCTGTCTGTGTTGAATTGGGCCATTGAGAATCCAAATAGCCATGTTGCAGTGGATCCCATGCATTTTCATCATCTGGATCAGCCTACCCTGGGGGACTTTATCAAATACCTTACTAAAACCCATGTAGACACCATCCACCACCCTACCCTCATCAATCACCTTTGTCACTTCCTCAAAAAACTGGAATCAAGTTGACAGGACATGACCTGCCGCAGCCAAAGCTATGCTGACTGTCCCTCTTGTCCTGTTTTCCAAATAGCAGTAAATCCAATCCCGAACAATCCTCTCCAACAGTTTCTGCACCACTGACGTGAGGCTCACTGGCTCATAATGCATCCTTCCTACTTCCCTTTTTTATTTTTTTTTATTTTTTTTATTTTTTTTTTATAATTTTTATTTATTAGAAGTACATTACATCACAGCCACATACATTAATACTCGTCATTTATATCTTCTTACAATTAATGTACTCCCTTTATTTTTTTTTACGCTAAAGAAAGAAAAGATTGAAAGAGAGAAGAAAGTGAAGGAAAAAGTGCAAGTGTAGAAAAGTGTAGAAAATGTAACAACAAAAAAAAAAAAAGGACGAGGACCCTATGAAAGCGAAATTAAAAACAAAAAAAAAAAGAGTTAAGAAATAGGCCCTAAGAAAAGAAAAGAGAGAGAGAAAAAAAGAAAAACAAATGTTTTTTTTTTTTTGAGCATCACGTAAATAGGACATACCAACTCTTCAACTATCATCCCCCTTACCCGACCTCAATTTTTATTTTTTTAAAGTACTTTTGCACCCTATGTTTGTAATAATTCTATAAATGCAGACCACGTCAGGTGGAGCTACTTCCCTTTTTAAACAAAGGAATAACATTAGTTGCTCTCCAGTTCCATGGCTATTGCCTGTGGCGAGAGGAGATGCAAAGATCTGATTGATACTTTATTATTACCATCATCATCAAGACCCCAGCAATCTCGTCTCTTGCCTCTCTCAATAACCTGAGATAGATCCCATCCGGCCCTGGTGATTTATTCCCCTTAATGCTCTTCAAGAGCCCCACCTCCTTGATCTCGGTCTGTGCTTACACATCGTTCCCCACACTGAAGGTAGACACAAACAGCTGGGGTAACTCAGCGGGACAGGCAGCATCTCTGGAGAGAAGGAATGGGTGACATTTCGGGTCGAGACCCTTTTTTAGACTGATCTCAGTCTGTCGTTACACATCATTCCCACACTGATCTCGCTGTTCTCCATGTCCTTCTGTTTGGTGAGCACTGATGTATCTCGCCTACATCCTCTGACTACAACCAATGTTACCCTTCTTATCTTTGAGTGGTCCTACTCTTTCCCTAGTTACCCTCTTGTTGTTAAGGTCCGTATAAAATGGCAGTGAAGCGGGACACGAGTTGTCAAGCAAGGAATTATTTATTCGTGGTACAGCCCCCAAAACCACAACGACGGGTACGGGCAGTCCCAACCCTATATATATCCCAGGGACCCGCGCCTCCCACCAAACCAAGTCACGTGACTCAACCCCTAGAGCCGATGGTTCGCATCACGCGTGGCTAACCATCATGGGCCGCCACTGGACACCCCCCAGAACCAGAGGCACGGAACCGAACGGGAAGACTAACGAGGCGGCTCGACCTCACGCACAGGGGACACGCCCAGTACGGGCGAACACGGGAGCAACCGGGACGGCGGATGCCTCCGACGACGAGGCTTGGCCACCTGTACTGGCTCGCTAAGGTCCAAATGGGCCGGCTTCAAACGAGCCACGGACACAGTCTCTTGCCGACCTCCCGTGTCCAAAACGAAAGTAGTAGTCCCATGCTGCAGCACCCGAAAGGGACCCTCATTTTGGGCGCAACGCAGAAAAACATCCAAACAGTCCATGAGAGCCGGTGGCACATGGGAAGGAGCCACACCGTGGCGAGACGTCGGGACAGGAGACAGGGCGCCGACCCTCTCCCGCAAACGGACCAACACAGACGAGGGTGGCTCCAGGGACGCCAGCAGCCACAATAAATTCCCCGGGAACAGTGAGCGGGACGCCATAGACCAATTCAGCTGATGACAAAGCCAAATCTTCCTTCGGGGCGGTCCGAATCCCCAGCAAGACCCACAACAACTCGTCCATCCATTCGGAACCCGTGAGGCGAGCCTTCAAGGCGGCCTTAAGATGACGGTGGAACCGCTCCACCAACCCATTAGACTGGGGATGATATGCCATCGTGTGGTGAAGCTGTGTCCCCAACAGGCAAGCCATTACAGACCACAGCTCAGACATGAACTGGGCACCCCGGCCCGAGGAAATATCCAGCGGGACCCTGAAGCGGGCAATCCAGTGGGCCACGAGCACACGACAGGGCAGAAGTGTCCACAAGCAGAATGGCCTCCGGCCACCGCATAAAGCGATCCACCACCGTCAGCAGGTGCGAGATATCTTGGGACAGAGGCAGCGGCCCCACGATATCCACGTGCACATGGTCGAAGCGCCGGCGAGGCACTGCAAGCTCCTGCACTGGCGGCCGGACGTGCTGCTGCTCCTTCGATGTTTGGCACGGAATGCACGCCCGGGCCCAACGACCAACTTGCTTCCGCAAATCAAGCCACATGAAACGAGCAACCACCATCGCAACTGTCGCACGGATAGATGGGTGGGCCAACCCATAATGACGTCGAAAAATCCGGCAGCGCCAGGCGGCCGGGACAATGGGCTGCGGCTGCCTCGTGGAAACGTCGCACAGTAACGCTGGAGGAACTGCTGCTGCCGAGCGGACCAGGGGTCCGAAACCTTCGCGAATGCAAAGCTGAGGGGCTTCTGGTTAGTGAAGGCAGTAAAGTCCCGGCCCTCCAGGAAAAAGCTGAAGTGTCCATCCCTACGAACCATCTCTACGAACTCCTGAAGGCCCTGCACTGTGGAAGCCGCGGGAACTGGCGGAATGGCCTCGATCTTGTCCGGGGAGCAGAACAGCACCGTGTTGCGTCACTCAGTGGCCCGCAAAGTCGATGGCACGGAGTCTGAACCGGCATTTGTCAGGGTTGATGACGAAACCATGCTCGCTGAGGCGCTGCCACGGCAAACAGATGAGGGCTCTTCTTGCCGAGAGCGACTAGCCACGAGGATGTCATCCATGTAAATGAAAAGGAAATTGAGTCCCCGACTCATGTTGACCATCAGGCGTTGGAAGGCCTGCGTGGCGTTCTTAAGGCCGAAGGGCATACGCAGGAGCTCAAACAACCCGAAGGGGATGATTATAGCCGTCTTTTTTATACGCCCTCCGGCCGCACGGGAATCTGGTGTTAGCCCCGGACGAAGTCGACCCTCGAAAAAAACTTAGCCCCAGCCAGATGGGCAGAGAAGTCCTGGATGTGGGGAATGGGGTAGCGATCCGCGATGGTGGTGTCATTCAGGCGGCAGTAGTCTCCACAAGGCCTCCAGCCCCCGGAGACCTTCGGTACCGTGTGCAGCGGGGAAGCCCCTGGGCTATCAGAGTGCCGGACAATTCCAATAGCCTCCATGTTGCGAAACTCTGCTTTGGCGATCTGGAGTTTGTCGCGTGCGGGCATGGAGCGGTGGTACCGAAGTAAGAATGTGGTGAACCACACCATGCATCGGGCTGGCCGAGTGGAATTGCGGAGTCAGAATTTCAGGAAAGTCTGCGGATTGGTGTGGATGACGCAGTAGGGCGCAAGGAGATCCCCTCACGTTGCCCCCTCACGTCTACTAAAAGTGATTGCACCCGCAGGAAATTGGCGCCCAGCAATGGCTGGGACACATCTACAACGGTGAATGGCCAGGTAAAGTGGCAAGAGTCAAAGATTAGCGGGATGGTGCGGACGCCGTAAATTCGTATGCTGCTGCCATTCGCGGCAGTTAACAAGGGCCCCTCCTTCCCAGAACGAGTGTCCACACCCGATGGGGGCAAAACGCTGATCTCCACCCGTGTCCACCAGGAATCGTCGACCTGTGCCGGTCCCATGCGTATAAGCGGTGTATCTGGCCGACTGCCGAGGTGATTACTGGCAGCCGGCCCTGGCATTTCCCGGAAACGAACAGGGCGAGCGGCATTGGCGGGCCGCGGCACCCCAGCGTTGGTGGTAGAAGCACCACTTCTTCTTACCAGCTTTTCCCAGAGCAACTCAGCTGAGCCGCCGGTTGGCGCAGCCCTAGGTCGCTGTGCCTTCCAAGGCGCTGTGGACACGCGATCAAGCGAACCTCCGCCCTGCCGCCTGGCCAGCCACAGCTCACCTGCGCGCGTTCCACTAGCTGCAGGGGGTCATCAAAACTCGTCCCTGGGAGGAGCAGGCGGATGTCGTCGGGCAACTGCTCTAGGAAAGCGTAGTCAAAAAGCAGGCAGTGCCCATGGCCATCCATGAGCGTGAGCATTTCGCTCATGAGGACCGATGGCTTACGGTCGCCGAGCCCGCCCATGTGGAGGAGCCGCGCCGTTCACTCCAAGCAGCTGAGTCCGAAGATGCGGAGAAGTAGCGCCTTGAGGCCTTCGTATTTATTGGCCGCTGGCGGCATGCGCAGGTAAGGCACCAAGCGACCGGCCGTCTCCTGGTTGAGCGCGTCGACGACATAGAAGTAACGGGTGTTGTCGGCTATGATCCTGCAGATGTGGAATTGAGCCTCCACCTGGTGGAACCACACCTGGGGCTGCGAGGTTCAGAAGGCCGGCAGCTTAAGTGCGACTGCGTTTTGTTGGGCCTAGTCGGCGGCAATGGCGGGTTGAGCACTGGCAGCGTCCATTATTGCGATCCAAAATGTCCACCAATGAGATGTCAAGCAAAGAATTCTCTATTCATAATACACAGTACAGCTCCCAAAACCACAACGAGGGGCACGGGCGTTCCCAACCCTATATATACCCCAGGGGAGCCCCATGACCCGCGCCTCCCACCAAACCAAGTCACGTGGCCCAACCCCTAGAGCCGAGGGTTCGCACCAAGCGTCGCTAATCACCAGAGACCGCCACAGCAGGTTAAATATTGTAGTTTAAAGGCAAGTGTATGAAAGAAGAGTGGGTCTGGGTGCAGGGTCAGGTGGTGCAGACATTACTAAGCTGCTGTGTTGCTTTACATTCCTGGCAGGCATCCAGGGGTCTGTGTACTGAGCTGCATGCTTCTCTTTGTACAGGTACACCAAGGGCGTGGATATGTGGAGTGTTGGCTGTATTTTAGGGGAGATGCTGCTCGGGAAACCGCTCTTTCCAGGAACGTCATCCATAAATCAAATTGAAAGAATCATGAGTGTCATTCCAGCCCCCTCCAATGAAGGTACATGCTCCCGTGCTGTTGGTGCCAACCTCCCCCGCGGTACATTGAGTGATACAGTGTGGAAACAGGCCCATCAGCCCAACTTGCCCACACCGCCCAACATGTCCCAGCTACACTAGTCCCACCTGCCTGCATTTGGTCCATATTCCTCCAAACCTGTCCTATCCATTTACCTGCTAACTGATTCTTATACATTGGGATAGTCCCTGCCTCAACTATCTCCTCTAATACCTTGTGTTTAAGAAGGAACTGCAGATGCTGGAAAATCGAAGGTACACAAAAATGCTGGAGAAACTCAGCGGGTGCAGCAGCATCTATGGAGCGAAGGAAATAGGCAACGTTTCGGGCCGAAACCTTCCTCTAATACCTTGTGTGAAAAAGTTACCCCTCAGATTCCTATTAAATCTTTTCCCCTTCACCTTAAACCTCTGACCTCTGGTCCTCGATTCACCTGCTCTGGGCAAGAGACTCTGTGCATCTACCTGATCTATTCCTCTCATGATCTTATACACTTCTATAAGATCACCCCTCATCCTCCTGCACTCCAAGGTATAGAGACCCAGCCTACTCAACCTCTCCCTATAGATCAGACCCTTGAGCTGGCAACATCCTTGTAAATCTTCTCTGTACCCTTTCCAGCTTGACAACATCTTTCCTATAACATGGTGCCCAGAACTGAACACAATGCTCTAAATGTGGCCTCACCAACGTCTTATACAACTGCAACATGACCTCCCAACTTCTATACTTAATACTCTGACTGATGAAGGCCAATGTGCCAAATGCCTTTTTGACCACCTTATCTACCTGCAAAGCCACCTACAAGGAAGCATGCACCTGCACTCCTAGCTCCCTCTGCTCTACAAAACTACCCAGAGCCCTACCATTCACTCTGGGTCCTGCCCTTGTTCGACGTTCCAAAATGCAACCCCTCCCATCAACCATTCCTCAGCCCACCTGGCCAATCGATCCAGATCCTGCTGCAATCTTTCACAACCATCTTCACTATCTGCAAAACCACCCACTTTTGTATCATCAGCAAACTTGCTAATCTTGCCATGTATGTTTTCATCCAAATCATTGATATAGATGACAAACAGTAACGGGCCCAGCACCGAACCGTGTGGCACACCACTAATCACAGGCCTCCAGTCCAAGAATCATCACCCTCTGCTTCCTTCCATGGAGCCAATTTGCTATCCATTCAGCTATCTGTCCTTGGATCCCACGTGATCTAACCTTCCGGAGCAGCCTACCATGCGCAACCTTGTCGAATGCTTTCCTGAAATCCATGTACACAACATCTACAGCTCTGCCCTCATCGACCTTTTTGGTCATGTCTTCAAAAAACTCAATCAGATTTGTGAGGCACAACCTCCCACATGCAAACCCATGCTGACTGTCCCTAATCAGCCCTTATTCATATATATGCCTGTATATCGTATTCCATAGAATACTCTCCAGTAATTTACCAACTACAGATGTTAAGCTCACTGGCCTACAGTTCCCAATATTTTCCCTGCAGCCCTTCTTGAAAAGAGGCAAAACATTTGCCACCCTCCAGCCTTCCGGCACCTCTCCGGTAATTTAAAGACGACTCGTAAATTTCAACTAGGCCTCCAGCAATTTCCTCTCTAGTTTCCCACAATGAACTCAAATATAACTGATCAGGCCCTGGAGATTTGTCTACCTTCATACACGACAGTACCTTCAGCACCTCTTTGACCATAACAGACTGCTCTAAAGACACTTCCATTGACTGCCCCAAGTTCCTCCGTCTTCCTGCCTTTCTCCTCGGTAAATACAGAGGAGAAATACTCATTGAGGACCTTGCCCATCTCCTGTGGCTCCACACAGAGGTGACCACTTTGATTCCTGAGGGGTCCCACTCTATCTCTAGTTACCCTTTCCCCCCTTATATATTTATAAAATCTTGGGATTGCCCCTAATGATATCTGCCAGAGCTATCTCCTGGCCCCTTTTTGCCCTTCTGATTTCCTTTTTTACTTTGCTCATTAGTTCCCGAAACTCCTCCAGGGATACACTTGATCCCAGCTGACTATACCTCATGCATCTATCCTATTCTTGACCAATGCCTCATTTCCCTCGTCAGCCAAGTTTACTTACGTTTGCCTGCCTTGCCCTTCACTCTAACAAGGACAAACGTATCCTGAGCTTTTGTCAGCACACTTTTAAAAACATCCTACTTGGATCCTTTCCCCTCTAATAACCTACCCCAATCAACTTGAGCGAGACTTTCTCTCATACCCTCAAAGTTGGACTTACGCCAATTTAGCATTTAGCATGTGGTCCCTCTCTGTCCATATCCATAACTATATTTAACCGAATCAAACAGTGGTCACTGGTCCCAAAAGGCTTCTCCACGAACACTTCATTAACTTGCCTTTCCCAATTTCCCAAGACTAGATCAAGTGTTGCCCTCTCACAGGTGGGGCCCTCTACATATTGCTGGAGAAACTCTCCTAAACACCTTTGAGAAATTGCAACCCATCTAAGCCTTTCACACTATGATTTTCCCAGTCAATATTGGGAAAGTTAAAATCCCCTACTACAGCAACCTTATTTGACCTGCAGCTGTCTGCAATCTCCTGGCATGTTTGTTCTTCTAATTCCCATTGACTATTCGGGGGTCTGTAGTACACCCCCAACAAGGTGAACATCCTTTTCTTGTTCCTCAGCTCCACCCATATAGCCTCACTAGACGAACTGTCCGTAATATCACCTCTGATCACAGCTTAACTAACAATACAACCCCCCCCCCCCTTCCTCTTTTTCCCTCACCCCTGTCTCTCCTGAAACTCCTGTCCCCCAGAACATTGAGCTGCCAGTCCTGCCCCTCTCTTAACCAGGTTTCAGTCATGGCTACAACGTCCCAGTCGCTCGTACCTATCCATGCCCTAAGCTCATCTGCCTTACCCGTCAGGCCCCTTGCGTTAAAATACATGCAGTTTAAACCAACCCTCCTTCCTCGCTCTCCACTATTCTGTTATCTAACCTTTCTTCACCACCCTCTATACCAAAGTAACCTCGCACCTGCCTCTGTCATGTATCCCAGTTATGTTAATCTACTTTAAACCCACCTGTAGCACGGTACAGTGATAGAAGAAATGATGGCTGTTTGGGTCCTTGTACCAGACCCATCACTCAGGAAGGTCATGAATGATCTCTTGATTCTTTTAATTTGCCAAAGCGTATTGTGGGGTCGCACAGCATGGAGATCCCCCTGGCCCTGTACTCCACCCATCAAGTACTGGTCTGCTGCCATCCCTTCATCAAGGGGCGTGGTGCACATGGATGCCAGCAAGCCTTTGACAAGGTCCCGCATGGTCGGCTGGTTAAACGTTCGGGCACCAGTGATCCAAGGTGTTTTGGCAAAGTGGATCCACAACGAGGGTCCCCTTTCTCTCCAGATCCTTGCATCCCTTCGTCTTGAGGAATATACCCACAGCTTGAATATCAGTTCAGTTCAGCTGATTGTCACGTGTACCGAGGTACAGTGAAAAGCTCATTGTATATTTAATTGGATATTTCTCAAGACTTGGCATCCTGTGTGAGAGAATTCCTGAGATCTCCATCTTGGTGGTCTTGAATGTAAATGGCACCTCCCATACCCCGAGCCTGTGATCTCCAGTCACCAGCAATGTGCTCCCTGTATCCCGTCTGTGTAGTGCAGGTTTCTGCAAGATGCCCTCTCCTGTGTGCAGTGAATACAGTCTCTCCTCCTGTATCAGTCGTAGACACAGAGTCACATTATAGAGCTCAGAAGCAGGCCCTTCGGCCCAACTCATCCATGCTAACCAAGGTGCCTTCCTGAGCTCAGTCAATTTAGCTCTGTTTGGACTGAAACCTTTCCTGTCCAAATGTCTTTTAAATATTGTTATTGTGCCTGCCCTTACCATATACCGCCATCTTCTATGTGAAAACGTTGCTCCTCTTGTTCCCTTTAAATCTTTCCCATATCACCATAACCTTTGTCGTCTAGCTGTACATTCCCCGACCCTGGGAACACGACTGACCATCTACCCTTTAGTGAGATACTTCTTCTCCAAGACAGATATGCCAGAGGGGTCTGGTATCATGGATCAGAAATGAGAAGGAATTTCCTCACTCAGATGGTGGCACAGTTCTCTGCCACGGAAGGGTGTGGAGGACGTTTGTGAATCGACTTGAGAATAAGATGTATTTCTAATCATAAAAGGCACCTTCAGGTATGGGGAGTGTGGGAACTTGGTATTGAAATGGATGACCAGTGTGTAACGTTGACAGGTGTGTGACGTCGGGCAGGTGTGTAATGGCAAGCAGGTGTGTAATGTTAGGCAGGTGTGTAATGTCAGGCAGGTGTGTAACGTCGGGCAGGTGTGTAACGTCGGGCAGGTGTGTAACGTCGGGCAGGTGTGTAACGTCGGGCAGGTGTGTAACGTCGGGCAGGTGTGTAACGTCGGGCAGGTGTGTAACGTCGGGCAGGTGTGTAACGTCGGGCAGGTGTGTAACGTCGGGCAGGTGTGTAACGTCGGGCAGGTGTGTAACGTCGGGCAGGTGTGTAACGTCGGGCAGGTGTGTAACGTCGGGCAGGTGTGTAACGTCGGGCAGGTGTTTAATGGCATGCCAGTGTGTAATGTTGGGCAGGTGTGTAACGGCTGGCAGGTGTGTAACGGCAGGCAGGTGTGTATTGGCGGGCAAGTGTGTAATGTCGGGCAGGTGTGTAATGTCGGGCAGGTGTGTAATGGCATGCCAGTGTGTAATGTTGGGCAGGTGGTGTAATGGCTGGCAGGTGTGTAATGTTGGGCAGGTGTGTAACGGCGGGCAGGTGTGTATTGGCAGGCAAGTGTGTGACGTCGGGCAGGTGTGTGACGTCGGGCAGGTGTGTGACGTCGGGCAGGTGTGTGACGTCGGGCAGGTGTGTGACGTCGGGCAGGTGGTGTGACGTCAGGCAGGTGTGTAACGGCAGGCAGGAATGTAATGTCGGGCAGGTTTGTAACGGCATTCAGGTGTGTAACAGGCAGGTGTGTAACGACAGGCAAGTGTGTAACATCAGGCAGGTGTGTAACGACAGGCAGGAGTGTAAAGGCGGGCAGGTGTGTAACGATGGACCTGTCGAAAGTCGTCGCCCGGCTGGGGCGCTGGTCGGGTCTCCTCAGAGAGCTTTCCTACCGGGGCAGGGTGTTGGTCATTAACCAACTAATGGCCTCCATGTTCTGATACCGGGTGACCACCCGGGTCCCATCGGCCACCTTTGCCGGGATCATCCAGAGGAAGTTGGTGGACATCTTCTGGGGCAACGGAAAACACTGGGTCTCTGCAGCGGTCCTGAGTCTCCCGATCAAGGAGGGCGGTCAGTCGCTGGTGTGCATTTGATCCCCAGCTCGGCTCTCTGCATCAGGACCGCTGCAGATATCTGTACTCTGGGCATCCTCCCAGGTGGCACGTGGCTGGCAACGCACTTTTTCCAACAGGGCCGCTTCCTTCAAGGAGGTACCGCGGATACCATCCGCGAGTCACAGTGCCAGGCAGAAGAGGGCTCTGCCCGAGCAGGCTGCTGTCCCTTTTCTGGGGTCACGTCCGCACCCGGGTGGTTTTAACGAGGGACTACTCGCTGTCCACGGGCACCCTGGGGGATTTCTGGGACCGCTGGGTACCGCTGCGGGTGGAATGTATCCACAATAAGGATGGTGAAAAAGGAATTTAAGAATATTTGTTTTACTTGTTTCATGGTGGTGAGTTTGTTTGAATTGTTTAGTATTGTAAATAGTATTGTAAATAATTGAATACATCTATTTTTGGTTAGAAATAAATCTGCTGCTACAGCTGTCAGGGCAGGTAGTGTGGGCTCTGCGGGCAGGGAGACAGTGTGTGCCAGTGGCTGCTTCTGGGTAATGTGACGGGATGTTTCACCCTGCCAGCCTCATGGTGCTGAACCTGTTCTCCCATCTCTTCACAGACATCCAGTCCATTAACTCAGATTACGGCGCTTCTGTAGTCCACAAGATTTTGACCAGGTGAGTGAGCACCCCCCTTGCAGTGAGAGGCTGCTGTTCATAAAGCTGGCCCAGTGCAGTGACTACATCTCTCCTTCCCAGGCCCAGGGCCTCCATCGACCAACTCCTGCCGCCCACCACGCCCCAGATGCCCTGGATCTCCTGAGCAAGCTACTCGTCTTCAACCCCGATCATCGGCTCACTGCCCAGCAGGCACTTCAACACCCCTACCTCAGCAGGTAAATGCACCCTCACCTCTACCTCAGCAGGTAAATGCACCTCACCTCTACCTCAGCAGGTAAATGCACCACACCTCTACCTCAGCAGGTAAATACACCTACACCTCTACCTCAGCAGGTAAATGCACCCACACCACCCCCTACCACAACATGTGTTGTTTTCACTCCCTCTCCCCTCTCCCCTCCCCTCTCCTCCCTCCCCTCTCCCTCTCCTCCTCCCCTCTCCCCTCTCTCCCTCCCCCCCTCCAAGGTTAGTACTTCTGTTTGCCTTTATTTGCTCAGTTTTGACAAGCAGTTTGATTTCAGTTTTCTTTTTGCATTATCAATAAACTTGAGAAAAACGTACTTTTTTTTTGTGCTTAAACCAATTATCAGAAAGCATATTATGTTTGCCTAATGAACTTTAACTTTATGAAAGAGAAAGAAAGTGATTAATAAAGATATAATAATGTTTTTATGAAGGGGTTCCCTGAGACATGAAAATCATTTTCAAGGGTTCGCAAGGGGTAAAAAAGTTGAGAAACGCTGGTCTGTGTGGTTCTGTGTGCATGTGTGTGTGTGTGTGCGTGTGTGTGTGTGTATGTGGTTCTGTGTGTGTATGGGTGCGTGTGTGTGCGTGGTTCTGTGTGTGTGTGGTTTGTGGGCATGTGTGGTGCGCATGGATATGTGGTTTGTGTGTGTGTGGTTGTGTGTGTACGTGTGTGTGTGTGGTTGTATGCGTGTGTGGTTATGTGTGTGTGTGTGCGTGCAAGGCTCGAAATTAGCGGTTGCCCGGGTGCCACTGACCATTCAAAGTGCCACCGGACAACCTAAACACCGAATCATTTTGACGGCTTGGCAACCAGATACTGGTTTGTACCGAGATAGACACAAAAAACTGGAGTAACTCTGCGGGTCAGGCAGCATCTCTGGAGAAAAGGAACGCGACGTGTTGTGTCGGTGATGGCTGTGTTGCGGTGCAAATATACTAGGTGCGGGGTGAGGAAGGGTCGGAGCGAATGACGGGCCCCGAACAGCGGCAGCAGCGGCCGCGACAGCGGCTCCATCTCCACCTCCTCCCTGATAGCGGCCGCTGCTTGTTTCAAAACAAACCCTCCCTCCCTCCCTCCTCCCGGGCCTCGGCGTGCGGGAGGGCTTGTTTTGAAACAAGCAGTGGCCGCTATCAAGGAGGAGGAGGAGATGCTGCCGCTGTTCGGGGCCCGTCATTCGCTCCGACACGTCTGAAGCAGCTGCACCAAAGATCTTATAGCTATAGGATCTCTGAGCTGCACCGCCCGGCCCTGCGCCTTGCTGTTGGCTGGCGGAGGAGGGAGGCGGGGTGGCGAGGAGTTCCCAACGGCCAAGGCAGCGGGGCGATGTTGTCCGAGGAGTGCTGACCTTCCTTCCTCCCCACCTCGCTCCCTCTCTCTCTCTCCCTCTCTCTTGTACGCCCCCTCCACCCCCCCCCCCCTTATCCTGGGACCCCTCCACTCCATCCCGCACTGATCCCCATTCCGCCCTCTATTCAAGTCCTCACTGACATCCCTGTGCTCCCACTCCCCATCAACCCCCCCCCCCCCCATGTATTCATCCTGCACTGATCACCCTATCCACCTCGCATTGATTCTCCTGCCACCCCCCCCCCCCATCCATCCTCCACTGGTTCCCCAATTCACCCTGTACTTACCCCTTTCCATCCATCCTGCACTTCTCCTCCATCATCCTGTACTGATCCCCCATCCATCTGTACTAATCCACGCATTCATCCCGTACTAACCCACCCTCCATTTACCCTGCACCTTCCCCCTTCCCCTCATTCATCCTGTAGTGATCTCCCCTTCATCCTGCACAGACCCTCCGACCCACACTGTACTGACCCACCCCCGATTCATCCTGCGCTGATCTCCCCCCATCCATCCAGTACTGATCCCCCCATTCAAGAAGAATGGGGGGAACAGTCTGAAGAAGGCTCGACCCGAAATTTTGCCTATTTCCTTCGCTCCATAGATGCTGCCTCACCCGCTGAGTTTCTCCAGCACTTTTATCTACCCCCATCCATCCTGTACTGAACCCCCCCATTCATCACCACTGACATCCCCCGTGCTCTCCCCTCACAATTTTACCTACTCCAACCAACACGTACTAATTCACCTGCCTCAATCCATCCATTCTGTACCGACTGTCTTCTAACCCCCCCACACCCGCCATCTATCCACCCAGCACTGATTCACACACACCCCCCTCCCTGACCCTATTGTGCTGGAAATGTCTTCAGAGCGAACATTGACTATGTTTGATAACAGAATGCAATCAAATGTGTTTTAATTCCCAATGTTATTATTTGTTTTTAATCCATAAAGATCGATTAATTAAATTGTGAACACGTGAAACATTAAAACCGCAGTGTTCGATTGTCACTGCTGCCGTTGACACGTTATTACAGAATTCATTTTAACGGCAAATCAATGTTCTTAATCTGGAGTATCAGTACTGTAGTTATTTAATGAGCAACATCCACAACTATACGTTGGATTTATCCAGATTTACTTCTACAGTCAATAATATACATCACAAATTTGGTCAGGAGATATTTCAGTTGAAATTCTAACGTTAATTCTGAAGTGGGAATGATGGAAACAGCGTTATCAATAATGTTTTTTTAATCTGGTGCTTACTAACGGGTATCTTCATTGCTGTTCACAACACGTACATTTAATCTGAATGTCCGGTAATGTGGCGTCTTGACACCTTTAAATATATTACCAAAAGATCATTTGCTGCAGTTATGTCCTTGCGTGCGTGTGTGTGTGTGTGGTTGTGTGTGTGTGCGCGTGTGAGTGTGTGCGGTTCTGTGTGCGTGCGTATGTGTGTGGTTGTGCGTGTGTGCGCGTGTCATTGTGTGTGTGGTTCTGTGTGCATGTATGCATGCGTGTGTGGTGCATGTGTGTGCGTGTGTGGTGCATGTGTGTGCGTGTGTATGGGTTGTGTGTGTGTGTTCCGTGTGTGTGTGTGGGTTGTGTGTGTGTGTGTCTGGGTTGTGCGTGTGTGTGTGGTTCGGTGTGTGTCGGGTTGTGCGTGAGTGTGTGGTTCTGTGTGTGTGTGTGGGGTTGTGCGTGTGCGGCGTGTATGGTTCTATGTGTGTGGTTGTGCGTGTGTGTGTGCGTATGTATGTGCATGTGTGGTTCTGTGTGTGTGTATGGTTGTGCGTGTGTAGTTCTGTGTGTGTGCGCGTGTGTGGTTCTGTGTGTATGGTGTGCGTGTGTGCGCGCGTGTGTGGTTCTGTGCGTGTGTGCGCGCGTGTGGTGTCTGTGTGTGTATGGTTGTGCGTGTGTGTAGTTCTGTGTGTGTGGTTCTGTGTGTGTGTGCGTGTGTGTGGTTTTGTGTGTGTGTGGTTTTGTGTGTGTGTGGTTTTGTGTGTGTGTGGTTCTGTGCGTGTATGGTTCTGTGCGTGTATGGTTGTGCGGTGTGCGTGGTTCTGTGTGTGCGTGTGTGGTTTGTGTGTGTGCGCGTGTGTGGTTCTGTGTCTGTGTGTGTGTGGTTCTGTGTGTGTGCACATGTGTGGTTCTGTGCGTGTATGGTTGTGCGGTGTGTGCGTGGTTCTGTGTGTGTGGTTCTGTGTGTTGTGTGTGTGGTTCTGTGTCTGCGTGTGTGGTTCTGTGCGTGTGTGGTTCTGTGTGTGTGTGTGTGCGCGTATGTGGTTCTGTGTGTGTGTGTGTGCGCGCGTATGTGGTTCTGTGTGTGTGTGTGGTTCTGTGTCTGTGCGTGTGTGTGCTCGGTTCTGTGCGAGCGTGCGCGCATGCCTGCCTCTGACACCACTGTGGTGTACAGGTTCCACAGCCCCAGTCGAGAGGTGAGTCTGGGCTATGATGTGGTCCTGCCCGTGGACGATGACACACAGCTGTCAGTGGCTGAGTATCGCAACACCTTATACCAGGTAGGAATCTCGAGGGGTTTGAGTGTGTGTGTATGGTTGTGGGGACAGTGGGGAGAGGGGTAGTGGGGGCGGGTGTGGTGGAGAGGGGGGGGGTGGATGGGGGGGGGGGAGGCAGTGAGTAGGGGCGTGGGGAGGGTGGGCAGAGGGAGGGGTGTTGTTGGGATGTGGTGAGGAGGGGGGCGTGTGAGTAGCAGGGTGGGGAGGGGGTTTAGGAGGGGGCAGAGTGGGAGGGGTGGTGGGGAGGGGGGCCGGTGAGTAGCTGGGTGAGGAGGGGGGTGTGGTGGGGAGGGGAGGGTGTGGTGGGGAGGGGGGGTTGGGGAGTGGGAAAGAGAGGAGTGGGCCCACAGGTGTGTGGGCCAGAGGATGGTATGCTAGCAATGTGTCACCTGTGTGTGATGATGTCTTCCTCCCCCCTCAGATGATACTGGAGAAGAAGACAAACTCCCACCTGCAGGGGCAGCTGATGAAGAGGCCTGAGCCGGTGCGGGAGCCGGTGCGGGAGCGGGAGCCGGAGCGGGGGCTGGAGCCAGAGCGGGGACTGGTAGAATCAGAGGTGGGCTTGGAGCCCAGGGGGACGGACTCGCCCTGTCCCTGCAGCCCGGCTGTGGATGTCACTAGGGGAGCAGCACACGAGGACATGGTGCCAAACGTCACGTACAACCCCATAACACACAGCCCAGTAACGTACGCAGCCCCACCCAGTAAGTACTGGTACCACAATCCCCCCCCCCCCCACCGCCTCTGTCTCACGCACGTCCTCCTTGTAATCTGGAATCATTACCTGATGGTCAGTGTAATTAGTGAGCAGGCCCCTGCCAGTTCTTGAAACATCACATATTCACAGAACACAGACCACTGCAGCACAGGAACAGGCCCTTCAGCCCACAATGTCTGTGTCCAACATGACGCCAAGTTAAACTCATCTCCTCTGCCTGCAAGTGATCCATATCCCTCTAAGTTGAGTTGAGTTTAGCGTGACGTGAGGTACAGTGAAAAGCTTTTGTTGCGTTCTATCCAGTCAGTTCACAGTGTACATATGCAGGATAAAGGGAATACCTGCAGAGAGCAGTGCTGAGCTACTATCTACCTTTATGATGACCCTCGACTATCCTGGATTGGTCTTTGCTGGCTTTACCTTGCAATAAATGTTATTCCCTTATCTGCGTCTGTACACTGTAAATGGCTCAATTGTAATCACGTATTGTCTTTCCGCTGACTGGATAGCACGTAACAAAAGCTTCTCACACGTGACAATAAACTAAACTCAACGTGATTAACGTTTAGTACAAGATAAAGTCCAGTAAAGTCCAATCAAAGATAGTCCGAGGGTCTCCAATGAAGTAGGTAGTAGTTCAGGACCAGCTCACCAGTTGGTGGCAGGATGGTTCAGTTGCCTGATAACAGCTGTCAGCTGGGATGAAAGTGTCCGTGAATCTGGGGATGCATTCCCAGCATTTCCATGTGCCAATCTAAATGCTTCTGATGTAACACTGTCAACTGGCTGTACAAATCATCTTGCCACACACATCGCTAAACATTGGCCCTCTCACCTTAAGGCTGTGTCCTCTAGTCTTTGACACTTCCACCCCGGGGAAAAGATTCTGAATGTCTGATCCATCTATGACAAAATCCAAGCTCTGCGGCTCTGGGAGTAATATTATTTCAAGAACAGGTCTATATCATGATGACCACTACCCACTGGATGTAATGTTATAAAATCCTCAAAATACTAAATGTCCAAGTTGCTGCTGGTCTCTAATTTTTGGTGTCCTAAAGATCAAATGTCTCTGAGGATTGGGGAAAGCAAGAATCTGGCATGGCATTCGGCACAGGGTGTGGGTCATGGTGGGCAGGAGGGAGGGACACAATGGCACAGGAAATCAAAGCAGGAAGCACACAGTGGGGAGAGAGACGGTCACAGTCCACACAATCAGGGGCACAATGTGGACAGTGTGTGGAATTGAGGAAGGGATCGAGTGGCAAAATGGATCATGACCTGGCTCGGTAGTGTTAGGCAGAGGGTGGCATGGAGGGCTGTTGTGACCAGTGATGCACCACATGGATACATTCATGATCTGTGTATGTAAGGGGGAAAGTGAAAGGAGATGTACACAGAGGCCAGTGAGTGCCTAGACTGTGCTGCAGGGGTGGTGGTGGAGGCAGATACGCCAGTGGCATTTAGGTGGCTTTTGTATAGGCACATGGGATTGGAGGGACGTGGATCATGTGCAGGCAGATAAGGAAAGGTCTTGACATCACGTTCAACATTGCGTAAGAAGGAACTGCAGATGCTGGTTTAAACCGAAGATAGACACAAAAAGCTGGGGTAACTCAGTGGGACAGACAGCATCTCTGGAAAGAAGGAATGGGTGACGTTTCGGGTCGTGTTTGAAGAGCCTGTTCCTGTGCTGTACTGTTTGATATTGCAGTTGTTAATAGTGCGGAATCAAGAGTTATGGGTGTTTAATTGTCAAATGTACCAAAAACAGAACAGTGACATCGACCAGCAAGTTGCCAGGGTTCGAGGAGCCTGAGCTCTAGCGAGAGATTGAACAGGATGAGGGGTGATCTTATAGAGGAGTATAGGATCATGAGAGGAATAGATATGGTGAATGTAGAGTAGGAGAATCAAGAATCAGGGGGCATGGCTTTAAGGTGAGGAGGGGGGAAAGATTTAAGAGGAACTTTTTTTACGCAAGGGGTGATGGGTGTATGGAACAAGCTGCCAGAGGAGGTACTTGAAGCAGATACTATCACAATGTTTAAAATACATTTGCACAGGTACATGGATAGGTAAGGTTTAGAGGCATATGGGCCAAATGAAGGCAGGGGGGTGGTGTAGATGGGGCATGTTGGTCAGGCTACAGGATGGAATTGATCAGTTGGTAAGATTGGGACAGGAGTGCAATGAGGATGTGTGAGGTGATACACCTTGTGAACGGTAAGGCCTTCAGGAGGAGAGAGGGGCCTTGTGTACATGTCTTGGATCCCAGAAGGTGGCAGCACTGTCACAGAGTTAGACAGCACGCACCCAGGCCCTTCAGCCCAACTCTGCAGCTCCTTCCATATACCCACCACTCTCTGCGTGCCCTCTTTCTAGCTTCCCAGAGCAGGGCAATTGCACACCACACTTACAGCTGTTTATACACTGGTTGCTGCCTCACAGCCCCAGAGACCCAGCTTCCATCCTGACATCAGGTGCTGTCTGTGCAGAGTTTGCACGTTCTCCCTGTGACCGCGTGGGTTTCCCCAGGGTTATTCAGTTTCCTCCCATGTCCCAAAGACGTGTGGGTTTGTAGGTTAATTGCTCCCAGTGTGTAGAGAGTGGAGATAACATTGAACTAGTGTGAATGAAGATCATTGTGTACTCTGTGGGCCAAAGGGCCTGTTTCCATTCTGTATCTCTAAACTAAAACAAAAGCATCCACCTTCGAACTCTTACGGTATTTCACCAGTTTGTAGTCTTTGATCTTTGTTTGATCTCTGTTGCAATTGCCTGCCAGTGCTGACAGTTGGGACCCTGCCTTCCTCTGTCTTGTTTATAGCTAACTTGAAGTTTCCCTTCGTATCTCATCATCAGTTTTATTGCCCTCAACCTGGTTTACAACAGGAACAAAGATAGATACAGAGTGCTGGAGTATGGATAGGTGACGCGCTGGATAGGTGACGTTTTACACAGTGCTGGATTAACTCAGCGGGTCAGGCAGCATCTGTGGAGAACATGGATAGGTGACGTTTCACAGAGTGCTGGAGTAACTCAGCGGGTCAGGCAGCATCTCTGGGGAACATGGATAGGTCCCTTCTTCAGACCCTATCTAGTTTACAGCAGTCTGTTTATCTCTGTTTTTAAAAATAAAGTCTGCAATTTATCCCATCAGATAAAGCATAAAACGAAGTTTAATTTGACACCTAATTCACTTTCATATCTTCAGTATTAAAGAAGTTATGGCCATTTTTATACTCGGAAATTAGCATCTTGTTCCCTATTGCTTTTCTATTGACTTAACACAAAAGCTGTGATCGAGGACAGTTAAAAGCCCATAACTTTCTTAAAAATTAAGATAACTGAAAGAAATTTTCAGTTATTATAGATTGAAGCATTCTGAAACAAATATGAAACAATCTTACTTAGAAGACATGAAAGTAAAGCATATAATTAGTTAGTTACCTAATTGTAGCTAATTACAAAATGCAATTACTAGATCTAAACATCTATCAATTTCTTAAGAATAGATTAACATTTTTAAATAGCCTAAGTGTCCAAATAACATTCACACAATAATTCACAATATAACATAATTTTTAAATCTCATTTTCATGAATTTACAGGCCAAATGGAAGGAATTGAATGTTTAATACCTGTAAATTAATGGGCATTTAAATCATCTTGTGAGTGAGGATTTCTGGAACGTGATCTTTTGGAACGTTCATTTGCGGTGAATTTAACCCCGTATTGGCATGAAAAATACTGCTGTTAATTCGGGGAATAAAATCACCGTGTCGCATGAAAAAATGTGAATTAAAGGCTTCTTAAGAAGCACTTTTATACATTTAAAGAAACCACTTTCGTTTACCTGTCCCGTGTGTGAAATCCGTCCCCGTTATCGGCGTTGACGCTTCAGGAGCTGCTTTTAAAATTACTCCAGCGCTGACATTGACGATTTAATAAAAATAAAAAATACACAAAATGCCACTAGGAACGATTCTTCAGCCAACGCTTGTACTCCAACAAAATATTAACCAGGACAAGGGAGGAGAAACCCGCGTTTTAACCCCGCCCCCCCTTAAAGGCGCCAAAATCGCGCACACGGCCAGTGGCAGAATTACAGCGCGACTGAAGGTAAGTTTTGTAACGTACCTACTCCTTGCAGTTTAAACAGTTTCTCTATATGATTACTGCCTCATTGTTGGCCTCATTTGCCATCACGCCAGTGAGGGACTATGGCCTGCCACCACCACCCTCTGCTTATTATCATGAGGTCATTTGTGTATGCAGTGAGCTAGCCCATGGGATCTAAGCTGCCACAGCAGTCTGGGGTGGAGCTGGGTGGAGGGGCTGAGTGGCCTTGCCATGGACCTTCCGTGTGCTCACCCTCCTGCCCCCTCTCTCTGCAGACGAGGTGTTTGGAAGGAAACACACCCAGTGTCACGGCACCATCCACCATCACTGGGCATCGCCAGTGGGCAGGGCAGGCCATGTGCAGGGAGGGCACGAACTCTGCACAACACAGCAACAGCCTCAGGACAGACAACACAGCAAGGCCGTGAGTGTCAGCACCCCACTCCTCCCCAAACTTCCCTAACCCTCCCCACCCCACCCCTCCCCACCCCAAACTTCCCCACCCCTCTGTAGATTGACCCTTATTAATTTCAAGATTGATTTCACCCCGTGTCTGTTGTTGTGGATCACATGTAAACATTCTCCCCAACCCTCCCCTCCGCAAACTCCCCACCCCACCCTTCCACGCGCCCCTCCTCCCCTGCTCCGAGGGACCATGTTGCCAGTGCTGCTTCTGCTTCTACACCACAGGCCCCGTTTCAGCCTGAGTCAGAGGGAGGTAGGGCCGGTGCCCCCAGGGCTCGGTCTCTATCCCACCCCCATCGGGCACCGCTCCTCAACCCCCCCGCAAGGAAGGAGACCACGCAGCAGGGAATGGGAATAGCCGTCAACTGTGCCATGCTGGTGAGTGTGTGGGGGAGATCACACTGGGGGCACGGAGAGGCATGGGGGGGAGGGGGCACGAGTGGGAACACTGCTATGGTGAGTGGGCACCGAGATACACGGGTGAGTGTGCGTAGGTGGGTGTGTGGGCACGTGGGTGTGTGTGGGTACGGGGTGTGTGTGGGGGCACGGGAGTGTGGGGGTACGGGGGTGTGTCGGGGGGTGTGGTTACATGGGGGTGTGGGTATGGGTGTGTGGTTACGTGGGTATGGGGGTATGGGTGTTTGTGTGGGGGTACGGGGGTGTGTGTGGGGGTGTGGGTACGTGGGGGTGTGGGTGTGGGGGTACAGGGGTGGGGGTGTGGGGGTACGGGGGTGGGTACGTGGTTGTGGGGGTACGTGGCTGTGGGTATGTGGGTATGTAGGTGTGCACGTGTTTGGGCACGTGTTTGTGTACGTGTTTGGGCACGTGTTTGTGTACGTGTTGTGTTTGTGTGCGTGTTGTGTACGTGTTTGTGCACGTGTTTGTGTAGGTGTTTGAGCAGGTGTCTGTATGCGTGGAGATGGCGCCCGCCTCACTGGCTGCTGCACAAACCTGGGTGAAACATCAGGAGTGTTTATGTGGCTCTCTGTCCTGGTTATAGGGAGGTGCTGAAGGCTGACACGCAATGGGTAGAGCACGGTCTGGTCTGGTGCAGGGAAGGTCCTGCTATCAAATATGATCACACGGTTTGAGGTTAATGGGAAATTTAAGGCAGAGCACAATATGTGGTGTACGTGGAGTGCAGCAATGCTTTTGCAACGGTGCCATTGTGCGCAGCTCCAGAGAGTTGGTGCTCATGGGATCTGTTGGCAAACGGGTGGTGGGAGATAGAGGGTAGGGCAAGAGGCAGATAACAATATTGATTTCTCCAACTTGAAGTAACCCTTGCATCCCCTCTCTCTCCATCCCTCCCCCACCCTAGTCGTCATACTAGTTTCATTAATGATCATCTAGCCCACAGCCAACAATGGACCATTGTGGGCTCCACATTTCTCTCTCTCTCTCTCTCTCCCTCTCCCTCTCCCTCTCCCTCTCCATCTCCCTCTCCCTCTCCCTCTCCCTCTCCCCCAACCCGGTACTGCAGATGCTGCCCAACCCAGTACTGCAGTTTTTTGTGTCTATCTTTCCTTTAAACCAGCATCTGCAGTCCTTCCTACACTAGCAAAGAGCAAGTGATATGTTGTAAGAAACATGTGTCACAGGTATGAGGGTGAGCAAGGCGTCTTTCAGCTTTGTAGGACTTTGTACAAGCTGCATTTGGAGTGTTGTATGTAGTTGAGAGGGTATTAGCTATAAGGAGAAGTTGGGCAGACTTGGATTGTTCTCTCTGGAACCTCGGAGTTTGAGGGTAAAGCTGATAGAAGTGTATAGAATCATGCGAGCCATAGATTGCGAGGGCAGTCAGAACCTCTTTCCCAGGGTGGAAATGTCAAAGACTAGAGGGCAAAGCATTGAGGTGAGAGAGGGGCAAGTTTACTGAAGATGTGCGGGGCACAAAGAGCGTTGGTGCCTAGAACACACTGCCAGGGGTTGTGGTGAAGGCAGTGCCTGCTCTGGGTGGGCATGTGGGAATGAGAGAGAATATGGGTTAGAGAAGGGGGGGGGTAGAACAGGGGGGGGGTTAGAGCGGGAGGGTTAGAGCAGGGGAGATTAGAGCAGGGGGGGTGGTTAGAGAAGGGGGGTTAGAGCAGGGGGGGTTAGAGCAGGGGGGGTTAGAGCAGGGGGGGGTTAGAGCAGGGGGGGGTTAGAGCAGGGTGGGTGGTTAGAGAAGGGGGGGGGTTAGAGCAGGGGGGGTAGAGCAGGGGGTTAGAGCAGGGGGGTTTAGTGCAGGGGGGTTAGAGCAGAGGGGATAGAGCAGGGGAGTTTAGTGCAGGGGGGGTTAGAGCAGGGGGGTTTAGTGCAGGGGGGATTAGTGCAGGGGGGGTTAGAGCAGGGGGGATAGAGCAGGGGGGTTTAGTGCAGGGGGGGTTAGTGCAGGGGGGGATAGAGCAGGGGGGTTCGTGTAGGGGGGATAGAGCAGGGGGGGGTAGAGCAGGGGGGGGTAGAGCAGGGGGGGATAGAGCAGGGGGGGTCAGAGGCAACGGCTCAGATCTGGTCTGAGTGGGGATGTGCTGTGTGTTTGCAGAACCCGAGGCCGCAGTCACAGAGCCGAGACAACCGTCCGGTGAGGAAGATGTTCCAGACCACGTCAAACATGGGGGCAGCGGGCAACCCGAAAGCTGCGTGGGGCAGCTACTCACAGACCTACGGAGTGATCAGTCAGAGCGGCCTAGACAACCTCCGCACACTACACAAGCAGCACAAGCCCTAGGGGGCGAGAGGGGGCAGAGTGGGGGCAGAGTGGGCGGTGAGAGGGGGCAGAGAGGGGGGGGTGAGAGGGGGCAGAGAGGGGGCAGAGTGGGATAGAGGAGGCGGAGAGGGGGCGTGAGAGGGCAGAGAGGGGGCAGAGTGAGGGCAGTCGGTGGACCACTGGACTAATGTTCCACAGGCAGGGGACAGGACGTGCTGAGTGGAGGGACAGGACAATGGGCTACCGGAGACAGGGGGGCGAGGGTGCTGGAGAGGGGGGTGAGGGTGCTGGAGAGGGGGGTGTGGTGGTGATGATCATCCCTGACTCCCAGTGGGAGGGGGGTGTGGACAGGGGGTACCCTGCTGATGTTGGTGACGTGTGTGAGGTGAAGGGTGGGGATGTAGTTCTGTAAATGCTGGGACCAGAGGTTTATAATTAAAGTTTTTACAACAGGATTGACAGTGTCTGCATTGACCATCCCCTCCCCACCCCCCACCCCACAACCCTACACCCCCACAAACTCCACCCTCCCCACCCCACAACCCTACACCCCCACAAACCCCACCCTCCCCACCCCACAACCCTACACCCCTACACCCACCCCTCACATCTACCCCCACCCCTTCTCCTGCCCCACCCCCTGCTGAGCTGGGGTGTCTGTGTTGGTGATGAGATGGCTCTGTCCATTAAAGGCTGTCGGTGTCACAGGGCACACAGCACAGAAACAGGACATCCAGGTCGTGGGGCACCCTCTGTGTCAGTCCTGTCTGCCCACGCCTGACCATAGCCTTCTGTGTGCAGCAATTCAAGTGCTCATCCAGACATCCCAGCCTGAAGAAGGGTCTCGACCCGAAACGTCACCCATTCCTTCTCTCCAGAGATGCTGCCTGGCCCGCTGAGTTACTCCAGCATTTTAGAAACATAAAACATAGAAAATAGGTGCAGGAGGAGGCCATTTGGCCCTTCGAGCCAGCACCGCCATTCATTGTGATCATGGCTGATCGTCCCCAATCAATAACCCGTGCCTGCCTTCTCCCCATATCCCTTGATTCCACTAGCCCCTAGAGCTATATCTAACTCTCTCTTAAATCCATCCTGTGATTTGGCCTCCACTGCCCTCTGTGGCAGGGAATGCCACAAATTCACAACTCTCTGGGTGAAAACATTTTTTCTCACCTCAGTCTTAAATGGCCTCCCCTTTATTCTAAGACTGTGGCCCCTGGTTCTGGACTTGCCCAACATTGGGAAATATTTTCCTGCATCTAGCTTTTCCAGTCCTTTGATGTTTCTATAAGATATCCCCTCATCCTTCTAAACTCCAGTGAATACAAGCCTAGTCTTTTCAATCTTTCCTCATATGACAGTCCCGCCATCCCAGGGATCAATCTCGTGAACCTACGCTGCACTGCCTCAATCACAAGGATGTCCTTCCTCAAATTAGGAGACCAAAACTGGACACAATACTCCAGATGTGGTCTTACCAGAGCCCTATACAACTGCAGAAGAACCTCTTTACTCCTATACTGAAATGTTGTGTCCATCAGTGACCCTATTCCACCACTCTCTCCAGCAGTATGTTCCATGTACTCACCACTCAGAGCTCAAACGTGAGGGGCAAAGTTTAAAGCAGATGTGCAGGGCAAATTATTTTTTACACAGAGGATGGTGGGTGCCTGGAACGTGCTGCCAAGGGTGGTGGTGGAGGCAGATATGAGAGTGGTGTTTAAAAGGCTTTGAGAGAGGTGCATGGATATGCAGGGAATAGAGGGATGTGGATCATGTGCAGGCAGAGGAGATTAGTTTAACATGGCCTCATGTTGGGCGCAAATATTAATGACTGTCGGGCCAGTTTCTATGCTGTACGTTACTATGTTCCTTGTACCCTAAACCAATCTCCTATAGTTTTGCATATCTCTGATAAAAGGAAACATACCCTGCAGTCTCCCCCATCTATACTACGTAACTTTATGTATAGAACATAGAACAGTACAGCTGAATTGAGAATTAAGGGACAAAATTTTAGGGGTAACATGAGGGGGAACTTCTTTACTCAGAGAGTGGTAGCTGTGTGGAATGAGCTTCCAGTGGAAGTGGTGGAGGCAGGTTCGATTTTATCATTTAAAAATAAATTGGATAGGTATATGGACGGGAAAGGAATGGAGGGTTACGGTCTGAGTGCAGGTAGATGGCAGGTAGATGGGACTAGGTGAGAGTAAGTGTTCGGCACGGACTAGAAGGGCCGAGATGGCCTGTTTCCGTGCTGTAATTGTTATATGGTTACAGCACAGGGACAGGCCCTTTAGCCCACAATGTCTATGCCGAACATGATATCGACCAACCCTAATCTGTGTGCACATGATCCATATCCTTCCATTCCTTGCATATCCATCTGCCTATCCAAATGTCTATTAAACGCCACTATAATATCTGCCTCCACCACCACCCCTGGTAGCCTGTTCCAAGCACCCACCACCCTCTGTGTAAAAAACTTGCCCCACACATCTCCTTTAAACTGTCCCTTTCACCTTCAAACTATACTCTAGTATTTGATATTTTCATCCTGTGAAATAGGTCCTGTCTGTCTACCTGATTTATGCCTCTCCTAATTGTACATACGTCTATCAGATCTCTCCTCAATCTCTGGCGTTCCAGTGAAATCAGTCCAAGTGTGTCCAACCTCTCCCTGGAGCGAATACCCTCTACTCCAGGTATCATTCTGGTGAATCTCCTTTCCAAAGCCTCACGTCCTTCCCTGTATTGAGGCGACCAGAACTACATACAATGCACCAAACGCGGCTTAACAAAGTCCCTTAAAGCTGCATCATGACTTCCTGCCTCTAGCGTGTCCAAACCCTGAATAATCTTAGATGTTTCAATAAGATCCCCTCTCATCCTTCGTAATTCCAGAGTATACAAGCCCAGCACCTCAATTCTATCAACATATGACAGTCCCGCCATCCCGGGAATTAACCTTGTGGACCTACGCTGCACTCCCTCAATAACAAGAATGTCCTTCCTCAATTTTTGAGACCAAAACTGCACACAATACTCCGTGTGGTCTCACTAGGGCCCTGTACAACTGCAGAAGGACCTCTGCTCCTATACTCAACTCCTCTTGTTATGAAGGCCAACATGCCATTCGCTTTCTTCACTGCCTGCTGTACCTGCATGCTTAACTGATGAACAGATCCCGTTGTACTTCCCCTTTTCCCAACTTGACACCATTAGATAATAATCTGCCTTCCTGTTTTTGCCACCAAAGTGGATAACCTCACATTTATCCACATTAACTGCATCTGCCGTGCATCTGCTCACTCACCCAACCTGTCCAAGTCACCCTGCATTCTCATAGCATCCTCTTCACAGTTCACACTGCCACCCAGCTTTGTGTAATCTGCAAATTTGCTAATGCTACTATTAATCCCTTCATCTAAATCATTGATGTATATTGTAAATAGCTGCAGTCACAGCACCGAGCTTTGCGGTACCCCACTAGTTACTGCCTGCCATTATGAAAGGGACCCGTTAATCCCAACTCTTTGTTTCCTGTCTGCCAACCAATTTTCTATCCATGTCAGCACCCTACCCCCAATACCATGTGCTCTAATTTGCCCACTAATCTCCTATTTGGGACCTTATCAAATGCTTTCTGAAATTCCAGGTACACTACATCCATTGGCTCTCTCTTGTCCATTTTCCTTGTTACATCCTCAAAAAATTCCAGAAGATTAGTCAAGCATGATTTCCCCTTCGCAAATCCACGCTGACTCGGACCGATCCTGCTACTGCTATCCAAATGTGCCGCTAGTTCATCTTTTATAATTGACTCCAGCATCTTCCCCACCACCGATGTCAGGCTAACTGGTCTATAGTTCCCTGTTTTCTCTTTCCCGCCTTTCTTAAAAGTGGGATAACATTAGCTACCCTCCAATCGACAGGAACTGATCCTAAATCTATAGAACATTGGAAAAGTATCACCAATGCGTCCACGATTTCTAGAGCCACTTCCTTAAGTACCCTGGGATGCAGACCATCAGGCCCTGGGGATTTATCAGCCTTGAGTCCCATCAGTCTACCCAACACCATTTCCTGCCTAATGTGGATTTCCTTCAGTTCCTCCATCACCCCAGATCCTCTGGCCACTAGTACATTAGGGAGATTGTGTCCTCCTTAGTGAAGACGGATCCAAAGTACCTGTTCAACTCATCTGCCATTTTCTTGTTCTCCATAATACATTCACCTATTTCAGTCTTCAAGGGTCCAAATTTGGTCTTAACTATTTTGTTCCTCTTCACATACCTAAAAGAAGCTTTTACTATCTTCCTTTATATTCTTGGCTAGCTTACCTTTGTACCTCATCTTTTCTCCCCATATTGCCTTTTTAGTTATGTTTTGTTGCTCTTTAAAACTTACCCAATCCTCTGTCTTCCCGCTTATCTTTGCTATTTTATACCTTTTTATTTTTATACTATCCCTGACATCCCTTGTCTGCCAAGGTCGGCCCTTACTCCCCTTGGAATCTTTCTTCCTCTTTGGAATGAACTGATCCTGCTCCTTCTGTATTATCCCAGAAATACCTGCCATTGGTGTTCCACTATCATCCTGCTAGGGTATCTTTCCAGTGAAATTTGGCCAGCTCCTCCCTCATGGCTCCATAGTCCCCTTTGCTTAACTATAATACTGACACCTCCGATTTACCTCCCTCTCAAATTGTAGATTAAAACTTATCATATTATGGTCACTACCTCCTAATGACTCATTTACCGTGAGTTTTTTAAATCAAATCCAGTTTGTTGCACAACACTAAATCCAGAATTGCCTTCTCTCTGGTAGGCTCCAGTACAAGCTGCTCTAAGAATCCATCACGGAGGCACTCCACAAACTCCCTTTCTTGGGGTCCAGTACCAACTTGATTTTCCCAGTCCACCTGCATGTTGAAATCTCCCATAACAACCGTAGCATTACCTTTGCGACATGCCAATTTTAACTCTTGATTCAACTTGCAGCCAATATCCAGGCTACTGTTTGGGTTACTGTTTAACTCCCTGCACCAGCCCCCCAGCCACACATTCAGATCCCATATCTCCCTGTTCTTAGCCTCGCTAGCATGAGGTACTGGAACCAATCCAGAGATAACCACCCTCGAAGTCCTGCTTTTCAGTCTTCAAGATTCAAGAGAGTTTATTGTCATGTGTCCTAGATAGGACAATGAAATTCTTGCTAACTCTTCCTAACTCTCTAAACTCTTGTTGCTGAACCTCTTTCCTCTTCTTCCCTACGTTGTTTGTGCCCACGTGCACAGCTACTGCTGGTCGTTCACCTTCCTTCTCGAGGATTTTCTGAAGTCGGTTCGTGATATCTTGAACCCTGGCACCAGGGAGGCAACAGACCATCCTCGAGTCTCGTCTGCCGCCACAGAATCTCCTGGCAATGGAGTGACCCACCACTATAACTCTGCCCGACGTCGGTCTCGCCAGTCGAGTCACATCGCTAGGATTGGAGCCACCGACATGTCCGCCACTTGGACTGGAAGTGTCGTCTGCCCCGACAGCTCCCAAAAGATTGTACCCATTTTCATTGGCACAGCCACTGGGGTCTCCTGCACTCCACGGTTACTCCTCTTTCTCACAGTCTCCCACCTTCGCTCTTCCTGTATCCTTGGTGTTACAACCTCACTGTAGGTCCTGTCCATGAAACTCTCATTTTCCCAGATGGCCCTGAGGTCATCCAGCTGCTTCTCCAGTTCCCTAATGCGTTCATTCAGGTGCTGCACCTGGACACAATTTCTGCAGGTGTAGTTTCCAGAAGCCCCATCAGTGTCTCTGCCTCCCACATCCTGCAAACCTCACGCTGAATCATCTTACCCGTCATGTCTTTCCGCGTCTCGTCCGCTCCAGCTAATGGCATAGTCTCCTCTCCTCAGCCTCCTCGCCGAAGACTCTCGAGCCAAAGACTCGCACTTTTCTCACAAGGCACTTCACTTCCCTCAACAAGGCCGCTCCCCTAGAGCAACCTTGCTTATATTGCCTGATAATTAAATTCTTCAGTTTTTAAACTGTCTTTCCCTGTGACTCACCTTCTTTCTCAAGAACTTTCAAGCCAAAAGTCTCTTCTCTCTGCTTCTGCCTGCTGTTTCTCCGAGCTCCACGTAATCAAACTTTATTGCACTTCAGTATTATATCTTTGCACCAAATGTTGCACCCTTTATCAGGTATCCCTGCACTTTGGATGGCTTGATTGCCATCATTAATCGTCTTTTCTTTGACTGGATTGCACGCAAACAAAAGTTTTTCAGTACCTCAGTCCACGTGACAACAATAATAATCTAGGCTAACTAAACCAACCTATGAAGTAAGCATACGATATGCCTGCTTTACCACTCTAACCACTTGTGTTACCCGTCTCAGCAAGATCCCTCTGTACATCAGTGCTGCAAGGGTGACTATATGTCTGCTTGCACATTTGACCACCTAATGTGTAACACCTCATACTTGCTCAGATATCTCAATCATGTCCCCTCTGAACCTCAAGCACGGCAGTGTGAACAGACCCAGCCTGTATAATGCCTGGTGAGGCCTCGGCGGCAGTGAAGCCTCGTGACAATGGGGCCTCTGCGGTGGTGAAGTCTCGTGACGATGGGGCCTCGGCGGCAGTGAAGCCTCGTGACGATGGGGCCTCAGCGGTGGTGAAGCCTCGCGACGGCGGTGATGCTCGCGGGTCAACGGTTGATGAGAGTGTGGGGGACCACTGTGAGGGAGGAGGGGGGAGAACAATGGACAATGAGGGGGGGAGACAAAGACAATGGGAACCCGGCATGGGGCGACCGGTGTGGGGGGGGGGGGGTGGGATGTTGACCCTGTGTTAACCTACATATGACAAATAAAACTGAACTGAACTGCACCACAACCTTCTGTATAAAACAACATACACTGTACATTTCCTTTGATGTGCCAGAGAACACAATCTCATACCCTGAATCCAAGCATCATTCTGGTAAACCTCCTCGCACCCTTTCGAAAGCCTCCATAACCTTCCTATAATGGGGCGACCACAACAGTGCACAGAACCCCAAATGTGGCCTGATCAATGTTTTATAAAGCTCACGATTACTACGAATGAATGAATGAATATGTTTATTGGCCAAGTATTCACATACAAGGAATTTGCCTTGGTGCTCCGCCTGCTAGTGACAACATGACATATAGTCACAGTTAGGAATGACACATAAAACATTAAATATTAATAATAAAACATTATCGATTAACATGTGAATTAAATAAAATACCAGAGCAAAGGAGGCTACAGATTTTGGTTATTGAGTAGAGCTACTACTCGTGGGAAAAAAAGCTGTTTTTATGTCATTGGGCTCTCCTCCAAGGCAGTGCAAGAGGAGCACCTCAACTGGTAGTGGAGACTAATATTCTGTTTGACTTGTGGATTTCTGTCAAGCAATTATCTCAGCTCAGGTAACTCTGCCCAGCTTTGCATGTTCCCACCTGACAGAGTGCAGCATCAGCAGTTCAGAAGGTCAGTCGCCTAAGCCTGGCTCTGTCAGGCAGATCAGTACAAGTGGCAAAGCTGTTCTGCAGAATGTTGCTTCTCTCCACATCTGCACAGCTGTCTCTCTCAGTCCAGATGTGCATTTGGGAAGAAAGCACCCATCGCTCTAGGACAGTGGTTCTTAACCTTTTTGGCCCCACGACCCCATCAGGCATTCTTGGTCAGTACCGTGACCCTGAAACAAAAATTGAAAAAAAAACAGCCCGATTTATTAAAACATGTCTGCCAATACTCAGTCAATGGGATGGCTGAATTGCTTCGCAGCCATCAGGCAATCAAAACGAGGACGAATGCTCGACAGGCAGCACCTCATGTCAGTGTCGATCACAAGCCTATTGCGCGCCTTCGTTTTCAGAGTTACCATGGGTGAGAATCCAGCCTCACAGCGATAGAGTGTGAGGGGACTGGACCAATAGGGTCAGGGCCCTCTTCGAAAGAACAGGACAGTCCTTCACTTTCAGCCAAAACGTGGCGAGCTCTTGTTCCATGAAGTTACACTTGAGCTGCGCATCTTCACGAATTCGGTAAAATTCAACCTTCACAGCCACGTCAGTATCGCTGATGGCAGCGTCTTCAACGGAAATGGGTGGGATGATCCACTGATCACGAGAGCGGTCATCCAGTCCGGGGAAGTAACGTTCGATGGCTTCACTAATTGCCAGAAGGTCGGTTGAGATCTCCTTGTGGAAGTGGCATTCAGCATCTGGCATAGCATCCAGGAGAGTCGTCATCACAGGGAAGAGAGTCGTGTCACCGTCCTGGACTCTTCTCTGGTAAAGTTGAATCTTCCTCCTGAACGCTGCCACTTTGTCACAAGCTGTGTGTAGCATTGGGAGGTTTCCTTGAAGTGACAGGTTCAAGGAATTCACGTTGGCGAAAACGTCAGTCAATTAAGCAACCTTCATCACGAACAGTTCATCCTGCATCTTTTCATGAAGCTGATTCTCCTTCTCGGTACACCCTCTCCAAGAACAGCGCTATTTCCTCTCGATGGGTAAAATGGGTAAATGTAAGGCCTACTCACAGTTTGGCCATGCACGAACGCTAACACACGGCAGTTGACAAGCATGAGCCTCGATCGCACATGATCCAGGCCACACACAGTTCTTGTGCGTATACGTACGTGCATACGCAAACAAAATACTGTGTGTGGTATGTACCTTTGTTAGGTTCCTAAAAATGGGCTCAACAAATTGATATGTTATTTATGACCACCATGACCCCCAGAAAAACCCTAAACGACCCCCCGGTTAAGAACCTCTGCTCTAGGATATCACTCATAATTTGCTCAGTTCTGGATCAACACATTGGAAAGGAGAAATTGTCAGGAGAGGCTGTAGTGCTGATTTAACAGAATGACCAGGGAGCCTAGAAGGCTAGATTACCTCTGGCTGCACTGCTGATTACATGATCTGGGTGCTTAAAATCACAGCAGGGAAACAGGCCCTTTGGCCCACCTTGTACATGGGATGGTCCCATTTGTCTGCATTGGGCCTGTAGCCTTCCTATCAAATGTATCAGCGCATTCTGCGAGCTGCATACTCCGCATGGGACCTGTGCAGTTGGGAGCATATTCTGCACAGGGCCAAAGGGCCTGTTTCCCTGCTGTGTAACTATGATTCTCTGACACTAGGAGCATCAGGATGGGACTGAGCTCAGCAATGTTTCAGGAGCACAGCATGAGTGGCAGCAGGAGTGCAGCAGCCAAGCGGCAATATGGATGACCACAGAGCAAGAGCAGGACACGGTGGAAACTTACACTGAACACAGAGCCGGGCAGTGCAAGGGAGAGCAGGCCTGGCAAGGGATGGGGGGGGGGGGGGGTGAGACACTGGGTGATCCAGTGAGTGAGAGGAGGGGGGTGAGTGAGAGGGGAGGAGGTGAGATGTGTTGGGGTGTGAGGGGGAAGGTGGAGGTGAGTGAGGAGAGGGGGGGGTGAGTGAGAGGGGAGAGGGTTGGGGTGTGAGAGGGGAGGAGGTGAGGGAGGTAAGTGAGGGGGGAGGGGGTGAGTGAGAGTGGAGGGGGTGAGTGAGAGTGGAGGGGGTGAGTGAGATGGGGGGTTAAAGGGGTGGGGGTGAGTGATAGGGGAGGGGGTGAGTGAGGGTTGGGGGGTGAGTGGGGAGGGGTGAATGAGAGGGGAGGGGGTGAATGAGAGGGGAGGGGGTGAGTGAGGGTTGCGGGTGTGAGGGGGAGGGGTGAGAGGGGAGGGGGTGAATAATAATAATAATAATAATAATCGATTTTATTTATATAGCGCTTTTCAGGACTCAAGGTCGCTTGAATGAGAGGGGAGGGGTGAATGAAGGGGGGGTGAGTGAGATGGGAGGGGGTGAGTGAGGGTTGCGGGTATGAGGGGGAGGGGTGAGAGGGGAGGGGTGAATGAGAGGGGAGGGGTGAATGAGAGGGGAAGGGTGAATGAGAGGGGGGGGTGAGTGAGATGGGAGGGGGGTGAGGGGCTGGGGTTACATCTGGCAGCGTGAGAGGTCAACAGGGTGAGGTGAGGGAGGCGCTGAAGGTGGTCTTTCTGCATTCCTGGGCAGGGTAGGGCGGCGGGAAGCCAGATTGCTGTTGGCTCTGATGCCACCGTCAGGGCGTGGACTCTCAGCCCACATACATAAGGCGCAGCTGGGGCGGGAGACAGGAGCAAAGAAGGAGCAGTTCCCCTCTCGCCCATTGACCGTGGACCGGCTCTCCAGCCTTCGGCTAGCGCCCAGCTCCTCCGCGCTCTAGGTAAGTCTGTGGTGTCCCTGTGACTCTGACAAAGGAGGAGGTTGGGAACGGTCAGTTCAGGCCAGGCCAGGTCAGGCTGCCGCTATGAGAAGTGATAGGAGTCACCTGTCGCCGGGACCCCTGCTCCAGTTCCTCCCCCGGCTGCTCGCCATCTCATTCAAGCCCGAGATTGGCGCCGGGGTGCAGAGTTTTGCTGATCTCAGGCGTTCCTCATTCAGGAATTGTCACGTTCGGTGTGAACATTGGCAGTGTTCCTCCGGTGAAGCAAGAGGCGGGAAGTGTCGAGTGTTCCTGATGGTGAAGCTGTGACTGGAGGCTGTCTGTGGATAGTGCAACGAGGAGGGACCATATTGGACCTTATACTGGGAGGCTGGTGTGGCCAGGTGACTGAAGTTTCAGTGGAAGAGCATTTTGGGCACAGTTGCCAGGCTAGGACTTTAATTCCATGGAGTGTAGAAAGATGAGGAGCGATCTTATAAAGGTTACAAGATCATGAGAGGAATAGAACTGGTAAATGCAGTCTTTTACCCAGAGTAGGGGAATCAAGAACCAGAGGACACAGGTGAGGGGGTGAAGAGTTAATAGGAACCTGAAGGGCAACTTTATTTACACAAAGGGTAGTAGGTATATGGAATGAGCTACCCAGGATAGATCCCAGCAGATCCTGAGAACATCCACCTTAATGTCAAGAGCCTCAGCTTCACCTCCATCTCGATCTCAAACTGCCCAGCATACTAGTATCCACAGTGATCTCACTGTCCTTCAAGTCTTTATCCTAAGTGAATACAAATGCAAAGTACTTGTTTAGTACCTCGCCTACGTCCTCTGACTCCATGTGTAGATTCCCTTCTTTATCTTTGAGTGGTGCAACCCCCTCCCTGGTCACCCCCTTATTTTTAACATACGTATAAATAGCCTTGGGATTTTCTGTATCCAACTCGTCAATGACATTTCATGGCCACTTCTAATCGTCTGCTTGAGTTTTTCCTACTTGCTTTATATTCCTCATGCTGCCTCCTTCTTAAACCTGACGTACACTTCCTTTTTCTTCCTGATCAAGTTTACAACCTCCGAAGGCATTTGTGCAAACCTAAAGAATTTGGTGGATTAACACTCTCTAATTTTTTGTCTTATTACTGGGCAGCAAATGTCAAAAATGTGATTCACCTGTTGGACAACTCTGTCCAGCAGGTGGATTGGATAGTAATGGAGAGAGAGGATTGCTCCCCTTTTAATATAGGAGCGATCCTTCTCGCACCAACAAAATTGAATAATACAATATCCAGTAAAAATCCAATTATTCATAGTACAATTAGAATTTGGACACAAATAAAATTAACCTTAAAATTAAGAAACCTATCGCTTCTCTCACCAATAGTTAATAATCCGTCGTTTAAACCATCTATTATAGATAAATAATTTACAAACTGGGATAGAATAGGAATTAAAACGTTTGGAGACATGTATGATAATGGAAATTTTTTATCATTTCACCAACTACAACTTAAATACAATCTGAGAAGTAATCAATATTTTAAATATTTTCAAATCTGTGACTATTTGAAAAAATATACACAAGAATATCAAAATTTGTCTCCAGACCTATTAGACGATGCAATGAATATAAAGGCGGAATCAACTAATTTAATATCAGACTTGTATAATATCATCCTAAATATAGAAATACCATCATCCGATAGAATTAGAAGAGATTGGGAACAAGAACTAGCTATAAAAATCTCGAAAGAGAGTTGGGATAAAGACTTGCTATATGTGCACAAATGCTCGATCAATGTAAGACATATTCTAATACAATTTAAAACTTTACATAGACTATATTACTCAAAAACGAAAATAAGTAAATTTTATCCAAATGTCTCCCCCATCTGTGATAAATGTCTATCCCAAGAAGCAACTATAGCACATTCCTTTGTTTTTTGTATAAAAATCCAAAAACCTTGGAATGAAATCTTTGAAATTTTTACAAAATTATTTGAAATAAAACTGAAACCGAACGCAGAATTGATTATTTTCGGAACAATGGAAGCCAGCTTTGAGCTGACTTCGTTCCAAAAGAGCTTCCTTAATTACGGCTTAATAATGGCAAAAAAACTTATACTTAAATTCTGGTAAAACGTTCCCACACCAACGATAAAAATGTGGATTTCAAATATGTCCGAACTGTTACACCTGGAAGACATGAGATTCCTCTTAGCAGGCAAATCAGACCATTTCCAAAAGATTTGGTCTCCATTTATCGACTTATTACAAGCATAGGGTGCAACATAGCTTTGAAAATAAATGGTTTCAGGACCTGGTGAGGGGTGTGTAAAGATACAAGTAGGTACATCCCTTTTATCTTATCTTATTTTACTTTCTTCTGTTCTCTATTTTTCTCTTTTTCTTTGGTTTTCTTTTTAACTCTTTCTCGTGGTTTACGTTCCTACGGGTTTCTCTGGACCATTCTTTCACGCACTCACTATCTTATCTAACTTTTTCTATTTTTCTTCTTTTTAAAGTTTAAAATAAGAAGTGGTACAAGAAACGTATTATGTTATTTTTGGTTGATATCATTGCAATGTACAATACTTCTAATAAATAAAAATATTTAAAAAAATATTTTAAAAAAGTTTACAACCTCCTTGGTCATCCACGGTTCCCTTACCTTGCATCCTTATCCCTCCTCCTAACTGGAACGTGCTGACCCTGCACTTGCACCAGTTGCCCTTTAAACGACTCCCATATGTCAGCGGTGGACATGCCCAATAACAACCACTCAATCTACCCTCCTTAGCTCCTGTCTAATGACATTGCAATCTGCTTTTCCTCAATGATGTACCTTTCCCCAGCACCCAGACCTGTCCCTATTCAAAACGTATCATACAATTTATCCTCCCCCCTTGACTCCATCCAAGGACCTAAGCAGTCCTTCCAGGTGCGGCAGAGGTACACTTGCACCTCCTCCAACCTCATCTATTGCATCCGCTGCTCTATGTGACAGCTGCTCTACATCGGTGAGACCAAGCAAAGTAGCTTGGCGATCGCTTCGGCCAACACCTTCGCTCAGTTTGCAATAACCAACCTGATCTCCCGGTGGCTCAGCACTTCAACTCTCCCTCCCATTCCGAATCTGACCTTTCTGTCCTGGGCCTCTCCATGGCGTAAATTGGAGGAGCAGCACCTCATATTTCGCTTGGGTAGTTTACACCCCAGCGGTATGAACATTGAATTCTCCAATTTTAGGTAGTCCCTGCTTTCTCCTCCCCTTCCCAGCTCTCCCACAGCCTACTGTCTTCCTTTCTTCTTCCTGCCCCCACCACCCCCACGTCAGTCTGAGGAAAGGTCTCGACCCGAAATGTCACCTATTCTTTTGCTCCAAAGATGCTGCCTCACCCACTGAGTTTCTCCAGCATTTTTATCTACCTTTGATATTTCCAGCATCTGCAGTTCCTTCTTATACAATTTATGAAGTTGTGATCACTATCCCCAGTCACCTGTCCAGGCTTGTTTCCCAATGTATGGTCCCTCCTTGAGTCGGACTCTCCACATATTGTTTACTCCAGCTTCTAAATTCTGCCCAGTCAAATTCTCTTGCCCTGAGTAAGGCCCAGTCAATATTGGGGAGGTTACAGTCACTCACTATTCTAGTAAAAACACTAGAATATAATGTTTTATATTCTAGTCCTCTTGAAATGAATGCTAACATTGCATTTGCCTTCATTACCATCGACTCGACCTGCAAATGAACCTTTTGTGGATCCTGCATCAGCACTACGCCTTTATTCCTTCTACAGAATTGCATGACTGTACACTTTGCTATGCTGTATTCCAATTTCCCCTTTGCCCACATTCTCAACCTAAGTAGCTCTTTAAACTCCCTGCATCCTCAACCCTAGTGCAGAACCCAGCCCTGCAGCATACCACTAGTCACAGGCCTCCAATCTGAAAAGCAACCCTCCACAACCATCTTCTGACTCTAATTTTATATCCAATTGTCTAGCTCATCCTGGATCCCATGTGTTCTAACCTTTTAGACCAACCTACTGTGAGCGATCTTGTCAAATTGCTTGCTAAAGTCCATGCAGAGTCATAGAATCACAGAGTGTGGAAACAGGCCCTTCAGCCCAACTCGCCCACACCGGCCAACATTTCCCAGCTATACGAGTCCCACGTGCCTGCGCTTTGTCCATATCCCTCCTGAACCCTTTCAAGCTTGACAATATCTTTCCTATAACATAGTGCCCAGAACTGGACCCAATATTCTAAATGCGGTCTCACCAACGTCTTATACAACGGCAATATGACCTCCCAACGTCTATACTCAATACTCTGACTGATGAAGGCCAAAGTGCCAAAAGCCTTTTTGACCACCTTATCTACCTGCGAGTAGACCTTCAAGGAACCATGCACCTGTGCTCCTAGATCACTCTGCTCTACAAAACTACCCAGAGGCCTGCCATTTACTGTGTAGGTCTTGCCCTTGTTAGACGTCCAGAAATGCAACACCTCACACTTTTCTGTATTAAATTCCATCAACCATTCCTCTGCCCACCTGGCTAATCAATCCAGATCCTGCTGCAATCTTTCACAACCATCTTCACTGTCTGCAAAACCACTAACTTTTGTATCAACAGCAAACTTGCTAATCTTGCCCTGTACGTTCTCATCCAAATCATTGATGTAGATGACAAACAGTAACGGGCCCAACACCAAACCCTGAGGCACACCACTAGTCACAGGCCTCCAGTCCGAGAAGCAACCTTCCACCATCACCCTCTGCTTCCTTCCATGGAGCCAATTTGCTATCCATTTAGCTATCTCTCCTTGGATCCCATGTGGTCTAACATTCCAGAGCAGCCTACCATGTGGAACCTTGTTGAATGCCTTACACAACATCTGTCCATGTACACAACATCGACAATTCTGCCCTCATTGACGTTTTTGGTCACGCCTTCAAAAAAATCAGATTTGTGAGACGCGACCTTCCACATACCTGACTATCCCTAATTAGCCCGCCCATTCAAATGCCTGCATATCCTATCCCTCAGAATACTCTTCAGTAACTTACCAACTACAGATGTTACGCTCACCGGCCTTTAGTTCCCAGCATTTTCCCTGCAGCCCTTCTTGGAAATGTAGTCATCCTCTCTAAGAGCACTGGTGAGGCTCACTGACTAATAATTACCTGCAGTGTCTCTACTTCATTTCTTAAACAAATGATCAACATTGGCTACTCTTCCATCATTTGGGAGTTCACCTGTGGCTGGAGATGATAAAAGATCTTTGTCAATGCCACTGCAATCTCCTCACCTAGCTCCTGCAGTCTCCTTTCAGAAAAGATAGACAGGGTTGGTATAGTAGACAGAAGACGGTTGCCTACGATTATAACAGGATCTCTACCTCCTGCCCGATAGCAGCAGTGAGAAGGTTTGACCGATACCCTAACCCTAAAGCCTGTCCACCATCAACAAGTCTCGGGTCAGGACTGCAAACTCGCTTCACTGGCTTGGATAAGTGTAGCATCAACACCATTCACCAGCCGCCTTGACAGGCATCCCATCCACTGCCATTCACTCACCCTACCAACAACACAGTGGCAGCAGTTTGTACCATCCCCTGGATGCACTGCAGCAACTCAGCTATACCCGTTAGTCACCACCTCATAGTGACCGGCAGTCAAAGGGGTATCTACCACTTTTCTTGAGCATCTGTCACCAAGGCAGACGGTACACATCACCAGTCTCCAGAGCCACTGCCTGAATCGATCCTATCCATGCTACCACCAAACAAGCCAATGGTGCATGCACTGAGTCGCTGAGCATATTCAGGACTAAGATATAAAGGGAAGTATAGGGCATGGGGTTGGTGGGAGTAGCCTTAGTCGTGTTGAAAAGCAGAGCACATATTCCTGATGTATGTGCTTCCAGCCCATGTCCCAGAGGTGCAGCTGACAACAGTCTGGGGGGGGGGGGTGGGGGGGGAATAGGGGGTCAGTCTCTAAAACCCTAAGCCTCACATGCTCTGCTGCCATCAGGTAGAAGGTACAGGAGCCTGAAATCTGCAACATCCAGGTTCAGGAACAGCCGCTTCCCCACAGCCATCAGACTATTAAACATAACTTCAAACAAACTCTGAGCTATAACAGCCTATTGCACTTTATCTGTTTATTGATGTGTGTGTGTATATATATATATATATATATATATATATATTCTATGGTATATGGACACACTGATTGATCTGTATTTATGACTATAATATCCTGTTGTGCTGCAGCAAAGCAAGAATTCCATTGTCCTATCTGGGACACATGACAATAAACTCTCTTGACTTGACTTGACTCTTCCTGCATGAAATAATGACACAACTGCTGTAAAATCAGTTCTGACAATGAGTTAAATCCAGATAACACCTAGTATATGTCATGCCTGGGCATTATTAGGAGTTGACTGACACACCCATGATTAATGTCATGTGAATATTTGCTAACAGAAACCTGTTGTCCTTCACAGTCTTGTTCATTAAGAAGCAGCTCTGACATAATAGATGAGGTGCTGTCTGTTTCATAGGACCTGTCAATCTGTGCCTTAAAAATACCCACTGACTTGGCCTCCACAGCTGTCTGTGGCAAAGAATTCCACATATTCACCACCCTCTGACTAAAGGAATTCCTTCTCATCTCCTTTCTAAAGGTAAGTTCCTTTATTCTAAGGCTGTGCGCTCGAATCCTAGACTCTCCCACTAATGGAAATATCCTCTCCACATCCACTCTATCCAGACCTTTCACTATTTAGTAATTTTCAATAAGATCGACCCTCATCCTTCTAAACATAGCGAGTACAGGCCCAGTGGTGTCAAACGCTGTGTACACACAGCATACTGACCCACAAGATTGGCACAAGGCAGCCCCTCCTTCCCCTCTCCTGACTGCAAGGCTGGCACAGGAAATTTGCCAGAGCAACTCAGATGGCAAAGCTGGTAAATATAAAAGTGAAAAGGGAGCAAATGCAAAAGAGATTGAAGCAGTGGCTGTGGAGGGAGTGGGGGTGGTCTGATGGACTAAATTCAAGAGGCTTGACAGGTAAGTTGAGAGTGAAGAGTGTTTCATTGTCAGGTGCACAGTGGTCTGAAACAATGGCAGAGGGGTCAACACCATAAACAGGTTTAGAATTAGCACAGAAACAGGCCCTTTGGTCAACTTGTCCAAACTAAGTTGTATAAATGATGAAAACTACATGATAACCACATTCTGCCTGCATTCGGCCTGGTGAATCTTTTGAGTATCCTTTCTAGCTTACTGACATCCCTCCTATAGTTGGGTGACCAGACTGCACACAATACTCCAAGTCTGGTCTCACCAATGACTTGTAAGGTTGCATCATGACATCCTAACTCCTGTATTCAATACCCTGGCCAATGAAGGCAAGTGTGGCAAGTGCTTTCTTCACCTGCGTCAAGATTCAAGTTTATTGTCATGTGCCGCTTCAAGGGCCGAATGGCCTACTCCTGCACCTATTGTCTATTATCTATTGTCTTTTAAGCTTTGTTTGTGTACCTGCTTCTACCATTTCTTCTAACGACTTGTTCCATATACACACCACCCTGCATGTCGGAAAAATTGTCCCTCAAGTGCACTTTAAAATATTCTCCTATCACCTTAAACCTATCTTTTATTTGTTAATTCCCCTGGCCTGGGAACAAGGCTCCATATATGCCCCATCTCATTTCATTAAACTCTAAGGATTAGAATAATACATACACCCTAGTGCAATGAAATTCCCTGTTCACATGAAGCACTGAGAGTAAATATTATACATACAGGAATGATAAATACAACAATAATTCAAACAAAGTGAAAACAGCAGAATGGTGCAAGATTGTCGTGTCAAGTCCCAATTTTACAAAAGAATATTGAAGTGCAATAACGGAACAACCGAGTTATCTCCCTGAATATAGAGGAGAGGAAATGGAATGGCAGGGTGACAGGTATACGATATGATAGAACTTTATTTATCCCAAGAGGGAAATTGATTTGCCAACAGTCATAAAACACAAAATACATGAAACATGAAATTAACGTGACGAGTGGAAAGGATTGGAGACGTGCAAAGATTAGGGCAGGGGGAGAGGGGAGTCAGTCTCGGTCTACCCCCATGACAGAAGGGAAAGGAGTAGTAGTTTGATAGCCACAAGGAAGAAGGATCTATGGCGATCTGTCCTGCATCTTGGTGGAACCAGTCTGTTGCTGAACGTACTCCTTAGGTTGACCAGTGTGTCATGGATGTATCCTTTCCTTGGACACTGTTGGACTGGATGGAAGAAAGTGAGGAGGATAGACTCGTCCTCCTTTGCTCCAGGGAAAATAGTTCCAGCCTATCCAATCTCGCCTCATAACTCAGGCCCTCCCGGCAATGTCCTTGTGAATCATTTCTGAACCCTCTCTCACTTATCTTCCTGTTGTATGGTAATCAGAACTGCAACACAATATTCCAGGTGTGATCTTGCCAACATCTTGTCCAGTTGCAACATGATGTTCCAACGCCTATACTCAATGCCTCGAAGGATGAAGGCAAGCACACCCCATTATCATATTATCAAGTTTCAAGAAAGTTTAATTGTCATATGCACCAGGAGCAATGAAATTCTTACTTTATCTTTATAGACACATCAAGTTTAGTTTATTATTGTCACTTGTACCGAAATACAGTGAAAATCTTTTTTTATTGTGTGCTATCCAAAAGACTATACGTGATTACAATCAAGCCGTCCACAGTGTACAGACACAGGATAAAGGGACAATATAAAGGGTATATTATTTAGTGCAAGATAAAGTACAATTAAAGATAGTTCAAAGGTATGTAATGAGGTGGATGGGAGGTCAGGAAGGCACTCCAGCTGGCGAGAGGAGGGTTTAGTTACCTGAAGGACCCGGTGAGCCATGGCCATGGCCATACCCCGGCAGCAGGGCTGGCTCGCCCATGGTGGAACCGGCACCTGGCTGGAGAGGGAAGCCTCCGAGTACGGCCTCTGCTCAACCCCGAGGTCCGAAGTACTGGAGAGGGTGGAGGGAGTCGAAGACGGCAGCAGATGCAAGAACAGAGGCCCACTAAGAAGAACTAGGGGGCGTTGCTTTTCCCGCCCTAGAGGTCGGCTGGAGTAGGTGCCCCTGGGGCACACAGGCTGGAGGTAGACGGGCAAGGAGAGGGACGATGGTAACAGGACGATCCGTACCGAGGCGACGGCTGCAATGGGCCTTTATGACCAGCTGAAGCTGCGACTGTAAAATGCAGCCAAAACTTGGCCACTCGAGTATGGTCTCAATGGGCTGTTTCTATGCTCTCTGTACTAAATCTGGGATTGTATGTAAGCATTGCGATAACACTGAACTTTATGCAAAAAAAGAATTTTACTGTATCTTGGTACATATGATAAAAAAAATTAAAAAAGAACCATTACATTAGTCTATACATTAGGTATGACCACCTCCCTGTAACTCCTATCTCTGAAACTTCACACTCCTGGATGAGTGTGAGACCGATCCAGTTTCCGAACGTGGACTGTTAGTAGCTGCAGCTGGACATACTTCCTGCAGGTATAGAAACATAGACATAGAAAATAGGTGCAGGAGTAGGCCATTCGGCCCTTCGAGCCTGCACCACCATTCAATATGATCATGGCTGATCATCCAACTCAGTATCCTGTACCTGCTTTCTCTCCATACCCCCTGGTCCCTTTAGCCACAAGGGCCACATCTAACTCCCTCTTAAATATAGCCAATGAACTGGCCTCAACTACCTTCTGTGGCAGAGAATTCCAGAGATTCACCACTCTCTGTGTGAAAAATGTTTTCCTCATCTCGGTCCTAAACGATTTCCCCCTTATCCTTAAACTGTGACCTCTTGTTCTGGACTTCCCCAACATCGGGAACAATCTTCCTGCATCTAGCCTGTCCAACCCCTTAAGAATTTTGAACGTTTCTATAAGATCCCCCCTCAATCTTCTAAATTCTAGCGAGTATAAACCGAGTCTATCCAGTCTTTCTTCATATGAAAGTCCTGACATCCCAGGAATCGGTCTGGTGAACCTTCTCTGTACTCCCTCTATGGCAAGAATGTCTTTCCTCAGATTAGGAGACCAAAACTGCACGCAATACTCCAGGTGTGGTCTCACCAAGACCCTGTACAACTGCAGTAGAACCTCCAGCTCCTATACTCAAATCCTTTTGCTATGAATGCTAACATACCATTCGCCTTCTTCACTGCCTGCTGCACCTGCATACCTACTTTTAATGACTGGTGTACCATGACACCCAGGTCTCGTTGCATCTCCCCTTTTCCTAATCGGCCACCATTTCAGATAATAGTCTACTTTCCTGTTTTTGCCACCAAAGTGGATAACCTCACATTTATCCACATTATACTGCATCTGCCATGCATCTTCCCACTCACCCAACATATCCAAGTCACCCTGCAGCCACGAAGCATTCTCATCACAGCTCACACTGCTTCCCAGCTTTGTGTCATCTGCAAACTTGGAGATTCCTTCGTCTAAATTGTTAATTAATATTGTAAATAAGTGGGGTCCCAGCACTGAGCCTTGCGGCACCCCACTAGTTACTGCCTGCCATTCTGAAAAGGACCCTTTAATTCCTACTTAATTTAATTTATACCCTACACCCAATACCATGTGCTCTAATTTTACACATTAATCTCTTGTGTGGGACCTTGTCAAAGGCTTTTTGAAAGTCCAGACACACCACATCCACTGGCTCTCCCTTATCCATTCTACTTGTTACATCCTCAAAAAATTCCAGATTAGTCAAGCGTGATTTTCCCTTCATAACTCCATGCTGAACTTTGACCGATCCTGTCACTGTTTTCCAATTGACTGATCCTGTCACTGGGGGGGGGGGGGGGGGGGGCTGGGCCACGAGCAAAGGCATTTAGATTTGAAAAATATGTCAGTTTGGTGAATAATTTTAGTTAAAAAAAACAGGAAATAAAGAATCAACTTTACAGATGAGGGGATATTTGAAATTATGAGGTAAATCTTTACCGGAATATGTAAAAAGGTCACCGTTACCGCGTCAGGTTTTCGAGATGTGAATCACACACGAAATGACACACACACACCAACACACACACAGAGTTTTATATAATACTAGACCAAGTGGGACCCGTTGGGTCCCATCCCCTCAACGTGCGATTGCGGGGGGGGGCTGCGGTGTCACACACACAGTAACCATCCCCCACAAACAAAAGGGGGTGAGGGGGGTAAAAGGGAGGGGGAGGGAAGACAAGAGGGGGGGGGGTAGGGGAGAGAGAGGGGGCAGGGGGAGAGAGTGGGGTGGGAGGAAGGGAGGTGGAGGGGAAGGGAAGGGGGGGAGGTGGAGGCAGAGAGGAGGAGAGGATGGGGGAGGGAGAGGGGGGGTAGTGGGGAGGGGGTGCAGGAGGGGGGAGGGGATGTAGAGAGGAGGAGGGGGGAGGGAGAAAGGAGGTGGGGAGAGAGGAGGTGTGTGATGTGAAACACGAAATGACACACACCCACACAGTTTTATATAATACTAGACCAAGTGCAGACCCGTTGGGTCGACACTGAACGTGCGTTTGGGGGGGGGGGGCTGTGGCGTCACACTAACCACCCGCTTTCCTCCAAAGCACGGTTGCGGGGTGGGAATCTGGCACCCACAAACACACACACTCATCACACCCCTTGATATTATATTATCTTAATTTTTTAATTTTCTTCTTTTATCCCATCATCACCCTATCCACTGACGAATAGCCCTCGCCTCTCAGGTACGTCTCGAGGGGGGGGGGGCAGAGAGAGAAAATTTAATGTTATTTAAAAAAAATTGTGATGAGGGGGAGGAGGAGGGTGGAGAGGAAGGGGGGAGAGGAAGGTGGGGAGAGAGGAGGGGGAGAGAGGAGAGGGAGAGAGGTGAAGGGGGGGGAGGTTGGAGCGGGAGTGCATGAGCCGATCCGCAGGCTGTGAAGAGAGAAGGGCAGAGAGAGAGAGAGAGAGAGAGATAGAGGTGAGAGACAGAGAGACTGGTAAACAATAAAAAGCGGGAGAAACACAGCGGGTGCAGCAGCATCTATGGAGCAAAGGAAATATGCAACTCTTTTGGCCGAAAAACCCATCCTCACACGGGTTTTGTCCCGAAACGTTGCCTATTTCCTTTGATCCATAGATGCTCCTGCACCCGCTGAGGTTTTACAGGTTTTTTTTGTGTAACTTCGATTTTCCAGCATCTGCAGTTCCGTCTTAAAGACAGAGAGACTGTTGGCGGGCTGTTTTCCCAACGCGCGTTTGCGGGAGGGGGGGGGAGGGCTGCGGCATCACACTCACACTAACCACCCCCAAACACAGGCAGGGGGAGGGGGGGAGAGGAAGACGGGGTGGGGAGAGAAGAGGGGAGAGGGAGACGGGGTGGGGAGAGAAGAGGAGAGGGGGAGGAGGAAAGGGGAGAGATTGGTGAGGGAGAAGAGAGCAGGGTGGGGGAGAGGGAGGGGGAGGAGAGTGGGGAGTGGTAGGAGAGCGGGGAGGGCAGGAAGGAGGGAGAGGGAGGATGTTAGAGGTGGAGAGAGGGAATGGGGAAGAGGAGAGTAGGGGGAAGAGGGAGAGAGGGAGGGTGGAGGGAGAGAGGTGGGGGAGGGAGAGGGGAAGAGTGGGGAGTGAGGGGTAGCGGGGAGTGGTGCAAGAGAGGGGAAGGGGTGGGGGGAGATGGGGGTGAAGAGGGGTGGTGGAGGGGGAAGAGAGGGGGTGGGAGGGGAGGGAGGGGGAGAGGAGAGAGGGGGAAGAGTGGGGAGGGAGAGTGGAAGTAGGAGGGTTAGGGACAGTCCATCTGTTCCCCATTCCCTATCACCCCCAATCCTCTTTCTCTATTCCCACACACGTGACGACGCCTTTCGACACAGGCTGCGGGGGTGGGGGGGGAGGGGCTGGGGCTGCTGCAAAGGCATATGTAAATTGATCCATTCCGATTGGTCATCTGTGAGCATTGGGCATTGTGACATCACACAACGGAACCTTCATTAACATTCTATTGCTGAGAGCTGTTTTTTTAAACATTTTGAAATTTCCCCATTCCCTATCACCCGATTGGTCATCTGTGAGCATTGGGCATTGTGACATCACACAACGGAACCTTCATTAACATTCTATTGCTCTGAGCTGTTTTTTTTTTATCATTTTGAAATGTTGGGGGGGGGAGAAGTATTTTATTTTAAAAAGTGTACATAAACACGACCAAATTTAATCAGGAGTGGCTATTCGTAAAGATTAATGAAATCTCTTTAGAAATTGAAAAAAATATCGGCGTTTCCACGTGCGGTCTGGGCGTAGGGCGGTATCAAAGGGGCTTGGTGACACAAGTCAGGGGGACCGCCGGACGGATGGCAGCCACAGAGTTTTAATATATTACTAGACCAAGTGCAGACCCGTTCCCGCAACGCGCGGTTGCATGGGGGGCAGCCTGACTTCATCGCGCAACGCCACGCGCTAGGCGTAAGCCGTCAAGACGTTGCGTACGACGTCAAGACGCTGCGTACGACGCCAAGACGCTGCGTACGCCCGTCGAGACGTTGCGTACGCCCTCAATGCGCCTGCGGGCCGACAGGCCGTAGACACGCGGGATTTTCGGACAGTGCAAGCGTGCGGGCCGGCAGCGAGGACGGTGAAAAGTAGCGGGGGGCCAGCCGATCTGTGCTGGGGGGGGTGGGAAGTGGAGGAGAACCGGGCAGCTGCAGCCGTTATGGTTGCGCGCGGCACGCGATGAGAAGGTGGGCAGCTGGAGGCGACAAAATGAGTGAGGGGGGGGGGAGGATTTTATTAAAAATGTGTACCGAAAAATGTCTAAATTTAATGAGGAGTGGATGAGCGAATGTAAAAGTGAAATCGCTAGCGAAATGGTAAAAATCTCGTTGTTTTAGCATCTGGTTTTAGCGGAGTAACGAATCAAAGGCCAATAATATGACATACACACACACACACACAGAGTTTTAAAGGTATACTAGACCAAGTGCAGACCCGTTGGGTCTGGTCCCCGAAAGTGCTTGACACCCTGGGGTGTTGTTCCCGAACGTGCTTCAGACCCCGGGGTGAAAATGGTGGAAAAAAAGATGGCGTCGTGTTCTGAAAAAATTGGAGAAAATCGGCGGAAAAAAGATGGCGTCGTTTTCGGAGGGTGGGGGGGGGGGCTGCGGCCTCACACTAACCACCCCCCAAACACACAGGAAGGGGGGAGAGGGAGGGAGGGGGAGACGGGGTGGTACGAGGGGAGGGAGGGGAGAGAGGGAGGAGGAAAGGGGAGAGATTGGGGAGGGAGAGGAGAGCGGGGAAGGGGGGGAGAGAGGGGAAGGGGAGAGAGAGGGGGAGGAGAGGGAGTGGGAGGAGAGCGGGGAGGCGGGAAAGGGTAGGGGGTGGGAGAGGGGGTAAGGGGATGTTAGAGGAGCGGGACAGAGGTGGAGAGGGGATGAGGGAAAGGGGGAAGGGGAGGGGGGAGAGAGAGGGTGGGGAGGGGGGAGGGAGAGAGGTGGGGGAGGGTAGAGGATGAGGGGCAGAGGGGGAGCGTGAAGTGGTGCAAGAGAGGGGAAGGAGGTGGGGGGAGATGGGGTGGGGAGGGAGAGGGGTGAGGAGAGAGGGAGAAGGGGGGGAGGGGAGGGGGTGAGAGAGGGGTGGGGGAGGGGGGAGAGAGGGGTGGGGAAGGGGAGAGAGGGAGGAGGGAGGGAGGGAGTAGGCGGAAGACTGTGCAGGGAGGGGAAGAGTGGTAGGGGGAGAGGGAAGAGTGGGGAGGGATGGGGAGAGGGGTAGGGGGGGAGAGGTGGAAGAGTGGGGAAGGGAGAGGGTTGGGGAGGTAGAGGGGTACATAGAAACATAGAAAATAGGTGCAGGAGTAGGCCATTCGGCCCATCGAGCCTGCACCGCCATTCAATATGATCATGGCTGATCATCCAACTCACTATCCTGTACCTGCCTTCTCTCCATACCCCCTGATCCCTTCAGCCACAAGGGCCACATCTAACTCCCTCTTAAATATAGCCAATGAACTGGCCTCAACTACCTTCTGTGGCAGAGAGTTCCAGAGATTCACCACTCTCTGTGTGAAAAAATGTTTTTCTCATCTCGGTCCTAAAGGATTTCCCCTTAATCCTTAAACTGTGACCCCTTGTCCTGGACTTCCCCGACATCGGGAACAATCTTCCTGCATCTAGCCTGTCCAACCCCTTAAAAATTGTGTAAGTTTCGATAAGATCCCCCCTCAATCTTCTAAATTCTAGCGAGTACAAGCCAGTCTTTCTTCATATGAAAGTCCTGACATCCCAGGAATCAATCTGGTGAACCTTCTCTGTACTCCCTCTATGGCAAGAATGTCTTTCCTCAGATTTGGAGACCAAAACTGTACGCAATACTCCAGGTGTGGTCTCACCAAGACCCTGTACAAATGCAGTAGAACCTCCCTGCTCCTATACTCAAATCCTTTTGCTATGAATGCTAACATACCATTCGCTTGCTTCACTGCCTGCTGCACCTGCATGCCTACTTTCAATGACTGGTGTACCATGACACCCAGGTCTCGTTGCATCTCCCCTTTTCCTAATCGGCCACCATTTAGATAATAGTCTACTTTCCTGTTTTTGCCACCAAAGTGGATAACCTCACATTTATCCACATTATACTGCATCTGCCATGCATTTGCCCACTCACCCAGCCTATCCAAGTCACCTTGCAGCCTCCTAGCATCCTCCTCACAGCTAACACTGCCCCCCAGCTTCGTGAGGGAGGGGAGGAGGGAGTGGGGAAAGAATGTGGAGGGAGGGGGTGAGTAGGGGGAGAGTGTGGAGGGAGGGGGAAGAGTGGGGAGGGGGGAGAGAGAGGGTTGGGGGAGGGAGATGGGGATGGGGGAGAGAAGTTGAAGTGGGGAGAGAGTGGGAGTGGTGGAAGAGGGAGAGAGGGGTAGGAGAAAGGCGTGGGGGAGAGGGGAGGGGGAGAGAGAGGGGTGGGGAGGGGGGGAGAGAGGCGTGGGGGAGAGGGGAGGATGGGGTAGGGGAGAGGGGGGTGAGTGGAAGGGGGTGGGGGGAGAGAGTGAAGGGGGGTGGGGCAGAGGGAAGGGGGTGGGGGAGAGAGGGATGGGGTGGGAGTAGGGAGAGGGAGATGGAGAGGGGATAGGAGAGGGGAGGGATGGGGGAGAGAGGTGTGGGGGAGGGGAGGAGGGAGATGGGTGGGGGGGAGAGAGCAGAAAGAGTGGTGAAGGGTAGGGGCAGTCCATCTATTCCCTATTCCCTATCACCCCCAATCCTCTTTCTCTATTCCCACACGTGATCACGCGCTTCGACACAGGCTGCGGGGCTGGGGCTGGTGCAAAGGCAGATGTAAATGAGATCCATTCCGATTGGACATCTGTGAGGGATGGCATTGTGGGGTGGGGGGAGAGAGGGAGGGAGGAGGAGAGAGAAGGGGGGAGTGAGGGGTGGGGGGAGTGGGGAGAGAAGTGGGGAGGGAGAGGTAAGGTGGAGTAGTGGGAGAAGGGGGCGGGGTGAGAGGGAAGGGGGTTGGGGGAGAGAGGGAAGGGGGTGGGGGAGAGAGGGATGGGGGTGGGAGAGGGAGAGGGGAGAGGAGAGGGGAGGAGGCGAGGAGGGAGATGGGGTAGGGAGAGAGGGGGAAGAGCGGGTGGGGATGGAGAGGGAAGGGGGGTGGGGGAGAGAGGGATGGGGGTGGGAGGAGGGGAGGGGTGAGGAGAGGGGGAGGAGAGAGGGGTGGGGGAGGGGGAGGAGAGAGGAATGGGGGAGGGGGAGAGGTGTGGGGGAGGGGGAGGAGAGAGGAATGGGGGGAGGGGGAGAGGTGTGGGGGATGGGGAGGAGAGGAGGGAGATGGGATAGGGGAGGGAGTGGGAAGAGTGTGGAGGGAGGGGGAGAGGGGAAAGATTGGGGAGGGAGAGTGGGAGGGGGAGGGGTTGGGGCAGTCCATCTATTCCCCATTCCTTATCACCCCCAATCATCTTTCTCTATTCCCACACACGTGATCACGCGCTTCGACACAGGCTGCGGGGGGGGGGGGGCTGGGGCTGGTGCAAAGGCATATGTAAATGTGATCCATTCCGATTGGACATTTGTGAGGGATGGCATTGTGACATCACACGATGGAACATTCACCAACATTCTATGGGTGAGAGCTGTTTGATTTTTTTAACATTTTGAAATTTTGGGGGGTGGGGGGGATTTTATTAAAAATGTGTACATAAAAACAAAAAATTTAATGAGGAGTGGATTTGGGTATGTAATCTGACATACACCTGCAAACACACACACAGTTTTAATAGTTACTAGACCAAGTGCAGATCCGTTGGGTCTGTTCCAACGTGCAGTTGCGGGGAGGGAGGGGGGTGGGGCAGCATGCGGCGTCACACACACTAACTAACCCCCCCCCCCCGCACACACGCTAACTACCCCCTTGATATTATATTAATATTATTAATTTGCTCCTTTTACCCCATAACGGCCCTATCTACTGACGCATAGCCCCCAACTGGCAGGCGCTTCTAGAAAGGGAGGGGGGGTAGAGAGTGAGGGCAGAAAGAGAAGGGGCACGCACAAGCACACACACACACACACAGAGTTTTTAAAGTATATATAGATAAGATAGATGATATGATATATGATTATTAAAGTGTGAGGTTACACAGTACTTAGAAGTCCATGATAAAATAGGCCAAAGTCAGCATGGTTTTGTGAAAGGAGAATCAGTGGATGTTGTTTAACGAGATTTTAAGAGTCTTTAATAAAATGCCACACGGGAGGCGGCTAAGGAAGATGGGAGCCATGGTATCAGAGGGCAGATATTAGCAGGTTGGCTGGATGGCAGAGGGCAAAGAGTGGCAATAAAGGGGGCTTTTTCTGGTTGGCTGCCAGTGACTAGCGGAGTTCTGCAGGGCTCGGTGCTGGGGCCGTTACTCTTCACGCTGTATATTAATGATTTGGACGAGGGGATTGAAGGCTATGCGACCAAGTTTGCAGATGTTATGAAAATAGGTAAAGGGGCAGGTAGTGTAGAGAATGCAGGGACTCTACAGAAGAACTTTGACAGGTTGGGAGAGTGGGCAGAGAAGTGGCAGATGGAATATAATGTTGCAAAGTGTGGAGTGATGCATTTTTGGTAGTAGGAATAAAGGTGTAGATTATTTTCTAGATGGAGAGAAACTCCAGAAATCGGAGGTGCAAAGGGACCTGGGAGTGCTGGTGCAGGATTCCCAAATAGTTAAGTTGCAGGTCGAATCAATAAAGGATTAGGATACAGAAGGCAAACACAATGCTAGCATTTATTTCAAGAATGCTAGAATACAAAACGGGGATGTAATGCCGTGGCTCTATATGGCACTGGTCAGGCTGCATTTGGAGTATTGTGAGCAATTTTGGGCACCATATCTGAGGAAGGGTGTGCTGGCTCTCGCGAGGGCCCAGAGGAGGTTTACAATGATAATCCCATGATTGAGTCTGTTAATATATGATGAGCATTTGACGGCACTGGAGAGATAGATCAGCCATGATTGAGAGGCAGAGTAGACAATGGGCCAAATGGCCCAATCCTTGGCCTATCACTTATGACCTTATGACTGGGAAAAGCTACTCCAAAATAGCTCCATCGTGGACCAACCACACTGATGCAACAGCCAAGGAGGCAGAGCAAGGCCTCTACTTCCTGAGGAAATTGAGGGATTTGATATGTCTCCAATGACTGGTATAAACATACGAAAGCATACTGTTGAGTTGCATCATGGCTTAGTTTGAGAAATGCTCTGCCCAAGACTGCAGGAAATTGCCGAGAGTTGTAGATGTAGCGCAGTCCATCACAAATATCAAACTACCCATCATCGACTCCATCCACATTTCATGCTGCTGCAGGGAAACAGCCAACATAACTAAAGACTTGTCCCACCCAGCCATGCCTTCAATTTCCTGTACGCAGTACGCCAAAGGATGCGGAAGGTGCACATGCTTGGAAGCGTGTGGCAATAGTTTCTTTGTCTCTGTGATCAGGCTTCTAAACGGTCCTTCCGGAAGCGAGGGTACTGCTCGATTCATATCCATCCTATTATGGACAGTGGATTTTGTCTATGGAACTGATGCGCTACATTCTGCACTCTGTATCTTCCCCTTTGCTCTATCTATTTGACTTGAGTTTAACGATTGTATTTATGTATAGTATATCTGAATTAGAAAATAGGTGCAGGAGGTGGCCGTTTGGCCCCTCGAGCCAGTACCGCCATTCATTGTGATTATGGCTGATCATCCACAATCAGAAACCCGTGCCTGCTTTCTCCCCATATCCCTTGATTCCGCTAGCCACATGATCTCTATATAACTGCAATTGATTGGATAGCATGCAAAACAAAGCTTTTCACTGTACCTCTGTACGTGACATTAATAAGCCTGAACCTAAACCTCTTAAAACTGACCCTATCAACAAGGAGGACAAAGGGAACAATTTGCAGCTTTCTCTCCCAGTTAACACCACTCTGAGCACCATTCCTTGAACATCCCTGAATCTTAATCTTAGTTTACATTTCATAGACAAGCCACAGACAGACAAAATCACAAGGGCAACAGATAAGGTGAATGCACAGTCTTTTTTCCAAGATAGTGAATCAAGAACTAGAAGACGTAGGTTTAAGGTGTGAGGGGACCTGAAGGGCAACTTTCCCACACAGAGGATGGTGGGCATACGTAACCACTGCCAGAGGAGATGGTTGAAGCAGGTACAATAACATGGAAAATACATTTTGACAGGTGCATTGAGAGGAATGGTTTACAGGGATATGGTCCAAATGCAGGCAAATGGGATTAGGTTAGGTGGGCATGGTCAGCATGAATAAGTTTGGGCCAAAGGACCTGCAAGCGCGTTCTATAACACTGTGACTTTCTAAAATTTGACCAACAGTCAGGCTATAATCAATGACTGTTTTTGTCTTACAATTCCAGCCTCTGCTAAGTGTTGAACTAGCACCCACACCCAGAGCAAGACCTAGACTCATCTGAAGAGAATGGAGAAAGCAACTAATTTGGAGAATGTAAGGTCAACCTGCACAATGGCAGAACCTTGTTCCACTATGACCAAAGCTGAAGCGTGTCAGTCTGATGATTGCCACAAGGGTGGTGTCACTATGAGACCTTCCTCTCAGCATCAGAGCAGTAGCAACTCCCAGTCAGATGGTGGCAGCATTGCAGGCCTCCTCATTGATCCAACTAATGAAAAGATGAGCATCTATCAGGCCTTCAGGAAGAAGTTACTGCCGTCAGAAACAGCCCTCCTTCTGCTTGAGGCACAAGCTGCCACTGGCTTCATCATTGACCCCGTGACAGAGCAGAAGCTGCCCGTGGATGAGGCATTGCAGGCTGGAATCATTGGATCAGACGTGTACAATAAACTGTTGGCAGCAGAAAAGGCAGTGTCGGGTTACAGGGACCCATCCACGGGGAACACAATCTCCCTCTTCCAAGCCATGAAGAAGGAGCTGGTTGCGAGTTCTTATGGCATGCGCCTCTTGGAAGCTCAGCTGGCAACAGGTGGCATCATTGACCCAGTCTCTAGTCACCAGATTCCCTTGGAAGTTGCCTACCAGCAAGGAATATTCGATCCAGAGATGAACAAAGTTATCTCAAACCCCACCGATGAAACCAAGAGTTTTTTTGACCCCAACACTCAAGAGAACCTCAGCTACCTGGAGCTGAAGCAGCGATGCACAACTGAGTCCCACTCTGGCCTCTCCTTTCTGATCATCACAGATAAGGTGGTGAAAGGAGTCCAGATATCCACAGATGAACAAAGCAAGATGATCTTTAAAAGGCTTTGGTTTCAGTGAATTCTGGCAGGTTCAGGGGACGAAGAGTGACATTATGGGAGGTCATCAATTCTGAATACTTCACTGCAGAACAAATCAGTGAAATCCTCACAGATTTCAAATTGGGTAAAACCACAGTTGAGAAAATCATCACCATGGTCTCCACACTAATTCAACAGATCGAGAAGGATAAAAAGGTAGCCATGTTTCATGGCTTGAGGCGCAAAGTGTCTGCCCAGCAGCTGCTAGACTCCAAGATCATTGATCAGAAACTCTACCACAAACTGGAACAAGGAATAACCAGTGTTAAAGAGGTTACTGAACTCAAGTCTGTAGATCAGTATCTAACTGGAACATGCAGCATTGCAGGGATCCTCGTGGAGTCGACCAATGAGAAGATGAGCATCTACCAGGCCATGAAGAAGCATCTGCTGATGCCTGGAACGGCCTTGATCCTCTTGGAAGCTCAGGCAGCGACCGGCTTTGTCATTGACCCGGTCAAGAACGTGAAACTAACGGTCGATGAGGCGGTTGAGAGCTGTCTCGTTGGCAAAGAGCTCCATCAGAAGCTGCTGTCTGCAGAAAAGGCAGTCACTGGTTACAAAGACCCATACACGGGCAACGTGATCTCCTTGTTCCAGGCACTGAGGAAGGATCTGATCGTCAAGGACCATGGCATCCGCCTGCTGGAGGCACAGATTGCCACGGGAGGCATCATTGACCCAGTGAACAGCCATCGCCTTCCCGTCGAAGTGGCGTATAGGAGAGGAATGTTTGATGATCAGATGAACAAGGTTCTCTCTGATGCTGGTGATGACACCAAAGGCTTCTTCGACCCCAATACGAAAGAGAACCTGACCTACCTGCAGCTGAAGCAGAGATGTGTGAATGAGCAAGACACTGGGCTCTGCCTGTTGTGTTTGAGAGACCTGCGTTATATAGACAATCAAACAGAAGCTAAACTCAAACAGAACAGCTTCCTGGTTACTGTGGGCAAATTTCAAGGGAGAACCCTGACATTATGGGAATTCCTCAACTCTGAATACATGACAGATAGAATGAGAAAAAAGATTGTGCAGCAGTTCACCTCACACTCGATATCCATCCCCCACATCATTACCACCTTCAGCAGGATCATTGAGGAGGTACAAAGGAAATCTGATGCCCCATTTAGTGTTGATGGGTTTCGAAAGAAAGTCCCTATTCAGGAGCTTGTGATCTCCGAGGTTATCAGGAGTGATACGTACGAAGATCTACAGGAAGGCAAGATTACACTGCAAGAGCTACTTCTGATGGATTCAGTGAGGAAGTACTTACAAGGTGATAGCAGTATAGCAGGGATACTTGTGGAGTCGACCAATGAGAAGATGAGCATCTACCAGGCCATGAAGAAGCAACTGCTGATGCCTGGAACGGCCTTGGTCCTCTTGGAAGCTCAGGCAGCGACCGGCTTTGTCATTGACCCAGTCAAGAATGTGAAACTGACAGTCGATGAGGCGGTTGAGAGCTGTCTCATTGGCAAAGAGCTCCACCAGAAGCTGCTGTCTGCAGAAAGGGCAGTCACTGGTTACAAAGACCCCTACACGGGCAACGTGATCTCCTTGTTCCAGGCACTGAAGAAGGATCTGATCGTCAAGGACCATAGCATCCGCCTGCTGGAGGCTCAGATTGCCACGGGAGGCATCATTGACCCAGTGCACAGCCATCGCCTTCCCATCGAAGTGGCGTATAGGAGAGGAATGTTTGATGATCAGATGAACAAGGTTCTCTCTGATGCTGGTGATGACACCAAAGGCTTCTTCGACCCCAATACGAAAGAGAACCTGACCTACCTGCAGCTGAAGCAGAGATGTGTGAGTGACAAAGACACTGGGCTGAGCTTGCTAAAGATTACAAATGGAGGAGTGAAGAATCGGCAAGGCTACAGCATTGTAGAAATAGAGAGTGCTTTTAAGCGGGAGACAATGTATGTTTCATATGGCAGGTTCAAGGGGAAGTCTGTCACAATTTGGGAACTCATCCACTCTGAGTACTTCTCTGAGGAGAAGAGGAAGGAGCTGATGGAGATGTACAGGTGGAAGGAGATTGACATGAAGATCATCATCACAAGAATCACCACAGTTATTGAGCAAACTGAGACCCAGGAAAGTACTGTCAGTTCCTGCGTTGTTCTTCCCACTCAGGGCACTCTGGCTTACACTGCCGAAGAGACTGAAGCAGCCTGTCAAGAGAGAATACTCTGCTTCTCAATCTGGTATCTCATTCATTCCAAACTTTTCACGGAAGTGGAGCGTAGAACGTTGATGGAGAAATACAGAAGGAAGGAGATGGACCTGGAGTCTGTGATCAGAACCATCACCAGTCTCATAGAGCAGACACAAACCCTGGTGGACACTTCCATTACATTCTCTGGCCTACGAGCAGAAATCTCTCTGCAGGAACTTGTGGAGTCAGAGATCATTGATCAGAACACATTGCTGGAGCTGCAGGAGGGAAAGAAGACCGTGCAAGATGTGAGTGAACAAGATTCAGTGAAGATCTACCTCAAGGGTTCAGACAGCATTGCAGGGATCCTTGTGGAGTCGACCAACGAGAAGATGAGCATCTACCAGGCCATGAAGAAGCATCTACTGATGCCTGGAACGGCCTTGATCCTCTTGGAAGCTCAGGCAGCGACCGGCTTTGTCATTGACCCGGTCAAGAACGTGAAGCTGACGGTCGATGAGGCGGTTGAGAGCTGTCTCGTTGGCAAAGAGCTCCACCAGAAGCTGCTGTCTGCAGAAAGGGCAGTCACTGGTTACAAAGACCCCTACACGGGCAACGTGATCTCCTTGTTCCAGGCACTGAAGAAGGATCTCATCGTCAAGGACCATGGCATCCGCCTGCTGGAGGCACAGATTGCCACGGGAGGCATCATTGACCCAGTGCACAGCCATCGCCTTCCCGTCGAAGTGGCGTATAGGAGAGGAATGTTTGATGATCAGATGAACAAGGTTCTCTCTGATGCTGGTGATGACACCAAAGGCTTCTTCGACCCCAATACGAAAGAGAACCTGACCTACCTGCAGCTGAAGCAGAGATGTGTGAGTGACAAAGACACTGGGATGAGCTTGCTAAAGATTACAAATGGAGGAGTGAAGAATCGGCAAGGCTACAGTATTGTAGAAATAGAGAGTGCTTTTAAGCAGGAGACAATGTATGTTTCATATGGCAGGTTCAAGGGGAAGTCTGTCACAATTTGGGAACTCATCCACTCTGAGTACTACTCTGAGGAGAAGAGGAAGGAGCTGATGGAGATGTACAGGTGGAAGGAGATTGACATGAAGATCATCATCACAAGAATCACCACAGTTATTGAGCAAACTGAGAGCCAGGAAAGTACTGTCAGTTCCTGCATTGTTCTTCCCACTCAGGGCACTCTGGCTTACACTGCCGAAGAGACTGAAGCAGCCTTTCGAGAGAGAACGCTCTGCTTCTCAATCTGGTATCTCATTCATTCCAAACTTTTCACGGAAGAGGAGCGTAGAATGTTGATGGAGAAATACAGAAGGAAGGAGATTGACCTGGAGTCTGTGATCAGAGCCATCACCAGTCTCATAGAGCAGACACAAACCCTGGTGGACACTTCCATTACATTCTCTGGCCTACGAGCAGAAATCTCTCTGCAGGAACTTGTGGAGTCAGAGATCATTGATCAGAAGACATTGCTGGAGCTGCAGGAGGGAAAGAAGACCGTGCAAGATGTGAGTGAGCAGGCTTCAGTGAAGATCTACCTCAAGGGTTCAGACAGCATTGCAGGGATCCTTGTGGATTCGACCAACGAGAAGATGAGCATCTACCAGGCCATGAAACAGCATCTGCTGATGCCTGGAACGGCCTTGATCCTCTTGGAAGCTCAGGCAGCGACCGGCTTTGTCATTGACCCGGTCAAGAACGTGAAGCTGACGGTCGATGAGGCGGTTGAGAGCTGTCTCGTTGGCAAAGAGCTCCACCAGAAGCTGCTGTCTGCAGAAAGGGCAGTCACTGGTTACAAAGACCCCTACACGGGCAACGTGATTTCCTTGTTCCAGGCACTGAAGATGGATCTGATCGTCAAGGACCATGGCATCCGCCTGCTGGAGGCACAGATTGCCACGGGAGGCATCATTGACCCAGTGCACAGCCATCGCCTTCCCGTCGAAGTGGCGTATAGGAGAGGAATGTTTGATGATGAGATGAACAAGGTTCTCTCTGATGCTGGTGATGACACCAAAGGCTTCTTCGACCCCAATACGAAAGAGAACCTGACCTACCTGCAGCTGAAGCAGAGATGTGTGAGTGACAAAGACACTGGGCTGAGCTTGCTAAAGATTACAAAGGGAGGAGTGAAGAATCGGCAAGGCTACAGCATTGTAGAAATAGAGAGTGCTTTTAAACGGGAGACAATGTATGTTTCATATGGCAGGTTCAAGGGGAAGTCTGTCACAATTTGGGAACTCATCCACTCTGAGTACTTCTCTGAGCAGAAGAGGAAGGAGCTGATGGAGATGTACAGGTGGAAGGAGATTGACATGAAGATCATCATCACAAGAATCACCACAATCATTGAGCAAACTGAGAGCCAGGAAAGTACTGTCAGTTCCTGCGTTGTTCTTCCCACTCAGGGCACTCTGGCTTACACTGCTGAAGAGACTGAAGCAGCCTTTCTAGAGAGAACGCTCTGCTTCTCAATCTGGTGTCTCATTCATTCCAAACTTTTCACGGAAGTGGAGCGTAGAACGTTGATGGAGAAATACAAAAGGAAGGAGATGGACCTGGAGTCTGTGATCAGAACCATCACCAGTCTCATAGAGCAGACACAAACCCTGGTGGACACTTCCATTACATTCTCTGGCCTACGAGCAGAAATCTCTCTGCAGGAACTTGTGGAGTCAGAGATCATTGATCAGAAGACATTGCTGGAGCTGCAGGAGGGAAAGAAGACCGTGCAAGATGTGAGTGAGCAGGCTTCAGTGAAGATCTACCTCAAGGGTTCAGACAGCATTGCAGGGATCCTTGTGGATTCGACCAACGAGAAGATGAGCATCTACCAGGCCATGAAACAGCATCTGCTGATGCCTGGAACGGCCTTGATCCTCTTGGAAGCTCAGGCAGCGACCGGCTTTGTCATTGACCCGGTCAAGAACGTGAAGCTGACGGTCGATGAGGCGGTTGAGAGCTGTCTCGTTGGCAAAGAGCTCCACCAGAAGCTGCTGTCTGCAGAAAGGGCAGTCACTGGTTACAAAGACCCCTACACGGGCAACGTGATCTCCTTGTTCCAGGCACTGAAGAAGGATCTCATCGTCAAGGACCATGGCATCCGCCTGCTGGAGGCACAGATTGCCACGGGAGGCATCATTGACCCAGTGCACAGCCATCGCCTTCCCGTCGAAGTGGCGTATCGGAGAGGAATGTTTGATGATCACATGAATAAGGTTCTCTCTGATGCTGGTGATGACACCAAAGGCTTCTTTGACCCCAATACGAAAGAGAACCTGACCTACCTGCAGCTGAAGCAGAGATGTGTGAGTGACAAAGACACTGGGCTGAGCTTGCTAAAGATTACAAATGGAGGAGTGAAGAATCAGCAAGGCTACAGCATTGGAGAAATAGAGAGTGCTTTTAAGCGGGAGACAATGTATGTTTCATATGGCAGGTTCAAGGGGAAGTCTGTCACAATTTGGGAACTCATCCACTCTGAGTACTACTCTGAGGAGATGAGGAAGGAGCTGATGGAGATGTACAGGTGGAAGGAGATTGACATGAAGATCATCATCACAAGAATCACCACAGTCATTGAGCAAACTGAGAGCCAGGAAAGTACTGTCAGTTCCTGCGTAGTTCCCACTCAGGGCACTCTGGCTTACACTGCCGAAGAGACTGAAGCAGCCTTTCGAGAAAGAACGCTCTGCTTCTCAATCTGGTATCTCATTCATTCCAAACTTTTCACGGAAGCAGAGCGTAGAATGTTGATGGAGAAATACAGAAGGAAGGAGATTGACCTGGAGTCTGTGATCAGAACCATCACCAGCCTCACGGAGCAGACACAAACCCTGGTGGACACTTCCATTACATTCTCTGGCCTACGAGCAGAAATCTCTCTGCAGGAACTTGTGGAGTCAGAGATCATTGATCAGAAGACATTGCTGGAGCTGCAGGAGGGAAAGAAGACCGTGCAAGATGTGAGTGAGCAAGATTCAGTGAAGATCTACCTCAAGGGTTCAGACAGCATTGCAGGGATCCTTGTGGAGTCGACCAACGAGAAGATGAGCATCTACCAGGCCATGAAGAAGCATCTGCTGATGCCTGGAACGGCCTTGATCCTCTTGGAAGCTCAGGCAGCGACCGGCTTTGTCATTGACCCGGTCAAGAACGTGAAGCTGACGGTCGATGAGGCGGTTGAGAGCTGTCTCGTTGGCAAAGAGCTCCACCAGAAGCTGCTGTCTGCAGAAAGGGCAGTCACTGGTTACAAAGACCCCTACACGGGCAACGTGATCTCCTTGTTCCAGGCACTGAAGAAGGATCTGATCGTCAAGGACCATGGCATCCGCCTGCTGGAGGCACAGATTGCCACGGGAGGCATCATTGACCCACTGCACAGCCATCGCCTTCCCGTCGAAGTGGCGTATCGGAGAGGAATGTTTGATGATCAGATGAACAAGGTTCTCTCTGATGCTGGTGATGACACCAAAGGCTTCTTCGACCCCAATACGAAAGAGAACCTGACCTACCTGCAGCTGAAGCAGAGATGTGTTAAGGATCCTCTGAGTAAACTGTATTTTCTGTTCTTGAGAAAATAAATGAATCTAATAAATTTTGTTTGTTGATTTTCATCATGAGTTATTTTTTACTTCATTTAATACTACTTGATGAAATCACATTGCTTCCTTATTTTATCTTTGTTTCCCCCCCACCTTGAAGCAACAGTAGTTAACTGTTACAGGTGAATGGAATGGTTGACACTCTTTCCCCCTTGCCGACACCAACCCTGTGATTTTATCAGTCCTTTATTTTTCCATGTACTTTGTTCCAAATGACTCAGGAACTTAAGCCAGGATCTTCCAGTCCACATCCCATTTCAGATTTCCTGATATAATCCAGGCCGTCCACGTCCTTCAGGTCAGACTTCATCTATAGGAAGGAAACCAGAGCTAACATTTTAGGTGAAAAGCCAAATTGGTTTGTGGGACGACCGGAATGCAGGTGACAGCTGCAACAGGCTTTTGTGGCCAGCTGTAGCTGGGTCTGTAAAATGGTGCCAACATGGCATCTGTTGCATATGGACTGTGCAGCTGTTCTCTGCATACTGGACTAACTGGAGTGATTATGCTTATGTATTGGGGATAGTATTGCTGAGCTGCATACAGAAAATATGTTTCACTGTACCTGGTACATGTGACAATAAAGAAACCATTGACCAAATGTCAGAAATGGGATGGGGACAAAGGGCGGTTATTAAGCTGCCTGGTGGGTAAGGGAGAGTGATGTTGCTGAATCATATATTTGCTATGTTCTAGATATTAGAACCGAGTAGCAGTTGGTCATCTACCCCTCCATCCTGCTGCACCAGTTATTAAGATCTCTGCTGACCTGCAACTCAGCACCATTTTTCAGTACTGTCTTCATATTCCGTAAATGCTCAGAAATCTGTCAAAGGAAGAGGAGGTGATAGAGGAGGGTACAACATTTAATAGATACTTGGTCAAGTACTTGGATAGGAAAGGTTTGGAGGGCTAGCTAGTTTTTCCTGGATCCCATGCAATCTAACCTTCCAAAGAAGCCTACAATGGAGAACATTATCAAAAGTCTTACTTAAGTCCATATAGACTACATCAATGGCCTTGCCCTCCACAACCTTGTTGGCTACTTCTCCACTTAGCTTTTGGAAGTTGATCACAATCTCCTTTGTATTGCTGACGTTGAGGGAAAGTTTGTTGGCTTGGCACCAGGTTCCAATCTCCTTCCTGTGCTCTGTCTAGTCATTATTTGATATCCAGCTCACTATGGGAGCTTCATCTGCAAATTTGTAAATTGAGTTGGAATGGTATTTGGTTGCACAGTCGTAAGTGTATAAGGAGTATAGAAGGGGGCTGAGAATGCATCCTTGTGGGCCACCAATGTTGAGGTTTATCATAGAGGATGATTTGTCACTGATTGTAGTCTGTTGGTCAGGAAGTTGAGGACCCAGTTGCAGATATGAATGCTGAGTCTAAGTTCCATGAGTTTGGAGATGAGTTTGGATGGGATAATGATATTGAAAATAGCGCTATAGTCTATGGACAGAAGTCTGCCGTCCATGTACTTCTTACCCAGGTGTCCCAGGGATAAGTGCAGGGCCAGGGAGATGGCATCAAGGTTGCTTGGTAGGCTCCCAAAACCTCATCCATGGCAATTGATATATCTCAGCCAGAAATCCTTCAATTTCATCTCTAGCCTCCCACAGTAATGTTGGATATACCTTATTACCTAATTAGGCCCCGGAGATTTATCTCCCTTCAAACATTTTAGGACATCCAGTACCTCCTTGACTGTAGCCATTATAGAAACCTGGGTAAAATGAGGAAAGGATTAACAGCTTAATGTTCTAAGGTACAGGTTCAACAGGTTGGATAGAGATGGGGATAAGCAAGAAAGGGGAGTTGTTTTATTGATTAAGGAGAACATCATGGCAGTATAGACATGGTCATAGAGTGATACAGTGTGGAAACAGGCCCTTCGGTCCAACTCGCCCACACCAGTCAACAATGTCCCAGCTACCCCTGCCCCATTTGCCTGCGCTTGGTCCATATCCCTCCAAACCTGTCCTATCCATTTACTTGTCTAACTGTTTCTTAAACGATGGGTGAGACTCAGCCTCAACTACCTCCTCTGGCAGCTTGTTCCATACACCCACCACCATTTGTGTGAAAAAGTTACCCCTCGGATTCCTATTAAATCTTTTCCCCTTCACCTTGAACCTATGTCTTCTGGTCCTCGATTCCCCTACTCTGGGCAAAAGACTGTGCATCGACCCGATCTATTCCTCTCATGATTTTGTACAACTCTATAAGATCTCCCCTCATGCTCCTGCGCTCCATGCAATAGAGACCCAACCTACTCAACCTCTCCCTATAGCTCACACCGTCTAGTCCTAGCAACATCCTCATAAATCTTTTCTGAACCCTTTCAAGCTTGACAATATCTTTCCTATAACATGGTGCCCAGAACTGAACAGTAGTATGAGATGACATGGATATGGACATGGACAAAGAACAGAGTTGAGAGGGGGGCGGGGGCGCACGAAGGTGGGGGTAGGGAGAGGTGGTGGGGTGTTAGCAGGTTATAGAGTAATACAGTGTGGAAACAGGCCCTTCGGCCAAACTTGCCCACACCAAAAGTTGCCTAAAGTTGCAGAATTCAATGATCACACCGTCAGGCTGTATGCTTCCTGATTGGAATATGAGGTGCTGTTCCTCCAGTTTGCACATAGCCACTGGCAATGGAGGAGGCCTAAGACAGCAAAGTCAATATGGGAATAGGGGGTGGAGATAGAATGATTAGCAACCAGGAGATACAGCAGGCTTTATTGCAAGTGTTCAGCAAAATAGTCGCCTGATCTACACTTAAGTTCATTAATGTAAAGGCGGCTAGATCGGGAGCACCCAAGGAAATCGATGATAGAGGAAGTGCTTGTCTCACCTGGAAGGACAGCTGGTATCTCTGGATGGATGTGAAGGAATAGGTATAGGGACAGGTGTTACATCACCTGAGGTAGCTAGGGAGGGTACCTGGGGTAGGGGTGGGTTTGGATGGGGAGGGGAAGAATGAACCAAGCAGTTGCGGAGGAAATGGTCTCTGCAGAAAGTGACAAGCGGTGTGGATGGAATTATGTGACCAGTTGAGTTCCACAGGAATCTATGCAGGGACCTATGTTGTTTATAAACAATAACTTGGATGTAAAGGTTGACACGTTGGTTAGTAAGTTTGCAGATGACACCAAAATTACTGGAGTCGCGGACTGTGAAGGGTGTCAAGGCATACAATGTTATATAGCTTAGCTACAATAATGGGCAGAGAGATGGAGTTTAATCTGAGCGAGCTGTTGCATTTACGGAGATCAAATGTAAGGAGAAAATATACAATTAATGGCATACATAGATACATAGAAAATAGGTGCAGGAGTAGGCCATTCGGCCCTTCGAGCCTGCACCGCCATTCAATATGATCATGGCTGATCATCCAACTCAGTATCCCGTACCTGCCTTCTCTCCATACCCCATGATCCCTTTAGCCACAAGGGCCACATCTAACTCCCTCTTAAATATAGCCAATGAACTGGCGTCAACTACCCTCTGTGGCAGAGAGTTCCAGAGATTCACCACTCTCTGTGTGAAAAAGTTTTTCCTCATCTCGGTCTTAAAGGATTTCCCCCTTATCCTTAAGCTGTGACCCCTTGTCCTGGACTTCCCCAACATCGGGAACAATCTTCCTGCATCTAGCCTGTCCAACCCCATAAGAATTTTGTACGTTTCTATAAGATCCCCTCTCAATCTCCTAAATTCTAGCGAGTATAAGCCAAGTCTATCCAGTCTTTCTTCATATGAAAGTCCTGACATCCCAGGAATCAGTCTGGTGAACCTTCTCTGCACTCCCTCTATGGCTATAATGTCCTTCCTCAGATTTGGAGACCAAAACTGTACGCAATACTCCAGGTGTGGTCTCACCAAGACCCTGTACAACTGCAGTAGAACCTCCCTGCTCCTATACTCAAATCCTCTTGCTATGGCCAACATACCATTCGCTTTCTTCACTGCCTGCTGCACCTGCATGCCTACTTTCAATGACTGGTGTACCATGACACCCAGGTCTCGCTGCACCTCCCCATTTCCTAATCGGCCACCATTTAGATAATAGTCTGCCTTCCCGTTTTTGCCACCAAAGTGGATAACCTCACATTTATCCACATTATACTGCATCTGCCAAACATTTGCCCACTCCCCCAGCCTATCCAAGTCACCTTGCAGTCTCCTAGCATCCTCCTCACAGCTAACACTGCCCCCCAGCTTAGTGTCATCCGCAAACTTGGAGATGTTGCTTTCAATTCCCTCGTCCAGATCATTAATATAAATTGTAAATAGCTGGGGTCCCAGCACTGAGCCTTGCGGTACCCCACTAGTCACTGCCTGCCATTGTGAAAAGGACCCGTTTACTCCTACTCTTTGCTTCCTGTTTGCCAGCCAGTTCTCTATCCACATCAATACTGAACCCCCAATACCGTGTGATTTAAGCTTGTATCCTAATCTCTTATGTGGTACCTTGTCGAAAGCCTTCTGAAAGTCCAGATACAACACATCCACTGGTTCTCCCCTATCCACTCTACTAGTTACATCCTCGAAAAATTCTATAAGATTCGTCAGACACGATTTACCTTTCGTAAATCCATGCTGACTTTGTCCAATGATTTCACCACTTTCCAACACTGTTGTGCAGAGTCTATAAACAATGATCCTGATATTCCTGCCTATTCGCTTTCCTGGTGGTCACCCATCTACTTCCTGGCTGTACTTTGGGGGTGACGACTTCAGTAGAACTCTCTGTATGATATTCTCTGTATGAGATTGAAAAGACTAGGCTTGTATTCACGAGTTTAGAAGGATGAGGGGGTATCTTATAGAAACATATAAAATTATAAAAGGACTGGACAAGCTAGATGCAGGAAAAATGTTCCTAATGTTGGGCGAGTCCAGAATCAGGGGCCACAGTCTAGAATGAAGGGGAGGTCATTTAAGACTGAGGTGAGAAAAAACTTTTTCACCCAGAGATTTGTGAATTTATGGATTTCCCTGCCACAGAGAACAGTGGAGGCCAAGTCACTGGATGGATTTAAGAGATAGTTAGATAGAGCTCTAGCGGCTAGTGGAATCAAGGGATATGGGGAGAAGCCAGGCACGGGTTATTGATTGGGGACGATCAGCCATGATCACAATGAATGGCGGTGCTGGCTCGAAGGGCCAAATGGCCTCCTCCTGCACCTATTTTCTATGTTTCTATTCTCGTACTCCAGGGTAATCCTGAATTCATCCAGCTGCAGCTTAAGTCCCTTAGTTATAGTTTAGTGATACAGAGATAGTGATAGAGATACAGCGCGGAAACAGGCCCTTCGTCACACCGGGTCCGCGCCAACCAGTGATCCCCGCTCATAAACAGTATCGTACACCCGCTAGGGACAATTTTTGTTTTACAATTACAAAGCCAATTAATCTACAAACTTGTACGTCTTTGGAGTGTAGGAGGAAACCGAAGAGCTTGGAGAAAACCCACGCAGATCACCGGGAGAACATACAAACTCCATACAGACAGCACCGGTAATCAGCATCGAACCCAGGTCTCCAGCGCTGCATTTGCTGCAAGGCAGCAACTCTACCACTGCACCACCGTGAATGCCCAACGCGGTCCTTAAGGAGTTGCAGCTGAACAAACTTACTGCAGGTGTAGTCTTCAGGGGCACTGGAAATTCCCGACTTCCAACATCCTACTGCATTCCACTATTCTACCCGCCATCTCTAAGACACCCAAAAACCTCGGAAGAATTACAGAAAAAACAGACCATATCTTAACCTGCAATTAACCTTTTATAATCCCCCCCCCATCCACACCTCTCTCTCTTGCGTCCCACCTCTATTACATCTGTCATACTTATATTCTGGAATATTACGCTGCCAGTTCTGACCCCTCTTAGCCATGGTAATAATGCTCCAGTCCCATGTATACATCTACGCTCTGAGTTATTCTGCCTTACCTGTCAGACCTCTCACATTAAAATAAGTGTAATTTAATCCAAATGTCCTTCCCTGCTCCTTGCTGAAATTCTAAGACAGTGATATCCACTCATCACAGCTTCCCAAAGTGAGAATGACTGCTTCATTCCAATAACACAGTTCCGTCTTCAATTCACCAGTATATTATTTCCAATTTAATATCAAAAAGCTACAGATGCTGGAAGATTAAAATAGGGAAAATACTGTGATCACTAAGCACCTATGGAAAGAGAAAAGGTTAACATTTCAGGTTGAACTGTAAAAGCGAGAAATCAAGCTAGTTTTAAGTTGCAAGCGATGTGGAAGAGAAGAGAAAATATGTGATAAGGTGAGGACAATGTTGGTCGGGTAATATGCTCTTTACAAAGTCATCTGGTTGATGGATTGCTGAACAGATGAGAACTGTTCACCAGAGAGTGAAAGCAAATAAAGGGGCATGTTAACGCTGTAAACTGCAAGTCAGAGCCATGACAGAGAATTGGAACAAAAATGAATAAACTCAGAACTACCCAAAAATCAGACAGTATCTATGAGTTCAGGTTACAGATCGATAACTTTTCAGCAGAACTGTGTAAAACGGCAGTATAGTGGCGCAGCAGCAGAGTTGCTGACTTACAGCGCCAGAGACTCAGGTTCAATCCTGACTACTGATGCAGTCTGTGCAGAGTTTGTACATCACCTTGTGACCTGCGTAGGTCTTCTCCGGGTGCTCCAGTTTCTTCCCACATTCCACAGATGTACAGGTTTATAGGTTAATTGGCATGGTAAAATAATAATTTGTCCCTAGTGTGTGTAGGTTAGTGCTAGTGTGCAGGGATCACTGGTCAGCATGGAGTCGAAGGGCCGAAGAGCCTGTTTCCGCTCCGTATCTCTAAACTAAACTAAACTAAACTGGACAGTTGTTTTACAAACAGGTAATGCAAGTTATCTGGAATTATGGAGCACTAGAGTCATGAGAAAGGTTGGACAAATTTGAATTGTTTTCTCTGGAACATTGGAGGTTGAGGGGAGACCTGATAGAAGTATATAAAATTATGACAGGCATTGAAAGCAGAGACAATCAGGACCATTTACCCAGGGTGGAAATGTCCAAGACTAGAGGGCATAGTTTTAGGTGAGAGAGGCGAAATGTGCGGGGAAGTAAAGGAGATGTGCGTGGAAGTTTTTTTACATAGAGGTGAATGCCTCGAATGCACTGCCAGATACAATTGTGGTATTTAAGAGGCTTTTAGATTGGCAAATGGACATGCCGGGGATGAAGGGATATGGATCACGTGAAGGCAGAGGAGAGTAGTTTAATTTGGCATAATGTTCGGCACAGACGAGTGAAAGGTCTGCACCTGTGCCATAGAACGTGTTCTATGTTCCATTGACAGCATGGAAACGGGCTATTCAGCCCAACATCTACTTGCCAAATGAATGCTATCTGAGGTGATCCCATTTGCCTCGATAAGGCAGGGCATTGAATATAACAGTAGGGAAACAGAAGGAACTATATAAAGGTTGGAATCGTGGGTTGAGCATAAAGTGCTGGAGTAATTCAGCAGCCAGGCAGCATCTCTGGAGGATATGGATTGGTGATGTTTCAGGTCGGAACCTTTCTTCAGAATGATTGTCACATGGGGGAGAAAGCTGGAAAAGTGGTGGGGGTGAGACAAAGTCTGGCAAGTGGCAGGTGGATACAGGAGAGGGGAGTTTTGATTGCTCGATGGGAGGACAAAGACGAACAAGACAAAAGGGTAACAGAAAGAGACAAATGGAGACAAAATACATCAGTTACGGAGAGCAATGAAGGAGAAGTGAAATGTTGAGCCAGAGGGAAGGATATAGGTGGAAGGTGACACAGTGAGGTGGGCGAGGGGGACAGGATAGTGGGAGAAATGGTGCACATTGGGATGGGGGGTGGGGGAGCAGCACATATAGAACAGGGGGAGAAGGGAGGGTGTTACCTACAATTGTAGAATTCAATTTTTATGCCGTTGGGTTGGAGGCTACTCAAATGGAATATGAGACACTGTTCCTTCACTTTGAGTGTGGCTTCACTCTGGCAATGGAGGAGGCCCAGGACAGAAAGGTCATTGTCAGAAAGTGAAGGGGAGTTAAAATGGTTAGCAACTGGGAGATCCAGTAGGCTTTTGCGGACCTGGCGCAAATGTTCAGCAAAACGGTCACCTAGTCTATGCATGCGCTCGCAGATATACAGGAGGCCACATTGGGAGCACTGAATGCAGTAGATGAAATGAGAGGAGGCTCATGTGAACTTCTGACTTTCCTGGAAGGGCTGGAGGATGAAAGTGAGGGAGGAGATTTAGGACTAGGTGTTACATAGAAACATAGAAAATAGGTGCAGGAGGAGGCCATTCGGCCATTCATTGTGATCATGGCTGATCGTCCCCAATCAATAACCCGTGCCTGCCTTCTCCCCATATCCCTTGATTCCAATAGCCCCTAGAGCTCTATCTAACCCTCTCTTAAATCCATCCAGTGATTTGGCCTCCACTGCCCTCTGTGGCAGGGAATTCCACAAATTCACAACTCTGGGTGAAAACATTTTTCTCACCTCAGTCTTAAATGGCCTCCCATTTATTCTACGACTGTGGCCCCTGGTTCTGGACTCACCCAACATTGGGAACATTTTCCCTGCATCTAGCTTGTCCAGTCCTTTTATAATTTTATATGTTTCTATAAGATCCCCCTCATCCTTCTAAACTCCAGTGAATACAAGCCTAGTCTTTTCAATACAAGCCTAGTCTTTTCCCTCGTTTGCAGTCGAAAGCAGCTGGGAGGGAGCGGTTTGGGTGGGAAGGGAAGAGTGAACCAAGGAGTTGTGGAGGGAATGGTCTCTGCAGAAAATTGAAAGGGGTAAACATAGAAACATAAAATGTGTAGGAAGCAAATGCAGATGCGGGTTTAAACCGAAGATAGAAACAACAAGCTAGAGTAACTCAGCAGCACAGGCAGCATCTATCGAGAGAAGGAATGGGTGAAATTTCAGGACGAGACCCTTCCTGCATCCCTAACCGTAATGCAAGGGTCTTGAGCCAAAACGCACCCATTCCTTCTCTCCAGAGATGCTGCCTGTCCCGCTGAGTTACTCCAGCTTTTTGGGTCTATTTTCGATAGAAACATAGAAAATAGGTGCAGTAGTAGGCCATTCGGCCCTTAAAGCCAGTCAATATGATCAGCCTAAATCAGTACCCCATTCCTGCTTTCTCCCCATACCCCTTGATTACATTAGCCCTAACAGCTATATCTAACTCTCTCTTGAATATATCCAGTGAATTGGCCTCCACTGCATTCACAACTCTTCGGGTGAAAAACATTTTCCCATCTCAGTCATAAATGGCCTACCCCTTATTCTTAAACTGTGACTCCTGGATCTGGACTCCCCAAAATCGGGAACGTTTTTCCCGCATCTAGCCTGTCCAACCCTTAAGAATTGTATATGTTTCTATAAGATCCTATCTCATCCTTCTAAACTCCAGTGAATATTCCACTCGATTCATTCTTTCACCATATGGCAGCCCCGCCATCCTGCGAATTAACCTGGTGAATTTACGCTACACTCCCTCAATAACAAGAATGTCCTAACTCAAATTAGGACACCAAAACTGCACACAATACTCCAGGTGTGGTCTCACCAGGGCCATGTACAACTGCAGAAAGACCTCCTTGCTCCGATACTCAAATCGTCTCGCAATGAAGGTCAACACAGTATTTCCAAAATTCGGGAAATTCTGGTTGTCTTCGTGTAATTTTAGGGAAATGGAAACATTTCGGGAAATTTCCGCATCCGGCCCGCAAAGGATAGTAAAGGTGATACACACTGCACTGCCGGTTTGGCGCTCAGGGTTTAAACAGAGCGCTGTCAGTTTAACGCGTGGGAATTTAAACAAAGACCAGTCGGCAGCAACACTATGGGTTCTAAATATAGCGCTACCGGCTGCAGCCCTATGGGGTTTAAACATAGCGCTATGGCTACAGCGCTATGGGTCACAGACTGTTCGAGAAAATTCTCGTATAACAATGAGTTTGGAATTCTCTTTCTCAGTGGAAGTTGAGCCTTTGATTATTTTTCAGGCAGTGGTAGAATTTTGGATAAACCTAGTGGTGAAAAGTTACCAGTGGGCGGTGGGATTGCAGTTACATTGGATTGGCCTTGATTTTACAGAACGGTTGGTCTGCAGAGAGGGAGAGGAGAGGAAGGAGAGGGGAGAGAGGGAGGGAGAAGGAGGGAGGGAGAGAGGAATAAGGACGGAGGGAGAGAGGAGGGGACCAAGAGAAACATAGAAAATAAGTGCAGGAGGCGGCCATTCGGCCCTTTGAGCCAGCACCGCCGTTCATTGTGATCATGGCTGATCGTCCCCAATCAATAACCCATGCCTGCCTTCTTCCCATATCTCTTGATTCCACTAGCCCCTAGAGCTCTATCTAACTCTCTCTTCAATTGATCCAGTGACTTGGCCTCCACTGCCCTCTGTGGCAGGGAATTCCACAAATTCACAACTCTCTGGGTTTTTTCTCACCTCAGTCATAAATGGCTTCCCCTTTATTCTAAGACTGTGGCCCCTGGTTCTCGACTCGCCCAACATTGCGAACATTTTTCCTGCATCTAGCTTGTCCAGTCCTTTTATAATTGTATATGTTTTTATAAGATCCACCCTCATCCTTCTAAACTCCAGTGAATACAAGCCTAGTCTTTTCAATCTTTCCTCATATGACAGTCCCGCCATCCCAGGGATCAATCTCGTGAACCTACGCTGCACTGCCTCAATCACAAGGATGTCCTTCCTCAAATTAGGAGACCAAAACTGTACACAATACTCCAGATGTGGTCTTACCAGAGCCCTATACAACTGCAGAAAAACCTCTTTACTCCTATACTGAAATCCTCTTGTTATGAAGGTCAACATTCCATTAGCTTTCTTCACTGCCTGCTGTACCTGCACGCCAACTTTCAGTGACTGTTGTACAAGGACGCCCAGGTCTCGCTGCACCCCCCCCCCCCCGCCTAACCTAACCCCATTGAGATAATAATCTGCCCCCTTGTTTTTGCCTCCAAAGTGGATAACCTCACATTTATCTATATTATACTGCATCTGCCACGCATCTGCCCACTCACTCAACCTGTCCAGGTCACCCTGCAACCTCCTAACATCCTCTTCACAGTTCACTGCCACCCAGCTTTGTGTCATCCGCAAACTTGCTAGTGTCGCTCCTAATTCCCTCTTCCAAATCATTAATATATATGGTAAACAGTTGCGGCCCCAACACCGAGCCTTGCGCCACTGCCTGCCATTCTGAAAAGGACCCGTTCACTCCTACTCTTTGCTTCCTGTCTGCCAACCAATTTTCTATCCATGTCAACTCCCTACCCCCAATAACATGTGCTCTAATTTAGTCACCAGTCTCCCGTGCGGGACCTTATCAAAGGCTTTCTGAAAGTCTAGATACACTACATCCATTGGCACCCCTTCATCCATTTTATTTGATACATCCTCAAAAAATTCCAGAAGATTAGTCATGCATGATTTCCCTTTCATAAATCCATGTTGACTTGGACTAATCCTTTTACTGCTATCCAAATGCCCCATTATTACCTCTTTAATAATTGACTCCAGCATCTTTCCCACCATCGAAGTCAGGCTAACTGGTCTGTAATTCCCCGTTTTCTCTCTCGCTCCTTTCTTGAAAAGTGGGATAACGTTAGCTAACCTCCAATCCACAGGAACTGATCCTGAATCGATCGAACATTGGAAAATAATCACCAATGCTTCCACTATTTCTAGAGCCACCTCCCTGAGGACCCTGGGATGCAGACCATCAGGCCCAGGGGATTTATCATCCTTCAGTCCCATTAGCCTGCCCAATACTATTTCTCCCCGAATGAAAATTTCTTTCAGTTCCTCTATCCCCTTAGATCCTCTGTCCTCCAGTACATCTGGGAGATTGTTTGTGTCTTCCTTAGTGAAGACAGATCCGAAGTACCTGTTCAACTCTTCTGCCATTTCCTTGTTACCCATAATAATGTCACCAGTGTCTGTCTTCAAGGGACCCACATTTGACTTTGCTACTCATTTTCCCGTAACATATCTAAAGAAGCTTTTACTGTCCTTCATATTCCTGGCCAGCTTCCCTTCGTACTTCATCTTTTCAACCCGTATTGCCCGTTTTGTTTCCTTCTGTTGTCCTATGAGAGTTTCCCAATCCTCTGGCTTCCGGCTACTCTTTGCTGTGTTATACAGAGGGAGAGAGGGAGGGAGAGAAAAAAGGAAGGGGAGAGAGAGAAAGAGGGAGGGAGGCAGAAAGAGGGAGGGGGGGGGAAGGAGAGGGAGGGAGGGAGAGAGGGCTGATCGTCCCCAATCAATAACCCGTGCCTGCCTTCTCCCCATATCCCTTGATTCCAATAGCCCCCAGAGCTCTATCTAACCTCTCTTAAATCCATCCAGTGATTTGGCCTCCACTGCCCTCTGTGGCAGGGAATTCCACAAATTCACAACTCTCTGGGTGAAAAAGTTTTTTCTTACCTCAGTCTTAAATAGCCTCCCATTTATTCTAAGACTGTGGCCCCTGGTTCTGGACTCACCCAACATTGGGAACATTTTCCCTGCATCTAGCTTGTCCAGTCCTTTTATAATTTTATATGTTTCTATAAGATTGCCCCTCATCCTTCTAAACTCCAGTGAATACAAGCCTAGTCTTTTCAATACAAGCCTAGTCTTTTCCTCGTTTGCAGTCGAAAGCAGCTGGGAGGGAGCGGTTTGGGTGGGAAGGGAAGAGTGAACCAAGGAGTTGTGGAGGGAATGGTCTCTGCAGAAAATTGAAAGGGGTAAACATAGAAACATAAAATGTGTAGGAAGCAAATGCAGATGCGGGTTTAAACCGAAGATAGAAACAACAAGCTAGAGTAACTCAGCAGCACAGGCAGCATCTATCGAGAGAAGGAATGGGTGAAATTTCAGGACGAGACCCTTCCTGCATCCCTAACCGTAATGCAAGGGTCTTGAGCCAAAACGCACCCATTCCTTCTCTCCAGAGATGCTGCCTGTCCCGCTGAGTTACTCCAGCTTTTTGGGTCTATTTTCGATAGAAACATAGAAAATAGGTGCAGTAGTAGGCCATTCGGCCCTTAAAGCCAGTCAATATGATCAGCCTAAATCAGTACCCCATTCCTGCTTTCTCCCCATACCCCTTGATTACATTAGCCCTAACAGCTATATCTAACTCTCTCTTGAATATATCCAGTGAATTGGCCTCCACTGCATTCACAACTCTTCGGGTGAAAAACATTTTCCCCATCTCAGTCATAAATGGCCTACCCCTTATTCTTAAACTGTGACTCCTGGATCTGGACTCCCCCAAAATCGGGAACGTTTTTCCCGCATCTAGCCTGTCCAACCCTTAAGAATTGTATATGTTTCTATAAGATCCTATCTCATCCTTCTAAACTCCAGTGAATATTCCACTCGATTCATTCTTTCACCATATGGCAGCCCCGCCATCCTGCGAATTAACCTGGTGAATTTACGCTACACTCCCTCAATAACAAGAATGTCCTAACTCAAATTAGGACACCAAAACTGCACACAATACTCCAGGTGTGGTCTCACCAGGGCCATGTACAACTGCAGAAAGACCTCCTTGCTCCGATACTCAAATCGTCTCGCAATGAAGGTCAACACAGTATTTCCAAAATTCGGGAAATTCTGGTTGTCTTCGGGTAATTTTAGGGAAATGGAAACATTTCGGGAAATTTCCGCATCCGGCCCGCAAAGGATAGTAAAGGTGATACACACTGCACTGCCGGTTTGGCGCTCAGGGTTTAAACAGAGCGCTGTCAGTTTAACGCGTGGGAATTTAAACAAAGACCAGTCGGCAGCAACACTATGGGTTCTAATATAGCGCTACCGGCTGCAGCCCTATGGGCTTTAAACATAGCGCTATGGCCACAGCGCTATGGGTCACAGACTGTTCGAGAAAATTCTCGTATAACAATGAGTTTGGAATTCTCTTTCTCAGTGGAAGTTGAGCCTTTGATTATTTTTCAGGCAGTGGTAGAATTTTGGATAAACCTAGTGGTGAAAAGTTACCAGTGGGCGGTGGGATTGCAGTTACATTGGGATTGGCCTTGATTTTACAGAACGGTGGGTCTGCAGAGAGGGAGAGGAGAGGAAGGAGAGGGGAGGGAGAGAGGGAGGGAGAAGGAGGGAGGGAGAGAGGAATAAGGACGGAGGGAGAGAGGGAGGGGAGCAAGAGAAACATAGAAAATAAGTGCAGGAGGAGGCCATTCGGCCCTTTGAGCCAGCACCGCCGTTCATTGTGATCATGGCTGATCGTCCCCAATCAATAACCCATGCCTGCCTTCTCCCATATCTCTTGATTCCACTAGCCCCTAGAGCTCTATCTAACTCTCTCTTCAATTGATCCAGTGACTTGGCCTCCACTGCCCTCTGTGGCAGGGAATTCCACAAATTCACAACTCTCTGGGTGAAAATGTTTTTTCTCACCTCAGTCATAAATGGCTTCCCCTTTATTCTAAGACTGTGGCCCCTGGTTCTCGACTCGCCCAACATTGGGATCATTTTCCCTGCATCTAGCTTGTCCAGTCCTTTTATAATTTTATATGTTTTTATAAGATCCACCCTCATCCTTCTAAACTCGTGAATACAAGCCTAGTCTTTTCAATCTTTCCTCATATGACAGTCCCGCCATCCCAGGGATCAATCTCGTGAACCTACGCTGCACTGCCTCAATCACAAGGACGTCCTTCCTCAAATTAGGAGACCAAAACTGTACACAATACTCCAGATGTGGTCTTACCAGAGCCCTATACAACTGCAGAAAAACCTCTTTACTCCTATACTGAAATCCTCTTGTTATGAAGGTCAACATTCCATTAGCTTTCTTCACTGCCTGCTGTACCTGCACGCCAACTTTCAGTGACTGTTGTACAAGGACGCCCAGGTCTCGCTGCACCTCCCCCTTGCCTAACCTAACCCCATTGAGATAATAATCTGCCCCCTTGTTTTTGCCTCCAAAGTGGATAACCTCACATTTATCTATATTATACTGCATCTGCCACGCATCTGCCCACTCACTCAACCTGTCCAGGTCACCCTGCAACCTCCTAACATCCTCTTCACAGTTCACTGCCACCCAGCTTTGTGTCATCCGCAAACTTGCTAGTGTTGCTCCTAATTCCCTCTTCCAAATCATTAATATATATGGTAAACAGTTGCGGCCCAACACCGAGCCTTGCGCCACTGCCTGCCATTCTGAAAAGGACCCGTTCACTCCTACTCTTTGCTTCCTGTCTGCCAACCAATTTTCTATCCATGTCAACTCCCTACCCCCAATACTATGTGCTCCAATTTTAGTCATCAGTCTCCCGTGCGGGACCTTATCAAGGCTTTCTGAAAGTCTAGATACACTACATCCATTGGCACCCCTTCATCCATTTTACTTGAAACATCCTCAAAAAAATCCAGAAGATTACTCATGCATGATTTCCCTTTCATAAATCATGTTGACTTGGACTAATCCTTTACTGCTATCCAAATGCCCTATTATTACCTCTTTAATAATTGACTCCAGCATCTTTCCCGCCATCGAAGTCAGGCTAACTGGTCTGTAATTCCCCGTTTTCTCTCTCGCTCCTTTCTTGAAAAGTGGGATAACGTTAGCTAACCTCCAATCCACAGGAACTGATCCTGAATCGATCGAACATTGGAAAATAATCACCAATGCGTCCACTATTTCTAGAGCCACCTCCCTGAGGACCCTGGGATGCAGACCATCAGGCCCAGGGGATTTATCATCCTTCAGTCCATTAGCCTGCCCAATACTATTTCTCGCCGAATGAAAATTTCTTTCAGTTCCTCTATCCCCTTAGATCCTCTGTCCTCCAGTACATCTGGGAGATTGTTTGTGTCTTCCTTAGTGAAGACAGATCCGAAGTACCTGTTCAACTCTTCTGCCATTTCCTTGTTACCCATAATAATGTCACCAGTGTCTGTCTTCAAGGGACCCACATTTGACTTTGCTACTCATTTTCCCTTAACATATCTAAAGAAGCTTTTACTGTCCTTCATATTCCTGGCCAGCTTCCCTTCGTACTTCATCTTTTCAACCCGTATTGCCCGTTTTGTTTCCTTCTGTTGTCCTATGAGAGTTTCCCAATCCTCTGGCTTCTGGCTACTCTTTGCTGTGTTATACAGAGGGAGAGAGGGAGGGAGAGAAAAAAGGAAGGGGAGAGAGAGAAAGAGGGAGGGAGGCAGAAAGAGGGAGGGGGAGGGAAGGAGAGGGGAGGGAGGGAGAGAGGGATGGAGAGAGGGAGAGAGGGAGGGAGGGAGAAGGAGAGAGAGGGAGGGAGGGAGAGGGAGGGAAGGAGGGAGGGATAGTGGGAGAGAGAGAGCAGAGACTGAGACACATGAAAGCAGGTTGAAAAAACGAAGACAACGAAAGCTTATGGAGGCAACAAAAGCTGCCTTGCATAACACTGTACAAGTGAGTAACAGAAGTAGGCAGCTACGGTGTAGTTACATAGATCTGTTTTGCCTTGTTCTTCTTTGTGTTGTTGACGTGTGCACGCGAAAAAACCCCAACAACAAATAGCACGCAGGAAGCATTTTCGAACATTTCAGAAAATACCATCAAATTCCAGGAAATTTGGGATTCTATTTAAGGAAGCACTGGGTCAACACGCCATTAGCTTTCTTCACTGCCTGCATGCTTTCAGTGACTGATGTACAAGCACACCAGGTCTCGTTGCACCTCCCTGTTCCTAATCTGACACCATTCAGATAATAATCTGCCTTCCTGTTCTTGCCACCAAAGTGGATAACCTCCACTTTATACTGCATCTGCCATTTATCTGCCCACTCACCCAACCTATTCAATTCACCCTGCAGCCTCATAGCATCTCTTCGCAGCTCACACTGCCACCCAGCTTGTGCCATCCGCAAACTTGGAGATGTTACATTTAATTCCCTTGCCTAAATCGTTAATGTATATTGTAAATAACTGGGGTCCCAGCACCGAGCCTTGTGGCATCCTATTAGTCACTGCCTGGCAATCTGAATAGGACCCGTTAATTCCTATTCTTTGCTTTCTGTCTGCCAACCAGTTCTCTATCCATGTCAATACCCTACCCCCAATACCACGTGTTCTAATTTTGCACTCTAATCTCTTGTGTGGGACCTTTTCAAAGGCTTTTTGAAGTCCTGATACACCACATCCACTGGCACTCCCTTATCCATTCTACTTGTTACATCCTCAAAAAATTCCAGAAGATTAGTCAAACATGATTTCCCCTTCATAAATCCATGCTGACTTTGACTGATCCTGTCATTGCTCTCCAAATGTGCTATTATTACATCTTTAATAATCGAATCAAGCATCTTCCCCACTACCTATGTAAGGAAAACTGGTCTATAATTCCCCGTTTTCTCTCTCCCTCCTTTCTTAAAAAGTGGGGTTACATTGGCTACCCTCCAGTCCACAGGAATGGCTCCAGAGTCTATAGAACATGGGAAAATGATCATCAATGTATCCACGATATCTGGGGCCACCTCCTTGAGTACTCTGGGATGCAGACCATCAGGCCCTGGGGATTTATCTGCGTTCAGTTCCAACAGTTTACCTAACACCATTTCCTGTCTAATGTGGATTCCCTTCAGTTCCTCTCTCCCAGTAGATCCTTGGTCCCCTATTATTTCTGGGAGATTGTTTGTGTCTTCCTTAGTGAAGATAGAACCAAAGTACTTGTTTAACTGGTCTGTCATTTCCTTGTTTCCCATTATAAATTCACCTGTTTCTGACTGTATGGGACCTACATTTGTTTTCACTAATCTTTGTTTCTATGTTTTCCTCTTCACGTATCTATAGCAGCTTTTACAGTCTGTTTTTATATTCCCCGCAAGATTTCTTTCATGCTCTATTTCCCCCTCTTAATTAACCCCTTTGTCCTCCTCTGTTGAACTCTAAATTTCTCCCAGTCTCCGATTTGCTGCTTCCTCTGGCCAATTTTTATGCCTCTTCCGTGGATTTAACACTATCCTTAATATCCCTCATTAGCCACGGTTGAGCCGGCTTCCCTGTTTTATTTTCACGCCAGACAGGGATGAACAATTGGTATAATTCATCCGTTGGATCTTTAATTTTACTTCGGAGTCATGTGAGTGACTGCGTGAAGAAGACCCGTCAAGGCGCCTGTGCGGCATTACGTCAGACGCATTGGCGCGAACGGACGTGAGGAGCAGCGTTCATCTTGTGGAAATGTAGTTTGAACTACAAGGTAAGTTAAAACTTTTTCAGAAGTTTCCGGGTCCGTTTGCTGTGGGTCTGTGGGGATTTTTTCCACAGGCGCCATGGAAAAAACGGGCAAGGGGATGATGCGAGCGGCAAAGCCGGTGGAAAGTCGCGAGATTGCGGTCGGCGAAGAGCTGCCTCAGACCCCTGTACAGTCGCCGGTTGGGAGCGTAGCGACTGTGGACTTGGGTCTTAAAAAAACACAGTCAGCGCCAGTAGGGTGCAAGGCTAAGTACTAGTCCGTCAGGACCACGGAGGGGGAGTCTGATCAGGAGGATTCGACTCCAGGGCTGGATACCGCTTTTGAGCGGATTTCTCAAATGGAGAGCCTGTTACACAGGTTACTCGAGCAACGCATACTCAGGGAAGAGTGTAGCCAAAGCCAGGCTCCAGCAGCCAGGTCAGCAGCACCTAGCAAAGGGCTGTTTGAGAGCACCCTCATTGATGAGGCGCGTGCACAGGATCAGCAGAGTTCTGACCCCGACTCTGACGGTGAGGCCGATTCAAGCAAAGAACGGCAGCTGCCAGAAGTTCCACCTCTGGCAGTACGATTCGCTGCCCCGTCAGGGTCATGAGAGCCACTGGGAGAAGAGTTGGCCTCCACGATCAACTACTTGGTATCTCATCAGCTGGAGCAGCTTACGATGGATGAAACTGCAAAAAAGCAGTAGACCCCGAGGAACTGCGTTTTGCTGAAAGCACCAGCAGTAAACCAAGTGATATGGGGTCAGATGGGCGTGGGCATGAGAGCCCAAGAAATAAAGCTGCGGAGAATATTGAAGCTGCTGGGTTCTGGAATAACTGCATTTGCCAGAACAATGGATAGAGGCCAGCAGATGACGGCTTTGCATCAAGAGGCACAAGGGTTGCTATGTAGCGCCCACTTCGAGATCAATTGTTTGAGGAAGTGTGCCATTCGGCCCACCATCAATCCCAAATTCGCAGCACTCTGCAAGCCCAGTAATGTGCAGCTACCCAATTTACTCTTCGAGAAGACCTCGCGAGACGCGTGAAGGAGTTGGATGATGAGGCAAAAACAGCTGGGTTGATCAAACACCGATGGTTGGCAAGGCTGTGAAGAGGAGGTATCCTTTCAGACGTCATACTGCTCCTGGGCCTACACCAGGAACAAGTCGATCATTGTCGCAGGGACATAGTTGGCGTCCTGCAGCGGGAACACGAACAAGCGTGGGTCTTCCCGCCAGAAGCCAGGGACCACAGGTCACTCAAGTGACTAAGGAGGTAGGTGGACCTGGTTCTCATGGGAACATATTAAAGGCAGTACAGCCAAAAGTTGGGGGCAGATTACATCTCTTCTATAAAAGTTGGAAGCAGATTACTTCAGACTTTGTAATTCTGAGTATTATACAAGAATTGAGTTCGATCCAAATTATGATTTGCCCATCCAGCATGTTCCTAGCAGAACACTCCAGTTTTCACAAAAAGAAGTGATGGAGGTTCAAGCTGAACTTGAAAACTTATGTAATAATGGAGTTCTTATCAAACCCACCAATTTGTGTCTAATATTTTTCCCCGACCTAAAAAGGATGGAGGATGTAGGATTATTTTCGACTTGACAAGTCTTAATCCTTTTGTTCAATTTAGACACTTTAAAATGGAGAATTTTGTGACTGCCAAACAACTTATTTCAAAAGCATGTTATATGGCAACTATAGATTTAAAAGATGCATATTATTCAGTGTCTGTTCATTTGTAAGATAGAAAATATTTTAAATTTACCTGGATGAACCAGTTATGGCAGTTCAAAGCTCTGCCTAATGGGTTAACTTCAGCTCCTAGAATATTCACTAAATTGTTAAAACCAATTCAAGATCAAGATCAAGATTTCCTTTATTGTCATTCAGACCTTTCGGTCTGAACGAAATTGTAATGCCTGCAGTCATACACAAAACCAATAATATCAAAACATACAATAAACACAATTAAAACATCCACCACAGTGAGTTCACCAAGCACATCCTCACTGTGATGGAGGCAAAGTCTTAGTCTCCATCTCTTCCCTCCTTGTTCTCCCTCTGCATTGAGGCGATCGATCCAGGCCGAAGATGCCGCCCTCCAGTCCAGCGGACCTCCGTGGTGATGTCGCCGCCGCCGGAACGCCGTCTCTGCCGTCTCCACTCCGAGACGGCCCGCCACAGCATCAGCTCCGGGTCCCGCAGTCCCCGCTCCAGGCCGCTGCCCCAGCTCCGGATCCCGCAGTCTCCGCTCCGGGCCGCTGCCCCAGCTCCGGGTCCCGCAGTCTCCGCTCCGGGCCGCTGCCCCAGCTCCGGGCCGCCGCCCCAGCTCCAGGTCCCGCAGTCTCCGCTCCGGACCCCGCTGCATCAGCTCCAGGCCGCTGCCGAAAGCCAGAACGCCACACCACCAAGTCGGGCCACCGCTGCCTCAGCCCCGAAGACGTCCAGCCTCCCGTTGGTAAGTCCTGCCTGGCTCTGCCTCCGTAGCCTCGGGGCCGGTCGCAGGTTGGAGGCCGCCAGCTCCACCATTAGGCCTCACCGCAGACGGAGGCAGAGAAGGGGGGTACAACACGAAAAAGTCGCATTCCCCTGAAGGAAGAGACAGATAACATCTTTCACCCCCCCTAACACAACCCAACAAACCAAAACTTAACCAAAACAAGACAAAAAAACAACAGAAAAAAGTAAAAACAGATGGACTGCAGGCGAGCCGCAGCCGATTAACAGCGCCGCCATTCTGGGGCTGCTGAGAGGCCAGGGGCATGTGGTAATGGCTTAACTGGATGATGTCCTGATTATAGGATGAACAAAAGAGTTAGCTGAGTTATCTGTCAGTTGTTAAATCCACTTTTGAAAGTTTGGGTTTTCTAATTCATCCAAAGAAATCAAGGTTAACGCCACTTACATCAATTGATTATTTGGGTTTCACAATTGATTCAGTTCACATGGTAGTAACTTTGCCCAGTGAAAAAAGGGTGGAGTTGATTGATGGTTGCATTAAGCTGTTAAATGAGCGAAAACCTTCAATTAGCCATGTGGCCAGTGTGCTAGGGAAATTAGTAGCAGCTTTTCCAGCAGTACAATATGGGCCATTACATTACCAACAGCTACAGAGAGCTAAAGAACAGGCACTGAGGATGCATGGTGGCCATTTTGATAGGGCTATGCAGTTAACAACAAATGCTGTTTCTGATTTGCAGTGGTGGATTCTACATGTCTCAAGTAGTTTCAGTAAAATACTGATTGAACAGCCTTCCATGGTGTTACAAACTGATATCAGTGCACTAGGATGGGGTGCAACTGATTTGGCATCCAGCTGCGGAGGCAGTTGGAATATGGAAGAGGCATTGTTTCTGCAGACATGGGGAATCAACTATTTAGAGCTTTTAGGAGGGTTCTATGGACTCCAAGCTTATTGCTCTAACACGACTAACCTGCATGTTCAGCTTCAAATTGATAATACAACAGCAGTGGCATATATTAATCACATGGATGGAATCAAGTCGGTGTCTTGTGATAAGTTGGCTAATCAAATCTGGTCTTGGTGTGTTGACAGGAATATTTGGATTTCAGCTATTTATCTACCAGGTAGATTGAATATTATAGCAGACACCAGGTCAAGGAAATTCCATGATAACAAAGAATGGATGTTGAATCGAGAGGTATTCAATGACATAGTAGTCAGATTTGGAATGCCAGATATCGACTTGTTCGCATCTAGATTAAATCATCAGCTATCGAGATATGGGTCATGGGAACCAGATCCAGGTGCAGTAGCGATTGATGCTTTCTCGCTACATTGGGGTGGTATGTTTTTGTATGCATTTCCACCATTCTGCCTCATAAGTCGGTGTTTGCTTAAAATCAGGCAAGATACCACCTACGGGGTACTGGTGGTACCGGATTGGCCTACACAGCCATGGTTTCCTTTGATATTAGAATTGACGACACTGCCTTTGATGAAAGTCCCGAAAAGAAGGGATTTACTACTGCATCCGGTAACAGGAGAAAAACATCCATTATATGATCGTATGGATTTGTTAATTTGCAGGTTTTAAGTCAGTTATTAAAGATGGGATAGCAGCACATTTGGAAAGTGGTGAAATCATTGGACTAAGTCAGCATGGATTTACGAAAGGTAAATCATGTCTGACGAATCTTATAGAATTTTTCGAGGATGTAACTAGTAGCGTGGATAGGGGAGAACCAGTGGATGTGGTGTATCTGGACTTCCAGAAGGCTTTCGACAAGGTCCCACATAAGAGATTAGTATACAAACTTAAAGCACATGGCATTGGGGGTTCAGTATTGATGTGGATAGAGAACTGGCTGGCAAACAGGAAGCAAAGAGTAGGAGTAAACGGGTCCTTTTCACAATGGCAGGCAGTGACTAGTGGGTACCGCAAGGCTCACTGCTGGGACCCCAGCTATTTACAATATATATTAATGAACTGGATGAGGGAATTGAAGGCAATATCTCCAAGTTTGCGGATGACACTAAGCTGGGGGGCAGTGTTAGCTGTGAGGAGGATGCTAGGAAACTGCAAGGTGACTTGGATAGGCTGGGTGAGTGGGCAAATGTTTGGCAGATGCAGTATAATGTGGATAAATGTGAGGTTATCCATTTTGGTGGCAAAAACAGGAAAGCAGACTATTATCTAAATGGTGGCCGATTAGGAAAAGGGGAGATGCAGCGAGACCTGGGTGTCATGGTACACCAGTCATTGAAAGTAGGAATGCAGGTGCAGCAGGCAGTGAAGAAAGCGAATGGTATGTTAGCTTTCATAGCAAAAGGAATTTGAGTATAGGAGCAGGGAGGTTCTACTGCAGTTGTACAGGGTCTTGGTGAGACCACACCTGGAGTATTGCGTACAGTTTTGGTCTCCAAATCTGAGGAAGGACATTATTGCCATAGAGGGAGTGCAGAGAAGGTTCACCAGACTGATTCCTGGGATGTCAGGACTGTCTTATGAAGAAAGACTGGATAGACTTGGTTTATACTCTCTAGAATTTAGGAGATTGAGAGGGGATCTTATAGAAACTTACAAAATTCTTAAGGGGTTGGACAGGCTAGATGCAGGAAGATTGCTCCCAATGTTGGGGAAGTCCAGGACAAGGGGTCACAGCTTAAGGATAAGGGGGAAATCCTTTAAAACCGAGATGAGAAGAACTTTTTTCACACAGAGAGTGGTGAATCTCTGGAACTCTCTGCCACAGAGGGTAGTCGAGGGCCAGTTCATTGGCTATATTTAAGAGGGAGTTAGATGTGGCCCTTGTGGCTAAAGGGATCAGAGGGTATGGAGAGAAGGCAGGTACGGGATACTGAGTTGGATGATCAGCCATGATCATATTGAATGGCGGTGCAGGCTCGAAGGGCCGAATGGCCTACTCCTGCACCTAATTTCTATGTTTCTATGTTTCTATGTTAAGAAGGCCTTTTCTCGGGCGAGGACTGTCTGGGCGTATTGTGGACATGCTTACGGCAGCCTGGAGGAAGAGCACTCAAAAGCAGTACATTTCTTATATAAAGAAATGGGAAAAGTTCTGTGTACAAAAGAATGTTGAATATTGTACGGCAGATATCTCAAATGTTCTAGAGTTTTTGTCAACACTTTATTACGATGAGGGGTTGAGTTATAGTGCAATTAATTCAGCCAGAAGTGCATTGTCCTCATATTTATTGATGGAGTCGGAAGGAAATCCTATTGGGTCTCATCCGCTCATTTCCAGATTGATGAAAGGAATTTTTAATTCCAGACCTCCTAAGCCTAGGTGCATGGCAATCTGGGATGTAAGTGTGGTTCTTAAGCTACTTCGTGAATGGTCTCCTGGTATGTCTTTGACTTTGGCCAAACTCAGTATGAAAGTGGTCATGCTTATGGCATTAGTAACAGCACAGCGAGTGCAGACATTACAAAAGTTACAAATAGACAGGATGGAAGTAGCTCAAGATAACTTTATGTTTTACATTTATGACCTACTCAAACAAAGTAGGCCAGGTGTGACAGGATTCAGAATTGTTTTATCAGCATATCCAACGGATCCATGTCTATGTATTAAGACATATTTGTTACAATACATTGAGGCTACAAGGGTCTTACGAAATATGGAAACTGGATTGTTTATCACACACAAAAAACCACACAAGAGAGTCTCAGTACAGATTATTTCAAGATGGTTAAAACAAGTCTTGATTGCTGCATCCCATTCGACTAGGGCAGCAACCGTCGGCGGGGAAGGACGTCCCCATCGACCATATTCTCGCAGCCGCCGGGTGATCCAATGAGTTGGTGTTTTCAACAGTTTTATCATCGGCCTATTGCGAATACGGGGCTGTTTGCAGACACTATTTTAAGTTCTGCATAATTTCCCCTGGTTTAAAGGGGATACTGTTAATTCTATTATTAAAATAAATGAATTACTGCATTTTGTCATGCAAATGTCATTATTAATGCATTATTGATTATTTCTCGTTCCGAGTCAATCAATGCAATGAGAAGCCGGGATTTGTATCTGCGGCATGAAATCACAAAGCTTTAAAATCTTCACGTAGTCACTCACGTGACTCCGAAGTAAAATAGTAAGATTAAACGAGAACTTACCAGTTTGAAGTTTGATCTTTATTTTATTAGGAGTTACGTTGGTGATTACGTGCCCACCACGCCCAACCCTCTTTCATAAAGGTCAGCTGGAAGTTCTAAATTTACTCGTTTTACTATGTTCCTTCGTTATTGTTGTTTGTGATTTCACACCGCTGCTTTGAAGATTGACGCGCAGGCGCCCTGACGGGTCTTCTTCACGTAATCACCAACATAACTCCTCATAAAATAAAGATCAAACTTCAAACTGGTAAGTTCTCATTTAATCTTACTAATCTTTGCCATTGGATATCCATCATCAACCCTTTAAGTATCACTAGACCAAGTGCAGACCCGTGGGTCTGTTCCTCCAACGCGCGGTTGCGGCCCCCCCCCCCCCCGTCATGCGGCATGACACGCACTAACCGACCCCCACACACACACTAACTACCCCCCCCACACACACGCTAACTACCGCCCTTGATATTATATTAATATTATTAATTTGCTCCTTTTACCCCATAACCGCCCTATCCACTGACACATAGCCCCCAACTCGCAGGCGGGTCTAGAGAGGGAGGGGGGGTAGAGAGTGAGAGCAGAGAGAGAATGGGGAGAGACAGAGAGGGGCAGAGACAGAAGGGCAAGAGACAGAGGGAGAGGGGGTGGAGGGGAGGAGGAGAGGGAGGGTGGGGGAGGAGGGGAGAGAGAGAGAGGGGAGAGGGAGAGGGGAGAAGAGAGAGGGGGGAGAGAGAGGGAGAGAGGGGGCTGAGAGGGGGAAGGGAGTAGGGAGGGTTGGAGGGGGAAGTGGGGCAGGGGAGGGGGGCAGGGGGTGGGGGAGAGGGATGGGGAAAGAGAGAGGGAGGGGGAGAGAGAGGGGAGAGAGAGAGGAGGGGGGGAGAGAGAGGGGGAGAGAGAGAGGGAGAGTGGGGAGCGAGAGAGGGGGAGAGAGAGAGAGGGGAAAGAGAGAGGGGGAGAGAGAGGGGGGCGGGGGGGAGGGGGAGAGAGAGAGAGTGGGATCTTTGCTGCAGAACTTTCTCGATCTTTCTGTTCCTTTTGAAGAACGGGGGGGGTGGGTGGGCTAACGTACCTCGTGGAAAACTGCGCATGCGCGTTGACAGCAGCTGCATTAATCCAGAGCGGTGTGGGGGGGGGCACGAGGAAAGGCATCGTGAGGTCAACAGCTGGACAACCTTAATATTGTTTTTAAATGTCAGTTTGGTTATAAATGTTAGTAAATATCTTGGGAAATAATCGACCATATTTATAGAGGATTGGATTTTTGAAATCTTAAGGAAAATGTCTACCAGAAGATGTAGAAATTTCACTGTTATTGTAATATCAGCAGCTGGGCAGCGTCAGATTTAAAAAAAAGGTCAGATTGGTCAATAATTTTAAAGGAGTGGATTTCTAAAATCAGAAGGAAAATCTTTACTGAAATATGTAAAAATCTGGTTTTCGAGGAGATGCGGTTCAAAGGCAAAATGACACACACACACACACACACACAGAGTTTTAATAGATACTAGACAAAGTGCAGACCCGTTTGGTCTGTTCCCCAATGGGTGGTTGTGGGGGAGGGGGGAGGCTGGGAGGGGGCAGCATGCGGCATCACACACACTAACTACCCACCCTTGCACATGCTAAATACCCCCCTTGGCACGTCTAGAGAGGGAGGGGGTGGAGAGTGAGGGCAGAGAGAGAATGGGGAGAGACAGAGAGAAAGGGGCAGACAGAAGGGCAAGAGACAGAGGAGAGGGGGGTGGAGGGGAGGAGGAGAGGGAGGGTGTGTGAGGGGGGAGGGTGGGGGGAGGTGGGGTGAGAGAGATGGGAGGAGAGAGAGAGGGGAGGAGAGAGTGGGGGAGAGAGAGGGAGAGAGGGGGCTGAGAGGGGGGAAGGGAAGGGGAGAGAGGGGAAGGGAGTGGGAGAGGTGGGGAAGAAGGGAGGGTGAAGAGGGGAGGGAGGGTGGGTGAGGGGATGGAGTGAAAGGAAGGGGGTAAGGGAGGGGTGGAGGGGAGAGGGGCAGGGGTTTATGGGAGGGAGGGTGGGGGAGATCAGGGTGGGTGGGGAAGGAAGGGGAGAGAGGGTAGGAGGAGAGAGAGGGGGAGGTGGAGAGAGGGGAGAGAGAGAGAGGGAGAGAGAGAGAGAGAGAGAGAGAGAGAGAGAGAGAGAGAGAGAGGGGAGAGAGAGAGATGACCTGGCAGGCTGGGGGCGGGGCCAGGAAGCAGGTGGGAGGGCAGGGTCGGGCGGGGCCAGGAGGCAGTTGGGCCAGGTGCAAAGGCATTGTGAGGTCAACACACACTAACCACCCCCACACACACAAACACACAGCGGGTCCGATTAATGAAGACAGCAAATGTTTTTTTCTTTTTTACTGTCTTTGAAGTTAAAAGTTAATGTTAAGAATTAGTGATGTTAAGTGAGAAATAATTAAATTCAATTCAATGAAAAACAATGGAATCAACAACCTGGCAGGCTGGGGGGGCGGGGCCAGGAGGCAGGTGGGGGGGGGCAGGGCCGGGCGGGGTCAGGAGGCAGTTGGGCCAGGTGCAAAGGCATTGTGGGATCAGCAGCTGGGCAACTTTAATATATTTTTTTTAATGTCAATTTGGTTATAAATTTTAGTAAATATCTCGGGAAATAATTGACCAAATCGATAGAGGATTGGATTTTTGAAATCATAAGGAAGATTTCTACCAGAAGATGTAAAAAATTCACTGTTATTGTAACGTCAGCAGCTGGGCAGCGGTCACATTTTAAAAAAAGGTCAGATTGGTCAACAATTCAGGAAAATAATGTACCAAAGGTACAGAGGAGTGCATTTCTAAATTCACGAGGAAAATCGCTACTGAAATATGTAACAAATTTCCCGTTTCGGCGTGTGGTTTTCGAGAGAGATACGTTTCACATGCAAAATGACACACACACACACACACACACCGAGTTTTAAAAGTATACTAGACCAAGTGCAGACCCGTTGGGTCTGTTCCCCCAATGCGCGTTTGCGGGGGGGGGGGGCAGGGCGGCATGCGGCGTCTCACATACTAACCACCCCCACACACACACTAACTCCCCCCTTGATATTGAATGAATATTATTAATTTGCTCCTTTTACCCCATAACCGCCCAATCCGCTGACGCATAGCCCCCAACTTGCACGCGCGTCTAGAGAGGGAGGGGAGGGGGGAGGTAGAGAGTGAGCACAGAGCGAGAATGGGGAGATAAATAGACAGAAGGGCAAGAGACAGAGGGAGAGGGGGGGTGGAGGGGAGGAGGAGAGGGAGGGTGGGTGAGGGTGGGGGAGGAGGGGAGCAAGAGATGGGAGGAGAGGGAGGGGGAAAGGGGGCTGTGAGGGGGAAGGGAAGAGGAGAGGGTGTGGGTAGGGAATGGGGAGGGAAGGGGGTAGGGGAGGGGGTGGAGGGGATGGTGTGGAGGTGGGAAGGGGGTTTAGGGAGGGAGGGTGTGGGAGGACAGGGGTTGGGGAGGGAGAGAGAGGGGGGAGAGAGAGGAGAGAGAGAGAGAGAAGAGGGGGAGAGAGAGAGGGGGGAGAGAGAGCGGGGAGAGAGTGAGAGAGAGAGAGGGGGAGGTAGAGAGAGGGGAGGGAGAGAGAGAGAGGGGGAGAGAGAGAGGGGGGGAGAGAGAGGAGCGAGAGAGAGAGAGAGAGAGAGGGGGGGCAGACGATCGTCCCCTGTGACGGGTAGAGAGCAAAGATCCTATAGCGTATAGGATCTTTGGTAGAGAGGAAAGGGGAGAGAGGGAGGAAGGAGAGGAGGTGAGAAGAGGGGGGGTGGAGGGGAGCCGAGCGAGTGAGTGGGCTGTCAAATGAGGAGAGAGAAGATGCTTCTGACTGGAAACCTACAGCTGGAATGAGCAAGCAGGCGGTCGGGGCTTGACGAGCTGCGCCGACAGTGAGGAGAAGGTTCAGCGCATGAGGCGCCGCTGCCGAACAAAGATCCTATAGTGGAACGGAGCTGTAGAATCTTTTCTGCAGAACTTTCTCGATCTTTCTGCGCCTTTAATCCACAGCGGCGGGGGGGAGGGCGGGGCCAGGAGGCAGGTGGGCCTAGATTGGTGGGCATGTGGGCATTGTGACGTCAGCAGCTGGCAAGCGGCGATTACATTTAAAAAGTGAGTTTTGTGACCAACTTTATTCAAAATCTGGGGAAATAATTGACCGAATTTAGAGAGGAGTGCATTTAAGAACCCTATCGAAATTGTAAAAATCTCCGCGTTTTTGCGTCTGTTTTTCGAGGAGATAAGTTTCAAAGGCAAAATGACATGCACCCACACACACAGAGTTTTAAAAGTATACTAGACCAAGTGCAGACCGGTTGGGTCTGTTCCCCTAAAGTGTGGTTGCGGGGAGGGGGGGGCGGCATGCGGCGTCACACACACCAATTACTCCCCCCGCACACACGTTAACTACCCCCCTTGGCGCGTCTAGAGAGGGAGGGGGGGTATAGAGTGAGGGCAGAGAGAGAATGGGGAGAGACAGAGAGAAAGGGGCAGAGACAGAAGGGCAAGAGACGGGTGGAGGGGAGGAGGGCTGAGAGAGATGGGACAGAGAGAGGGGAGGAGAGAGAGGGAGAGAGGGTGGCTGAGAGGGGGGGAGGGAAGGGGGAGAGGGAGGGGAGGGGAAGAGGTGGGGGAGGGGTGGAGGGGGCAGGGGGGTGGGGAGAGGCAAGGGGGAGAGAGAGGGGGAGATAGAGCGAGAGGGGGAGAAAGAGATGGATGAGAGGGATGGGGAGATAGAGAGATGGGGGTGAGAGAGAGAGGGGGAGAGACAGAGAGAGCGAATGCAACCGTGCGTTCATGCGTTCAGAATGTTCTGGAAATGAAACGTGCGCGTCTCATGCACGAACGCTGTCGGCAGCTGCATGGAATTCAGGGGAGCAGCCTGCCGCATCACACACAGACACAATTAAAAGTTAATGTTAAGAATTAGTGATGTTGTGACAAATAATTCAATTCAATGAAAACCAATGGAATCTACAATCTGGCAGCTGGGGGGGCGGGGACCAGCAGACTGGCTGGGGGGGCGGGGCCACCAGGGCCACCAGGCAGGCTGGGGGCAGGTGCAAAGGCATTGTTAGGTCAGCGGGCGGGGCCGGCAGGGCCACCAGGCAGGCTGGGGGGGGGCACGGCTGGGCGGGGCCAGCTGGGCAGGTGCAAAGGCATTGTGAGGTCAGCGGGCGGGGCCAGGCGGGGCCACCAGGCATGCTGGTGGGGGGGGGCGTGGGGCCAGGTGCAAAGGCATTGTGAAGGGAGGGAGGGAGAGGAGAGATCTCCCAACCACTGTCCCATTGTGATTAGACATCTGTGAGATGGCACTGTGAGTCATGCAACAGTTTTAATGTCGTGGAACACGTGAAAGTTCCAATCTCCCTCACCTGTTCCATTGTGATGTCATATATGTAAATGAGATCCATTGTGATCGGATCTGTGAGGTGGCCCTGTGACTCATGCAGCAGTTTGATTTAAACAAATTCGGATGTTTTGTGAACAATTTTATTAAAAATCTGAATGCCTACCGAAATTGTAAAAATCTCCATGTTTTTTGCGTCTGGTTTTCGAGAAAATATGTTTTTGCGTCTGTTTTCGTTTTCACATGCAAAATCACACACACACATCCACACACACACACAGAGTTTTAATAGATACTGGACTAAGTGCAGCTGCTGTGGGGGGGCCTGGGGGGGCGGCATGCTGCGTCACACACACTAACTAAACCCCCCCCCGCACACACGCTAACTACCCCCCTTGATATTATATTAATATTATTAATTTGCTCCTTTTACCCCATAACCGCCCTATCCACTGATGCATAGCCCCCAACTCGCAGGTGCGTCTAGAGAGGGGGGGATAGAGAGTGAGGGCAGAGAGAGAATGGGGAGGGACAGAGAGAAAGGGGCAGAGACAGAAGGGCAAGAGACAGAGGGAGAGGGGGGTGGAGGGAGGAGAGGGAGGGTGTGTGAGTGGGGAAGGTGGGGAGGAGGGGTGAGAGATGGGAGGAGAGAGAGAGGGGGAGGAGAGAGAGGGAGAGAGGGGGGGAAGGGGAGGAGAGGGAGGGGAAGGGAGGGGGAGAGGTGGGGGGAAGGGAGGGGGGTGGGGAGGGGATGGGGTGGACGGAAGGGGGCAGGGGAGGGGTGGGGAGGGGGGAAGGGGGTTTAGGGGAGAGAGGGGTGGGGAGGGTGGGGAGGGAAAGGGGGGTGGGGGAGAGGAAGGGGGAGAGAGAGGGGGGAGAGAGAGAGAGAGAGATGGGGAGAGAGAGAGAGAGAGGGAGGGACAGAGAGAGAGGGGGCGAGAGAGAGAGAGAGAGAGAGAGAGAGAGAGAGAGAGATGGGGAGAGAGAGATGGGGCGGAGAGAGAGAGGGGGAGAGACAGAGAGCGAAATGCAACCGTGCGTCACGCGTTCAGAATGTTCTGGAAATGAAGCATGCGCGTCTAATGCACGAAAGCTGTCAGCAGCTCTATGGAATTCAGGGGAGCAGCCTGCCATGTCACACACTAACCACCCCCCCTCTAACCATCCCCCCTCCCTCTAACCATCCCCTCCTCTCCCCCCTCGCCTCTCCCCACCTCTCCTTAGTGATGTTAAGTGACAAATAATTAAATGCAATTCAATGAAAACCAATGGAATCTACAACCTGGCAGGCTGGGGGGGGGGGCAGGGCCGGGCGAGGCCAGTTGAGCCAGGTGCAAAGGCATTGTGAGGTCAGCGGGCGGGAGGGGGGATTGGAGTGAGTGTGTGTGTGTGTGTGTGTGTGTGTGTGTGTGTATACTAGACCAAGTGCAGACCTGTTGGGTCTGGTCCCGGAACATGCTTCAGACCCCGGGGTCTGGTTCCTGAACGTGCTTCAGCACCTTGACGGCGTAGGCAGCGTCTGGACCGCCATACGCAGCGTCTCGATGTTGTACGCAGCGTCTTCACGGCGTACGCAGCGTTGTTGACGGCGTAGGCCATATACGATACCATCAAAGTCGCCTTTCTTTAAGTTCAGGACCCTTGTCACTCTCCATCTTAATGCAGAATTCACTGTTGCCCAAGGGGCTTTGCACAACAATATCGCTAACTAATCGTTCCTCATTTTATAATACTCAGTGTAGGATGGCCTGCCTCTACATATTAGCTTAGAAAACCATCCTGTATACACTCCAGGAAATCCTCCTCCTCAGTGTTGTTACCAATTTGATTAGCCCAATCTATATGTAGATTAAAGTCACCCACGATAACCGCTGTACCTTTTCTCCATGCATCCCTAATTCCATGTTTGAAGCTATCCCCAACCTTACTACTGCTGTTTGTGTTCCGTACACAACTCCAACAAGTGTTTTCTGCCCTTGGCTATTTCGCAATTCTACCCATACCGATTCTACAGCATCCAAGCTAATGTCTCTCCTTACCATTGCATTAATCTCCTCTTTAACCAGCAATGCCACCCCACCTCATCTTCCTTTCTGTCTATCCTTCCTGAATATTGAATACCCCTGCATGTTGAGCTCCCAACCTTGGTCACCCTGGAGCCATGTCTCCATAATCACAACTATATCATATCCGTTAACAACTGACTGCGCGTTCAATTCATCCACCTTGTTACGAATGCTCCTCGCATTAAGGCACAAAGCTTTGAGGTTTGTGTTAACATTCTTAGCCCTTATAATGCTACGGAAAGGCGTAATGAACGACCATGGCCAAAAAATCCATCAGGCGAGAATGAAATGCTCAGAGAAGGAGAAAGAGGTGCAGCGCACAAGCCTTGAACCTGGTGAGACGCTGGAGGAGCCCGGCCAGGACTCACTCCACAGAGCCCAGTCCCTCAATGCAGTAGAGTCTCCCAACTCCTGCAGAGTAGTTATTAAGATGGCTGATCCGTGGGCGGTTGCTGCTGGACGCAAGTTTGATCAACCCAGGCGACCCAGCTTGATCAACCCCAGCTGGGTCGCCTGGGCGAGGGTGTCTGATGTTGTGAGACCCGAAACACCCGATGACCCAGATCACATCACTGAGGATGCGTCCAGCGCATCTAGAAGATGTATATTTTTCACACTGAAGTCTGGCTCAGCCAGTGGCACCTAGGAATAGACTGGGTGACAACCAAGAATAGTTTGGTGACTACTGGAGAGACAGTTGACCGCACGGAAAGATGGCACCCGGGAAAGGCTGGGTTAGCACCCCAGTCTGTGTCTTTCGTGAGAAAGACACCCAATAAAGCTACGGAAAGGCATAATGAACGACCATGGCCTAAATATTTTTCACACAGGAAACAGCCAATCCTCAGAACAACCTTACCACTGGTGCTTATATGCACGACTGTCCATATTGTTTATCAGGCTAGTAACATCTCCTGCTGCTGATGCTGCACTCTCACAGGTGGGAACATGCTAGAATTAACTTGGCGGAGGATGCAGCTAGGTGACATAATTACTTGGCATAAATCCACAAGTCAATCAAGCTTAAAGGAGCATTGATTAAATATAAAGAGATTTTGTATGTCATCAAATTCTATAGAAGCATTGTGACTAGTTGTATCATGAGCTTGTATGGCAATTCGAGTGGACAGGGATTTTGAAAGGGTCTGCAGAGAGTAGTGGTCAGAGCCCAGTCCATCGTGGCACTGCCCTCTCCCTCTACATGAGACACTGCCTCAAGCAGGTACCCAACCTACTAGTCCTCCACAAGGACAATAAAAATGTGCTCTGGAACTAAATACATCTGTGGTAGTACAGTTGGTGGAATTTATCCAACAAAGTAAGAAATTGCCCAAATATGCTGTGTCAACAAAAAGCAGGATACATCCAATTTGGCTAATCAATGCACAATCATTCCTGTATCAATATCAGCATACCTTTGTCCAACATTGAAAAAAGGGATGGATGTTCTTGGTATTAATTCAGCATTTTCCAATTGTTCTGTATATGCCAGTGGTCAAAGATTCGTAGAGAAAATTTCACAGAAACGGTCCCTTCAACCCAACAGCATGGACATGGTTGGGCCAAATGGCCTGTTTCCATGCTGCAAAACTCTCTGACACAAGATGATGAATCTGCAGAATTCTCCATCCCAGACGATTGCGAAGGCTTAGTAATTAAGTTCATACAAAGCAGAAATCTGAAGAAGGGTCTTCACCCAAACTGTTCGGCAGAGACATTGTGGGTGAAGGGCCTGCACCTGTGCAGAACGTATTCTATGTTCTATATACAGCATGGAAACGGGCTATCTAGCCCAACTTCTACTTGCCATCTATCTGAGGTGATCCCATATGCCTCGATAAGGTAGGGCATTGAATATAACTGTAGGGAGACAGAAGGAACTGTAGATGCTGGAATTATGGGTTGAGCACAAAGTGCTGGAGTAATTCAGCAGCCAGGCAGCATCTCTGGAGATATGGATTGGTGATGTTTCAGATCGGAACCCTCCTCCAGAATGATTGTCACAGCTGGAAGAGAGGTGGGGGTAAGACAAAGTCTGGCAAGTGGTAGGTGGATACACGTGAGGGGGGGGATGGCAAGTGCTAGATGGAAGGAGAAAGATGAAAAAGACGAAAGGGTAACAGAAAGAGACAAATGGAGACAAAATACGTCAGTTAAGGAGAGGAATGAAGGAGAAGTGAAATGTTGAGCCAGAGGGAAGGATATAGGTGGAAGGTGACACAGTGAGGTGGGCTAGTGGGACAGAATAGTGGGAGAAATGGTGCACATTGGGATGGGGGGATGGTGCAGCAGCACATAAAGAACAGGGGGAGAAGGGAGGGTGTTACCTACAATTGTAGAATTCAATTTTTATGCCATTGGGTTGGAAGCTACTCAAATGGAATATATATATATTTTTTTAAATTTTATTAGAAGTACATTACATTACAACCACATACATTAGTACTCGTCATTTATATCTTCTTACAATTAATGTACTCCATTTATTTTTACACTAGAAAAGGAAAAGATTGAAAGAAAGAAGAAAGTGTAGGAAAAAGTGAAAGTGTAGGAAATGTGACAACAAAAAAGGACGAAGACCCTATAAGAGCAAAATTAAAAACAAAAGAAAAAGAGTTAAGAAATAGACCCTAGGAGAGAAAGAGAAAGAGAAAGAGGAAAAAGAGAGAAACAAATATTTTTATGAGCATTACGTAAATGGGACATACCAACTCTTCAACTATCATCCCCCCTTACCTGACCTCAATTTTTTTTTTTAAAGTACTTTTGCACCCTATGTTTGTAATAATTCTATAAATGCAGACCACGTCAGGTGGAAGTGATCTGGTTTACCTGCTAGGAGGAGTCTTATCTCTTCTAGGTGTAATGTTTCAAACATATTTGAAATCCACATACTTATAGTTGGTATTGGAGCCTTCTTCCAAAATTTTAGAATTAGCTTTTTGCCAGTTATTAACCCATAGTCCATTAGTTTCTTTTGAAACACATTTAGTTCTGGACCATCTTCCGTTATACCGAAGATAATCCATTCTGCTTTGGGTATCAGTCTTGTTTTAAATAACTTTGTAAAGATTTCAAAAATTTCATTCCAAAATTTTTGAATTCATAGAATCATAGAATCATAGAAAGTAGGTGCGAGAGCAGACCACCAGGCCCATCGAGCCCGCACCGCCATTCGCTCATGGCTGAACACCAAACAAACACCCCTACCCACAAACAGTAGACACAAGACACAGAACACAAGACACTACCCTCCCCTTTATACCGCTATCACCCCTCTCCACCCCAAGAACCGCGTGATCTCCTGGGGGAGGCAAAAAAACGGATAAAAACCCAGGTCCAATTCGGGAAAAAAATCCGGGAAATTTTTGTACAGAAAACGAATGAGTGCGCTATAGTAGCTTCTTGGGATTGACATTTATCACAAATAGATGATACATTTGGGAAAATTTTATGAATTTTAGTTTTCGAATAATATAATCTATGTAAAATTTTAAATTGTATTAAAGTGTGTCTTACATTAATCGAGCATTTATGCACGTTTAATAAGTATTCATTCCAACTTTCCTTTGAAATTTTAATAGCTAACTCTTGTTCCCAGTCTCTTCTGATACCCTCCGTAGATGGTATTTGTACATTTAAGATAATATTATACAAATATGATATTAAGTTTGCTGATTCCGCTTTTATCTGCATTGCCTCGTCCAATACATCTACTGGGTTATTATAATGATCTTTTGTATATTTTTTCAAATAGTCGCATATTTGAAAATATTTAAAATATTGATTATTTCCGAGTTTATATTTTATTTGTAATTGTTGAAATGAAAGTAATTTTCCAGTTTCATACAAGTCACCAAGCGTTTTAATTCCTAGTCTATCCCATTGTGTATAAGCTTTATCTATAATAGAAGGATTAAACGAAGGGTTATTGACTATAGGTAATAAAAGTGATAAATTTCTTAATTTTAAATTTTGTTTTATTTGTTTCCAAATTCGGATTGTACTATGAATAATTGGGTTCTTATTATAATTTATGTTATTCAATTTCATTGGAGAAAGGAGGATCGCTCCAATGTTTCTAGAGGAGCAATCCTCTTTCTCCATTACAATCCAGTCCACTTGCTGGGCGGAGTTATCCATCAGTTGAATCATATTTTTAATATTTACTGACCAATAATAATACATAAAATTAGGTAGTGCTAAACCCCCTAATACTTTAGGTTTATTCAGATGAGTTTTTTGTATTCTATGTGATTTATAGTCCCATATAAAATTAGTGATATCTGAGTCGAGTTTTAAAAAAAACTTCTTTGGTAAGTATATAGGAATTGATTGAAATAGGTATAAAATTTGTGGTAAAAAGATCATTTTTATTGCGTTTATTCGGCCTATTAAAGACATCGGGAGCGTTTTCCAGAATTTAATTAGTGTGTTTAATTTATTAAGTAGGGGGTCAAAATTTGCCCTAAACATACCTTGATATGTTCTGGTAATTTCGATTCCCAAATATTTAAATTTTTCTGTAGCTATTTTAAAAGGGAATTTTAAAAGATGTGTTGAATCTTTCGGTTTTATTGACATAATTTCACTTTTATTCCAATTTATTCTATATCCAGAAAAAGATCCAAAGTCTTCAATTAAATTTAATATATTTGGTATAGTGATTTGAGGTTTTGTAATGTACAGTAATATATCATCCGCGTATAAAGATATTTTATTATATGAATCTTTAGTATTATATCCATGGATATCAGGGTGTATTCTAATTTTTTCTGCTAGCGGTTCATTAATGAGAGCAAACAGCTGTGGTGATAATGAGCATCCTTGTCTATTTCCCCTTGATAGTTGGAATTTCGAGGATAATATGTTATTAGTTAGTATTCTAGCTGTAGGTTTGTTATATAGTAAGTTGATCCATAGAATAAAATTCTCCCCCAGTTGAAATTTTTGTAATACTTTGTCCATATAATTCGATTCTACTTGATCAAATGCTTTTTCAGCATCCAGCGAAATAATTGATAATTCTTGATCTTCAGATTTGTGTGAGTGCATTATGTTGAGTAGACGTCTCATATTGTTAGATGAGTATCTCTTAGGGATAAACCCCGTCTGATCTGGGTTTATTAATTTACTAATGTATTTACTTAATCTTCTAGCTAATGTTTTCGCTAATATTTTTTGATCTGTATTTAACAATGCTATAGCTCTATATGAACCAGGTTCTTCTAAGTCTTTATTTTTCTTAGGTATTAATGTAATCGTTGATTCTGCTAATGTATCAGGTAGTATTCGTTTTTTAAAAGCATATTGGTACATTTTTTGTAATCTTGGTATTATTTTATCATAAAAGCTTTTATAAAATTCATTAGTAAATCCGTCAGGGCCTGGTGTTTTTCCATTCTTTAGTGAGTTTATTGTATCTTCTAATTCCTTAATTGAGATTTGTGCACCCAGTTCCTCTTGTTCCTTCAGCTCTAACTTTGGAAGATTACAGGTATCCAAGAACTTTGTGATATTATTGGAATCAATTGTCGTTTTAGATGTATATAAATTCTCATAAAATTGCGCAAATCTATTATTAATATCCTTCGGTGTTGTTAATAATTCCCCTTTATCTGATTTGATCTTTGGTATAGTATGTTCCTTTTCTCGTTTTTTTAGCTGGCGAGCCAAAAGTTTATGCGGTTTATCCCCAAATTCAAAGTGCTCTTGTTTTGTAATTTGAAAAAAGTCTTATAAGTTTGGCAGATAATAATTTATTTAATTTAAATTTCAAAATTATTATTTTATTATGTTTATCTATTGATGGATCTTTAGCATTATCTATATCCATTTGTCTAATAAGTTCTTCTAACTGTCTTTGTTCATTCTTATTCTTTTTATTTTGAAAAGCGATATGAAATTATAATACCCCTAATGTATGCTTTAAAAGATTCCCATAGTACAGTAGGCGATATATCTGGAGTATCATTTATTTGAAAAAAGACCTCCATTTGTTCTTTTAAATATATACTCGCTTGTGGATCTTTTAGAATTTGAGAATTAAATCTCCAAAACGATTTATTCTTAGACAATCCTTCCAGTTTTAAAAAGAAAGTTAGTGGAGAATGGTCTGAAATCGAGTTTGTGTGGTATATTGCATGAGATGTTTGGGGGATTAATTTTGTATCCAGCAGAAAGTAGTCTATACGTGAGTATGTCTTATGTACCATTGAGTAAAACGAGTATTCCCTGCCAGTTGGATTAACAATTCTCCAAACATCTGCTATATTAGTGTTGTTTATATAGGTATTGAGAAGTTCCCCAGTTTTCGATTTCATATTCCCTCTCTGTTTTTGACTTAATTTATCTAAGTATGGATCTAAAACACAGTTAAAGTCTCCTCCTATTATAACATTTTGATAGTTTGACTGCAATTATGTTGAAAATTTTATTGAAAAAGTGGGGGTTATCAAAGTTAGGGGCATATATATTTACCAAAGTAAGTGGAGTGTCATGGATTTCTCCATTAACTATTAGGTATCTCCCTTCTATATCTGTTATGATATTCTTTGCTTTAAATGGTATACCTTTTCTTATGATGATTGACGTGCCTCTAGATTTTGAAGTAAATGAAGAATGGTATGTTTGACCTATCCATTTCGCCCTCAACCTAACTTGATCCTGAGATTTTAGGTGTGTCTCTTGTAGGAAGGTAATGTCGGAGTTGTACAATTTCAGCTGAGCTAGTATCTTACCCCTTTTAATAGGTTCGTTAATACCTCTTATATTCCAACTACAAAACGAGATTCCTCCTAGGTTCTTTTGTGTGGTGTCATGCATTTTGAATAATTATAGTACCTTTAAATCTTGTGGTGCATCCATATCCCAGGTCTTTAGGTATTGGGGGAGCTTTTGAGTTTTTAAGTTTTGCTGGTATGTCCATTTTACGCTTATCACTAAACACAAAACACAAACAAGTGATTTTATGTGATAAAAAAAAACCTAAAAAAGTGAAGATACAGTGTCTGATATAGTCGGCACTGTAGCGAGTGTCCCACCTGTAGGTGGGAAAAAAACCTTCTTTTGACTTCCATTGCGTTGTTACACAAATAGCTCCGCTCTCTTGGTTAATCATAACATATTAAAATATTAAAACGGGGCCTCACATTCAGATATATAATACAATTTTACCCTGTATATTTCATTATAACATATATATATATATCGGAATTTTAACTACTAATTATTAAACTGATACTTTTGACTTCAATAAGAATCAACTGTTGGTTGAAGGGGTTAACGAGACGTGCCCCTGGACCTAAGCCAGTTGCTCGTTTCTCATCCCCTCCTCCCACTTATAGATAAGGTTTCAGTTTATTAAAAATTCATATTAGTATGTTAGTTCGTTATTTTTTATTTTTGTTTTTGTTAGTATTCTAATCTAACATGCATAACTTATTAAGTTGTTAATAGGATAAGTTCTTACAATTGGTTATAATATTATAATCTAATAAGCAATTATATGCTTTCTGGTATATACCATTCCCATCTGTTCAGTTGTTTACTCGTTTTGAACAGAAAGTGTCCTTGATTCAACATTCCAAAGATAACAGTGTAACTATCCCCAGACAAAGCATTGCTTAAAATGGTTCAGTTCTGCCAAACCTCCCTTTCCTTTCTATTTTTCAACGATAGTTTGGGCATATTTAAACGCATCTTCAGGCTTAACAAATGACTTTTCAAGACCCTTAAAGGAAATACGCATTTTCGCGGGATAAAAAATCCCATATCTGATCCCTTCTCTCCCTCTTAAAAGATCTTTAACCTTCTCAAATTTGTTTCTTTTTTGCACAATTTCATACGGGTAGTCCCTGAATATCTTAATAGTGTCATTTTCCAGCCGCAGTTGCACACCGTATTTGATTTTACTCATAACATCTTCCAGTTCTAAAATGTCCCGAAATTTCACAATAATATGTCGTGGATAAGTTTTTCCCGCACCTGATCTTTGTTTAAATCTTGGGACACGATGAGCCACTTCGATTTTCGGTTCTTTGGAAAGATTCAGCAGTTGTTTAAACAAGCCCATGGCAAACTCACGTACATCCTCCCCTTCGGCTCCCTCTGAAACTTCAAGAATTCTCAAATTCTGGCGTCTAGAGCGAGCTTCCAGGTCCAGGCATTTGACTGAGACTTTCTCCAGTTGAGTCACCATCTGTAGTGAAGTTTGTTCATTTTCTTGCCTCATTTGCTCATGTTCTTGCCTCATTTTCGCCATGTCTTCAACCATTCGAGCCGTGTTTTTCTCCAATTCCGTAATTGTGCGCATACTTGCAGCTACTGTTTCAAGCACAGCCATGAACATATCCGTAGTAGTTTCATCCATCTTGTCCATTCTCTCTGATAGTCCATCTTTCACCTCATCAATTCGTTTATTCATAATGTCCAGTGAATCAATCATATTCTTCTGGTTACCAGCATTTAATTCCCTCATCATCTTCTCCATTCCTTCCATAATTTTTGCCATATTTTCCTTCATTTCCTTCTTATCTTCCTTCATATTTTCCTTCATTTCCTTCTTATCTTCCTTCATATTTTCCTTCATATTTTCCATCATAATTTTTTCGTCCAAAATCTCATCTTTCATATTTTTCACTGATTTCTTCAAGTCATCAAACTCTTTCTTAGATCTTGTATCCATTTCTGCAGCCACTTCAGAGACTTCAGAGACTTCAGAGTTAACTTCTGCTTCAGACTTCTTCTGGTCTCTCAGCAGCTTTTTCACTGCTCTCTGAGGGCTCACAGCTGGCGACAGTTTACTCATTTAAAGGGCTTCAAACCACCGTTTAAAACATCGCGCTTAATGATGACGTCATCAGCGCGGCGACCAGAAGCTCCGGTAAGGTTTTTAAAAACAATCCCGATTTCTGGACCCGTTTTACACGATAAATCGTGAAATTTTTCGGGAGAGGAGCTAGGTGCACGTCTGTTAGTCCAACATGGCGCCACCGGAAGTCCTCAAATGGAATATGAGGCACTGTTCCTTCAGTTTGTGTGTGGCTTCACTCTGGCAATGGAGGAGGCCCAGAACAGAAAGGTCATTATCAGAAACGGAAGGGGAGTTAAAATGGTTAGCAACTGGGAGATCCAGTAGGCCTTTGTGGACATAGCGCAAATGTTCAGCAAAACGGTCACCTAGTCTATGCATGGTCTCGCAGATATACAGGTGGCCACATGGGAGCACTGAATGCAGTAGATCAAATTAGAGGAGGTGCATGTAAACTTCTGACTCACCTGGAAGGGCATGTTTCCATGCGGTTGGGTACTATGACTCTATGCGTAGGCCATTTTACCTCAAGAACCTACTCTGCCATTCTCATGGCTATCTGGCCACTTACTTCCATGCACCCAGGATGAGGTGTTCCAAACCAGAGCATCGGAGATGTCCTCATTCTTTAGGGAACGGGGGTTCCCCTCTTCGACTATAGATGAGGTTTTCACCAGGGTCTCTTCTATACCCCGTAGCTCTGCTCTCACTCCCCATCCCCCCACTCGTAACAAGGGCAGTCCCCCTTGTCCTCACCATCCATCCTACCAGCCGTCACATACAACAGATAATCTTCCGACATTTTCGCCACCTCCAACGGGATCCCACCACTGGCCACATCGTCCCATCTCCTCCCTTTTCGGCTTTCCGCAGAGACCGCTCCCTCCATAACTCCCTGGTCAATTCGTCCCTTCCCACCCAAACCACCCCCTCCCCTGGTACTTTCCCATGCAACTGCAGGAAATGTTACACTTGTCACTTTACCTCCCCCCTTGACTCCATCCAAGGACCTAAGCAGTCTTTCCCGGCGCGGCAGAGGTTCACCTGCACCTCCTCCAACCTCATCTATTGCATCTGCTGCTCTAGCTGTCAGCTGCTCTACATCGGTGAGAACAAGCGTAGGCTTGGCGATCGCTTCGCCCAACACCTCCGCTCAGTTCGCAATAACCAACCAGATCTCCCATTGGCTCAGCACTTCAACTCCCCCTCCCATTCCGAATCCGACCTTTCTGTCCTGGGCCTCCTCCATGACCAGAGTGTCCCATCGCAAATTGGAGGAGCAACACCTCATATTTCGCTTGGGTAGTTTACACCCCAGCGGTATGAACATTGACCTCCAATTTCAGGTAGTCCTTGCTTTATCCCTCTTTCCCCTCCCCTTCCCAGCTCTCCCACAGCCCACTGTCTCCGTTTCTTCCTATCTTCTTCCCGCCCTCCCACCCCCACATCAGTCTGAAGAAAGGTCTCGACCCGAAACGTCACCCTAAATTGAGGAAGGACATCCTTGTGATTGAGGCAGTGCAGCGTAGGTTCATGTGATTGATCCCTGGGATGGCGGGACTGTCATATGAGGAAAGATTGAAAAGACTAGGCTTGTATTCACTGGAGTTTAGAAGGATGAGGGGGCATCTTATAGAAACATATAACATTATAAAAGGACTGGACAAGCTAGATGCAGGAACAATTTTCCCAATGTTGGGCGAGTCCAGAACCAGGGGCCACAGTCTTAGAATAAAGGGGAGGCCATTCAAGACTGAGGTGAGAAAAAACGTTTTCACCCAGAGAGTTGTGAATTTGTGGAATTCCCTGACACAGAGGACAGTGGAGGCCAAATCACTGGATGGATTTAAGAGAGAGTTAGATAGAGCTCTAGGGGCTAGTGGATTCAAGGGATATGCGGAGAAGGCAGGCACGGGTTATTGATTGGGGATGATCAGCCATGATCACAATGAATGGCAGTGCTGGCTCGAAGGGCCGAATGGCCTCCTCCTGCACCTATTTTCTATGTTTCTATGTTTCTATTCCTTCGCTCCGTAGATGCTGCCTCACCCGCTGAGTTTCTCCAGCATTTTGTCTACCTACCATTCTGTATGATCATGACCATTCATTCAGATTCTATACTCTTACTGCCATGTGATCCTTGATCTATTTAGCCCTAAAACAACATCCACATTTTTCTGAAAATGTGTAATGATTTCACTTCAACTGCTGTCTGACCATTCCCTCCACAGATGCTGCATGACCCACTGAGTCACTCCAGCACTTTGTGTTTTACTCAAAATTCAATCACCTGCAGTTGAGGATTTGGTTTGTCACCAATTTCTATAACCCTGTGAAAAATATCCTGACTGGTTGTATCATGACCTGGTAGGTTTGATGGGGTTTCAGGGTATTAAATTAATCGATGGATATAGTATGGTGCACCAAAATTGCTTGAGTTATAGATTTGTACAGCACAGAAACAGGCCTTCTGACCCAATTCCTCTAGGATCTGCATTAGTCTCAAATATTACCCAGTCCAATTTGCCTGCTTCTGGCCCATGTTGCTCTCAACCTTTCTCATTCATGGAACCATTTAACTGTTTTCTAAATGTTGTTATTGTAGTCACCTCAACTACCTCCTCTGCAGTTCATACCACATACCCATTACTCTGTGTGTGAAAAGGTTGCCTGGCTGATTCCTGTTAAATTGCTTCCCTCACCTTAAATATTTGCCCTCTAGTTCTTGATTCCCCAAACCTGGGAAAAATACATTGTTCATTCACCTTATCAATTCCTCTCATGATTTTATAAACCTCTACAAGATCATCCCATGCTCAACATGTCCCTATAGTTCAGGATCACAAGTCTTGGCCACACCCTCATATATCCTTACTAATCAAGAACTTACTCATCTCTGCTTTAAAAATACCCAATGACTGCTTGATTAATAAGTTTATGAGTCATACGAGCAGAATTAGGTCATTCTGCCCATCGAGTCTACTCTGCCATTCAATCATGGCTGAGCTATCTTTCCCCCTCAACTCCATTCTCCTGCCTTCACCCCATAACCTTTGACACCTCTACTAATCGGGAATCTATCAATCTCCACTTTAAAATACCCAAAGATTGGGGCTCCACAGCTGTCTGTGGCAATGAATTCCAAAGATTCACCACCTTCTAGCGAAATAAATTTTTCTTCGTCCCCTTTCTAAAGGTACATCCTTTTATTCTGCGGCTGTGCGCTCTAGTCCTAGACACTCCCAGTCATGGAAACAGTTTGCAACTCAACTGGGAGTGGAGACCAATATTCTGTTTGACTTGTGGATTTCTGACAAGCAATTATCTCAGCTCAGGTAACTCTGCAGGGCTTTGCATGTTCCCACCTGACAGAGTGCAGCATCAGCAGCTGAGAAGGTCAGTCGCCTAAGGCTGGCTCTGTCAGGCAGATCAAGTGGCAAAGCTGTTGTGCGGAATGTTGCTTCTCTCCACATCCACACAGCTGTCTCTCTCGGTCCAGATGTGCATTTGGGAAGAAAGCACCCATCGCTCTAGGATATCACTAGATCACTGGATCGCCAGGTTCAGGGTGCCCTCCGACGGACCGAGGTGCCCAGTTCACCTCTTCCTTATGGTCGGCCCTGGCACGGCTCTACAGCGCCCGGTTGCACCACACGACTGCCTCCCAACTGCAAGCTAATGGGCTGGTCGAAAGGTTTCATCGACACCTTAAGTCAGCACTGAAGGCTCGGCTTACGGCTTCGGACTGGGTGGACCAACTGCCCTCCTTGGCATCCGCACTATGCCGAAAGGGGATTTGGCTGATTCCTCGGCCGAGCTCGTGTATGGCTCAACCCCGGGTACCTGGGGATTTCCTGCCCGCCGCCCGCAGGCAAGTCGCATCAGCCCCGGCGTTGTTGGCCGGCCTTCATGAATGGGTGCGCACATTGGCCCCTGTCCCCATTTCCAGGCATGGTTCGTCCGCGGTGTTACAACAGTGTGCCTATGTTTTCATCCGCAGGGACGCTCACTGCTCGACATTGCAGCGGGTCTATGAAGGGCCTTTCCGGGTGCTGCGAGCCGGAGTCGCCACATTCACGTTGGACATGGGTGGCCAGGAGGAGTTCGTCTCCGTCGGCCGTCTTAAGCCCGCCCACGTGGATGTGGACAGCCCGGTAGTCGTTGCTACACCGCGACGTAGAGGTCGTCCGCCGGCCATTCCACCCGTCCTGAGTACGCCCCTTCCATCCACCACGGTGCCTGTTGCGTTTTCACCGGCCCCCCATGTTACGCCCGTTCCACTTTCGTGGTCCTCCCGGCCTTGTTTTGCCGGCCCCTCATGTTACGCCCGCCCCGCTTTCGCGAACCACGCGGTCGTCTCATCCGGGTCCCTGCTCGGTTCCATACCTCGGGATCTGGGGGGGGGGCCCTGTAGCGGCACCTGCTGGTGTCCGCAGGTAATCAAACCCTGCGGTGAGGTGCTTCGGTCGTGTGACTACCCTGGCAGAAGAGGAGGCTGAGGACAGACAGATTACTATGCGAATGGGAAGGGGATTGATATGGCTAGCAACCAGGAGCTCCAGCAAATCTGCTCAGCAAAGTGGTTGCCTAGTGTATGATCCTTGCACACTCAGAAACGTCCTTGACACTGGCATCAGAGAGGCAACACACCATCTCTAAGTATTGCTTGTGGTCACAAATATACCTGATTGTGTCCATGACCAATGAGTCCCCTAAAAGTGTTCCTTGCATTGCCTTTGGTCTTTCCTGCTAAATAGCAGGGCCAAAGATAGACACAAAAAAGTGGAGTAACTCAGCGGGACAGGCAGAGAGAAGGAATGGGTGACATTCTGGGTCGAGTCCCTTCTTCAGACTGGTTAGGGATAAGGTAAACGAGAGAAATAGACGATGATATAGAGAGATAAAGAACAATGAATAAAAGATATGCAAAAAGGTAACGATGATAACGGAAACAGGCCATTGTTAGCTGTTTGTAGGGTGAAAACAAGAAGCTGGTGCAACTTGGATCGGGGAGGGATGGAGAGAGGGAAAATGCTAGAGCTACCTGAATTGCGAGAAATCAATATTCATACCGAAAGTAGACACAAAATGCTGGAGTAACTCAGCGAGACTGGCAGCATCGCTGGAGAGAAGGAATGGGTGATGTTTCGGGTTGAGACCACTGGGCTGTAAGCTGCTAAACAATGGCCTGTTTCCATTATCATCATTTCCTTTATCATCGTTACCCTTTCCAGTCCTCTTAATATAATTGCTAGCATTGAATTTGCCTTCCATACTATCGACATGCATGGTTATGTAAGAGGCAGGGCCGGCCTTAGGAGGTGCAGGCCCAATTGGGAACAATTTTGATGAGCCCCAGGTTCCCAACCAAGGTCTGTAGAATCATAGACATACAAATAAAGTCTATTAGAGACTTTATATCTCTATGGTAGAATGGAAAGTAATCAAAATGTGCACTTAAAATGCCTGCGAGTTAATGGACCAAACAGATCTAAGCTACATCTATCTCATATCTATCATTCATCCATCCATCCATCCATCCATCCATCCATCCATCCATCCATCCATCCATCCATCCATCCATCCATCCATCCATCCATCCATCCATCCATCCATCCATCCAACCATCCATCCATCCATCCATCCATCCATCCATCCATCCATCCAGGTTAGTGTGAGTGTGATGCCGCAGCCCCGCCCCCTTCCCGCAAACGCGCGTTGGGAAAACAGCCCGCCAAGTCTCTCTGTCTTTAAGACGGAACTGCACATGCTGGAAAATCGAAGGTACACAAAAAAAAGCTGTATAACCTCAGCGGGTACAGCATCATCTATGGATCGT
>CM075977.1:88951551-89142217 GCA_038087875.1 Malacoraja senta | reverse complement strand
TAGGCCATTCAGCCCATCAAGTCTACTCCGCCATTCAATCATGGCTGATCTATCTCTCCCTCCTAACCCCATTCTTCTGCCTTCTCCTCATAATCTCTGACACCTGTACTAATCAAGAATCTATCTATCTCTGCCTTAAAAATATCTACTGACTTGGCCTCCACGGTCTTGAGAACTCTACTAACTTTCTTAACTTCTTAATTTTCTACAAACTCTACTACCTTTTAAAAATAGGTTCACACTTTATCCTGACAGGGAATACCATGAGTCTTTCATATTGGGACATTTCACTATAGCATGATTATGTATGTGCAGAGGGCAAATGTCCAACAGGTTGATCAGGGATCCCTAGCACCCTCTGCAGTAACATTTGATATTCCTAGATTGCTTTCCTAGAACTTGCTGAACTTTAACCCAATGGTGCACTGTTCTGTGAAACTTATCAATAACCTGATTGCACTACACAAATATTCTTAATGTTCATTGTAGATCTGGGGCCTCAGAACAAGTCATCCAGGTTGTCTGCATTTTGTGGTCCATTGCTTGCTATCACATTGTGTGATTCACTAAGAACTTGGTGAATGCGCCAAAAGAGTTACACAAAGCCAACAGAATCTACTTCCAGAGGTTACTGCAAACTCTCTGCCAGCTAAGTGTTATCAGTGAACTAGATTTATAGCTATACTTTAGACACACTTGAACCATTCCCATTGCAATACCATTCCTGTTATTACAGTCTTGTTTCTGAACATTAATTGACACTTGGCTCTCTTCATAACCACCGAGTCCGTGCCGACCAGCGATCCCCATACACTAGCACTATCCTACACACTAGGGACATTTTACAATCTGTACCGAAAGCTAATTAACCAACAAACCTGTATGTCTCTGGAGTATGGGAGGAAACCGTTGAACCCAGGGAAAACCCATAAGGTCACGGAGAGAATGTACAAACTCTGTCTAGACATCATCCCTCGTCAGGATTGAACCCAGGTCTCTGGCGCTGCAAGGCAGCAACTCTACCACTCTACCACCGTGCCTCCCTAAGGCCTGTCCCGCGATTTTTCAGCGGACTGCCGGCGACTGTCAAGTTGCCGGCAGTCGCCTGGAAAACTGGGAACTGGAACGGCGACTGTCAGAGTGGAACACACACACACAAACACATCGCAAAGGCGGGGGACAGGGCAAGCGGGGGTAGTCGGTTCCTTGGTTCTGAAAACTACTGCTTATCTTTTTTTCCCCAATGAGCCAATGAATTTCACCGGTCAGCACCGGCTCCAACCTACGAGAACCTCTGAGAACCTTCGACCTCCTGGCAACCCACTAGGACCTCCTTGCAACCCACCTATGGCTTGAGAATTCTCGCTGTCTCCATGGCGACTTCATTCTAGTCGCCGCTAATTTTTCAACATGTTGAAAAATTCTTGGCGACCATAATGAGGCTGTGACCAGTTCCCAAAATGCGGGAACTCCTCATGACCATGAAGGCGACTCCCCGGCAACCACCCGCGAACATGTGGCGACCATGTGGCGACTCCATAGTCTCCTGCAGACGCCTAAAAATGTTGCCTATGTGGGACAGGCCCATAAATGACACCTGAATCCCTGAGATTCAAACAAGAATAGCAAAATAAGTAGAGGTCTTTTTCTTCTCTTACCACAGCTAAACTGGTGAGGTTATTGAAGATCTTCTGACATGCTGTGCAGAAGTTGGGGATGCTGATAGTCCCAATCAACACCACCTTCCTCAACTGGGCCTGTAATGTTTGTCCTCCCTCCTTCAGTGTCAAATATCTGAATTCTGCCCCGTTTCAGACTGAAGCAAATTCTTTATGTAAGTTTCCAAACTTGGGGATTATGTCATTTTCCAAAGCCTTTCCAGAGTTAATTCTTTTGATTTCAACTCCTCAGTTCTTTAGATAACTATGACCATACCACTATATCATTCTACAGCATATGAATGCTTACTAACTTTGCACCAACTCCCTCCCTCACCCTCCCATCACCACTCCTGAGGATGAACTATATAGAAATGACAGAAATAACACACGAGGCCTACTTGCAGGAACCCAGGAAATGCACTTAAGGGGCTGTCCCACTTGGGCGACCTAATTGGCGAGTTTAGAAGAGTTTGAAAAAATGACATGTTGAAGACCTCCTTCGACTATGTAGAAGACCTCCTTTGACCTCCTTCGACTATGTTGAAGACCAGCTTCGACTAGCTACGACTAACTTCGGGAAAATTGGACAGTGAAGATGACCTCCTTCGATCTCCTTCGACCGCCCTTCGACCTCCCTTCAACTAAGATGAAAACTATCTACGACTACCTTCGACTACCCTCGACTACCTACGGCTAACATGCCGACCTACTACATAGAAACATAGAAACATAGGAAATAGGTGCAGGAGTAAGCCATTCAGCCCTTCGAGCCTGCACCGCCATTCAATATGATCATGGCTACGACCTACTACGACTAAACCTACGAGTAAAAAAAGTATCGATTTTTTCCATGGCAGCCTTTTTTTACTGCGGGCATTTTTTAACATATTGAAAAAAATTGCCGCAACCTAGCTGAGGCTCGAGTACGTGGAGACCACTCTCGAGCATGAGGGAGAGTTACGAAGACCTCCTACGACCTCGTGTCGACCATGCTGCGAGTAAGAGTCAAGGGCAAACTCGCCAGAACTCGCGGATTAGGTCGCCCAAGTGGGACAGGCCGTTTAGGTCACAGTGAAAGGCAAAGTGTTTTTTCTTCCTCCTATGGAGGGAAATAGAGAGATCCAACCCATGAATTGGTCGGCATTTATCATTTGTTCAAGTGTCTTCTCTTTTTTCATTTTATGGTTTTATCAAAAGGCTCAATCGTATTATTGCCTGACACCTCACTGTCACCTCACTGACACCTCACTGCCAGTCATCAATTAAAAGCATAATTTATGCATTCAATATATTTCTAATTCAGCATCAAAATTCTTGATGTTTTCATAAATATCCTTTTAAAATATTTCAGAATTTTTGAGGCAAAAGATTTATTTATGTAAGACAAGAATACATGAATGTCACAAAGGAGAACCATGAATTCAAAAAGCATTATAGGAGCAAATTATAAAGGCTTTATACTATGAATAAAAGAACATTTTGATATTTCCCTCAATGCCAGGTGAAGGACTCCCTTGGTGTCTTTTCCTACATCCCCTTTGAATTCTCATTTATATAATAAAAGCCATGAAAGCACATTAACCTCTTAATACTTTAAATCGTGCAACAATTAAGAAACCAAACTGAAGAAGAAACTAACATTAAATTAAAAAAAGCTGCCTTTGAAATAGAGCATAAAATTATCAGGAATAATTAAATGTTCATTTTTTTCAAATATAATAGCCACAGCTTCATTGACTTCCTCAAACAAATATGCCAGTGACATTTTTGAAGGACAAATCATGGCTAGAAGCATTAAAACAAAAATGCCTTGAGATGTGGGAAGCATTGGCCATATTTATGCCCCATCTGCAGGTTTGCTGAGAAATTAGTGGTGCATTTATGCTTTTTATCTTGAAGAGTTTACAGAATGACGCACTCTAAATCCCGGGCTATCCTTTTGGGATCAAGAATGACTTGCTTCAACTCTAGGGTATTGTGGGCTCTGATAAGGTTAATGAGCATGAGGTTGGAAAGGCAGACTATTTCTAGATGGGGTAGAGAGTAGGTGGGCAGTAGGTGGGTAATCTGAGGTGTGGATTTTCTTTTGCCAATTGCACAAGGCTTCTTGGTATTTCCAATTCATGGGCTTGAGGATCTCAATATGGTCCCAAATGCTTTGTCTCCACTTTCAATTTACCAGGAATTCATAGGAGTCAGTAAGAATGTTATATGTTATCAAGTAGGGATTGAGCACATCCTTGAAATTTTTCCCAAACATTTCCCAGCTGAGAAAACACAATCTGCCACAGGCAATGATGGTCCAATTCTATACTGCCATCGTAGAGTCTGTCCTCACCTTCTCCATCATGGTCTGGTTTGACTCAGCTACCAAGCACATCATTCGGAGGCTGCAGCGAATCGTCCGATCAGCTGAGAAGGTGGTTACATAGATACATAGAAAATAGGTGCAGGAGTAGGCCATTCGGCCCTTTGAGCCTGCACCGCCATTCAATATGATCATGGCTGATCATCCAACTCAGTATCCCGTACCTGCCTTTTCTCCATACCCCCTGATCCCTTTAGCCACAAGGGCCACATCTAACTCCCTCTTAAATATAGCCAATGAACTGGCCTCAACTACCCTCTGTGGCAGAGAGTTCCAGAGATTCACCACTCTCTGTGTGAAAAAGTTTTTCCTCATCTCGGTCTTAAAGGATTTCCCCCTTATCCTTAAGCTGTGACCCTTTGTCCTGGACTTCCCCAACATCGGGAACAATCTTCCTGCATCTAGCCTGTCCAACCCCATAAGAATTTTGTACGTTTCTATAAGATCCCCTCTCAATCTCCTAAATTCTAGCGAGTATAAGCCAAGTCTATCCAGTCTTTCTTCATATGAAAGTCCTGACATCCCAGGAATCAGTCTGGTGAACCTTCTCTGCACTCCCTCTATGGCTATAATGTCCTTCCTCAGATTTGGAGACCAAAATTGTACGCAATACTCCAGGTGTGGTCTCACCAAGACCCTGTACAACTGCAGTAGAACCTCCCTGCTCCTATACTCAAATCCTTTTGCTATGAAAGCTAACATACCATTCGCTTTCTTCACTGCCTGCTGCACCTGCATGCCTACTTTCAATGACTGGTGTACCATGACACCCAGGTCTCGCTGCATCTCCCCATTTCCTAATCGGCCACCATTTAGATAATAGTCTGCTTTCCTGTTTTTGCCACCAAAGTGGATAACCTCACATTTATCCACATTATACTGCATCTGCCAAACATTTGCCCACTCACCCAGCCTATCCAAGTCACCTTGCAGTCTCCTAGCATCCTCCTCACAGCTAACACTGCACCCCAGCTTAGTGTCATCCGCAAACTTGGAGATGTTGCCTTCAATTCCCTCATCCAGTTCATTAATATAAATTGTAAATAGCTGGGGTCCCAGCACTGAGCCTTGCGGTACCCCACTAGTCACTGCCTGCCATTGTGAAAAGGACCCGTTTACTCCTACTCTTTGCTTCCTGTTTGCCAGCCAGTTCTCTATCCACATCAATACTGAACCCCCAATACCGTGTGCTTTAAGTTTGTATACTAATCTCTTATGTTGTACCTTGTCGAAAGCCTTCTGAAAGTCCAGATACAACACATCCACTAGTTCTCCCCTATCCACTCTACTAGTTACATCCTCGAAAAATTCTATAAGATTCGTCAGACATGATTTACCATTCGTAAATCCATGCTGACTTTGTCCAATGATTTCACCACTTTCCAAATGTGCTGCTATCCCATCTTTAATAACTGACTCTAGCAGTTTCCCCACTACCGATGTTAGACTAACTGGTCTGTAATTCCCCGTTTTCTCTCTCCCTCCCTTCTTAAAAAGTGGGGTTACATTTGCTACCCTCCAATCCTCAGGAACTACTCCAGAATCTAAAGAGTTTTGAAAAATTATCACTAATGCTTCCACTATTTCTGGAGCTACTTCCTTAAGTACTCTGGGATGCAGCCTATCTGGCCCTGGTGATTTATCGGCCTTTAATCCATTCAATTTACCCAACACCACTTCCCGACTAACCTGGATTTCACTCAGTTCCTCCATCTCCTTTGACCCGCGGCCCCCTGCTATTTCCGGCAGATTATTTATGTCTTCCTTAGTGAAGACGGAACCAAAGTAGTTATTCAATTGGTCCGCCATATCCTTGTTCCCCATGATCAATTCACCTGTTTCTGACTGCAAGGGACCTACATTTGTTTTAACTAATCTCTTTCTCTTCACATATCTATAAAAACTTTTGCAGTCAGTTTTTATGTTCCCTGCCAGTTTTCTTTCATAATCTATTTTCCCTTTCCTAATTAAGCCCTTTGTCTTCCTCTGCTGGTCTCTGAATTTCTCCCAGTCCTCTGGTATGCTGCTTTTTCTGGCTAATTTGTACGCATCATCTTTTGCTTTGATACTATCCCTGATTTCCCTTGTTATCCACGGATGCACTACCTTCCCTGATTTATTCTTTTGCCAAACTGGGATGAACAATTTTTGTAGTTCATCCATGCAGTCTTTAAATGCCTTCCATTGCATATCCACCATCAACCCTTTTAGAACTAATTGCCAGTCAATCTTGGCCAATTCATGTCTCATACCCTCAAAGTTACCTTTCTTTAAGTTCAGAACCGTTGTTTCTGAATTAACAATTTCACTCTCCATCCTAATGAAGAACTCAACCATATTATGGTCACTCTTGCCCAAGGGGGCACGCACAACAAGACCCTTCCTCATTACTCAATACCCAGTCTAGAATAGCCTGCTCTCTCGTTGGTTCCTCTACATGTTGGTTTAGATAACTATCCCGCATACATTCCAAGAAATCCTCTTCCTCAGCACCCCTGCCAATTTGATTCACCCAATCTATATGTAGATTGAAGTCACCCATTATAACTGTTTTGTTGCACCCCTTTCTAATTTCCTGTTTGATGCCATCCCCAACTTCACTACTACTGCTAGGTGGCCTGTACACAAAACCCACCAGCGTTTTCTGCCCCTTAGTGTTTCGCAGCTCTACCCATACCGATTCCACATCCTCCAAGCTAATGTCCTTCCTTTCCACTGCGTTAATCTCCTCTCTAACCAGCAACGCTACCCCACCTCCTTTTCCTTTCTCTCTATCCCTCCTGAATATTGAATATCCCTGGATGTTCAGCTCCCAGCCTTGGTCACCCTGGAGCCATGTCTCCGTGATCCCAACTATATCATAATCATTAATTGCTATCTGCACGTTCAACTCATCCACCTTATTACGAATGCTCCTTGCATTGAGACACAAAGTCTTCAGGCTTGTTTTTACAACGCTCTTACCCCTTATACAATTATGTTGAAAAGTGGCCCTTTTTGATTTTTGCCCTGGATTTGTCTGCCTGCCACTTTTACTTTTCACCTTGCTACCTATTGCTTCTGCCCGCATTTTACACCCCTCTGTTTCTCTGCTCACCCATTTAAGAACCCCACCACCTCTTATTCTCTGTTTATTATTGTTTTCTTCTTTCCCCCCTACATGTTGGGTCTGAGTGGTTTCCTTCTCTGCCTCCTGCCTCACACACTGTCTAATAGCATTCTCTATTTGAGTCCCTCCCCCCAACCATTCTAGTTTAAAGTCTCCCCAGTAGCCTTTGCAGATCTCCCCGCCAGGATATCGGTCCCCCTCAGGTTCAAGTGCAACCCATCCATTTTGTACAGGTCGCACCTTCCACAAAAGGCTGCAACCTTCCCTCCATTGACGAACTGTACACTGCAAGGGCCAGGAAGCGAGCGGGTAAGATCATCTCTGACCCCTCTCACCCTGGCCACAAACTGAAGCACTTCCCTCTGGAAGGCGACTCCGGACTGTCAAAGCTGCCACAGTCAGACATAAAAACAGCTTTTTTTCCACGAGTAGTAGCTCTACTCAATAATCAAAAGTCTGCAGCCTCATTTTGCTCTGGTATTTTATTTAATTCACATGTTTAAACTTTAATGTTTTACTATTAATGTTTAATGTTTTATGTGTCATTCTTAATTGTTACTGTATGTCATGTTGTTACTTGTGAGCGGAGCACCAAGGTAAATTCCTTGTATGTGAATACTTGGTCAATAAACTTATTCATTCATTCATTCACATTTCTGCTTTAAAAGAAAATTGGCTTTCTCTCCCATCTCCTAAACTAACACTTGAAGCAAAAGACTTGCAGAAGCTGGGAATCTAAAACCAAACCAGAAAATGCTGAAATTATTCATCTGTCGAGAGAGAAAATAGAGTCCACAGTTCAAATCAATGACTGCTTTTAGAGTTTACTTTAGACTTTGGAATTTAGATATACAGCTCGGATACAGGCCCTTCGGCCCACCGAGTCCACGCCGACCAGTGATCATCCCATTCACTAGTATACCATCCTACACACTAGGAACAACTTACCATTGCCAATTAACCAACAAACCTGTGTGTCTTTGGAGTGTGGGCGGAAACCGGAGCACCTGGAGAAAACTCACGCAGGTCACGGAGAGAACCTACAAAGTCCGTACAGACAGCACCCATAGTCAGGATCAAACCTGGGTCTCTGACGCTGTAAGGCAGCAACTCTACTGCTGCACCACTGTGCTGACTGTTCATCATCATATAAATGATAATTCAAAAAGGGATGCAGAGAAAGACACCACGGGAGATTTTCTCCAGGCCATGGTGGAAATATGAAGATGTTCTGATGAAGGATCATTGAACTGAAATGTTGACTGTTTCTCTCCCCAAAGATGCTGTCCAACCTACTGAGTATTTCTGACATTTTCTGTATTAGTTCCAAACTATAATGTTTGGGTCACATTTGTGAATCTGCTATCTGGATATCTTTGGATCTGGATATAAGTTTGCATTTGAACAATTTAGGCAATCTGTCTAACTTAAGTTGGGCCAATATCTGTTTCCATGCTGTATGACTATGTATACAATGGTTCCACAATGACAACAATGCACAAACATATGACCAAAAAAAAGAAGCTTGATAATTAATGATTGAAGTTATATTTTCATAATTTGCTTTTCTTGCAACATATTAGTATTGAATATCTGGTAAGGAATCATTACATGTACTTGGTACATTGAATGGATTGTTCCTTAAACATAAAGGGAAATATCACACAGTAATGTAAAAGGATATGATTTCATAATTACATGAAGCTCTTGTTTTACTTTCCATTTGACTAGAATTTGCATTTAGAGATTTTTGTTTAAAAGAATGCAAATGTAATTGAAATTAACATTAAATTGGATCTAACCAAAGAGTTACATAGCAAAATGGCATTAAAGCAATTGAATACACATTTTGCAGCTTTAACCTCTTTCACACTTTGGAACACATGGGAATACATTTTTTAACACCTTGAAAACATTTAGTTGATCAGAGAGAGCCAGATGAATTTGTTAAAGATAGGTTCTTACTGATTAACAAGACTGATGGTTTTAATGAGGTGACTAAAATAGTGGACATGGGTATGCTTTCAGTTGCTGTCAGGAAGGCATTTGATAAAGTCTCTCATAAGAGATTGTTCGGCAAAGTTATAGCTCGTGGAAGTGAAGTTAAATGATTGACCTGACTAGGAAAGTGGTTGAGCAATGGGAGACACAAACCAGGTACTCAAACTGGCAAGATAGGATTAATGGTTTCTTGGAAAGGTCTGTGTTGGGGCTGGAATTGTTCACAATATTTATTACTGAACTAAATAATGGAGTTGAAAGTCACATAATAAAATTTATATGATGGCACGAGCTTGGGCAATATCCTAGGCAGTGTATGTAGAACCATCAATTTAGGAAGGTATTAAAAGATTAAGCAAATGTGAAATAACTGTGGCAGATAGTTTTCTGTGTATTCATTGTGAGGTCTTCCCCTTGCACCTAAAAGGAAGGAAAATAGTATTCTCTCAGTGGAGGGAGCAAGACACAGTTGAGCTCCAGAGTCACTTGGTATCTATGCACACTGAACAATAAAATGTCATGAACTGGTATGGAAAAAAGAATCAAAGACAGCTGATTGAATTAAGGCCTTATGCTGGAAGATGAGAGGGTAGACATTTCAGTGCACCTGGAATGTTGTGAGAAGTTTAGGTTACCTTGTTCAACAAAGGACTGAGCACGTGGGCCGGCCGTGACCTGCAGCTTTACGGAGGACACCCACGGCTATGCTTTTTCAGGCCGACCTTGCAACACTGCCAGGATAATGGGCTTTCATGGCTAGGTTAACAACTCTGCATTTACAACGATCGGGACTTGAAAATGGTGCCAAACCTGGCGACTCTTATATACTGTCTCAGTGAACTATTTCTATACACGTACTGTATCTAAGATGTCTTTATCGATAAAAATACTTGTACTGAACTGTTTGCCAGAAAGGAATTTCACAATACCTCGGTACGTGTGATAATAAAGTTCCAATGAACCATTTCACCATTGAAGCTATTACAGGCCTTGGTGGGAGCACATCAGAAATATATGATATAAGGACTCCCAGGATTAAAATATGAGAAATAATCTTTCAAAGATCTTTTAAAATAGGATGGGATAATTAGATTGAAGCTTGCAAAATATTAAGAGGAATCTGCAGATGCTGGAAATTTGATTATAACACAAAGTGCTGGAGTAACTCAGTAGGTCACTCTTTGGCGAGTACACTCTCTGCGAGATAGGTACACTCTCTGCGGGATAGGTACACTCTCTGCGAGATAGGTACACTCTCTGCGGGATAGGTACTCTGCGGGATAGGTGATGTTCTGGGTTGGGACCCTTCTTCAGACTCCTTCCGACTCTTCAAAGTCTGAAAAAGTGTCCTGACCGGAAACGTCAGAGGTTGAGGGGAGACTTGAAAGAAGGTTATAAAATTATGAGAGGCATAATAATAGGGTAGACAGTCAGAACTTTTTTCCCAGGGTAGAAAATGTCTAATACTCGAGGGCAGAGCTATAAGCTGAGAGGGGGGAAGTTTAATGGAGATGTGCGGGGCAAGTATTTTTACACAGAGAGTAAAATGGTAGTCCGTTGGAGAGATTACAAGGATGTGTTGGGGAGAGGATGGGGCTGAGATTAACCTGGTGACATTGGCAGTGAGGTCAAATGATGGGGGTAAAGTTGGGTCCCCTTTAACTACAAACAAAAAATGTTCTGCTCCAGATTGCGGGGCCTTAATCTTTCGTGGGCATTTACAGTATTGCGTTCAACTTTGGGCATCATGTTATAGGAAAGATGTTGTCAAGCTGGAAAGGGTGCAGAGAAGATTTACCAGGATGTTGCCTGGACTTGTGGGGCTGAGCTATAGGGAAAGGTTAAGCAGGTTGAACTCTATTTCTTGGAACGCGAGAGAGTGAGTGGCGATGTCATGGAGGTGTACAATATCATGAGAGGAATAGATCAATTAAACACGCAGAGTCTCTTGCCCAGAGTAGGGGAACGAAGAACCAGAGGACATAGATTTAAGGTGAGGGGGGGAAAGATTTTATAGGAACATGAGGGGTGACCTTTTCTACACAAAGAGTGGTGCGTGTATGGAACGAGCTGCCGGAGGAGGTAGTTGAGGCGGATGCAATATTTGAGAAAAATTTAGACATGATAGGATAGGTTTAGAGGGATATGGGCCAAATGCAAGCAGGTGGGAGAGTGTGAATGGGACATGTTGATCGTTGTGGGCATATTGGTCCAAAGGACCTGTTTTCACGGTGTATGACTCTGTTTAGAATGGTTCCACAGTGACAACACTGAATGTGCCCTGTATTTTCTCTGAGTGTGCAAGCTATGAGCATAAAGCAGCAGGAACTAAATTCCGCAAGAGCTTTACCAGTGCGGCATTTTGAAATTTGGGGCCTTGATAAGATTCAATTCTGCAGTATATCTAATGTCCAGAATAACATTTTTTCACAATTCCTTCTCGTGTGGCGATGTGGGATCTCAGGCCCCACTGAGATCCCACATTCTCAGTCACTGTCAATGATCTGCTTTCATTTTGGGCTACAGCCACCTGAAAGGATACACTAACAGCAGTGGAGGCCAAGTCATTGGGTATTTTTAAAGCGGAGATTGACTGATTTTTTGATTAGTACGGGGATCAAGGGTTATAAGGATTAGACGCGAGAATGGGGTTGAAAGGGAAAGATAGATCAGGCACGATTGAATGGCAGAGTCGACTCGATGGGGCGAATGGCCTACTTCTGCTCCTATGATATATGAACTTATGGACTTATGGATACCCAACATCTAATGTCTTCCTAGTAAAGGAAGCTTGGAAGAGCAATTGGATTGCAATAACACCACATCCATCCAATACGTTCTCAAAGTGTGCCAAAACCCAGCTGCGGAAACTGGCCAGCTTGGAACTTAAAGTACTGGCAAAAGCAAAATCATGACTCAATAGAAAGTAGTGCATAATCATCAGTGTCATGAGACACAAATTGACAAGTATTAGGCTCTCAGTGGTTTGGGTAGCAGAAGATAAACAGTGTACATGTATCAACATGTTAATGGTAGAAATGTTGAGTATAAAACATCCACACCGCATTATCAAAGAATGTAATCTCGTCGCACTTATTTTAAGTTACTACTGAGATTTCTTTAAAGGAAAGACAATTGGTTAATCACACAATGTGTACAATTGACTGTCATGTAGTACACGCTGGCTTGGAGTCACTGTTCTCATAAGCCAGGATTGCATATTCAGGGTTGCACCACAGACTTGATGAAAACTCTGTCCACGAAGCATTTCAAATTTGAAATATCTCAGATAATCAATCATTCATTCCTTTCCTTCTTCTGCCCTTTCCAAGAGAAGCTGATGCTCTTCAGCATTGAGACTATATTAGTCATATTATTCAAAGTATCAAAATTGTCATTCACACATAACATGAGATGCAAACCGTGACAAACTATTCACCCCACACAAATTTGCAGTAGACATCCCTTGCCATGTGGACTTATCAGAAACTGACTGCATCATTACAAGTCTAAGAATGTGAGTCTCTAGAAAATCTCTGTAACCATGATAATTGTCAAATCCACATGAGCCTCTTGATAGCATATCTTGGTGAAAGCCCATGTTAAGGGTGCACTTTTCAAAGCCTGGTTGTGTGGTTTAGTGTAAAAGTCCCTAGTACAGAGTACAGAGAATAAACAGATATGAGGAGGACTAATTAGTACATATTAATTCACCATCCTGTCCCACACACATATCCAGTTGTTTCTTTCATGTCCCAGAATGTTGTTTTCCTTTTAACATCACTTCCCTTGTTGCATTAAGAAGAATTATCAATAATAAATCTATTTTACTCAATCAAATCTATGGCTGCTGTTTCGAGTGTCACAAGGTTTCATTTGAAGTCCAATTCTTGGTGAAATTTTTTAACATCATTAGCAATTTTGCATGCTTTAATAAGATTATATCTGCATTTTGCAGCGATAATGACAGCAAAATTATGGCTTTCACCATCTTTACACCATAAAACTGTAAGCAACTTCAAGATTTAATAAATACGTCCCACAATTGTTCTCAATGAAAAGATGTACCTCGACAGTCCATATTATTTTTTGCATTCACTGCCACCATATCTAAAGGTCAACAAATAGAAAATATGTAGATTCCAGACACTTATGAATTGCTTAACTGCAAAATCTCTGAAAAATTACATATCTCAACTATGATATAATAATTAGAGACAGAAGGAACTGCAGATGATGGAATCTTGATCAAAACACAAAGTGCTGGAGAAACTCAGTGGGTCGTGTAGCATTTGTGAAGGGAACAGATAGGAAATGTTTTGGGTCGGGACCCTTCTTCAGACTGGCATAATTCTTGCTTAATAAACTCTTTCGTGCTAAAATAAACTATTTTTATATCAGTAGGTAATAAGTTTCTAAAACAGAGATTTGAAAAAGGATTTATTTTACTTTAAAATATTTTGATGATGGTATTTTGGCACCTACCTTAACCTACCATGCATGCTTCAGTCTTTAAATTGCATTGTGTAAAACATTTAAAATATTAGCCAAAGATTGGATTTTTTCTTCCTAGTTTGCTGTCCATTGAAATGTGCTTGCTTAGACTCTGGATGACATCATGTTTGCTGGATGCCAGGAATCATGCAGCTGAAATCAGAGGAAGTAACAATACCACGGAGACTATTAGATGTTTCTCTTCAAGTTTTTTCTCTGCTGAATTAGGATAACCCAGAAATGAGTGGGTTAACATATGATGAACATTTTACCGGCACTTGCTGGAGTTTAGAAGGATGAAACTTACCGAATAATGAAAGGCCTGGTTAGAGTGAATGTGGAGAGGATGTTTTCACTAGTGGGAGAATCTAGACCAGAGGTCATAACTTCAGAATTAAAGGATGTTCCTTTAGGAAGGAAATGAGGAGGAATTTCTTTTGTCAGAGGGTGATGACTGATGAATCTGTGGAATTCATTGCAACAGAAGGCTGTGGAGGCCGTCAATTAATATTTTTAAGGCAGAGATAGATAAATTATTGATTAGTATGGCTGTCAGGGGTTATGGGGAGAAGGCAGGAGAATGGTGTTAAGAGGGAAAGACAGATCTGCCATGATTGAATGGCGGAGTAGACTTGATGGGCTGAATGGCCTAATTCTGCTCCTATTTCTTATGAGCATGAACTTAGGAATTATTGTTCGGGTGGGGGGGGGGGGGTGTATTTATACATTTTAATACTGCTGATCATTACTATGCTCTGTATCTGTCTGAAGAAGGATCCCGACTCGGAATGTGACCTATCCATGTTCTACGGGGATGCTGCCTGAGCCACTGAGTTACTCCAGCACTATATGTCTTACTTTGCTTTGATTAGACATGCTTATATATAGCCTGTTGAGAATTCTCAATCCCTTTGAAATTAACACTGAGCCATTTCAGCAATGTTTACTTGGGGCCCACATTTGGCTACAGTTATTTGGGCTAAAGACTTGGGCGGCACGGTGGCGCAGCGGTAGATTTGCTGCCTTACAGCGCTTACAGCGCCAGAGACCCGGGTTCAATCCCGACTACGGGTGCTGTCTGTATGGAGTTTGTACATTCCCCCGTGACCGCGTGGGTTTTCTCCACGCGATCTCTGGTCTCCTCCCACACTCTAAAGACGTACAGGTTTGTAGGTTAATTGGCTTGGTGTATGTGTAAAATTGTCCCAAGTGTGGGGAGGATAGTGTTAGTGTGTGGGGATCGCTGGTTGGTGTGGACTCGGTGGGCCGAAGGGCTGTTTCCACGCTATATCTCTAAACTAAACTTATTTGTAGTGAAAGAGTTTGAGGTCAGACTTCTATCCCAAGAATTTTATTGAAATAAATGTATGTTAAACTCTGCCTTTGAAAGTTACTTAAATGTGCATGTAGCCATTAGTAACAGGGGAAGAATTTGTACTGCTTTAACCATGTTGATCAATATGCAATACTGTTGTTTTAGTTTGCATTAATGACTATTTCTCGAACTTTATTTATATCAGTAGATAATAAGATGATAGTAGATAATATCAGTAGATAATACACAATACTGCATAATTTGGATTAAAGAAAGAACAATGGCACACAAAATTTAATGCAGTTAGATTTTTGTATGAAGGGGCATCAAACATTAGCTCTGTTTCTCTCTCCATAGATGCTGCCTGACCGGCTGAGTATTTTCAGGAGTTTCTGGTCAACTGACAGTACAGGTGGGCAGGGAGGCTGTGAGCTGGCCCTGTGAGCTGGTAGACCATAAGGTTGGTATCAGGTTTTAAGCTTTGGTCTTTGAAAACACCTTTCCTAAGAAGGCCAAATACTTTGTTGGGTGCTTTCCAGGTGGTAGTGAATTCCACCAGTGTTTGGTTGATATTGCCAAGATCAAAGATGACTTTATGAAGATAGAAACACTCTTGTGACAACAACAGCGACAGCAATCTAAAAATCAGGCTGAGGAAACCCACACATGTGATAAATAACTTTCTGGGACAATATTATTCAGTGAAAAATTATGTGCTAATATTATTCCAAAGAAGGAATATCAAAATGCTGTTGTGGCTCAGAAAACTATGCATAAATTTAATATAAACAAAGGGAAATGATTCAATGTCTAAAGAATATGTGCTAATAAATAGTGAGTCAGCATCACATCCTGACTATGTTGAAAACAAAATGAGCATTATAGTTTTCAACAATCTTTCCAGTCTGTTTCCAGCCATGGTGGGAACAGGCACATAAAGTAGTTTAAAGAATGTATTGAAATGGGGAATTTGGTGATTTGTTTTCCAATTAATCCCACTAATATATTATATGAATATACATATTCTGTTGTGCTGCTGCAAGTAAGAATTTCATTTTACTATCTGGGACATATGACAATTAAACACTCTTGATGCTTGATATGACCTATTGTTACTTTGGTTTTAAACAAAATATGATAAAGTGAAAACCCCGAGATGACAACCCATGAGATGCAACACCTGAGGGCCACTAGGTCTTCTTGGGTTATTGAGCTTTGTATTTGATGAATCATACTTCCAGCTTGTTCTACTGCTGCACTTGGATTGTCTGAAGGCAATTATTTCCATTGTAAGTAAATACTGCAATCATCACATTTAATGTTTGCTGTTTAGGATCATCCATGATTCCATGTCTTAACATTTAAAAAAATTGGAAACCTGTAGCAATTGATAGTGCATCTCAAGTACAGAGTCCGTCTATTATTCAACAGAATGTAAAATGGAGGCAATAATGTCATTTGAGTCAGTTTGATGCCTATAAAACTATAAAGGTGAAACTTGCAATTCATTGTCAAATAGTGATACATTTTACATGTAGAAACAAGAAACTGCAGATGCTGGTTTAAACAAAAGGACACAAAGTTCTGGTGTAACTCAATGGATCAGGCAGCATCTCTGGAAAAAAAAGATAGGTGACGTTTCGGGTTGAGACCCTTCTTCAGACTTATCCAAGTTTTCCAGAGATGTTGCCTCACCCACTGAGTTACTCCAGCACTTTTTTTTATCCTTTTGTGTGTTAACCAGCATCTGCTGTTCGTTGTTTCTTCAGGAATGACTCCATGATTTGACTTATTGCTGGGGGAATTGAATATGTGGGGACACAAGAAAACAAGGATAGGTGACGTTTTGGGTCAAGACCCTTCTTTGGTGTCCCGACCCAAAACATCACCTATCCTTGTTCTCCAGAGGTGCTGCCTGACCCACTGAGTTACTCCACTACTTAAGGGCCTGTCCCACGATGCGAGTTCACCCAAGAGCTCTCCCGAGTTTTTAAAAAATCAAACTCGTGGTAAGTACATAGAATGTACGTAGCGGGTATGTCGGAGCTCGTGGATGTCTCGTAGCGGCTCGTAATGCTAACGGCAGGCACTCGGGAAACGCGGAAACTCGTGAAGTTTTTTCAACAGTGTGAAAAATTTCCAAGGGTAAAAAAATACTCGTGATGAGGTACCACGAGTTTGATTTTTTTTTTTTATTCGGGAGAGCTCTTGGGTGAACTGGCATCGTGGGACAGGCCCTTAAGTGTCGAGATATTTTACATCATTGTTTCTCTTGCTGTTCTGGGAAAGTCACCTCATTAACTTGTGTAAATTGGTGGAATATATTTAGATTAATCCCATTTGATACAATTATTAGTTAATGAAATGAATCTTAACCTGATTGTCTGCATTTACATAACTATAACTAGTGCATTATTTTTTAGACACATATCGTTCCCAGCTATTTATACTTTAGACCAATCGCCGCCTTATAGGCTGTTTAAGTGCCTGACTGCCAAATTTAATTAATTTGTTTTTTTAAACTTTAGTAATCTTTTTGTAATATTAATAATTCTAAAAATGTGAAAATCTGTGTTTTATCTTTTTAGAGATGCTGGTATGCTGTACCTTCATAAAATAGCACCGACCGTGACAAAGATAGACATAAAGTGCTGGAGTAACTCAGCGGGTCATGCAGCATCTCTGGAGAACAAGGATAGGTGATGCTTCAGGTTCTTCGGACCCTACGCCACATTGCTTTGAACAAATGACAAATATACAGATGATATCTTTCATGATTGAGAGTTTTAATATCACTTATTTTTAAATAATGCCTCCAAGTTTCATTTACTTGCTTTCACTAGAGTTTAAGCATAGAGTACTGATCAAAGGTGAGGTGACTGTTATAAAACAGAATGTTACTTCAACCCCTCTAGCCCCTTCATTTGTGATAACGTGCATGAGCATTTTCTGCATGTGCTAGTCACAATCAACATGGAAGCTTCCACGCTGTAAATAGCATGGGAATTCATTAATTACCAGCCAACACAGTATTATACAGTAAGTGAGACCATTGGCAAATGCCAATAACTGGGGAAATGATGTTAAAATGTGCTCAAAAGCAACTGCCTTTTGTCAATCCAGGAATTTCTGCTGTATTGACAGATCAATGTCTTTCTCTTCATCGCTGTCTAGTTAATGACTGATAGATAGGTTAAGAGAGACTCCGGAGATACCATTAATGAAACAAGAACTTCCTTGCTTGATTCTCAACTCAAAATATACCATGTTATTGAGTTAGGATTTTACACAGTCCTGAGGGAATGGCCATAACTTGACTTACTCTATTTATACACGAGGAAGATTTTTTTTCACATTATTCATTGTAGTTCAGAGATAAGAGTAGTTTGTCTTATATTTATACATTTGAGCCAACATCAGCAGTTAAGTTCCAGGAGGGATAGTTGTATTGGGCAACAAGAGAGGTGAATATCATAAGGATTGTGAACTTGCTGGGAGGGGAGTAGGAAATTTCGAAGTCTTTTAATATTTTTTCCACAGAAAGCATTTCCAAAAATATATGGGCTCAGGGCCACTGAGGAAACCCATGTCTCAATCAAGACTAGTACATTTGTTGTTATATTTCTGAAACCATTTACTTCAATTGATCAAAATTTCAGAGACCAAGTGATATACTCGGCTACTATTATATTCCACATTCAGCTGCCCACAGAAATTTGTCTCCATCCATCAATAGTTGGGAATCAAGCTTCTTACCGACATATCTCTCAAGCCTGATCATTTTTTTTGGCATTCCCCAGGCTATTTTCTGTCTGCACCTGCGTGATTTGTAGTGATATCGTTCATAACATGGTAGAGTCTTCTGATGCCTTCTATGGCAGGTTCTAATCAGAGTGCACAACTGGAAGAGAATTAATTTCAGTAACCCCCCCAGATAATCTTCACTCCTGTCTCTTCCTTTTAAACCGCTATCATGTTGAACCCCAATTCTCTCATGAGCCACAATTGCACTGAATTTTTAGTTTCCCCCTTTCAAAGACCTACCGACTCTTGTTCCCAGCCTCCTTTCCTCTGTTGATCTCTGGTAGACCTCCATTAGCTCTTCCCTCTCTCTCGCCAGTCACCATTTTGTCTCTCTTCAATTCTACCTACTTCTCTATCCCCGCAACATTTCACAACTTCCCATTTTTTCTCCATTGTTCGGGGGGGGGGGGGGGAAGGAAGGGTTGATGGGGAACAATTGGGAAACAAATGTTTGCAGTTTTGGTCAAATCATGCTAGATATATGCATCAGTGCTGGGGGGGGGGGATTTTAATTTGAATCAACTTGGTGCAGCTCTTTGGCAGAGAATGTAAGAGCAGAGAAGTCTACTAGAATCATATTGGGGGTTTTAGATCACAGGCTGAGTACAGCATATAGTTCTGGTCAGAGGCACGATATGATTGCACTGGAAAGAAGGAGAGGACATCTATGAAGAATATGGCCGATTGGGAAAAATCTACCTATGAGGAAACTTTAGACATGCGAGACTTGTTTCCTTTGCTAGAGATAGCTTAGGGAAGATTTAATTGGTATACAAAAATGAGCAGTGTAGACTGGGGCATAGATGACAAGTGATGACAAGTGTGTGGCAAAGTGATGTAGCAGTAGAGTTGCTGCCTTGCAGCACTAGAGTCTTGGGTTCAATCCTGTCTTTGGCCTTTGCCTGTACGGAGTTTGTATGTTCTCCCTGTGACCGTGTAGGCTTTCTTTGGGTGCTCCGGTTTCCTCCCACACGCCAAAGACATACATGTCGGTCGGTTAATTGGCTTCGGTAAATTGTAAATTGTCCCTAGTGTGTAGGATAGTGCTAGTGTACAGGGTGATCGGTGATCGGCACAAACTTGGTGGGCCAAAGGTCCTGTATCTCTAAAGTCTAAAGTCTCCCATTGGCAGTTGAACTAAAGGAGACACAAAGAAAAAATAAATAAGCTGGAGGGTGGTTAAGGGTCTGGAACCTTTGCAAGGAATGGTGGCAGAGGATGAATCTCTCATCACATTTAAACAGCCAGAATAGCTGTGGCCTATGGACATGGAAGGCGGGATGGAATTGTGTAAACATTTTTGGACTGACACAGACACAATATACCAAATGGTTTATTTCTGTGTTGTGAAAAAAAAAAAAGTTCATCGAACAGAATGTTTCGGGGTGAAGGGGAAAATGTTGCAATGCAAGGAAGCTTCATTATGAAGATTTGTTCAATGGCTTGCAGCAGTGGCTTGATTATCCTTACTTCTGTCCGGGAGCTCCTAGGTTACGGTCCCATGACGATCAAGAACAAAATCATCTCAGCTTTCATTCCTTAAAAAATAATAGTCTTGGACTGTGTGAAATCCTTTATGCTGTGTGAAATTCTTTAGCAGTTAACTGAGTGTCAAAAACACCGGACATGTGAGACAGCAGAAGCTGCAGATCTCCGGAGAAGAAACAGAGAATAAAATGAGGGGAAATTGGAACATTGGAATTGTTCTGCTTGGAGCTGGCACAGCCTCGAAGGGCCAAATAGCGGCCTTTGGCATAATATGTAAATAAATATGCGCATGTAAATATCAGTGAATTTAAGTTTATTCTGTTACCAAGAGGCCTCCAGTCATTTGGTTCCCTGGAACAAAACTATTTTTAAATACATTGGATTAAATGACTCAGTTAACTAATATCGTCGCCAAGTTATGTCAACCAGACCCTAATTGGCAGTGACTTGCCCTTAGCTATGCAACTGATGGCAGGGCCAGCCGGTTGGCTATTTGTCCAGACTGTTTTGGAACATTCATATTTCCATGGTCATGGCTGACCTGGGATCATCATAGAATGTGAGAATCTTGAATCAACCAATTTAACCGTCTGCAAATGAATACAAATTTGGTGAATAATAAGAGATTACCTTGGATGGAACTGTTCCAAATCTTGATCTTTCCTCCACACTGATCCCCACACCCCCCCCATGTTGCCTTTCCAGATACATTTAATCCTCCAGTTCTCCCATCAACTTTGTGAATATGTTTGTACCTTCTTTAATGCCTCAATATCCTATTCCTAATATGATGTATCCAGTTTTAATAATATTCCAAGTTTTAATCGAGGTGCAATGCATGATTAATATAACTTCAATACTTAACTATTAAATCCCTCTAGAAGCAAATGGAAGTAGATCTTTAATATCCTACCTGCTCAATTTAGATACCTGTGGGAAAAAAATTGCCCTGATTCACAAGTGCTAAAAGTACAGTATTACAATGGCTAAGCATTGTTCTCTGCATCTGATCCAATTCTGGATCAATTGAATCCAATGGAAGCAACATTTAGAGGCCCAGCTAGCTGTAACCATATAGTTTAACATTTGTGATCCCAAGAAAAAGCTAACCTTTTATTATCCAAGCAGTAAATGATCTCCTTTGCTTTTTACCAAGAAGTATTATCTCCTATTGGAATAAATACTGAAATTCATTTTCTCAATGAATGCCAATTCTACAACTATTGCATTTTGTTGCATTTTACTTTACATTTGCTGCATCACCCTAGACCCCTAATCAAAACCAACAGATACAGTTACTCAAAATCTGAAATAAAAACAAAGAATGTTTGAAATACTCAGCAGGACAGGCAGTGTCTGTGGAAAGTGAAGTTGTCAACGTTTCACATCCAGGACCTTGGTCTCTCCTGATTAAATGGCAATTCTCCAAACTTGATAAAGAGTCTTTAAACTAAAACGTGAAGTGTTTCTCTTTCCACAAATACTGCAGAATCTGCTGAGTTTTTCCAGAATTTTATCTTCCCTTCTCAAATTTTGAAAATTCTCAAATTTCAATTCAAAATTTAAATTCAAATTCACAAATTAAAACAGACAATTTTTAATGTAAATTGAAAACAACAATGCTCCTGAAACAGCAAATCTCACGCTTGCGTACATTCTCTCCAATCCTGCACTCTGTATCTTCCCCTTTGCTCTGTCTATTATACTTGAGTTTGATCTGATTGAATTTATGTATAGGATATATGATCTGTTTGGATAGCTTTTCACTGTACCTCAGTACAAACGACAATAATAAACCTAAACCTCGAACAAGTTTGATTTAGTTTATAGATCTTTGCAGAGTTTCCCAAATTAATCACAGGAGAATTAACACAATAAGCTGTAAACTAGAAAACCTATGGATTGGATGGTGTTTGGTTACATAGATACATAGATACATAGAAAATAGGTGCAGGAGTAGACCATTCGGCCCTTCGAGCCTGCACCGCCATTCAATATGATCATGGCTGATCATCCAACTCAGTATCCCGTACCTGCCTTCTCTCCATACCCCCTGATCCCTTTAGCCACAAGGGCCACATCTAACTCCCTCTTAAATATAGCCAATGAACTGGCCTCAACTACCCTCTGTGGCAGAGAGTTCCAGAGATTCACCACTCTCTGTGTGAAAAAGTTTTTCCTCATCTCGGTCTTAAAGGATTTCCCCTTATCCTTAAGCTGTGACCCTTTGTCCTGGACTTCCCCAACATCGGGAACAATCTTCCTGCATCTAGCCTGTCCAACCCCATAAGAATTTTTTACGTTTCTATAAGATCCCCTCTCAATCTCCTAAATTCTAGCGAGTATAAGCCAAGTCTATCCAGTCTTTCTTCATATGAAAGTCCTGACATCCCAGGAATCAGTCTGGTGAACCTTCTCTGCACTCCCTCTATGGCTATAATGTCCTTCCTCAGATTTGGAGACCAAAACTGTACGCAATACTCCAGGTGTGGTCTCACCAAGACCCTGTACAACTGCAGTAGAACCTCCCTGCTCCTATACTCAAATCCTTTTGCTATGAAAGCTAACATACCATTCGCTTGGTTGAGGGGCATCAGCTGTGGTATGATCATTTACAGCTCCCTATTGTTTAGTTGAGTTTATTGTAATGTGCTGCGAGCGTGTGCTCCGTGCGATCCAAGCAGATCAGATATCCTACACATAAATACAGTCAAGTCAAGAAGCCTTATGACTCTGAACATCCATAAAGCAGTTGCCAAATGGAGATTCGGCCTGTGGTATTGCAAACTAAAGCCCCAGATTACCTTGATGGACAAAAAACATTTAGAAGTAATTGAAATATAGTTAATAATTTAACAAAAGACTTTAAAATAAAAATAAAAATGTGGAAAGCCGTGTAGATTTATTCAAAGCACCAGAGAACTGGGCTCGATCCTGACTTGGATGCTCTCTGTGTTGAGCATGCACGTTCTCTCTGTGACCATGTGGGTTTCCTCACACATCCCAAAGATGTGCAGGTTTGTAGATTAAAATGCCATGGTAAATTTCCCCTAGCGTGAATAGAATAGATGCAAAAGTGATATAACGTAGAATTAATATGTATGGGTGACCAATGGTAACCGTGAGCTCATTGAACTGTAGGGTCTGTTTCCATACTGTATTTCTAAACTAAACTAAAAAGTAGGGGGAGAAAAAATCACTCAGCTCTGTTTACCCTTTCCACATTGGTTTGGCTAACCCATTTAATGAATGATGATCACAAAATGCTGGAGTAACTCAGAGGGACAGGCAGCATCTCTGGAGAGAAGGAATGGGTGACGTTTCGGGTCGAGACCCTTCTTCAGACGAATAATCTAACGAATGATGATGTTGGATGGTTGCTTAATGTGGAAGGCATGGTTGCTTAATATGGAAGGGCCAGGTACAAAGTTCATCCTGTCCTCAGCTCAACACTAAATGAAATCACTCTTAGGCTCAGTGTTGAGTCCACTCCATCTGAGTTTAAATGTTGAGGCTAGAAGTCCCATTCTTAACTATTTTTTGCTTACCATTTCTGTTATCATCCTTCTGAATACTGTTTGTATTTTATGTGGCTTAATATTGTTTTCATAATAAGTGAAAATGTGTAATGGTGTTGCTTTTTAAGGGAGATTATGTAGATTAGAAGAGCGAAGCTTTGCTGCTCTCAGGTGGATGTAAAATATTCCAGGCTTGAAGAAGAATAGAGGAGTTACCCTTGATATCCTGCTCAATGATTTCCCCTCAACCAATTAACAATTGACTCAAAGATAGACACAAAATACTGGAGTAAATGAGCGAGATAGGCAGCATCTCTGGAAAGAAGGAAAGGTGACATTTCGGGTCGAGACCCTTCTTCAGACTCCGGAGATAGAAACAATGAAACATAGAAAATAGGTGCAGGAGGAGGCCATTCTGCCCTTCGAGCCAGCACCCCCATTCATTGCGATCATGGCTGATCGTCCCCAATCAATAACCCGTGCCTGCCTTCTCCCCATATCCCTTGATTCCACTAGCCCCTAGAGCTCTATCTAACTCTCTCTTAAATCCATCCAGTGATTTGGCCTCCACTGCCCTCTGTGGCAGGGAATTCCACAAATTCACAACTCTCTGGGTAAATAAGTTTTTTCTCACCTCAGTCTTAAATGACCTCCCCTTTACTCTAAGACTGTGGCCCCTGGTTCTGGACTCGCCCAACACTGGGGACATTTTTCCTTCATCTAGCTTGTCCAGTCCTTTTATAATTTTATATGTTTCTATAAGATACCCCCTCATCCTTCTAAACTCCAGTTAATACAAGCCTAGTCTTTTCAATCTTTCCTCATATGACAGTCCCGCCATCCCAGGGATCAATCTTGTAAACCTACGCTGCACAGCCTCAATCATTAGGATGTCCTTCCTCAAATTAGGAGACCAAAACTGTACGCAATACTCCAGATGTGGTCTTACCAGAGCTCTATACAACTGCAGAAGAACCTCTCTACTCCTATACTGAAATCCTCTTGTTATGAAGGCCAACATTCCATTAGCTTTCTTCACTGCCTGCTGTACCTGCACGCCAACTTTCAGTGACCGGTGTACATGGACACCCAGGTCTCGCTGTACCTCCCCCTTACCTAACCTAACCCCATTGAGATAATAATCTGCCCCCTTGTTTTTGCCACCAAAGTGGATAACCTCACATTTATCTATATTATACTGCATCTGCCACGCATCTGCCCACTCACTCAACCTGTCCAGGTCCCCCGCTGCCTGACCCGCTGAGGTAAGGGCCTGTCCCACTTTCACAAACTAATTCACAACCTTTTTCACTCGTGGACATTTTTCATCAGGCTAGAAAAACGCCCCGACCTACTTGATGCCACGAGTACCTACGACTAGCATCGCGACCGACCTACGACCTCCTATGACCTTGTGACAACCATGCTGCGAGTATGAGTCAAGGGCAAACTCGGCAGAGGTCGTGAATTAGGTCGTGAAAGTGGGACAGGCCCTTTTACTCCAGCATTTTGTGTCTATCTTTGGTTTAAACCAGCATCTGCAGTTCCTCCATAACAATTGATTCAATCAGGAATGGGGAATGAATGGGGAATGCAGTTTAACCACTCCTTTGCCCAACTGGTATTTGGTATTTGCTCTTTAAACAAAATGAATTTAGTCTGATTTGCTCAATTGGAAAGTGATTTGTTACAGTATTTGAAACCTATGCTTGCTGCTAAATGTATGATAGTTTATAGTTATAATAATAATAACAGTATCTAAACAAAATCAAGCTATATCTTTCCAGTATTTTTTCATAAAGCTAAAGATATGGTACTGCAAGACTTCTTGTAAAACAACAAATAATGCGTATTTTATCTTTGGTTTTTCATGAATTCTTGCAAATGAAAGAACACAAAAATGTAAGATTTATTAAAAGAAAGAAATGTCACAGCAGAAATTAATGCATTTTATTTCATTTGTTCCTCTTCAGCTAAAACTTCCAAATCATAGGGTAGACTAATTAGATCTAGTGGGTGACAGCACAATGATTGCTCTACAAAACAGGTAGCACAAATGTTGCTTATGGCAATTATATTTTCCCATGACAGTGCTTTCTGTGTAGTGAAAGTGCTATGGAGCTACTTTACATACATAGTATTTTCATCACCTTGATCATTTCCAGCTTTGCTTCTTGTCACTTTTCAACAGTCCCAATGCACCTCCAGTTTTCAGGAGTTTACTGTACCTAGTCACTTCCTAAGTGCATATTTTTCACTTTCAAGAAGCAACAGCAATTTCATTCCCTTTTAAATATAAAATTGAAAGAATATAAATCTCTCTCTTTCTCTGCACTTGCCTGCTTTACTTAATGCTCTGTTGTGCAAGTGCTGCATGCAATGTAAGCAGACTTTCAAACAACTAAACTGCCGACAAAGAAAGTTGATGTTTTAAAATGACGTGCTGTGCCTTGCTTTTAAAAGCCATATTTCTAAGTAGAATTATTCATGAACAATAAAACGAGTATTTAATGTTGCAATATTACATGGCATAAGAGATAATGATGAATGGGAAAACTTAAATTTTTTAAATTCTACGATGCTCGTTAGCAACTCTTGTTCAAGGATTTGGTGTTACAATTAAAACACTAAGTACGTGCTATAACTCCAGGATAGGCACTCAACTAAGAAAACCAAGCCCAAAGCCAAACTATTATAAAGTATTATCGAACTATCTAACTAAATATACCAACACCATAAATAACTTTGTATGCAAAAATAATCTCCCTACATATTAACTATCTCTTTAAAAAGAACTAATCCTGTAGATGCAAGTATATCATTGGGAAAAACTACAGAAGATTACTTGGCCTAATCCCTGGTACATCACTTGAAATTTAATGGTTAACTTTGCCCAATTTTAATTAAAGGAAAAATTGTGCCAAGAAGATGTTGAAGTTGTCAGTGGCACTGTACTACCCTGATCAGTATACAAAATGCTTCATTTTCATAAACCAAAATCCTAAATCCAAACAGGCTTACCTTAGCAAAGATAGAACCAAAAAACTGGGGTAACTCAGCGGGAGAGGCAGCATCTCTGGAGAGAAGGAATGGGCGACGTTTTGGGTTTGAGACCCTTCTTCAGAGGTTTGTTTTAGTTTTTGCTCTATTTTTTTGGTGACAAAGCCTAATAACTGTCATGTTTACTTTGTCAAATCCATATTATGTTAACAAGTAGAAAATTCAATCTTCAATACAGAATGAACAATTGCATGTTACCACTTAAATGTCTAAGCATTCAATGAATCAATGTCATGCTTCAATCATGAATTTTACACACAGGTTCCCTAATCTTTCTAATTCTTTTCTGTCATTTCTCTTAAGCAACTTCTCTGGACAGTTGCAAGCACGTTGCAGAAGCTTCTGATGGTTGGAATTTTTGAAAGCTGTTGCATGATAAATCAATGCAATAAATCTTTCCCGCCCACGTTTTATCATTATATTTTGGAAATCACGTTAGGTTCTTTCATTCAATGTATTACAGTTTCCTTTCTCTCTGTGTATTTCTTGGTATTGTGTTTATAACGGTGATAGTGCCGAGGGACCACAAGGTTTGGTTACTGCAGTCTGAGTGTTTTCTGTAAATGGCTGGCTCCAACATTACTTTTTCCATGAACGGATCATTTCTATTTCAACATAAGCGCCTCTTCATTGAATTAACTGTTTAAGCAACAATCTCCCTTTCTATAAAAGATCTATATTAGCAAACGCATTGGCCTTCAAGGTACTTTGTCAGAGAACAAAAAATCCGCTGGCTTTTAAAAAAAATATGAGCATTTGTCTACACCAGTGATGTTGAGAGCGTTAATCTGTTATTAAAAAGATTCCATTCTCTTCCAGTCATCGCATTCCTTACTGTGCTGATGGGTCTAACCAAAAATAAAGCTAAGTGATTAAAAGTTTCTTTGTATTCCTGTGGATCTGTACTTGTGTTCAATCAGCAGTGTGCATGTAATCATTGTTAAAACATTTCAGGATATTGTTCAGTCCACTTTTTGTGTTCTGCCTGACACACTGACAGATTTCCAATCAGTAACAGATGCTTTTTTCACACAGATATTAGTGACACTGGCATCACAATAATGTGGAAATGTCTTCCTTCTACTGTAGTAAAGCTGCCAACCCTCAACCTACAATTTGTTATAGAGTTCCTCTCTGACCTCACCTGAGCCAACATGCACCCTAAGAACTATGAGCTACACCTAGAGGGGTAATATATTGAGTTTAATAGGAAGACAGTTAATAACCTTTTTTTCCCTCATGTACTATCAATCATGGCTGTCAGCAGTCTGCTGAATCAAAGCAAAAGTGTTCTTCACAGATGACTGATTAGAAACGCAAAATCACGAGATCCATCTTCATGGTCACTTTTATTATAGTCATTTTTAAACTGACAGCAACCTGCTCTGTTTCAGCAGAGTGGGCATCACAAATAGTGTCACTCAGTGCAGCTGAGCATAGGAAGATGTAGCTCAGTTAATGCTAAAAAATAATTGGGCCTGCAGCCTTTCACAAGCCCATTCAACAATTTTCTACACTCAACACATTTCCATTACACTCTGCTGACTGCCATGTTTATGGCGGAACGGTGCTTGGAATCTGTTCTTCGACACCCTGATTTCCATTGTTTACCTTCACTTTAATTAAAGCCACAATCACTGGAATGCACATTGCTGAAGCAAAGTGTCATCAAAATGGAAGCAGTGATGACCTATGGCAAAAGACCAACTAAAATAAGGTGATAAAGGATTATAGTTTCCTTTATAAAACCCCATTTTGCTTCACCGCATATTTCTCTGCTCCTTCATTGCCTATCGTGTATCAGCTGTACAACAACACAGCAGTTCCTGGTTTAAAAAAATTATATCCGCACTACTTAGTAATCCTTTCATTTGTCATTTCAAAATATGATATTAAACAATGCTTGCTGCAAGGAATCTTCTTTGTTCCCTCCTTTATCAAATTCATGACCGTGAGGATTTTCATAAAGACATTTAAAGGTTCAGACTATGTCACTGCAAATCATATTCAGCGTACGGTGAAGTGGAAACCCTTTCTACACCCGGACACAAGAAAAATGCTACATAAAACCCCCCAACTGAAATCAATAAATACAAAACATAAAAATAACACAGCTGCATTAATGACAAACTGTGCAAATTAAGAAGTGGTCTGGGTTTTTTTCCCCAGCAATCCCAATTATTGACTTACTTATGGAGCAAAGTGTATTTTAACTAAAATCTATATGGTACCTAATTAGAGAAGTAGTTAAATAAACTAAACAAAATAATGATAACTAGGAGCTAAAACAAACGAGTTGGCAAACCCATATATATATCTAATCAGACCTCGGCTCCTTTTAAAACTCCTCTACATTCCCAAATCTACATTCAGCCTAAGCTCAGCATGAGATAATCGGAGTCTAATGATAAGGAACAACGATGGCGATTCTTTTTCAAATAAAGAAGGCACAGCATCTTTTGCTTTATCAAATAATTTGCAGGGTCATTGATATGCTTTTAGCAAGTGGCAATGTCTCAGAAATCACTTGGGATTGTAGGAGCAGAAGAATATATTTATATCTTTTAAAAAATGTAGCGATATAGAACACAACCTTCTTTCATTGTTAAAAATTAGTCTAATAAATAACAGTTTTCTTTAAAATAACACCTCATAATACTTAAACTACATTAAAGGCTTTAATGTAGACTCAAGGAATTGCAGATGTTGGAATCTTGCATTGAACACAAAGTGCTGGAGTAACTCAACGGGTCAGGCAGCAATTTGTAATGTAGGTTGCTGTTTAGAACTCCTGCATAAATATTATGCGAGTCCCCAGGTAGCGATGATCTTCCACAGGCAAGGTCCAAGATCCATTGTGGAGATTAGAGATTAAGGAAGTGAAATTAGGGGCAGATTGGGGTGGGGAAAGAGAATTGAGAGAGAGAGGAATATTGGAGACAGAGACAGACAGGTAGACAGGCCACAGAGAGGGAAAGAAAATAGTGACAGAGAGAGAGAGAGAGAGAGAGACAGGGGGAGAGAGAGAGAAAGGGGGAAAGAGAGAGAGAAAGAGAGTGAAAGAGAGACAGAGGCAGAGGGTGAGAGAGAGCAAAGAGAGAGAAAGATAGAGAGAAAGAGAGAGACACCAAATGTTGGAGTAACGCAGCGGGACGGGCAGCATCTCTGGAGAGGAGGAATGGGTAATGTTTTGGGTCGAGTCCCTACTTCAGATTGAAGAAAGGTCTCGACCCGAAATGTCTCCTATTCCTCTCCAGAGAAGCTGCCTGTTCCGCTGAGTTACTCCAGCATTTTGTGTCTATTAACGACTTAAACCAGCATCTGCAGTTTTTTTCTTACGAGAAAGAGAGAGAGAGATAGAGAGAGATTGGCAGTGGTTGGGAGGGAAATGATTGAGAGGAAGATGGTTGTAGGGGTTAGCAGAGGATGGTGCAAGGGAGATGAATAGAGGTGCTTGGTCAGAATGCCAAAGTTGGCTCAAGGAATGGTGGGGAGATGGGTGTGGGGGAGATCAGAGGATATTGGCAGCGAGTTGGGGTGGGGAGAGGGATTTTGTGAATAATTACTCAGAAAGAAAACATACATGGGAGCCAACCTGGAAGACGACGGGTACCTCAGACCAAATAAGATCAGGTCCTTTAAATAAAATGAACACGCCTCACACCTATAGTTCAGATCCTTTACAGTTTGAATGGCCCCTGACGTTCACAGACTTTGAATGCCAAGTGCAGTTTTGCTCAAGTAATGTCAAAATGAGCGTTATCTTCACCACATGTGGCCAGCAGATCCAGGTGAGTGTATTTCATGCATGACAATCCACATTTTATTTACGATGTTTAGTACAGGTGCAAGAGGTTTTTAGTCATTTCATCTCCTGCCACATCATGTACAGTATGTGATAACATTTTCTGGTCAGGTTTCATGGATAAACGTTAGAGAAAAATGAGAAGCAAGTTGTGGTGCAAGCCATGGTAAACCCACACGGTCACAGGGGGAACGTACAAACTCCGTACAGACAGCACTCGTGGTCAGGATCGAACCTGGGTCTCTGGCGCTGTAAGGCAGCAACTCTACCGCTGCGCCATTGTGCCACCGTGGTTTGTGTCGCCAGATGCTTCAGGGCAGTACCAAGGGATTGTTGCACTGATGCCATTGTTTCATCTCCTTCTTGGGGGGCACGACAGATCCCAATTTTTTGAAGATAAAATAAGTGTTTGCTGGTATCCTGATCAATACTTATTCCATTATCCACTATACGGCAGAAAAAGCCAGAATATCTGTTCAATGTCACCCCGCTGAATGTGGGAGCTTGCTATGTGCAAACAGAGTGCTGTTTCCTACCTTCCAACAGTAAATAGCAATGTTCTCAGATGAAATGTGCCAGGTAAATTTCTCCTTTCTTTCTTCAAAAACACAATGGGAATATTTACAACTTTTTACGAAAAGACAATTTTTAAAAAAACTGTGATTTGTTGGAGAGTACTTGGATACAGTTAAGGCCCTGTCCCACTTTCCCGAGTTACTCACAAACTCTCCCGAGTTACTCACGAACTCTCCCGAGTTTTCCCCTTGATTCAAACTCGGAGAATTACGGTAATAGCAGCTCGTAGGTACTCGGGGCTATTTTTTAAACTCGTGGACATCTTTCAAACAACTTACCTGATGCCCCGAGTTCCTACGGCTGGCATTACGAGCCGCTACGAAATATCTACGGACTCCTACGGACTCGCTACGGACATTACCCGACATTCCCCGAGTTCGAATCAAGGGGAAAACTCGGGAGAGTTCGTGAGTAACTCGGGAAAGTGGGACAGGGCCTTTATGTGTTCTCGTTGTGAAACTATAAATGTTGTATAACTAATTTTTGTCCACCACTAAACTCATGTCCTATTGAATGGTCATTATCACACTGGACAATTGTGATCAGAATTTGAAGTTTACAGCTGCATTGAGCCCAATGGAGACAGCTGATATAGGTCTGGATTCCAAGAAATAATATTTATTTCAAAACAATCATTCTTTCTTACATGGCATGCTGATCTGCTATAACCTGTTATTGGAAGATTTGCGATTTGAGTAGTACAATAGATTGCTTACAGTAAGGTGTAAGCCTTTCATTCAGTTCAGGATTTTGAAAATATCATCAGATCATCCTACGAACCTCATCATTATCAGAAGATTGAATTACAGCTACAACGTACTCTAAGCTTTTTGTAATTTCTCCTTACAAGTTTTTGATTTTGGTTTATGTTTCGCAGTAGACATGATGAATGTGGGTTTTGGGATAAAGTGTAATGAAGCACTTTGAAAAGCACTATCAGTGTTTTCGGGGAACGGAGAGATCAATGCTTGCGCTCAGCATCCTGTCCTGAAATTCCAACAACACTAGTTGCTCAGGACAGTGAGGGGATAGCAAGGGATGAAATAGTATGAGAGGTGTTTGTAAGAGAACTCTTGGAATTATCCATTTAGCTTTAGTTTTAGAGATACAGCGTGGAAACAGAACGTTCGGCCCACCGAGTTCACGCCGACCTGCGATCACTCGTACACCAGTTCTATCCTACACACTAGCGATAATTTACAGAAGTCAATTAACTTGCAAACTTGCACGTATTTGGAATGTGGTAGGAAACCGGAGCACCTGGAGGAAAACCACATGGTCACAGGGAGAAGGTACAAACTCCGTACAGACTGCACCTGTGGTCAAGGTTGAACCCGGGCCACAGGAGCTGTAAGGCAGCAACTCTACCGCTGCACCACTGTGCCGCCCTGAACGTTCTTCTGCAAATGGTTGATAGGGCATTATTTATATTTTTGTAACCCGCTCCTGAGAATGTGGCTTCCTGTCAGGAGGGAAGGCAGCAGAAGAATTAATAGAGGATGCGGATGATGAGGATATGAGCTCATATATGAGCATCATGGGAACAATGTTAGTCAGAAATTTAGAAGATCAGAGACTGTGAGAGTGAAAGATCAGAGGTGGGGAACAGTCAGACGGTGGGCAAAGGGGGGTGTCGTCGGTGTGAAACTTAGAGATCTTGGGTGGATGGTAGCTTGCTCAGTAAAGAGAAAACGTTCCTCCTTTTCCTTTCCTATAAATAATTTAATTTACCTCGTGAACCTAACTGTTCTCACCTCTGGGAAACCCAGCATACGAGGATTAAAAATAGTTTAGTTTAGAGATACAGTGTGGAAACAGGCTCTTCGGCCCACCAAGGCGGTGTGGACCAGCGCTCCCCAAACACTATCCTGCACACACTAAGGACAATTTTACCATTATACCAACCTAATTCATCCGTCTTTGGAGTGTGGGAGGAAACCGGAACACCCGGAGAAAACTCACGCAAGTCACAGGGGGAATGTACAAACTCCGTCCAGACAGCATCCAGAGTCAGGATCGAAGCCAGGTCTCTTTCTCCTACTCTGATAAATTATCTGAATAGATAGCCAGATGGATGCACACGTGTGCATACACACTCTCACTCAAGTAGACATGCACACGCATTCATGTAAACTTCAGTGCATCCAGATTTTACAAATAGGGCCAGTAGTGCAACCAGTAGTCGCTAGTCATAGGATCAGTCACCTCTACAAATCTCCAATGCACTTTGACCATGGGAGGTGCACCCATCTTTTTGCCGTCTATTGCTTCCACTTCTATCAATCCTGCCTCCACATTCTCGGCTATTCCACACATTTCATGTATGTCTGCCATTTCCCACAACCTGTCACTTATTGTCGCACATCTGTATCCTTCTGCCTCTTAGCCATCTCCAGTTTTCCAATTTATGCATGCATGCACACATGTGAATCACCCATTCCATCAAAGCCATTGCCTCTTTTTGTTTTGCACATTCTTAAATGTTTTCCTCCTGTAATTTTTTTTAGTTTAGAGTTACAACGGCAAAATAGGCCCTTCGTTCCACTGAATCCGCATCGACCAGCGATCACCGCACATTAACTCCATGCTACACACTTGGGACAATTTACATTTATACCAAGCCAATTAACCTATAATCCTGTATGTCTTTGGAGTGTGGGAGGAAACCGAAGGTCATGGAGAAAACCCGCGTGGGTCACGGGGAGAACGTACAAACGCAGTACAGACAGCACCCGTAGTCGGGATCGAACCCGGGACTCTGGCGCTGAAAGCGCTGTTAGGCAGCAACTCTACTGGAGTGCCACCATGCAGTTAATATCATCCAGTTCTGACAAAAGGACCGCATCTGAAACATTAACCGATTTGTTCACCGTACGGATCCATATGTTTTCTGGCCATTTCTAATTTTATTTCAGGTTTCCAATATCTGCAGTTCTTTGATTTTTGTCATACATGTTGTAATAATAAATTAAGGATGTAAGGCACAGTTTATCTTTTTTAAATCAATGGATTAATTATTTTATTTATTTCTTAAAGACTACAAATTTATATTCTGAATTTTCCCAAAATAAGGCATTCTATAACCTTCAAATTCTTTTTTTCTGCTTAACCCATGAAATATATACAAAAGTATATTTTGCATGATGTTAATATCTCCCCTCATTAGCTATATTAATAGTTTTTTTTTTAAATTGCCGTTTCAACAACTCTAACATGAAAATGTAAACATTATATTTTGAGATCAACATTCAAACTATGATTGGTTTGTTAATTTTCCGTGGTCTATTCTCTTTAGCAATTGTTAAATGGAGAGAAAAGTTTTTTTCTAATAATTTATAACTTTCAAATACCAGAAAGAATATCCAAAAGCCACAGAATTTTTTTTAAGTAATGCATTTGTTGAAGAGATAATTATTTTAATAAATTAAATGGAGTTAATTTGAAGATCTTTGTAAAAATAAAGCTAAGTAAATCTAGCTAACAAATTATTGGAACATAATTTTCTGGTGCCTACTTTCCCCAAATCAATCGAAACATACAATCTTGTGCAGTTCTATTATAAACAGCACTTAAAAAATTCCAGGGCAGCAATTGCCTTTAGCCATTATATCTGACAAAACAAGCACATAAAAATAAATAAAACAGAATATTCAAAATTATAGCCTCCCTTTCATAGTACTGCATCTGTAATATAACTGCATCAAGGGCATCAAAATGGCTTTAAGGATCATTCAGGAAGAGTAAACAATCGTGACGACTCTGCATTTGAAACATGCTAAAGATTCCTCTAGTACACCTGCCTTCTGTTTGCTTTCATGCTTGTTCTTCTCTTCCCGGTGCAGGTTTTCTGAGGGACTCAGTAAATGCTGCTGAACCTTTGGAAAATCCACCTCCAAGTTCCTGGCTTTGGCTGAAGAATTGGGAGATCTAAGCGAAGGCCAGGACAGTTATCGTTCAGCTCGTCTTGCTGCTACCTGCAGTTTGGAATCTTGGCTCCCTCGTCAATGATCTTTAGAGAGAGGGGAAAAAAAAGAGAAAGAAGTAGAGGTCATACAAAATGCATAAGTTGCGTTTTGAAAAAAATAATCTTGCACATTCTCTAAGCTTTTACTTTACAGATTCAATAATAGGAAATATGCTAGGACTGAATGATTGCACATTTAGTTACATTTCCCATGACATTTAGTTTATTCAAGTAAACAAAAATATTGAAACTGTCAAAATAATAGTCTCATAAAGCTTATTAGCTCTATTAATGATTGGAAGCTTGTCCAACATAAGAGCATAAAGTCTTAAATAATTTATTAAAGCGAGGTATTTTAAGCGCAACAGATATAAAGATAATAAGTGAGGTTTTTATTATTAAAACTGCAATATTCCATTTCACTGGCATCACAATCCACTTTGCAGCCTTCAACATTTTGTTTTCATACAAACCAATATATAAACCTTCAATCAGATTTTGAAAAATATGCTCGAAAGCTAACACCACAGCCTTTTGCGACACTGAAGTTCTGGTCGACAATGTTTTTCACGGGACTATGAAAAAAATTACTTTTAACTTCTATATTTCAGCTTTTAATAACCACATTGAATGCGATAGCTGGTATAGGTTAGTATATTGATATAGGCAGATAACAAAAACATCAAAATACATGACAAAACAAAAAAGTGAGGGAAGTTTATACGATGAAGATTGAGTTGCTTGCTGTTCCATATAAGAAAACAATAATTGCCTCAATTTTATATCTTTCAATCGTGATAAATTTATGTTCATTTTCTTCAAATGCTCTGAGGTTTGTCCGTGTACATACTTGTAACACTGATTGTGATCTGATAAGTCAGTTATTGTTTTAAAATTGTCAATAGTGGATTTAAAAATTGTAACTTCCTCGCTTCCAAGAGGGGAAATAATATAACAGCAGTGTTCTACATGAACAATAAAAAATACATATCGTCAATTGAATCGTATTTAGGGAAACAGATTCGGTAAAGCTACCTGATAATATTCATTTTTGGCAACTTTACGGAGGCTGATTTCTTCTTTATTCGCAGTGGCTACAGTTTAATTATTTAATTTTTATACCTCTGAAACTAACATTATTAAACTTAGAAGATAGACACAAAATGCTGGAGTAACTCAACAGGATAGGAAGCATCTCTGGAAAGAAGAAATAGGTGACGTTTCGGGTCGAGACCCCAGAGTCTGAAGAAGGGTCTCGACCCGAAACATCACTTATTCCTTCTCTCCAGAGATGCTGCCTGTCCCGCTGAGTTACTCCAGCATTTTGTGTCTGTCTTCGATTTAAACCAGCATCTGTAGTTCTTTCCTACAAATGATTAAAATTAGGGCGACTATAAAGGAAAATAATATTTTAGTTAAAGGCATACAATTTATGCAGATAGTATTTGTTGTTTATTGTAATAGTGTATAATGTTTCAATGTTTATAGTTCTTGCACTTAAATTGTCCAAGCAATTCAAAATAAAACAGAGAAAATGTTGGAGCCCCTCAGCAAGTCAGGCAGCATTTCTGGGGAGAGAGATGGGGTTAATGACATTTTATCATTTTCTGTCACTATTGTATTTTTCCAGGATCTGGAGTATTTTGTTTTTGTACTTGTAATTATTCCTTTCAATAAATAGTCTAACTTCCCTGCGATGATGAAGCACCAAAATGATGCTTTAATTAAATCTCATCTTTCATTATTTTTTATAACTATTCATCAAATTGGAAAAGTTACTCAGTGGTTTTCACTAATTTTATTTGTTCTGTTTACATGACATCAGATAATAAATTGTAATGATTGTGATAGTTCTTAATATTTAACCTGGTGAAAGTAAAGAAAAATAAATATGTTACAGTATTAAACCACGGTGGAGGAATGTTGTGATCATTTATTAATTCAAAAAGAACATTACACCTTTAATTGTCTCGGCAAAAAAGACTGTAATCTTCGACAAAACTAAATACTGTGCTGCCTTAATGCACTGACTGGGGCTTGTCACTTTTAAAGCATAACTTGTGATCATGTGCAAACATGAAATCTAACAGTATTGACTAAATTAGGTTCACTGATTCGTACTGAGGCTAATATCTTCTTTAAACACTTCCTTGTAAATTGTCCATATGAAGTCATTGAAAGCTATTCCTCAGGACAGTTTTGCTGTCTGGCTACCTGACGTTGTGAGGAAGGTAATCAATAGAAGGAAATAGAGATGAGCATGAGACTTGAAGGTTTCAGAGCAGTTAGTACAGATAAAAGTGGACGGTGTCAATATTTGGGAATAACACAGCATTGGGATAATAGACAAAAGAGAAGTGCATATGTAGCCTGGTGTTCAAACAGGGACCAAATTAATGCAAAGGTACCAGATGTTCCCTGAGGCAATGCAAGACCGTGTCTAGAGCAGGTTATACAGGAGTTCTATGAAAACAGTACCTTCAAAATGATAGCTTTTTTCTTACCAGAAAATAATATACGATTAGCATTCAGCTATTAAAAATCTGAATCAAGAACAAATGTCTTGCCCATTCATATTATGCATACACTTACAGCATCTTCTTATCTGTGTGCTGATATGAAAACAAAATGAAAACGCCTCTGTGATTGATGGAAATTTTAGTTGAGCACTCAAAACTTTGCTGATTGAAAACAATTTTCTTCAGCAAAATTCTAACTATATCACAAAACAATTTCAACCAAAATGACAACTTTGACAGATGTTTTAATTTGGAAAGATAATCAACATAATGCTTACATTAAATCCTAAGGTCCAAAATTGAAAACTGCTGATTTATGTTAAATGCCCATTAAATTGAGCTCAATAGAATGCAATGTTGCTATTACAGTATGTCCTGCTTATGTTTCAATCCTATGGTGATGTCATCAAGAGTAGCTACCTATGTAAAATAATTAATGCTTGGGAGAAGACCAGATTATGTTGCCTTTTTAGCATTTGAGGTAAATGTACGAGATAACATTTTCTTTGGGTAAAGGGAGAGTGGATATTTAATCTGAAAAACTAAAAAAACAAGATTTAAGATAATTTTGTGACTGATTAACTTAAATTTAGACATATTTCTTTTTGTTAAATATACTACATTAGATCGAGCAGCAAGATGTCTATGTAAAGATTGTGAACTTTATAAATTGCAGTGTATCCATATTTTAAAATATAGTAATAACAAATATTTTATGCCTTTGCAATCATGATTTGTTTATGATTAATGTAAAAAGCAAAGCAACTTGTTAAAAACTAGAACTTGCCTGATTTTATTTGGATGAAGAATTTTAAATATAAAAAGACAGTTTCTGTAAGTGCCTATACTGATGTGAGGATATTAATATTTACCATGCAACATCTTATTTTGCAGCATATGTTAACCTTACAACATCAGCTTCTCATAAAAGGCTCATTCATTATCAAGTACTTTACTTAAATTTGAGGGGAAAAAAGCCTTTCAAAAGCACTTTGCCATTTCATTTAGATTTTTTTTCAGATCTGAGTACAGCAAATAATTTGCTAATATTATGCCACTTCTACCTTTTGTCACACTTATACACCAGAAAATTGGTTCCATTTCATATCTAGTCGACGTTGAATTAAAACCATCTATTTTGAAGGATAGTACGATGTCAAGGAGGAGTGAAATTGAGTTATTTTGTTAAAAAATATATACAAACACTTCCAGACATCTGAACATTTGAAAGTAGTTGATTGTGTATTTAATGCAGAACATAGCTCCGGATACAAAATTCTTACCAATAATTACAACTGACTTTTTATATTTACATCTCGTAATAAGTTAAAAGCATCAATTGGAGAATTAACAACCAGATTTCAAATAATTTGAACATACTGCAATTCAAATAATTGCAGATTTTTATCCAATAAAGCAAATTAAGTAACATTTATTTATTAATTTATACATATAATTTATGTAATTAATGCATTTAAGATTACATAAATTATTACAAACTTTTTGTATTCTTGCAATGTTGGGTATTTAGAAATTGGAATGAAAGTGTATGCAGGCAGGGATAACAATCTGGTGCTTTACAAGGAGGATACTGCACTGTTGCAACAAAACATTGGTTTCATTTGTCGGTAGGTACTTATTTATTCACAGATATTCAACAGATTTTCAAACCAGCAATGGCATGAAATAAATTGGTCGAAAACAAAATGCCACAGGAGGAACACAAACATGAAAGCACAATGTTTAAAAACAGCTTCTGATTGTGTTAATGTGCTGAAAAACAGTATATTCCACAGCAGAAGTACTGAATGCCTCTCGATAATTACATTAAGTGTAATCATGAAATGGCTCTGATATACATGTTTTATGTATGCTTCAGAGTCAGCGAAGAATTAAAGATCCAGAGTTTTTCTGATTTGGGGTGGAATGTGACGAGACAGCATGATAGGGTAGATTTATGGCAGCCAGCAAGAAATGGGGCTTGCAAAGGTTATGGCATGCATAGAAAAAAACTACGCCTGTAAGCTGCTGATTTACGTTGACACATATCCAGATGAAATTCTCCTTTGTAAATTGCCTGGAGTGGTCATTTTGAGGTTGCACTTTATGAAGTGTTTGACATCTTAGACAATGTACATAACTACGCCATGAACGACTATGCAAAGATAATGTTAAATGTATTTTCTGGTGCAGATCCGTAAATTCACTTTTATAATTGTGATATTGATTGAACATTGAGATAACATTCCTAATTAGATTATGGCGCTTTGGCTGCCTCTGCTGTGTCAGTCTTTTTTTCTGTTAGATTCCTTACATCCACATTTAGTGATCAAGACTTAAAAATATATATATATATATATATATATATATATAAAGTGTTTGATTATAAGTGACAGAGATAAAAAAAGGTGGAAGGTATATTTTGAAGGTTAGGGTTTAGGCTACCATCATCAAAGGAATGCGAAAGTGCTTAACTTTTGCTATTGACCCAAATCATGGCTTTAGGACTGTCACCTGATACCATTTTTTTTCAAAAGAGAAGTTTTATTATTGAGCACACTTGAAGCTACTCTGTAATTTATATGCAAAGTATAATCTCTTTGAGGAATAAGTAATAATATTCAATGTAATAATGCCTATCTTTTTTGGCTACCCTTTTCAGATGGACTACTCCTGTTTGGGATGCTGTTATCTTCATGTATACATAACAGTCTTAATTAACCAATGGAGCTAACACAACATAAACCATTGAAAGATCTTTAACATATTACTGCAATATCTAATAATTAAAGTTTCTTGAAATCCAGCAGAACTTTGCACAATGCCTGAGGCAGTTCAATGTGATGGGTAAATTGTCAAAGATTGAACCCTACTGGGGCTGCCCAGTTGTTGAAGCAGTTGAGGAATTGGCTTTCAGCCAGAAGGTCCTATGTTTGAGTTTCAAGCTGCCTGTCACACAAGCCCATTCACCACAACTACTTCTCAGTCAGTCCACTAGATTGGCTGGCATGTGATGGTGAGAAATTAATCTTGGGCTGGAAAAATGGCTTTGGATATTTCAATTGGAACCGCACAAGTCGAAAAGACACAATTCCCTTGCTGTCAGTTAAGATAAGCCAAAGCAGAAATTCATTTTCCCAATAAATGCAGCATGTTATTAACAAAAAGATTACTGGCGAAATATATAATATTTATTTGCTATTCCATCTCGGTTAGTGTTAATTTATTTGTTCTTTTATAAGATAACAGTGCATTTAATTTTCATTTCTTAAAGATTTACTGAACAATTTTTATCTTAGATGTGAGACGTGCTTGAGATCTTAACTATTTCAAACCATGTTTAGAATAATGCTATTTTTGTGTATGTTCTATTCTTACATAATTCAGCATACTGAATTCCCTTTGAATTCACATCATTTGTCTTGGGTTCACTGTTAATGAAGGCCGAAGAGTAACTTCATGTAAATAAGTAAAATTGGACAAATGTTATCACACGTAAACACCAGAAGCACATTAGTGGTTATTGTGGATGGTTGGTTGTTTTACATAATATTCCTATTTAACTCAAAATAACATCTTTTCCTTTTTTTTTTTTTTAAACATTTTTCTTGGCATTTATCATTCAGTCATGGAAATTGCAAGTAAAATCTTTTATTTCACTCAGATAAAACATCCCAGAACTTTCCAAAGCATAAATGACTGAATAAAGTGGAATATTAGATTTCATTATACTGCACGCATTCTTCCTTTCATATCAATCACTGGTATTTTGCAATTAGATGAATGGTAAGGCCAGGAAATGTAGCAGTCTCCTATCTCTATCAATAAGCCTTGCCCCATCAGAGGCACTGTATGAGCTGATATGAGACACTGGCTAATTGTAGTTTTGCAATCGTGAACAAAATAGATTGCAGACATTTATATATACATGTCCTCTATTATTGGTGCCACTTTGAATGAAGTTCATACTACAATAGGTATTGATGAACCAGAATGCTATTTCATCTATGTACACATTCTCACTAAAACTAGATGAGAATGGCTGAAATGATTTTACATAGAAGCCTTGACAACATTAGTTAGAGGAGACTTTCATTGCATTCCTGAGTCACATTCAAACTCGGGTCCCGGAGGTGAAACGAAAGCAATCTGACATGTAATGCTAAGTCTCCAGCCATTTAGATTACCACGTATTGAAAAAAAAACACTATTCTACCATTACAAAATGACAATGTCAACCTTAGGCGGCCTTCCAGACTTTTTTAAAGCTTACAATCCGAAGAATGTCTACTCCAACCATATAAGTGGAATGTTCCCTAACTGACCAGCTGCAGAAATTGAGATTTCTTTTTATTTGTACAGTATGTTTCTTAAGATCGAAATAGCCTCAGCATTTAAAAGTTCACTTCCACTTGCCAACGCTGCATTGTACATAACTATTAAAAACCATTTTACATCCTTTTTCACAAATATTTTGTTTATTTGTCTCTGATCAGGTTTTAAAAGAATTGCAAAAGGAGTAAATAGTAAGTGGTGTCATTACCGTTAACTATAATGCAAATATAGCTGTGTAGAACAGAAATACCACCCGAAGTATGCTGTATGTTTAATGTTGGTTTACTTTTTGGCTTTCAATTCTATTAGGGCAACTTTACATCAAGCGGTAGCCAGAAAGAAAATGGTGGTGGGATATCACTGAATGCGGAAAGACATTATGAAAGAGACTGGGCAACCATTTTCAGTCTGTAATTATTACCAAACAAGGCATAGATTATTAGATACATGACTTTGATGAAAGAAACTAAAAATAAATTTGCTCTCTTTTATGTACCAAGCATTAGCCTGGCAGAAATATATTTTCAAAATACATCAATCAACTAATGGCAAACAGCATATGCCACCTACCACTAATCTATACTTTGTCCATTAGTTATAGGAAACAGTGATAAGACAATTAAACTGAAATAAATAATTTCACATTTCAATTTGTTGCTTGTTCGATTTTGAAAACTATGATGCAATTCCACTGATTGTCTTTAAAGTATTGTAAAAACTTCCAGATGACAATATTTAGGATTCCATGCCCAACAAAAATAAGGGCAGCATTGATTATGTGGCATCATAACTCCACTCAGAAAAACATTTAGTTACTTTGATGACAGTGTGCATTTGAGATCTAATCTATTGCTTGCTGCAACAGGATGTAGCGTAATTTTTTTTTTTTAATACATCATTTTTTGTATTATTGCAAAGTAAATGTTGGTCAGAAAGTAGTGGATGCAATTTTCTTTCACTTCAGGTATTATTCAGATATAATCCTTCTGATTCATTTTTTTAAACAACAGCTAAAGCTTTTAAGCAGGATTTATTACAAAATGTATACAAATTATCAGCATGAACTCATTAGAAAGGGCATCACAGCCAGCCAACTGTGTTTTATCTATGTATCTGTACATCTATGCCAATAAACATATAATTGCCCTTTATGAAAATGCTTATTGAACCTTTAGTTTGCTTAAGAAAAGGAACACCATTTTAATTATTTTAATATTCACCCAGTTTGAACTGCCTACACGAAGTATTCAGTTTGACTAGATCGCCACGAGTTCAAATAGCTGCAAATACATGATGTTAGGAATGAAGCAAGACAACTAGCTTTATAAAATGGAAAGGCAGCTGGTAAAGAATCTCAACTAAATAAAAGATCCATCCAATATTCACAATGGAAAATACAATTTCTCCAATGATGACATGGAATTATTGAGGCCACGTACTTTTTACAATATATTACAATTTAACTTAGGCAAAAGTGATGCAAACAGTTAAGGCTACAGCTTATTTACTTTGCTATTGAAAACTACATACTTTTAAAGAAGCTACGAGATGAAATTCTCAATTTTCTTTGTTTAGCATCACTGATAAACTAAAACATAAGGAGTAATATACTGTGATGTTGTGATATATTTTGAATTCTAATAGTACACATTTTCAAAAGATAAAATGATCTCTCAGCTGAAGCAGCAAAATAGCAGAGTGACTAAGTACATTTTTCTGCCTTTGTGCTAAAGAATCAGTAGGTATTAAATTACACCATCTCAAATCTTTGCTCTTCAATCCCTTAATCCTGGTGGAGCAGAGATTTCAGTTCAAGATAACTTCACGCAGAACATTTAAAAAAAAGACCCGGTGAGCCCTACCTCAAGTATGCTGATGATTTTTTTCAGCTGCAATCTATCATTTGTGTCCTGCGGTATAAAATAACTTCAAGGCAAAACCAGTGTCAAATAATTAACGTATTTTCATTGAAAACATCAGCACCAAGAAGAATAGGACTCTATCCTTTTTTTTTGTAAGGTTGCATGAAAAGCAGTAAATGCATTCACATAAGACACTGCAGCCATTTGTACCTGTGGTTTTCATCACTTTTGACTGGGTTTCCTTACACGACTGAGTCTATCTGAACTGCATGACTTCAAATGAAGAGGGAAGCAAGACTGTCAGCCTTTACATCTGGTAGGCACCAATCTGCCTCTCATTCAGCTAAATAAGTTACGTCAGGTTTCAAAAAGTTGGAGAGCTGAATTAAAGCAATTATGTCTGCAAAATGTTTCTGGCTAACATTGGACATATATACTTTTATGTCAATCACTGCCATGTGTTTTTAATAAAACATATACTTTGCCTACTTAAAATTAATCTTATTCTGTTAATTTTGCCTTGCCAAAATATTACAGGCTTAAACATATCTAATTTTACATAAATAATGAAATCACGTCATAAAGCGCATGCAGTTAGTAAAATTGCTCAATTCAGCCATAATTGTGCATTCATGTGTCACGCCCATCATCTGAAGTAATAATCTCCAGGTGCTGTGTTCTTTTTAACAAGGCTAAAGGATAGTTAGGAGGACATGGAATGAATTCTGTTTTAAGTTCTTTTAATTAAAACTATGCAAAGCAAAACTTACCCCAGCACACTGAAATATGTATCCCTTCCATAAACAGATAAATCTTAAGAGCAAAAATATTTATGAATTATTTGAATTGTGTGCATGGTGTATAAAATTTCTCAAAAGTTGTTCAACTTCAGGTTAATCAATTAATACAATTCATTAGTTCAACCGATTAATGTCATTTATCTCTTTGTTTTCACCCAGAGAGAAAAAAAATCAATTGAAATGAATGACTTCTTGTTGAAAAAAGTCTCATGTGAGGGCAAAAGGTTAAGACATGTGTACAGCAGTATATAAAGCCTACAAATAATTGCAGTTAATTTTACATCTGGCTGCAGGAAAAATAATGGGCTAAGCAATCCAGACTGAATAGTTTCGTTTAACTCTCCTACGTTAATAACAGTCAAATACAAGTTTCACACATCACAGCTAAAATTGTGCCAGCTATTCAGCTAACAATTTTGTCAACAACTCGAAAAACAGAATAACTTGGCCTATTTGGCATTCCTTACCTTATTTTACTGCAAGCCTCATCAAAATTTATTTGACCTTAATCATTGTTTCCATCAGTTTTACAGTGATGTAAAAACCTCCTCAAAACACCATTTTCTCTTGCGCTACAAAGTCCTACACCTAAATAACTGTTCCTGTTGTTACAACCACCACATCCCGAGTCCTGCTTTGGAATGAAGAAGGTGTAATTATGTCCTCTTTGCAATCTTTTTTAGATTTCTACTGATGCTAGGGAGTCTAATCTCATTCTCGCTTCTGCACCGCAGACCACAGCCTGTTTCGAGCAGCCTGGAAATCTCTTACATCTGGAGAAGCAATAATTCATAGGATTTTACTTGACAGCCATGACAGGCAGCGGGGCAGCCAGAAACAACTGTCTCTTATGTTGGACTATTTGCAAAAAGTCAGGAAAGGAGGAGCAGGCATAGGACCACATCCTTTCACAGCATATGCTGGCGGATGGAACTCTTTCATTGTCTGCCAATTGGTTTGCAAAAAGGCCTTAAATATCACATTGACAGTAGCTATCACTTCCAAACAAAATTCCTTGCAGAATGCTGAGCTGCAGAAGAAATGAAACTCTATTGTCAAGTGTGAGTCATACTGAATATGACTGGGTCTTTTTAAAAAAATATTGTGTGCGTTTATTTTCGAGTACTGTAATTGGATTTGCAGACTACTGTACACCTGCACCATGGATAGATTATCTTTTCCATAAGATGTGTTCACAGGGGAATCAGATCCACTGGTTAGTCGGCAAAGGCCAGTAAAGGTGCTGGAATTTAATGCGGCAGAAGTGGCGCAGGCAGCAGCAATGCTGGTGTTTATGACTGCAGCAAATGCAGAAATAAACAACTTCCCTTTGAATCGGTCCATTGCTTGTATGTAGATGGCAGAGGTCTATCTGATTCCAGTCAGATGCCGTGGTAGCCGAAGTGATGCCTCGCCACAGATCATGTGGAACCAATGTCCAAAGATTTGCATTTCTGTCCTCTCCAGCTGCCTGTAGTAGCAGCAGGTCACTGGTAAATCATCTGTGAAGGTTCAGCTGGGTAGTGTTTCATCACACCTCCCCATTCATAGGCAAGGCTGATTTCTGACCTAAGGGCAGAAAGGCCTAAGAAGGGATTGGGTTCCCCCACACACCCATTATCAGCTGCATTCACTCAGTGCCATCAGCTGAGACTGTCTAAATGGGAACAGCTGATCCTTATGACAAAAATATATAATATATATAAACATTTTCTAGTAAGCGGTCCCCAGCTGCCTTTCTCAGAGCAGCACTTTAGGAGTAACTCAACAACAGTGCACCCATGAGCAGACGGAAAAGAGAAATGTTCAAAACTAGACCAAGTGCTGCACGCCAAAGAAAAACAAATCCGATGCCAAACTACACATCGTTAGCTCAAATCTGTTCCATGTGGAAATCTGAATAATAACGTGAAGGAAAACGACTAGTGATCTTGAAGTGATTTGGCTTGCTGCCTGTCAAATATTCACTTTTGCTTCCACTTCTGCAATTACAATAGGAAATACATTTTCATTCATTTTCCTTTATCCAAGAACAGCCCCCTCCCCCTCCCCCTCCCCCTCCCCCTCCTCCTCCCCCTTCCCCTTCTCGCCCGAGATTGGAATAATTATCTGATTCACTGCTTCCATGAATGTTAACATTTTGAGCCATGCTTTCCAGGATGTTCTGCCTTTCTCTCTGCATTTTTGCCTCCTGCCAACTACCCTCACATGTCCAAGGATTTAAGGCTTCTAATTAAACTGAATAGCCAGTGCAGTCTCTGTCTGAGCCCCCCACCTCAATGTGCAGTTACAGATGTATTGCATTCAGTCAGCATTTATTTATGATACTGGATTTTAGGTGTTTTTTTCCTGTTGCACGGCACAACATTCCATCCTGGTTTAACACAATGTATTTAATAACTATGTCGACTGTCTTAATTACCCTATAAAGCTGGATTCCATTGGCATTTGACCCTCTTCAGCATTCCACAGAAACTGCAGGACGATAATAATTACCAACTGACTGTGAGAAAATTAAACAAAAAGATTCAACGTTCTAGACACTTAAACAACCTGTAACATCGCACAGATAAATCATTGATGAAACAACATGCTTAGCGAGAGGATGGCCTTTCAGCATTGAAGTATTTTCCCTTGCGTGATCATAAAAATATTATGTGTTTAATCATAGACCATGACTTCCTTTCATGTACTATATCAAGTATTATCATATACTCTTCATGATGGCGATCTATTTTCTAAATGATATTTAATAAAATGTGAAGGTGTAATGAAACTTTTGCACTTGCAACGAAGCATCGCTGTAGCACTGAGGTGACAATATAACTGCAAAGTAAAGATTTGATCATCGGTATTCTGATAACTCCCTCTCTGCAAAACCGATCTCGTACCCGCTGACACTATGAAATGGTGCCAGATGACATTTAAAATATATAGGTGTTGTATTTGACCTTCAGATAGTTTTTAAACATAAACACAGCTTTTAATAGTATTTACAAAAGGATCTTTCTGATTTCAGTTTGACTTTGTGGGAACGGGGTTTGGTTCACTCCCTTGGATTTGGATCGTAAGGTAGCATGCATTATAGAACAGGAGCATCTGGTCCTGAACTATATCCTACAGCTATCTCTCTTGACTCAGTAATGTGGTAAAATGGCAGCCACAAAATATAATACATTAGCACAATGCAGTATTTAACAAACATTCCATGGTACACGAGATTGAAATTGTGGCAAATCAATGAAAGATTTAGATTTGGTTCTTAGCACATGCTGTCAAAAGTCTCAACTCCAATTCAGAACAAGGCATTTGACCTGAAATTTTGTTTTACTTCCCAAATCTAATTCAACCAACAGCTTCATAAATGACCATCTTGGATTTTAGATAATGTTAAAGTGATGTTAGTGTTACGTGGAAATAATACTTGCAATAGGAAGAATTCTTTGCAAGAACAATTTGCTGTAGAAAAGTGGATTCTGCACCAAGAACTCATCAAATTAGCTGAACTACCTGAATATGTGCAATGTATTGAAAGGGCAGAAAGGAAGCTTGCACTGATACTGGAGGACATATGCAAAATATGAAAAACGAAATAGTTCCAGACCTATTGACAGATTTGGAATGACGACTCTATCTGATTGGCTTGGTATAAGCGTAAATTATCTCTAGTGTGCGTGTAGGATAGTGTGAATGTGCAGGGATCGCTGGTCGGCGCTGACCCGGTGGGCCGAAGGGCTTGTTTTCGTGCTGTATCTCTAAAGTAGAGTAAAGTTGCAGGATCTCATTCATTGCAATGGTGAACGTAGGGCTATTAGTTTAGTTTAGTTTAGTTTAGAGATGCAGTGCGGAAACTGCCCTTCGGCCCACCGGGTCCACGCTGACCAGCGATCCCTGAACATTAACACTATCCTACACACACTAGGGACAATTTACGTTTATACCAAGCCAATCAACCTACAAACCTGTGTGTATTATGAAGTGCGGGAGGAAACCGAAGATCTAGGAGAAAAGCCTTGAGGAGAATGTACAAACTCCCTACAGACAGTACCTGTAGTCGGGATCGATCCCGGATCTCCGGAGCCGCAAGCACTGTAAGGCAGCAACTCTAAATCTGTGCCACCGTGCCGCCCTGAAACAGGAAACAGGAATGTATACAACTTCAAATTAATTCTGAAACAGGAAAGTATAAACTTGGTGTGTTTCTTTTAATTATTTCTGATCTTTTAACTGTTTTAATTAACTTTTAAATAACTGAAACATTAAAAAAATATTTTCTAGTGGTTTGCTATTATTCCCATCAAGTCAGAGTATAGAAGTGAGATCGACCGATTGACCAAATGGTGCGGGCACAACAGCCTGGCTCTCAATATCAGTAAAACCACTGAACTGATTGTGGACTTTGCAAGAGAAAGGATGAGGACCACAATCCTGTTTATATCAATGGGACGATGGTGGAGAGAATCAAAAACTTCAGATTCCTGGGCGTGCATATTGGCGAAGATCTTTCTTGGACCCAGCACACTGATGCAATTATATATAAAGCACATCATCGCCTCTATTGCCTGAAAAGATTACGGAGATTCGGTATGTCAGAGAGGATTCTCTTGAACTTCTATATGTGTACAGTAGAGAGCATATTGATTGGTTGCATCATGGCCTGATTTGGCAACTTGAACGTCCATCAGCGGAAAAGACCGCAAAAAGATGTGAACACTGCCCAGTCCATCACCGGCTCTGACCACCCCACCATCAAAGGGATTTATCGGAGTCGCTGCCTCAAAAAGGCAGCCAGCATCATCAGAGACCCACACCATCCTGGCCATGCACTCATTTCCACCACTGCCATCGGGAAGAAGGTACAGGAGCCTGAAAACTGGAACGTCCAGGTTCAGGAACAGCTTCTTCCCTACAGCCATTAGGCTATTAAACACTACAACCTCAAATAAGCTCTGAACTTCAATAGACTATTATTATTATTATTATTATTGTTATTATTATTATTGCACTACTATTGTTTGTTTTTTGAGTATGTGTGTGTATATATATATATAATATATATGTGTCTGTACTTGTGAGTATGTGTATATATACACACTGAACTTTTTTCTCTCTCTCGTTTATCATATTGTTTACAGTGTACTATGTTTACATATTCTGTTGTGCTGCAGCAAGTAAAGGGCCTGTCCCACTTGGCTTTTTTTTTTTGGCGACTGCCGGCGTCATATCAGGGTTGCCAAAAGATTTTGAACATTTCAAAATCCAGCAGCGACAAAAAAAATGTTGCGACACTTGAGGAAACACCATGCGTCAATACGTCATCACGCTGCGTTACGCCGCATCACGCCGTGACTTTTTCGGTGACCTGGTATGTCAGTCAATGATGCCAGCAGTCGCTGAAAAAATCGCCAAGTGGGACAGACCCTTAAGAATTTCATTGTTCTATCTGGGACATATGACAATAAAACACTCTTGACTCTTGAAGTACAATAATTTACAATTTAGACTTTATACTATGGAGATACAGTGCAGAAACAGGCCCTTCAGCCCACCGTGTCAGCGCCGACCACCGATCTCCCCATACACGGGCACTATCCTACACACTAGGGACAATTTACGATTTTACCAAAGCCAATTAACCTACAACCTGCTACGTCTTTGGAGAGTGTGAGGAAACCGGAGCACCTGGAGAAAACCCACACATTCCTCCTGCATGGGTGACCATGGTGAAGATTAATTACAAGGAAATTGTTCAGCGATATTTACCCAGGAATGTTGTGACATATTTCATAAAAACATGACTATCTTACGGAACAAGAATATTGATTTTAATGATCACCTTGAAATATTATATTATAAGGCACAACTAGCAAAGATTTGTGTTAAAATTGCATTAACACTGATATATATTCATTTTCTTCATTACATGGTTTACTGTCTTTCCATACATTATCCTAACAAAGCAGGCACATAAATATTAAAGACTTATCAATCAGCAAAAAAAAAGAGAATTTAACCAATAAGTTAGCTACTACTTTTTTCATAAATATAGTATAGAGAATGTTTTAGTAGGAATTTATTTGTGAAAGAATCTCATTTGCATTTTATAACAAGCCTGTGTTATATTCAAACAGCACTAACTATGTTATTGTACTGACTATTCAGGGGAAAAATAAAATATGTACAGAATTTATGTTACAATTCACATTCTCTTTATCCCACTGGAAATCCCTTTAATTGGTGTGTTTTGAAATAATGTTCTCTTCATAAGGAGGAATGATGCCAGCAGAAACAAAGAAAACCTCTGAGAGCTGAGGAAATACTTCACCTGCTACAATTAAAATTTGTCTTTCCAATCCTCGAGATGGACTGTGTGATTGTGACTATTCGTTTAATCTGATCTATGATTAACATTGTGCAAGAACGCACGTAATTATGGTTCTAGCTGTTCTCAGTCAGGGCAACCAAATGTTCTAAAACGCTAATGTTCTGATGTTCAGCATTTAACAATGCAGCAACTGTGACATATCTCTTTATTTTACAGCATACATTTAGTACTTTGTAAATTTTTTGTCTCTCAGAAGCAGTGGTGGAGAATCTTGGAGGAGAATTTATTAACAATATATTTGATGTTTTAATTATTGTCACCACTCCAATATCACAGTTTGAAATCAAAGACAATGTCAATCTTGAGGGTGAAACAAGCTGCCAGCACATAACAAAGCTTTACTGACAGCTTCCCTATTTGTTCTATGTGTTTTCTATCTTCTTTCCACTGTGACTTCTTCAGCTCTATTATACTCTGGGTGCTGCCCTGTTTTCAAATAACAGCTCCCACTTCTTGATCCCTGCTTTATCTACTCTGCAGGCCTAGGCATTTGTTGGGCCTATTAGCACAGCTTGAGCCTTATCATATTTTCTATCTGTGGCTGTAGGAGATGTCAGGAGATGGGAAATGCTGCGCAGGCTTTCATCCTCCCTCCCTGCACTTCCTTCAGAACCACGCACAGCACTTGTGTCAATGCCCTCCCACCATTAGCTGCTGGAATCTCCTTAAATGTGTCAAGGTTTGCCATCTGTACGAATAATGCTGCTAAGACTTTGCCATGATTAAGCTGTCACGATTTATTACGTTAAAAAGTATCAAAGTTTTGCACTGCAACCTCTGACCCCTGCAGGTTCCACCTCCTCTTCATTTTCTTCCCCTCCCCCAAAGTTCCGTAAGCAGACTGCTTCAGTTGACCTTGACCAATATGTGCGACGAGGGAACACTAATGAATTTTGGCCGATTCATCATCAAACTCCAAATTTAATCAAGCCAACATGGCAGAGAAAGCTAGCTGTGATTAACTCAAACTTTGATGATAATCTGTTAATTTTAGTAAAGTTGGCATGATCTGCTTGTTAATGCAAAGCTTCTTTGGCTAAAACTCTACCAGCTGGTCATAGTTTTAGCTACTAGATTCTGAAATTACCTGTTCAGCAGCTGCAGAAATAAATTGCTCTTTGCAGTTAATTTATATCAAAAAAATTATAATGGACCAGATTATTTGTATTACTAAATGGTCATAATACTGATTTATCAAGCTAACATTTGCAATTCATAAATATAATCACAATTTTAACTGTTTTCATAGGTTAGTCAAAGCATTAAAACTAGCTGTTTTGCTCAATGCTGTGCCAAAAAGCATGGGTTCTGGACAATGGAACATATAAAAATTGAAAATCTTTTCCTGAATTACCTCGATATGGGAAAAATGCAATGGTGTCTACACCCTGTAAAATTGCTCCAGTAATAGGCAATACAGAATACACAATGAGGTAGCAAGGGAAGTGGACTAGAAGTGCAATAAAAAATATATATTGTTGAATGATGTTGCATTTCATAATTCACCAGTGCCTTGACTGCCTCAAAAAGAGAAAAGTTGTCATACATCATTCCTCACAAATCATCTGCTGTTTATAATAACTATGAGATACTTCATCCTTCTGCATTTCCTAAAAAATGATATACCAGCAAAGTGAACAATCTTGTGTCAGAATGTGCAAATTATTTTCCTGTCATTTATGCCTCTGACATTAAATGTTCATTGCGTATTATACTTCAGATGCTTCCTACCAGTTGTTCTTCATTACCAATCACCTCCTCACCTGAACAGACAACTTATATTGACAAGGTGCCAGCCACTCTTCACAAAAAGAAAGGAAGAGAAATTAAAAAATAGCATCCTATAACGTGAAGCATTGGTACTGAATATGCTGTTGGCAATGCCATACAGGGAGGTCAAGATATAAGGGGCCTCACAGCTATTTGTTATAAAGGATTAAAAAAATGCACATAGCTGGAATTTGTATTCATCCGAGTTGTACAGAGTTGGGCTGACTGCATAAAATTGCATCTGGTTATAAAGCCAAAAACACACTTGGATCATGTATGTGTTTTGGCCTTGTTTGTGCTCAGTGATTGACTAACCCAGCTTGATACGATATGTGCATTAGTATCATATTCCTTATTTTACAATTTCACTAACTCTATAAAGTTACACCAGCCAGTGAATTCATCTTTAGTTACTTGGTAACATAAGGTGTTTAGTTACTGTGCCTAGGACTAGTTGTCTACAACATTCAAGGATCTCAGACAAATTACTATTCTGAAGGCAAAGAGGCTTGGCCTTTCCGGTTCAGGTGGAGTTCTATCAGGCCGCCAAACCAGTTGCAATCCTAATATAATTACTCAAGTCAAGGGTCAACAATGACATGTAGCAGGTTGCAGACGGCAATAGGCTGCCACTTGATCACCGAAAGAGGAAACCTGATACTAAATGGGGACCATGAGATCTGGAAATGTTCTACCTATGCAGAGGTAAGAGTGTTACAAACTAGAAGTAAATGAGGCTATTAGAAGCCCCACAAGAGGTATGGGTAGAGGGGTGGGTTGGGATGCTGCAGCACAAGATTATTACCACCCAACAACATGACTAGGGCCCGCTTCAACTCTCTTAGTTCCCTTTACCAATGCTTTGTGGGTCTCCTACACATCATGAAATCTCTAAGTCAATGGATTGACTGTGTGATACCAGCCTGCGGTGTCCTGCAGACTCATAGCCAAGACGCAGAGCTGGCAGGATTGATTTATTTGTGGACAGGTGTTTAGATATGAATTTGCCAGACCAAATAAAGTAACATCAAACGGTCTATTTTTCAAAAATAAATTTCCGACCAAGTTTCAAGCAAAATCGTGCTGTTTCCTTTATTTCAACAAAACGAATAAACCAAATGGAAGGGGAAAATAATCTTGGGCCGTATTTCAAAAGCTTGGAATTCATTGATGGTACGTTGCCAGTCCAGTAATAACTTTAATCTGTTCACTTCAATATCCGAATTAACATTTAGAAATGCAGGCTAACTAAATGTGTTTTACTGGTTGATTTGCAGAGCTGACTATTTTTGGTAGGTCGTTTATTATTGTTACATTTTTATATCAATTAATGCAAAGCATCTTTTTGAATGAACTGGTCCAATAAAAACAATATAAGATTTTTTAGGGGCTGTTGACATTGTGAACATCACCAGCAAGCTTTTGCCCTTATGTGGAATCATTTCTATAGTTCGTCTGTTATTGTGTTTGACAACAAAGGTGACATCACGTGACATACTTGATTTTGTTTTAATTGCATTGTTGAGCTCATGTGCATATCATGTGCATAGTCGAGGTAGAGCTTTGATTTTTTTTAGATCTGTGTCCCGTGTTTCTGCACTAAGTACTCACAGGGGTAGATACACTACACCAGATGAGGAAGAATTCAAAAGGAATTGAAGCTACCAAAATTGAAGCTGCCGACTTCATCACATCAAAGACTTTAAAGCACTGACGTTTGAACACTAAGGAAGAAATTGGACTGAAATTTGACTCTGAGGAAGAAATCTTCCATGCAGAGGGTAATTGGTATCTGCAAGCACTGCTTGAGGGCATGGGGGGGGGGGGCAGGTGTTCTAATGTATTTAAGAAGAATCTAGATGAGAACTTGAATCATGAAGCTTTGGGATTAGTATAGATGGGTTCCATGCTCGATGGGCAGCATGGAGGTGGTGAAACTGAAGAGCCTGTTTCTCTGCTGTATGACTATGACTTGGTGCCAGTAGAATTACATGATGGTGGACAGGTTCTATTGAGTTAAGTCTTGCAATGTTAAAGCAAAAATGGTGCAAGATAACAACTCAGATCCAATTCCATTGGAAGTGTCTGTGACTGGAATGAAACAAGAAGGGGTTCTCCAGTTCTTTTGCAGAATTAATTTAAAATTTTCACCGGGCAAACCAGATTATTGAAATCAAGACCGAGGGCAAAATAAAGCAATAGAGAATGCAAGGAACAATCTTACTGACATTGTCTCAAATGATTTTCTACGTTACACCATGAACGATAGAAGAGTATTTGATGAGGTGTGGGAAGGATTGCAAAGTCATTTTAATGCCATACTCTCAGAGATTATAGAAAGTGTACATTCGGGACCTGAAATCCGACTGCACGTCAAAACCATTAGAGATTATAGTGGGTACACAAAAATGCTGGAGAAACTCAGCGGGTGCAGCAGCATCTATGGAGCGAAGGAAATAGGTAACGTTTCGGGCCGAAACCCTTCTTCAGACTGATAGGGGGTGGGGAGAAGAAAGGAAAAAAGGAAAAAGGCGGAGGAGGAGCCCGAGGGCTGGGGGAGGGGAGGAGACAACCAGATGACTGATGAAGGGGAGGGGACAGCAAGGGCTAGCAGAATTGGGAGAATTCAATGTTCAAGCCCCCAGGATGTAGACTGCCCAAGCGGAATATGAGGTGCATTTCCTCCAATTTACAGTGTTGCTCGCTGTGGCCATGGAGGAGACCCAGGACAGAGAGGTCAGATACGGAATGGGAGGGGGAGTTGAAGTGCTGAGCCACCGGGAGTTCAGGTTGGTTATTGCGGACCGACCGGAGGTGTTCGGCGAAACGATCGCCAAGCCTCCGCTTGGTCTCACCGATGTAGATCAGCTGGCATCTAGAGCAGCGAATGCAATAGATGAAGTTGGAGGAGATGCAGGTGAACCTCTGTCGCAACTGGAACGACTGCTTGGGTCCTTGAATGGAGTAGAGGGGGGAGGTGAAGGGACAAGTGTTGCATCTCTTGCGGTTGCAAGGGAAAGTACCAGGGGAGGGGGTGGTATGGGAGGGAAGGGAAGAATTGACAAGGGAGTTACGGAGGGAGCGGTCTTTGCAGAAGGCAGACATGGGGGGAGATGGGAAGATGTGGCGAGTGGTGGGGTCACGTTGGAGGTGGCGAAACTGACGGAGGATCACTTGTTGTATGTGACGGCTGGTGGGGTGAAAGGTGAGGACTAGGGGGACTCTGCCCTTGTTGTGAGTGGGGGGATGGGGAGAGAGAGCAGTGTTGCGGGGTATGGCAGAGACCCTGGTGCGAGCCTCATCTATGGTGGAGGAGGGGAACCCCCGTTCCCTGAGATTATAGTGTAGAGTTTAACGAATTTGCTACGACTATGTAAATTTAGCATCATTCTGAACTAAGCGCAATGGTGTCATGTGTGCTTTAACAGATTAACTAATTCAATCTAATTTATTGATTATTTGATAGTTAATGTCAGAATAGGCATGTAAAATAGCCGTATTGATGGAGGTAGCTTTAAAAAACGAACAAATAAAGCCAGTGCATAATATTAGTCTAAATGCAGTCAATAATCACAGAGCAAAAATAAAGGTGAGAATTCAAACATTGTCAGAAGGCAACAGGTGGGAAAAGCTGCCTTCGGTGTAATGGAAACCACATATCGCAAAGGAATAATTTTAGAGAAGGAAAGGGCTTTTATTATAAATAGAAATGGCGTGATGTGTAAGACAAGACCACGGTTGGTAAACCAGAATAATGTCTTCGAAGTAGATGTGTAGGAAGGAACTGCAGATGCTGGTTTAAACCGAAGATAGACACAAAATGCTGGAGCAACTCAGCGGGTCAGACAGCGTCTCTGGAGAAAAGGAATAGGTGAGGTTTCGGGTCGAGGTCTGGTCTGAAGAAGGGTCTCGACCCGAAACGTCACCTATTGCTATTCTCCAGAGATGCTGCCTGGCCCGCTGAGTTGCTCCAGCCTTTTTGTCTATCTTCTCTTCCAAGCAGATTTTCAATGTATGGAAAGCAATAATATCAAAGCCACAGTTGCATTCTTCAAAGGAATTATAGAATCGGGTCCAAGAATTGTCAACTGGTCTGTGGTTAGTGAACAACTTGACTGTTCACTGTCTGCTCAGATCCAGATCACAGCCATCAGTAGCATCACTGTGAGGAATTGACTCAGGAGTTCATGGATTACTGCAGGAATGTTGTGAGTAGCTTCCTGTTGTTGGTGGTCATTCAAAATGGAATGAGGTAATGCAAATGGAGCTATGCACCCACCATCACATGCACCGTGGATACATTTAGATTCATTTTTACAACTTCCTGACAAGATTGTAATTAATAACAGAATTTACAACATTCGCAAAAAGACATGGAATCAACTATCGCCTCCTATCTCCTTGAGAGATCAAATGTACATAAATGAGGCAATATGGAAGCAACTCGTGAACTGTAGATCAAATGTTGCTGCAAAACATTGTCTTGCAGGTTTTCCCTTTGAATTATAGATCGGCATTTCACTCCATTGGTGGGTGCACTCCGGCAGAAACAGAGAAGCACAGGCGACCTAGGTTGTATTTAAATCTTTGAGCCAAATCTGGAAGAAAAGATGGAAGAAAACCAGTTGAAATCAAGTAAGCATCAAAATAAAAAAAAGTTTAGATTAAAAATGTTTCCAGGCAGTCAGAGAGAAGAAAACAGACGATAGGGAAAAATCTAGAATTTTATGGTTCCAACTATTATTCTGTACGTTAATGACAGACCTAAAAAGGTTTAAATTCAACTGTGATGCCTGTGCAAAATACCCAAAAACATATTGAGAGTTTCAGTGTACATGAGCTGAGTAGGACAGTTATTGAAGACTTGACACAGAAGACAACTGAAGAAATTGGACTGAAATTAGACTCTGAGGCAGAAATCTTCCATGCAGAGGGTAATTGGAACCCGTAAGCACTGCTTGAGGGCATGGGGGGGGGGGGGCAGGTGTTCTCATGTATTTAAGAATAATCTAGATGGGAACTTGAATCATGAAGCTTTGGGATTAGTATAGATGGGTTCCATGCTCGATGGGCAGCATGGCGGTGGTGAAACTGAAGAGCCTGTTTCTCTGCTGTATGACTCTATGTCGGTGCCAGTAGAATTACATTATGGTGGACTGTCTGAAGAAGGGTTTCGGCCCGAAACGTTACCTATTTCCTTCGCTCCATAGATGCTGCTGCACCCGCTGAGTTTCTCCAGCATTTTTGTGTACCTCCTATTGAGTTAAGTCTTGCTATGTTAAAGCAAAAATGGTGCAAGATAACAACACAGATCTAATTCAATTGGAAGTGTCTGTGACTGGAATGAAGCAAGAAGGGGTTCGCCAGTTCTTTCGCAGAATGAATTAAAAAAATTCTCAGGGCATACAAGGTTATTGAAATCAAGACGAAGGGCAAAATAAAGCAACAGAGAATGCAAGGAACAACGGTATGGTTGCTGCCTCAAACCACCAGCGACCCGGGTTCGATCCTGACTACGGGTGCTGTCTGTTCAGAGCTTGTACGTTCTCCCTGTGATCTTGTGGGTTTTCCGATTGCTCCGGTTTGCTCCCACACTCCAAAGATGGGCAGGTTTGTAGGTTAATTGGCTTCTGTGAATTGTCCCTAGCGTGTCGGGTAGAACTAATGTGATCGCTGATCGGTGTGGACTTGGTGGGCCGAAGGACCTATTTCCATGCTGTATCTAAGGTCTAAAGATTCAAGTGACACTTCCAACAAATTCAGAGATAAATGTCACGTCAACGTCTGCCGTGTCTTCAGGATTCAACACAAGCAAAGGCAATACATTTCCAAATGTGAAAATTTAGAACTCTGTTAACCTTGCAAATGTGTTAGCGCTGTTCAGTAGTTTTACACTCCACAAGGGCTATGTAAGTAAATGTGGACCCCTATATTGTTGTGGACACCATAAGAAACTCAAAAAAAATCAGATCACTGCGACTTGTAGATTTTACTCTGCCTACACCACGTTATACATTAAGAATCCACAAAGCTGGATACACTAACTATATCCGCCTTTTCCCAAAAGTGTTTCAGGTGTGAAACACATCAGAACTCATGACACCCACTTTGTAGCCGGCACCGTAAGAACTAATGAGGCGGCCTGACAAAGTGTCATTCCGACCCCTTTGACTGCGTGCTTCTAAGCTTGTGTCTGTGCCATTCCCTGCTAAAAGATGAAATGTTGGAAGAAACGAGCTCTCACTTCTGGGACATCCCGTGTGAACTAAATATTCCAACTAAATTCTCGCAAAGATCATCTCCGCGGCCGTTCTAAGTGCGAGCGACCCCCCCCACCTCCCCAATCCCTTTCGTTAATTGATCCTGCAAGTTTAAAGGCACAACCCTGGCTGGAGCCGCCGAGAGTTTCAATGGTTGAGTGCAGCTTCTCAAACGCTGGTGTTAGTGCCACAGTAACTCTGTAAAGTCAGCAGAGGTCCACGTTGCGAAATGTATTCGACATTTAAACCATCGCAGCCGTGGCCTCTGCGTGACCGTCAGTCTGGTCGAGGACAGACCCAGCCACAGGCTCATTAAGCAGTTCCTCGCTGCACTACATACAGCGTCCCATGTCATTTCTTACCTCTGCCCGAGTCCGCTGTGGGTCCGGTTATACGCGTGTGGTCATACCGTTTACATCGAAAATAAAACATCTAAAAAAATCTAACGATTGACATTGAACCTCACGGGCTTCTCTCGATCGTTTCCACTCATATTCCGCCCAGTTGAACGGGGAATATATGTAGTCAGACGGCATAGAAACGGGCCCTTTGGCCCAACTTGTCCATGCGTCCAAAATACCCTGCCCACACAAGCTAGTCCCATCTCCCGCGTTTGGCCCACATCCCTCTAAACCTTTCCTAACCATGTACCTACCTGCACTGGCCATCTCCTGTCTCGTGTGGACGAAACACAGCGAGTTACAACATAGAAAAGTACAACGCGGGAACAGGCCCTTCGGCCCACAATGTCTGTGCTGAACGCGATGCCCAGATACATTAATCTCATCTGATCCATACCCCTCCATGTTTCTTATCTGCCTGCACCGCCAACCTTGGCAGTGCGTTTCAGGCAAGGTTGAATCTTTAAACCCTCGATCATGCAGCAAATCTTGATCCAAGCCACTGTTCTTATACTGGGGAATTATGTTTACGGAGCTTTAAATACAAGTAAATGCAAGGCGGGCAGTAAAGACCCCGTGCCACACTTCAAAGCTTTTATTAATACACCCACCCATGTTATTGAGAAATAGTCTGGTCAAAACCTCATCGCTGATGTGGGAACTTGATAGGCAAACAAAAGTATCGTGCATTTCCTTTCGAAGAGTTGCCGTATCCATGTACTTCGTTGACTGAATGACTATTTGGGATGTTTTGAAGTCCCGGAAAGTGTTAAAGAATGATCTCAAGTTACTTCCAGTGGACGCTGCGGGTTGATTTATTCGCCATCATTACTTACCGTTATCTCAGTCCATGCCAAATGCAGGGTGGCCTTCAGAAATGTTTCTGACTCGCTGCGACGTGACATCAGGAGGGCGGTGTTTAGTATTTATGGGGTGTCCCTATGTCAGTCTGTGTTCAACAGGCTGTTAACGCATCGAGAAATTAGTGCGGGCCCCTCTCAACGCCGGAGGTGGCCAAGGGGAGTATCTCTGCGTTAAATTCAACCCTCTGTCAGGACACTCTGTGACACCTCTCCACCCCAACGCTGGCCTCCTCATTGAGTGAAGATCGGCGAGGAGGCGGGGACTGAAAGTGCTCCGTTCTGTGATCTCAGCGAGTCGCCTCGCCCGTAGAACTTCTCCTGACTGGTTGTGGACCCAAAGGTTAGAAATTCGCCATTGCAGCAACGGGGTGAGCGCTTAGAGCGAGGGAGAGGAATACCAAGAGGCATGCAGTCTGCTCCGAGCCCACAGACCGGGTTTCTGAGATTCCACTCTAATTTGTAAAACCAGAAATATTCACACTTTAAAATTAAAACCGAGTGAAATCCAACAATTAAACTGCTTAATGAAGATGGACACAGAATGCTGGACTAACTCAGCGGGTCAGGTAGCGTCTGTGGGAAGGGAACGGGAGACGTTTTGGGTCGAGACCCTTCTTCAGACCCGAAACGTCATCTATTCCGTTTCTCCAGAGGTGCTGCATGCATGTCCCGCTGAGTTACTGCAGCATTTTGTGTCCATCTTCGGTGTAAACCTGCATCTGCAGTTCCTTCCTACACAATTAAACTGTCTGCCCAGCTTACACTTTTTGAGTCTGCAGAGCTCCTCCGTCTTTTTTTTCTTCTGTTTGGCAAATTCGGGAATGGTTGTGCCGTGATACTCTGGAAATTAAAAAAAAAATCATAGATAGAACTATAAAATCATTGGACCAGTGTCCCTTTCCTACTAAAATTCTGTTTAGGAATCTGGCAATGCAATTACTATTTTATTGTCTGAACTTTCCAAGGCCTGCTGAAAGATTGTTTTTCTCAATTGGTGATTATTTTAGAGAGCTGAGCACTTTTCATTTATTGTTCATCTCATTTTGCTAATCCTGCACTGGGATTTGGAATAAGAGAAAGGGCAACCATCCTTGAAGACTGGACCCAACCACTGCTACTTCTACCTACCCTGACCATGCCAAGGTCAGAGTTTGCATTCTAAATGCACGTTGTTGTCATTTCCCAAAGCTCAAGAGGCAAACTGTAACAGATACAACTAGAGATTAAAACAGCAATAGTAAAAAAGAATGGAAGAAAAGAAGACACAACATGAATTTGGAATGGGAGCACATATACAAAATCAGTGACAAACCATCATCTTCCATTTTTGTAGTGTATTTCAAAAATACATTTCAAGGTAATTCACGGGGGTTTTAAGATTGCAGGATATGATTAGGAAGGATGATGAAAAACCTTCATGAAAAAGATGGGCTTAGCAAACTTTTCAATAGTAGAGAGTTTATGGAAAAGTTTCCACAGCAGTAGACAGAAGAAAACTTGGCGATGGAGTTCCAATTTAATATTTTTAATAAAATCTGTTGCCTTCAGTAGAATACAAAAACTTCAAACAAGAGATAGAATTTCACAAAACCTTATTCCATAAAGAAATTGTACAATGCATGTTCACCTGTCTGAAGAAGGGTTTCGGCCCGAAACGTTACCTATTTCCTTCGCTCCATAGATGCTGCTGCACCCGCTGAGTTTCTCCAGCATTTTTGTGTACCTTCACCTGTTGCTTTCCTGTTGTTCTCATGTAGAATTCTCTGATTGTTTCCCTTGTCCTGTCCCCTCTCCCAGGTCTCATCGCTTCTCATTTCCTTTTGATAATGTCCCCTGCCTGTTGGTATGATTCGATTTCTTAATGCTACGGTGGTTATGGGAGATTTCAACATGGGAAAATCAGGTTGGTACTGGGCTCCAAGAAAGGGAGTTTGTCGAGTGCCTCCGAGATGGATTCTTAGCGCAGCTTGTACTGGAGCCCAGCAGGGATAATTTTTAATCTACAATTTGAGAGGGAGAAGGTAAAATCAGAAGTGTCAGTATTACAGTTGAGCAAAGGGAACTATCGAGGCATGAGAGAGGAGCTGGCCAAAGTTGACTGGAAAGAGACCCTAGCAGGGATGACAGTGGAACAACAAAGGCAGGTATTTCTGCAAATAATACAGAACATGCAGGATCAGTTCATCCAAAGAGGAAGAACGATTCTAAGGGGAGTAAGGGGCGACCGTGGCTGACAAGGGAAGTCAGGGACAGTATAAAAATAAAAGAGAAGAAGTATAACATAGCAAAGATGTGCGGGAAGTCAGAGGATTGGGAACATTTTAAAGAGCAACAGAAGATAACTAAAAAGGCAATACGGGGAGAAAAGATGAGGTACGAAGGTAAGCTAGCCAAGAATATAAAGGAGGATAGTAAAAGCTTCTTTAGGTATGCGAAGAGGAAAAAAAATAGTTAAGACAAATGTGGGTCCCTTGGAGACAGAAACAGGCAAATTTATTATGCGGAACAAGGAAATGGCAGATGAGTTGAACAGGTACTTTGGATCTGTCTTCACTAAGGAAGACACAAACAATCTCCCAGATGTACTAGTGGCCAGAGGACCCAGGGTGACGGAGGAACTGAAGGAAATTCACATTAGGCAGGAAATGGTGTTGACTTGACTGATGGAACTGAAGGCTGATAAATCCCCAAAGCCTGATGGTCTGCATCCCAGGGTACTTAAGGACGTGGCTCTAGAAATTGTGGACGCATTGGTGATCATTTTCCAATGTGCTATAGATTCAGGATCAGTTCATGTGGATTGGAGGATAGCTAATGTTATCCCACTTTTTAAGAATGGAGGGAGAGAGTAAACAGGGAATTATAGACCAGTTAACCTGACATGGGTGGTGGTGGGGAAGATGCTGGGATCAATTATAAAAGATGAAATAGCTGCGCATTTGGAAAGCTGTAACAGGATCGGTTCGAGTCAGCATGGATTTACGAAGGGGAAATCATGATTGACTAATTTTCTGGAATTTTTTGAGGATGTAACTTGGAAAATGGACAAGGGAGAGCCAGTGGATGTAGTGTACCTGGACTGGGCAAAATTAGAGCACATGGTATTGGGGGGTAGAGTGCTGACATGGATAGAAAATTGGTTGGCAGACAGGAAACAAAGAGTAGGGATTACCGTGTCCCTTTCAGAATGGCAGGCAGTGACTTGTGGGGTACTGCAAGGCTTGGTGCTGGGACCGCAGCTATTTACAATAAACATTAATGATTTAGATTAAAAATTAAAAGTAACATTAGCAAATTTGCAGATGACACAAAGCTGGGTGGCAATGTGAACTGTGAGGAGGATGCTATGAGGATGCAGGGTGACTTGGACAGGTTGGGTGAGTGGGCAGATGCATGTCAGATGCAGTTTAATGTGGATAAATGTGAGGTTATCCACTTTGGTGGCAAGAACAGGAAGGGAGATTATTATCTGAATGGTGGCAAGTTAGGAAAAGGGGAAGTACAACGAGATCTGGGTATCCTTGTTCATCAGTCACTGAAAGTAAGCATGCAGGTACAGCAGGCAGTGAAGAAAGTGAATGGCATGTTGGCCTTCATAACAAGAGGAGTTGAGTATTGGAGCAAAGAGGTCCTTCTGCAGTTGTACAGGGCCCAAGTGAGACCACACCTAGAGTATTGTGTGCAGTTTTGGTCTCCTAATTTGAGGAAGGACATTCTTGTTATTGTGGGAGTGCAGCGTAGGTTCATAAGCTTAATTCCTGGGATGGAGGACTGTCATATGGAGTGACTGGGCTTGTATACACTGGAATTTAGAAGGATGAGAGGGAATCTTATTGAAATATATAAGATTATTAAGGGATTGGACATGCTAGAGGCAGGAAACATGTTCCCGATGTTGGGGGAGTCCAGAACCAGGAGCCACAATTTAAGAATAAGTAGTAAGCCATTTAGAACGCAGATGAGGAAAAACATTTTCACCCAGAGAGTTATGAATCTTTGGAATTCTCTGCCAATTCTCTAGTTGCTTTCAAAAGAAGTCAGGTAGAGCTCTTAAAGATAGCGGAGTCAAGGGATATGGGGAGAAGGCAGGAACGGGGTACTGTTTGTGGATGATCAGCCATGATCACAGTGAATGGCAGTGCTGGCTCGAAGGTCTACTCCTGCATCTATTGTCTATTGTCTATTCATCTACTTTTCTGTTGGACCGATTGATCTGTAACATCCAACCACCCACCTCAGATTCAGACTCAGATTGGTTTATTGCCCTATACGTCAGGGTACAATGACATTCCTAGATGGCATGAAGCTCATTTTGTAAACAATAAATGCAATGAATGTATGAGCAGCAGAATGGTGAAAAAGATTGTAGTGCAAACTCAATAGTACAAAAATACTAAAATGTCATTTAGGGAGAACTGAATGAGAAATAGTACGAGGCATTACCTCTGGGAATTAGGTTAAAAAAGGTGATAGCTTCATGACCACGTGGGTTTTCTCCGAGATCTTCGGTTTCCTCCCACACTCCAAAGACGTACAGGCTTGTAGGTTAATAGGCTTGGTAAATGTAAAAATAGTCCCTAGTGTGTGTAGGATAGTGTTAACGTGCGGGGATCGCTGGCCGGCGCGGATCCGGTGGGCCAAAGGGCCTGTTTCCACACTATCTCTAAACTAAACTAAACTAAACTAAACTAAACTAAACTAAGACTCATAGCCATGGGGAAGTAGCAGGCATAAAGTGATGGGGAGGGGTGGGGCGAGAGCTAGCAAGAGATAAACATAAATAGATGAGGAGGGGTTGATTCGCAGATAAAAATCAAGTGAAGGAGGGAAGGCTGGAGATAGCGACAGAGGCTGGGAAGAGATAAGTGAGGAACAAAAGGCTGCAGATTCTGTAACCTGGTGGGAAAATAAGGCAAAGAACGGAAATGAATGAGGGTTGATGGTGGTTGGGAACAACAGAATGAAGGGGGTGGGGGGGGGGGATGGAGGTGAGCTGTTGTGGGAAGGTGATCCACTGGGAAGAGTGTGCAGGGGAGGGCAGAGAAAGAAACAGGGTGATAGAGGGATGGGTGTATTGTGGTAAGAAGGGTGTATGTGGAAGGACCAGGATAGATAGGAGGAGAGAGAAAGGGACAGAGGGAGTGTGGATTACCTCAAAATGGAGAATACACATGTTTATGCTGTTGGGTTGTAGACCACTCAGGCGCACCCTGTAAGAACTTCCTCACTTACATTTGGAGATGTGCTTGAATTGGAAGAGGTCTGCCCAAAAACTAGACCTAAAACATCGCGACATGAGTGACTATACTCAAAAGAACTCATAACTTTCAACCAATCTGCCAAGTTTATCTACATTTATCCCCGCAGTTTTTGATTCCCCACAGGTGCGATGTTCCCACCTGACACGGGCCAATGAAGTCAGTGCACCACGCGACGGCAGAAGGCTTCCGGGGTGTGCCACGGAGCTGAACGACCGGTGGGCCAGTGAGAGCAACCTGGCGGGAGGGCTGCCAAGAATGGAGGGACCCGGTGGGCCGTGCCATGGAGAACTGAGATACAGCTACGTGTGGCGGCAGGCCAGGTTCACCGCTGTGAGAAGATAAGAACTTTTCATACTTTGTCTGCACCAGAAACGTGGCAACTCTTTGTGTACTGCCTGGGTGAAGTCTGCAGGTATGATTTTACTGGATTGTATGCAAATGCAAAGAATTTCACTGTGATGTTAAGTATCATTGAATTGAATTGAATGATTGACGTTGCATTAGGCCAAATACTGGCAAGGAAATCATTCACCTAACTCTCTCTATTCCACCTTCAATTGAATTAACATTTTCCATGTTTAATATTGTTTGGAGGCACCACGGAAATCGCCATTTGGAATGGGAGCCTTAAATGTCCATTTTCTGTAGTGGCTGGCAGCACCTCCACTGACTGAACTGGTCAACATATGGATGCCAGCACTCCCAGACCGAAAATACAATTGGTGGTGAGTGAGCCAACACAAACAATATATGAAACTACTTGAGATAGACATAAAAAGCTGGAGTAACTCAGCGGGACAGGCAGCATCTCTGGAGTGAAGGAATGGGTGATGTTTTGGGTCCAGACCCTTCTTCAGACCTTTCTGAAGAAGGGTCTCGACACGAAACATCATCCTTTCCTTTCCTGAGATGCTGCCTGTTACTCCAGCTTAAGTTACTCCAGCTTTTTGTGTCTATCTTGGGTATAAACCACAACTGCTATTCCTTCTTATACATATGAAACTACTTAAATTTTACCTCATCAAATTACCTATAGATACATCAATCCATATCAGCCTGGGTAGAATCAACCCTGGTTTAATGAAAGTCAGCATTAGGCATACCGATGGCTCTTTGGCAGTTTCTTCCAGACTTGCCATATCTACCACTTATGAGAATAGGGACAGTAAGCACACAACAACCCAAGTCACACAATATGTTTAGAAATAGCGTGCTGTAGGTTTCACCAGTGGATAAACATCTTGTTATTACCCACCTAACAGCACTGTGGGATCACGTTCAGTGGTTCAAGGAAGTGGCTCACCAACACATTGTCGAGGGAAGGCAGGGATGGATCTCAAATGCTTGGCTTGTATTTGCCCTTGAGATCCTTTGTGTGAATAAAACAGAAGAGTCCCCAGAGGGAAACTTCAATAATAAATTCAACCATAAAACTTTTATTGCTGAAACTATTATGAGAAATACTGCGATCCACCGTCTGCATCTTACTTTTGGGCCATTTGCAGCCAATTATTTCACTTCACCGAGACGAAAAGGTGAAATTTCCGTTGTATTTTACAACACATTAATGGGAAAGCAGAGTTTAATGCTTGCAATTTTAGGAACACCATTTCATTCCTGAGATTGAAACCACGATGGTCAATAGCAACACACCTGCAATTGTGATCTTTTAATGCTTCCCAGCAGCCACTGAGACACGTAATTGGTAGAACTGTTAGAAAGTTTGTAATTCAACTGTGAGCTGTGCAATCTTGGAGGGATTTGGCTCAATAGCAACTGGAAAGCACTTTGTCACAAATCAATCTGAGCAAGCTTTTAATGAGGAAGTAGAAATTCAATGGGTTGACAAAGGTCGGCTGCTCATCACTACCAGATTAATCTGTAGACATTGGTATTGACAATCGCTTTTCTTGCATAACACATATTTACACTCATTTTAAATTAATCCCATTTATTTTAATTTTCCCCACATTCCCATCAGCTCCCCCCAGATTTTACCAATAATTTACCAACTTGCATATCCTTGGAATGTGAGAGTTAACTGGAGAACTCTGAGGAAACCCACTCGGTCACAGGGAGAACATGCAATCTGCATGTAGACAGCACAAGGTCTCGCACCGTGAGGCAGCGGCTCTACTATCGACTGCCCCGAGTAGCTAGAAGAGGGAGAAGAATGCAGGAAGTTGTCCTGGCAGTGGAAGTGGGCCTCCTCCGGTGTTTCATTTGCTGCTCTTCTGACTGCTTCTCCTTCTGCCCCTACAGTTGCCCAGCAGGCATAGGTTGTGACACTTGAAATCTGGATTGTGGAGGATACAGCAGTCAATGACAAAATGGATGACCTTCTCTGTACCGACCTTTTCACCCTTGGACCGGTACAAGTGAGGTAGTCTTTGTTTGAGGGCAACCGTTATCATCTGCATGGTGCTCACGTGCTCCATGTCTCTGAATGTATTTCAACAAGTCCAGGAACTTCCACAGGAGTGAGGAGTCATTTACACTAGGAATTGTCCGTGGCCCTCCGAGAGCAATCTGCTGGCCTGGCAGAGTGGCTGAAATGGGAGCTTCTCCTGTGCTTTGCAATCACTGTTGAGACTCTTCGCTCTTCATACATATGAAGGCAACAGAGAAGGCAATATATGGTGGTGGACATACTGGTTAACATAATCACAGCATTTAGATTTAACAACTCAAAAATTGAAATGTTGGATCTTACCTTTCTTTTAAGAAATAATTCAGTCAAGTGTGGTCAGTTGGCTTGTGGTGACATCGACAATAATAAACTAAACCTAACTCTAAACCTAGGAGTAATAATTACCTGAAACTGAGTTAAGTCCAGGAAAGTCCACTCTGAAATGCAAAACTGTATAGCTATGCAAAGTCAGGGTGGAAATGTTGGATGGTCAGTACATTGCAAAGGCTCAGCAGGTTGTCCAGTTCCAGAGACCCTGGTTCAATCCCAGTCTCCAGTGGTGTTTGTGCAGAGACTGGGATTGACATTTAACATTGTCCCTGTCACCAAGTGGATTTCATAAGGTGCTCCAGTTTCTTCCCACATGTTAAAGATATGCTGGTAGGTTAACTTGGGAGGGGTGTTGCACGAGAATCAGGAAGAGGGAGATGTGCATGTGAGAGGGAACTAGTTACAGAAAAATAAATGGGGGAATGGGATTAATTGGATTTTTGTGGAATTAATAGGGGAAAATATACAATTAATGGCATGATCCTTAACATCATTGATGTACGGAATGGTCAAGACCATAACTTCCTGAATGTGGCAACACAAAATGATAGTGGTAAAGAAGGCATATGGTACGCTTGCTTTCATAAGTAGGAGCTTTGAGTATAAGAGTCATGAAGCTATGATGCAGCTTTATAAGATAATATTTGCAGTATTGCATGCAGATCTAGTCACCAGATTACAGGAAGCATGTGGAGGCTTTGGAAAGGGTGCAGAGGAGGTTTTACCAGAATAATGCTTGGATTTAGGGGTATTAGCTAAAGGGAGATGTTGGGCAAACTTGGATTGTTTTCTCTGGAATACCATAGGTTACAGGGAGACCTGATAGAAGTGCATAACATTACAGAGGCATAGATAGTGTAGACAGACAGAACCTTTTTCCCAGGATGGAAAGATCAAATAGGCCATTTGGCCCATCAAGTCCACTCTGCCATTCAATCACAGCTGATCTATCTCTCCCTCCTAACCCCATTCTCCTGCCTTCTCCCAATAACCCCTGCCATTTGTACTAATCAAGAATCTATCTATCTCTGTCCTAAAAATATCCATTGACTTGGCCTCCACAGCCTTCTGTGGCAAAGAATTCCACAGATTCACCACCCTCTGACTACAAAAAATCCTTTTCATCTCCTTAAAGGAACATCCTTTAATTCTGAGGCTATGTGCTCTAGTCCTGGACTCTCTCATGAGTGGAAACATCCTCTCCACATCCACTCTATCCAAGCCTTTCACTTAGAGGTGAGAGGGGCATCGTGTAAGGAGATGTGCGGGGCAAGTTTTTACACAGAGGGTGGTGAATCTCAGGAACACTCTGCTGGGGATGGTGGTTGAGGCAGATACAATGGTGGCACATAACAGATTATTGATTATAGATTATGTGCAGGCAGATAGTAGTTGGTCCTGGTATCATGTTCAGCACAGACATTGTGGGTTGAAGGGACTGTTCATGTTCTGTTCTATGTTCTAAAATTTTGAATAATGAAAATGGAGACATGAAGTTTGCTCTAGGCATTTGATTAGTGAATAGCTGTGGATCAGATGTAATGGCTACAGTATTGGATACCGTTTGTGTGCAATTCCATTAACATGCAGACACTCCCTCAATTGAGAAAATAAAGCATTTTGTTAATAAACCTAGCACTGGCACACCTTTAGCTTGACAATTAGCATATCACAGGATACCTTTCATTAATGTGCAAGGTGAATGATTGAAGTCTGCAGAGTGAACTACAAAATACCTGCTATTTTGCATGATGCTGTAACCATTTCATCCATTTTTTAAATAGATGGACCTGTGAGTCTTCTAGAACACTGCATCAGTCACCTCTTGAATGCAGGTGGACATGGTGCCTTATCTTATATACAAGAAAATAAATCATCTGCTGGTGCCTGAAAGAACCAAGTAGCCAGAAAATTAATGGCTGCCCTCACTGACAGGCGCAGACAGTGCAATTTAGAGTTCTGATGCTCCTCCACTTCGCTTTCCAAACACCTTTTAAAATCGCTTTCTAGAATATCCATAGCCTTGGCATAGAAGTCCATGAACGAAGTTATCAAGCCTTAATTTACAGTACTTTGTTTCGATGTGCTAATGGTGCAAATTCCATGTTTTCTCCTATTGAACTATCTCTACATTAAAAAAGTATATCTGATAAAAATGTACTTTTTGGAAATAATTGAGTGGAGGCATTTTAACAATTGAAATTAGAACTATCCTTCAATCCTTCACTTACTAGAGAATTAAATCTCATAATTAAAGCTCCCACAAAAATACCTGAACACTTTGTTACTAGTTTAACTCGGTAAGGCAAAACAACATTACAGCACTTATATCAGAATCTATGAATTAGCATTACTCGATCCAAAGTAAACAATATAATCTTGACACATTATAGTTACTTCATGACTAATAGTTTTAAGTAAATTGAATGACACACCACCAAAAGCTCCCAAAGATTAAACAAACCCATGAAAAAGCAAGCTTATAAACAATAGAGCAGATTTGAAGTGTAAAAATTAATGTTTTCAGAGAATGAAAGTAAAGGGAAAAATCATGGCACAAAATATTTGAAGCATAGCTTAAAAGGAACTGATCAAACTCATCTTCACATAGATCATCCACATAGATCATCAAAATCCAAAGGATTCCACTTTGAAAACTTGATGGAACACATTTTATACATATTTTTTGCAGGAGCTTTAATTATGAGATTTAATTCTCCAGTATTTTGCCAAGATCAGAAATAAAATGTGACAATGTATGTTTAAAGAACATCGTTAATTTGGTTGAAATATCATGTTAATTCTTGCATAGTTGAATGATAGATCTGGATCTTTAAACTCATGGAGTGGTGCCAGTCTTGTATGCCAATAAGTCTTGTCTACACATCAAGGACATTTTCCATCATATTGGATGGCACCACCATCATGTTAAATGAGAGAGTACAGATCTGGCAACTTAAAATGTCTTAATTTATAACTGAATTATCATTGAAAACCTCAATAGGTAGAATCGGGAGATAGCCTTAGCCTGGAATCTGTAGCATAGAGATTATTAGATAGACACAAATTGCTGGAGTAACTCAGCAGGACTGGCAGCATCTTTGGAGAGAAAGAATTGGTGACGTGTCGGGTCGAGATCCATCTGAAGAAGGGTCTTGACCCTAAATGTCACCCATTCCCCTTCTCTCCAGAGATGCTGCCTGTCCCACTGAGTTACTCCAGCATTTTGTGTCTATCTTCGGCGTAAACCAGCATCTGCAGTTCCTTCCTGCGAAGAGACAATATTGCCCCAAATATTGTTGGGCGGTGTTTCCATCGCAAACCAGCTGCTGCAAACCTTAGGATCACCACATCACATCTGCGGGCTTCACTTTTCATCTGCGACCAGAATTATATCAGGTACATTGTGAACAAGAAAAGTCCAATGATCAGAGGCATTAGAACCAGGCGGGGCCAGCCTTAGGAGGTGCGGGGCCCAATTGGGAATAATTTTGGTGAGCCCCAGGTTCCCAGCCAAGGTCTGTAGAAATATAAATAAAGTCCATTATAGACTTTATATCTCTATGGTAGAATGGAAAGTAATCAAAATGTGCGCTTAAAAGGAGCCTGCGAGTTAATGGACCAAACAGATCTAAGCCACATTTTAATATAAAATTGCATACTCTGAAAAGTACATAGTTACAATACCACTTGTTTTAGTGACTGTGAAATGAAAAAAAAAGTAATTTAATTAACTAGATCCTGGAAAATCAATAACCATTGGCGAAAAACCAGTCTAGGCATTAAATTTTGGGCTTCAACCCCATCCTACCCTTTGGGCTTCTACCCCATCCTAACATAGTTGTGTGTGTGTGTGTGTTAGTTGTCTGTGCGTGATGTGCGTGTGTGTGTTAGTTGTCTGTGCGTTATGTGTGGGAGGGAAGGAGGGGAGGGAGAGAAGGGAGGAAGAAGAGAAGAGAGGGAGGGAAGTAGAGAAAGAAGGGAAGGAGGGAAGGAGAGAAAGATGGGATGGAGGGAAGGAGAGAAAGGAAAAGAGAGAGAGGAAGGAGGGAGGGAAGGAGAGAAGGGAGGGAGGGAAGAAGGGAAGAGAGGGAGTGAAGGGAAGGAGAGAAGGGAGGGAGAGGGCCGGTGGCGGGAGTGGATGCCGGGGTCCGGGCGGACGGGTGTGAGCTGAGGCCGAGGTTTGTAAATGTTGCTCCAACCCCTGGCCTGGCCCCCCCTGTATTGTTCACCGCGTCTCCCCGGGGAGAGAGAGGGGTGGAGCCAGTGCTGTGTGCGTGAAGCATGGCGACTGGAGGGGCGGGAACGCTGCCCCGGGACCGTGAGGGAACGACCCACCTCCCCCTCTCCCCCTTCTCCATTCCCCCTCACACCCCCCTCCCTGTCTACCCCTTTCTTCCCCCTCCACCCCTCTACTCTCTCTCCACCCCTCTCTCCCCCCGCCACCCAGGGTAGATCTACCAGAGCCGAGAGTAGATGACTCTAGCGCGAGGCCCCCTTACTCGCGGGGCCCAATTGGGAGCAATTGGTCCAATTGGCTTAAGGCCGGCCCTGGAACCACGGGTGTGGGGTAGGGGGAGGGGGCGAGTATGTGGGTGGGTAAAGTGGGACTGGCGGCTTCCGAGATATTGGGGCCACAATTAAATTGTAGGATATTATTAAGCATAGATTTCCAGGGCCTATCAAGTGTGGAATGGTTGCTTCCTGGAGACCAGGAGCCTGATCAGGCTCCAGGAATTTTGGGCATGGAGTGTGGAGCATTTTTTTGGGGAGTGATGATGGCCATCAGATATCAGCATCTTGTTTAAAACTGTACATGAACAATGCACATACTGTAGCTTGTGGAGATAAAGTTCAGTCTACACACCCAGGACACGCTCCATCTTGTTGGATGACACCACCATCATGTTAAGTGAGATATCATAGACCTTCCAACTCAAAAGTGGGCAACCATGAGGCGATGTCATTCATTGCTGGCAAAAAAAAAAGTATTCTACTGCAAACTGTCACTTCAAGAGAAGAGCCAGCATACTCCTTAATCTACCATTACAACCACGCCAGAGATCAATAGGGGATTAACAGGAGAAGTGTAGAAATAAGTTTTACCAAGAGGTTACTGGATCTGTAGGGTTTGAGTTATAAGGAAAGGCTGAATGGGCTGGAGCATAGGACACTAAGGGATGTCCTTATAGACATATATAAAATCATGAGGGGCAATGATAAGATGAAGAACTATAGTTTTTTCCCCAGGGTGAGAGAGTCTTATTTTAAAGAGGCATAGCTTTAAAGTGAGAGGGGATAGGCTCAAAAGGGCAACTTTTTTGCACAGAGTGTGGTGTATAAATGGAAGAAAATTCCAAATGAAATAGCAGAGGCAGGTAAAACTGCGACTTTTAAAAGACATTTAGACAAGTATAAAGATAGGAAAGATTTGGAAGAATATTGGCCAGGCACAGGCAAGTGGGTCTCGCTCTATTAGGCAACTTGGTCAGAATGTATGATCTAGGCCGAGGGGCCTTTTTCCATGCTGTAAAGTTCTATGACTTTATGATTCAATAACTTAGTTCAGTGAGGAGTGTTGAAGGCTATGCCAGGAGCAATGCCAGCTGTAGCTAAAAAATGAGGTGCTAAACTGGCTGAGCTCCAAACTCAGGGATATGTGTGGACAGAGCTAATGATCCTATAAGTAATGGAGCATATCAAAGGTCTGCAGCCTTGCGACATACAGCTATAAATAGAGGTGGACGATTAACCGGGAGTGTGCAGCTCCAAGAATATTCCCATCCTCAGTGACAATGGGGTGCCATAGATAAAGGTGAAGAAGCAACCACAAACATGCTCGGCCAGAAGTGCCGAATAGATGACCACCCTCAACTTCCTCCTGAGGTTCCCACCATCACAGAAGCCAATTAATTTGATTCACTCCACACAATACTAGGAAATTGCTGAGAGTACTGGCTCCAGCAAAGGTTACGAGACCGGGCAACATCCCAGCTGTGATATTGACGCACTGCTCTTCTGAACCAGCCTCACCTCTGGCCAAGCTGTTCTCGTGCAGCTCACACATTGGTATTGATGTGACAATATTGAAAACTGCTTGGGCGATCGCTGTCCGCAAAGGGAAAGACAAAAGCAAACCAGCTGGTTGCTGCCCAATCAATCCATTCTCAGTCATTAGCAAAGTAATGGAAGACGTTTTTGACAGTGCTATCGAGCAGAACATACTTTCCAATAACTTTCCAAGAACTAATTCACAGTTTGGGTCTTGTCAGACTACAGGGCTGCAGAACTCATTAGCCCGAGTCCCACAAATGAGGTGAGAGTGACTACCCATGAAATCAAGGCAGGTATGATCTAATATGAAATTATGTGCCGACTGAGGAGTCTGGGTAAAACTGGTCAAGGAGCATCCAGGGGGAAGCTCTCCATTGACTAAAGTCACATTTCACACAGTGGAAGATGTTGGAAGTCAATCATCCCAGCTCCAGGATATCACAACAGGAGTTGCTCAAAGCAGTGTTCATAGCCCAGTCCTCCTCAGCTGTTTGACCAAAGACCTTACTTGTATCATCAGAGCAGTATATGGGATATTTGCTGATAACTCCACAATCTTCACAGGCAGTGGAATGGCACAGCTGGTAAGGGTGGCAGACTGGTGCAGCTGGTAGAGTTGCTGTCTCGCGGTGGCAGAGACCCAGGTTCGATCCTGACCTCGGGTGCTGTCTTTGTGGAGATTGCACATTCCCTCTGTGACCATGTGGGTTTCCTGCAGGTGCTCCAGTTTACTCCCACATCCCAAAGACGTGCGGGGTTGTGGGTTAATGGCCTCTGTAAATTGCCCCGAGTGTGTAGGGAGTGGATGCAAAAGTGGGATAACATAAAACTAGTGTGAACGGTGATCGATGCTTGGCTTGGTGGCCAAAGGGCTTGTTTCAATGCTGTATCTTTCTATCAATCAATTACATTTCCATTTCCCCAATGCAATGGATCATCTCATGCCTGCATGCAGCAGAACAATGAAAACATTCAGGCAAAGGCTAATGAATGATAAGGAACATTTAAAAACCAAAGGAATTTGGTATTGTCATCTTTAACAAGAGAGTTTAAGCACCTAGCAGTGTTATTTAACAGCATTGCAGTTTCCAAAATTCCCAATATCAACATCCCTGGACACATAATTGACTTGAAATTCAGCTGATCTAGGTACTTGAATATAGTGCAGTGCAGGTTAGAGGTTAGGCATTCTGCTCCAAGTGATTCCTTTTACCATCATCTACATGGCACAAAATGTCATTCTCCTGGATACACTCTGTTGGATGACAGATCTACAAAAACATTGAAGAAGCTGACGCCAACCAGGACAAAATAGCCTTCTTAATAGGTAACCCCCATTGACCGTCATCATAAACACTCATATCCCCCATCACCATTGCATCTAGTTTGCCATCAGCCCTGTCTACAAAATGCATAGCAATCCCTTGCTTAGGTTACTCTGACAGCACTGTCAGCACTGTCCAACTTGCAGCCCATTCTATCGTGGGCGACAACTGGAGCCGGCACATGGGAACACCACCTTTGTATGTGCACCTTGAAGTTATACACCACCCAGAGTTGGAAATATATCACTGGTCCTTCATCGACGCCGGGTCTAAATACTGAAACTCTCCACCCCACAGCACTGCACCAGAAGGATAGTTGCAATTGAATAGAGCTGTTCAATTACAGTCTTTGAAGATGGTAAAAAATGATGAACACAGACACAAAACACTGGAGTAACTCAGCGGGTCAGACAGCATCTCTGGACAAAAGGAATAGGTCATGTTTTGGGTCGAGACCCGTCAGAAAATGATGACTCTGCCAGTGATGCCAAGACTTAAAAACTAAAGAAATCACACTAACTATCCTTTAACATTGATCCCATTGGTGTCAAGGAGCATCTAATTTGTATATGTTTGTTACAATGATTACAGAGCAATGGGCTTTTATTCAGTGCCAACTTGTGGTAAAATTGGTGACTGATATGCTGCCATCAGGCACCTAAAGTGCCCTTGTGCTCCCCTTTGTGAAAAGACTGAGAGAAGGGCTTTGTTTTACGATGCGTAAAAAGAAACTGCAGATGCTGGTTTAAACTGAAGATAGACACAAAACAGGGTCTCAACCCGAAAACGTCACCCATTCCTTCTCTCCAGAGATGCTGCCTGTCCCGCTGAGTTACTCCAGCATTTGTATCTCTCTTTGTTTTAGGATGTTGGTCTGAGTCTTTATGTTAGGAGACATGCAAGAAACACAATGAAAATGACAAACACCTGGCATAAGCAGACCCCATCGATTTTTTGGTGGGTTTGTCAGGAGTTACTGTAGGCCATTAGCGAAAATGCTTTGGATTTCAGAGGTATTATGATTAGAACAAGGTAAAATGATATCTGAGTGAGATGGAAAGCGAAATGACACTGGCAACAAGAAGAGCAAAGACTGTGTTATTATGGATATAAATAGTACCCATGGACATTTTCCAATGAATATGTCAGAGAAACCAATGTGTAGAAATTCAACCCCATTCGATCTTGCCAAAATGTATGATGTAGTAACATCAGCACTTTGCACTCCACCTTGACTTCCATGGAATGGATTGAAGAAGGGATCGATTACTGGGAAAGCGTCATTTACAAGGCTGCGCTGGATAATCCACATTCCATTGCTCTTTAAGTTTCATTCATCCATAAAACCGGCAACAGTTATGGCATTTGTTGATAATGCTCCATTTATCTTTGGCATGATTTGTTTTGTTCGCTATGAAGAGTAAGTAGAAGAAAGAGCTGAAGATAAAGTTCAATAAAAGTGTTAAAAGCAGTTCAGTGACATAGTTTACACAAAGAAAGGAGTACAGAGGAATTAGATATGGGGAATGCTAATTTGTTCATCTGAGATATTAAGAAATCACATTCGGTCCTCTAAGATGTTTGCAAGAACAATGAAAACGGTTTTAATTTAGAAACTTTACATAGAAACATAGAAACATGGAAAATAGGTGCAGGAGTAGGCCATTCGGCCCTTCGAGCCTGCACCGCCATTCAATATGATCATGGCTGATCATCCAACTCAGTATCCTGTACCTGCTTTCTCTCCATACCCCCTGATCCCTTTAGCCACAAGGGCCACATCTAACTCCCTCTTAAATATAGCCAATGAACTGGCCTCAACTACCTTCTGTGGCAGAGAATTCCAGAGATTCACCACTCTCTGTGTGAAAAATGTTTTCCTCGGTCCTAAAAGATTTCCCCCTTATCCTTAAACTGTGACCCCTTGTTCTGGACTTCCCCAACATCGGGAACAATCTTCCTGCATCTAGCCTGTCCAACCCCTTAAGAATTTTGTACGTTTCTATAAGATCCCCCCTCAACCTTCTAAATTCTAGCGAGTACAAACCGAGTCTATCCAGTCTTTCTTCATATGAAAGTCCTGACATCCCAGGATTCAGTCTGGTGAACCTTCTCTGTACTCCCTCTATGGCAAGAATGTCTTTCCTCAGATTAGGAGACCAAAACTGTACGCAATACTCCAGGTGTGGTCTCACCAAGACCCTGTACAACTGCAGTAGAACCTCCCTGCTCCTATACTCAAATCCTTTTGCTATGAATGCTAACATACTATTCGCCTTCTTCACTGCCTGCTGCACCTGCATGCCTACTTTTAATGACTGGTGTACCATGACACCCAGGTCTCGTTGCATCTCCCCTTTTCCTAATCGGCCACCATTCAGATAATAGTCTACTTTCCTGTTTTTGCCACCAAAGTGGATAACCTCACACTTATCCACATTATACTGCATCTGCCATGCATTTGCCCACTCACCCAGCCTATCCAAGTCACCTTGCAGCCTCTGAGCATCCACCTCACAGCTAACACTGCCCCCCCAGCTTCGTGTCATCCGCAAACTTGGAGATGTTGCATTCAATTCCCTCGTCCAAATCATTAATATATATCGTAAATAGCTGGGGTCCCAGCACTGAGCCTTGCGGTACCCCACTAGTCACTGCCTGCCATTGTGAAAAGGACCCGTTTACTCCTACTCTTTGCTTCCTGTCTGCCAGCCATTTCTCTATCCACATCAATACTGAACCCCCAATACCGTGTGCTTTACAGTGTTATTTCCTAGCTGACGTGTATAATATCATGTTTTGAGACATAAACCAAAGGATTTTATATTATTTAAATTCTAAATTAATCCTGCTTCATATTCAATGCATGAAACTGCTGGTTACAGAGAATGCAAGCCTCCAAACAGTTTGGATGACAATGTGAACTGTCAGATTCCAATGATGTTGAGTCTTTTTTGTTTTATAAACTAGAAATGTACTTTTAAGTTCTGAATTCTCCATTTCACTTCTGTCTAAAATGAACTGTGATAGTGATGAAGAATGCAACCTGCTCTTTTGACTTGGACTTCCCGAGTTTGCTATTCCTCCTCTACGCACTGTAAAGGAGTTTGAGTTGTGGCCTATTCACCATCGCATTTATCATGTCTGCCTTGAACTGTGTGGAGTTTGGTCCCAAGTAGCTGGAGGGAATCGTAGCATACAAATAGGCTCTTTGAAACACCTTCCCAGTTTGTCCCATTGCTTCCCTGTTCTTTCCCCAGTTCATATATACTCTGTCTCAGGCCTAAACTGTTGATTATATAAAAGATTAGCAAAATCCTTGTGCTTGTGGTAAATTCTGTTATATAGTGCCCGTTGTTTGAACTTTACAGATTGCAGTTAGGCTGGGATTTTATGTACCACGCATGTGTAAACATGTTAAGTGTGCCTTGCACTTGAGAAGGTTGTGAGATGCTTCAGAGGTTTGCAGGGTTGGTAGCAGGCATGTGCTGTCAGGGTAGGCAAGGTAGGCACTGCCTACCCTGACTAAAATTATAAAATGGTGATTATTAAATATAAATAGTAAAGGCATGGGAGCATTATGCCTCTCTAAGAGATCGATCTCTTAGGTAGGCATAATTCTCCCTGCCTTTCAACCGCAGCACTTGCAGCACGCGAAGGTCTGTGCAGCCCACGTGCCGTCAACGTTGCTTGAAGCCGTCAATTTCAAGGGGAGCTGAAGGCAGCAGAAATTCTGCCTTTGCTGTACTGCGCAGGTGCAGCAGCCTACTACTGCGCAGGTGCAGCGCTAGTTTCTTGGCGGGTTTTTCAAATATCGGTTTGCCATTATCTGAAGAGTATCTTAGGAAACAAAGAGAGAAGAATGGAGTTCGTGTACCAATAATGTGGTAAGTACATTTCTTAGTGCTATATGTTTTTAAATACCGTATTTCCCGGGGTGGGGGAGGGGAGGGGGGGGGGTGAGTTCCTTTCACAGCGTTTCGGGAGTCTGGCCCGGGGTAAAGTTGCGGGGAGGGCAGGAGTGTTGTGAAGGAGGGGGTCAGGATCATGCCACTTGCGACGCTCCATGCACGGAGGCGTGCAATGCCACCGCATTGAGGCCAGGGGGGAGAAGTAGCTCGGGGGGCTGTGAGCGGCCGCCGGGCCGGATAGCGGAACTGGCCGCCACCTCAGCCCCTTCTGCTGGCCCCCGCTCACCTCTAGCAGCTCTCCGTCTAAAAACCTCTCTCCTGCCGCTCGATGTCCTCACTCATGTCAGCCGCTTCCTGCAAATCCTTAAATTCCGACAGCGCGATTGAGGTTACTCGGCTGTGGAAATTTAAGGATTTGCGGGAAGCGGCTGACATGAGCGAAGTCGGCGAGCGGCAGGTGAGAGGTGTTCAGACGGAGAGCACTGCCAGAGGTGAGCGGGCCGGCAGAAGGCGCTGAAGTGGCGGCTGGTTCTGCTGTCGGGTCCTGGCGGCCGCTCGCAGCCACCCGAGCTGCTTCTAACCCCGGCTACCATGCGGTGGCTCCGCGTCCAGAGCGCCGCAGCAGCGGTGAGTGAGTGAGTTACTGCCATTATCCCCGACCCCATCCTTCTCAACGCTCCTGCCCTCCCCACAACTTTACCCCTGGCACAGACTCTCCACACGCTGTGAAAGGAACATTCAATAAGATGACAACTGATTCAACTTTTCCCTGTGCTCCCGTTTTTCCCAACCATCTCTCCACCTGCCATCACCCCTCACACCCATTCAGTAATTCTGAATAAAGAAGACGTGGAAGCCTTGGGCAAATTGAATTGTTACTGTCTTTATTTTTATTTTTTATTTTTACGGAGAGAACAATCTGCACATGCGCGGTGTAAGTTTAAAAAAAAAAGCCGACTGACTGCCTACCCTGAGTAATTACTCACGGCACGTGCCTGGTTGGTAGGTTACAGTGTCAATTTGTGTCTAATGCTAATTTGATGCCAGTGCTATCAAATTGGACCTTAATGAAGATGCAAATTTTCCAAAACTCATTGGTGGCCCTGTTAAATGCCAATAAGAAAGAAGCCTTCCCCCAACTATAACCTAACATCTTGAAGTGGGCATCTATTTCCCACAAGCTTGTGGAGATTGATCTTCAGGAGTATTGGTTATACTGATGTAATGACCATTCCTTGGAAGATTCATCATAGTTTCGGGACTCTTTAGGGAGTCACAGCGGGATTGCATTGGAATGCTCTCCTGGGCCAAAATCTGATTCTGCAGGACTGGGTGCTTTGCTCTGGGTGCATTTCACTTGGTCCCAAGAGGGAGAGAGGCTAACTTCCAAAAAAAACAGAGGAAGAGGAGGGGAGATGGTGACCCCAGCTGGAAGTCTATCCACTATGAGGGTTCAGGGAGCAGTTCACCAAGGGGCACCTTAATGTGGAGCAATGTGTCGTGACACTCCAGTGCTGCACAGCATGAACTATCACCCCCAGGACAACTTTGCCAGGGGCTGTAAAGATGATGGCAGCAATATATTTCTCTATCCCTGAATCTTCCTGTTATTCACTTTCAACTTGCAACATATTGATGCTTTGTTCATGAAGGCTCTCCGCTCCAACGGAGCTGAATTAACATCCTTTTCCATCAAGAAGCTGTAGTAGGCAATTTGTGCATACGAGTCCACAAAGGCTGTGTGGTTCCCCATATTGCAGAGAACCACCAATTACTCACTCACCGTCTTCGTGCAGCACCTGGACATTCCAAGATGTTTGAGGGTTGCAAGGCAATTCTCTCCCTGTATATTGATATCATATAACTATAATAATAGTAATGGTGAAAGTCTAACAATAGAGCAGGCAGGACTGAAGAAGGGTCTCGACCCGAAACATCACCCATTTCTTCTCTCCAGAGATGCTGCCTGTCTCGCTGAGTTTACTCCAGCATTTGTGTCTATCTTCAGTCTAAACCAACATCTGCAGTTCCTTCCTACACAGGTAGGACTCATTATTGCAAAAACCTAGATTGACAACTGTTCTTCCACCACTTAGCCATTTAGAACGGAGACGAGGAAACACTTTTTCTCACAGAGTGGTGAGTCTGTGGCATTCTCTGCCTCAGAGGGCAGTGGAGGCAGGTTCTCTGGATGCTTTCAAGAGAGAGCTAGATAGGGCTCTTAAAAATAGCGGAGTCAGGGGATATGGGGAGAAGGCACGAACGGGGTACTGATTGGGGATGATCAGCCATGATCACATTGAATGGCGGTGCTGGCTCGAAGGGCCAAATGGCCTGCTCCTGCACCTATTGTCTATTGTCTATTGTCTATTGTCTATTGTCTATTGTCTATTGTCACTGTGCCACATCAAAAGGTGGCTGATATCAGAATTCTGAGTCTGCATATCCTGTGATGTAGAAAAATTGTAACAAGGGTAATGAAGAAGAGCAATGTGATTAGCAGAAGGAATAGAAGCCACATGACTCAATGAATTATCGTAATGTGTAGGAGTGAGTGGTGAATGTAGATTTCATTGTCACTTTTGAATTCAATTGGAATTCAATAGGTACATGACGGCATTAACTTGTCGGGAGAATGAGGATTGAATGGATTGTTTTGCCATTGCAAAGTGCCAGCATGGCTGCATTGGACTCATTGGCCTGCATTTGGGGCTTCTGCATATGGTAGTGCTCTGTTTCTCTATGTTGTAGGAGAGAGAAGTAACCTGCAATGGGGCAGACAAGAACTGAGGGAGGAAATATGGCGAGACTGGAGAGTTGATTACCCTCAAATGTTTAAGAAAGAACTGCAGATGCTGGAAAAGTTGAAGGACCAAATCAGCTTTTCCAGGTGAGGCAGAGGTTCACTTGCACCTCCTCCAACCTCATCTACTGCATCCGCTGTTCTAGGTGTCAACTTCTCTACATCGACGAGACCAAGCACAGGCTCGGCGATCGCTTCGCTGAACACCTCCACTCAGTCCGTCTTAACCTACCTGATCTCCTGGTGGCCCAGCACTTCAACTCCCCCTCCCATTCCCAATATGACTTTTCTGTCCTGAGCCTCCTCCATTGCCAGAGGGAGGCCCAGCACAAATTGGAGCAACAGCACCTCATATTTTGCTTGGGTAGTTTACACCCCAGTGGTATAAACATTGACTTCTCTAATTTTAGATAGCCCTTGCTTTCTTCCTCCCTCCCCCTCTTCCCAGTTCTCCCACAAGCCCTACTGTCTCCGCCCACTTTCTTTCTTTTTCCCGCTCCCCCCCCCGACATCAGTCTGAAGAAGGGTCTCGACCTGAAACGTCGCCAATTCCTTCTCTCCATGGATGCTGCCTTACCCGCTGAGTTTTTCCAGCATTTTTTGTCTACCCTTAAAGGTTTGCCCACTTCTACTACCAGACTCATAATAAGTGAAGAATAACCACTAGGATATACAAATGTCTCAGGTTTCATTAAAAAAAAAGACCTATACTGCCTGGATAGAATGAAAGTGGAGAGGATGTTTCCACTAGTGGGAGTGTCTAGGGACCAGAGTCCATTGCTTCAGAATAAAATGATGTACCTTTAGAAAGGAGATGAGGAGGAATTTGTTCAGTTAGATGGTGATGAATCTGTGGAATCTGAGGCCGTGAATGGATATTTTTAAGGCAGAGATTGACATTCTTGATAAGAGTATCAGGGGTTATGGGGAGAAGGCAGGGGATTGGGGTTGAGAGAGAAAGATAAATCAGCCACGATTGAATGGCCTTGTTCTTCTTCTTGCGCAGCCTAAAGTTGTAGGACAACTTGTTCTATTTGATCTTATTTGATTGTGCACGCCGGGTTGATTGCATTCGTTGAAACAGGGTGGACCACGTGAAGGTTGCAATCTCCCACCCAAATTCAATGGCCTAATTCTTCTCCTAGAGCTTATGAACTTTACTGACAGTGGACAGAAGCAGATCCTGAAAACAAAACCCATATGAACTGAGGAAGGCTCTTCCGCTATTGCCCAGAAACCCTTAAGATGGGTTTTAAGTTTGATATGCTTCTGCAGCCACTCTGACCTCCTGCATTGGACACAAATTGGACTTCATTATGACATGATTTTGATGGGTGATTTCGTCTCCTGCTATTTCCATTCATTTCATTTCCATTCATGCTGAGGTGAGAAAGGAGGTGGGTTTTCAAAGGGATTTCATATGACCACCCTCACTTCCAGCTGAAAGTCGCAACAATTCCAAAAAGAGCAGCACCGTTTCATAAAAATTATGACTACGTTGTTTTGCCTATATCAAGACTTTTTTGATATTACAAAAAAAGCAAGCATTTCTAGTCCGGCAGTAATATCTGGTTGCAAGATGTTGTGAATTTCCCTGAAATGAGAACTGAGGCATAAAAACCGTGACATTTCATCTGTGAGAGAAGGATATTGGATGAAATTGATGGATCATCTCTGCTAGCATAAGGAATCTGGGATCAAACAATTTCACTGACCACACTTATAAATGACAAGCTTTGAAAAAAAAAGTAATATTCCCCTTCGAAAAAGATAGCATCCAGTTATATTTCATTCAATTAATAACACAGAATATGCTATAACACAAGAAGCTCACAATGAAAATTATAACTGGAACTGGAAATATTGCAGCTAATTCAGCTAAAATCTTTTAACTGACGGAAATATTAGGAAGTAAGTAACAGAGGCAGCTAACAGAACAGGTTTGTAGAAATGCACGTTCATTCAATCAGATGCTTGAAAGCCTATTGTACAAATCTATTGACATAATGTGAATACAAAAATGCTGAATTATTTATTTAGTCTGTAGCTTAACAGTTGAGCATGGGCACACAAAATTAAATTTTGAAAATAGCTTGAGTCTGTTGAGCAGGGTGCCTTTACCTTAATGCATGAAATACGAAAAATTTGGCAAGATAGATGAATACAGCTGAAGCAATAAATGAATTACCTCGAGAATTATTGGAATATTTCATTGGAAAGTTATATTCAGGTGTAGGCAAAAATTACAAAGTGTGAAATTCAACTTTGACATTAGTTTAAAATGGGCAATTCCCAAACAACATACACTTTAAGGCATGGCTGGTTTAAAGGGGCGAGGGAAGATAAGCTTCAAATGGGCAATAATTTCATTATCACCCATTTTGTGTTACTGTTAAGTTAAACTTCACCTCCAAATGCTATAACTTATATTGCAGACTGGGAGCCATGTGACACGTGCCCAGAAACACCAAAGAAATAAATACAAAGAATAACTGTTAATTGCAGTTAATAAGGAACTGTGGATGTTGGAATCTTGAGTAAGTCACAAAATGATGGAGTAACCCAGTCGATCAGGCAGTATCTGTAGAGAGAATGGACAGATGCCATTTTAGTTCAGGAAGGAGGGTTCTGGCCCAAAGCGTTGCCTATCTACAGTATTCCTTCCACAGGTGCTGCCTGACCCATGAGTTACTCCAGTACTTTGTGTTTTACTCAACAACGGTTCATTGGGTGACATTCTTCCTTCCCTGTGAGATGCTATTTATGTAGTTTCAAGTAACTTTGGTGAGGGCTTTTACGAACTGCATTTCCATTGATGGCAAAATAAGCAGATTCATGAATGTTAGAGTCTGCCACAAGTGTTTATGCTGGAAGAGTCTTTGGCTGATGTTATAGGGGTGATGTATAATTCTGCAACCCTGCTTATGGTGATGGCATTTACTGTAGAGCCATTGAAACTGCTGAATGTAATGGTGGTGCATCGCGACCCACAGCCAATGTTGCCATCAGCTATGGTTTCCCATCTCATAGTCAATGCCGATAATCTTCATTACCTTTTAATGAAATCCTTAAAGTGGAGCTTTGGGCATCTTACCAGTCTTTCGGCGTGGGCTGCCTCCCCATACAGCCATATACTTGGGGATGTGGCCATCCTTCACCCTATGCACATGCTGAGCCAGCATAGTCGCCAATGCCTGATGAGTAAGATACTTAGCATCTTCGCTTCAGAGAGAGCACCATTATATTACAGAGTGTTTCCTTGGTATCTCAACATAATTAATTATCATCAGTCTGAAGAAGGGTCTCCGCCCGAAACGTCGCCCATTCCTTCTCTCCAGAGATGCTGCCTCACCCGCTGAGTTACTCCAGCATGTTGTGTCTACCTTTGATTTAAACCAGCATCTGCAGTTCTTTCTTACACATAATTAATTATCTGATGACTATGTACACCAAAAGAAACATTGTTACATTTATTGTACAAAAACCATAATATAACAATTGCCTTTACCTTTTCCAGGAACTAAAATTTCAGATTGTTATAGATATGTTCACAGTTTATACCTTTGCTGCCTCCTTTTTTTAATATCCCTGTGGCATTGAATTTGTTAAACAATCACATGTGAGTCTCATTTAATGAGCAGTCTCCTGCCTCCCGCTGCAGCATTCATTGAAATGGCCACTGTCTGTAGTCAACTAATCGTTATTAAAAACACAGAAGTTGCTCATTCTTTGACACAAAAATAATTGTTTTAATGCTGTCACTTTGACAGATATACACAATGCATTTAAATAAGAGCAGGTCAAATTATAGACTTTCAGACACTTAAATTGTATGTATTTAAATGTACATTAAAATATATAATTTGTTTTTGAATAATGAATCGCAATTTGAGGAAGTGGCCATTTTATATCTTAGTCATTGACAGTGATGCTGGTTGAAATCTTTTCATTTCGTTTTTTAAGGTAAAAAATGAGAGAGTTGTGTTTTTGATTCTTTATCTTTTGAGATGAGGTTGCACTGTGTCGGGTAAAGAGCCTGATATATTTATGTAGAACATACCACTGACAGTGGTCAATGAAATGCCAGAGTCGGTTAAAGTGGCGATTAGTGTATTTAACCTCAATATTGCCAATCCTGCTGTTTTCACATCTTCAGGTGTGGTGGAGGAATGGGGAGGTTCATTCCTTTCCTTGCCAAATACAGGAAATGCTAAATACAAATCTTGCAATTCATGGCAGTCGTTATTTGTCTGTAGAATCCCAGCAACCGCGCTTTCTGATCTAAAAAAGATTGCCCCTTTAAGTAAATATCTGCATATCAATATCAATTAATGCATATTAATATTTTGAGGCAGTTGAGGGGAATCGCCCATATCACCATTCAGCAAAAACAAATATTATGCCAATAAGGACACTGTAAATTATAAATAGCAATGTGTATGGTAGCCATAGGCATCAGTATTTCTTTTAAGGTTTTTATAAAATGATTTTGTCAATAACAATTATTTTCCAACAGCAATTATTCTGGAGAAAAGGTATCTTTCAAATTATATGCATCTATTAACTATTAAATAACAGGACTTCCCTCTTTAATGTATGCAGATTATTTGATTCACTAATTGATAAAATTGCGATGAAATTTGGTGTCCGTTCGGAAAAAAAAGGTCCATGAATACGCAGAATAAACAAAATCAAAAAGCCACAGGGTTTCTTTATCGGGATTCATGGCATTCTCAGTTAATTCCAAAACCATACCGTCTAGTCACAAATCCTTACAGTTCCACACACTCATGAGCAGAAAAGATTGATGACTGCGATTGCAAGATTTATCCTGTACTGTTTACAATAAGATTTCTGAGATGAAACCTGGTTGGTCCTATCACACTGCCCACAGAACACTAGGCTTGCTGTGGTAATTTGTTCTGATGCAGTAAATAACTAGGCATAATGAAAATACGCTGATGTATTCCACAGTCTGATTGATGCTCTGTGTGTGATACAGCAAAACCAGTGTACTTCCTTCGACAAATTTGCATACAGAAAACAGCGCTGTGGGCATGACAATAGCAGCAGCTGCTGGAGGTCCACGCCATTTTTAAACAGTTATGAATTACTTTTGACCCCTTTGGCCTTTCATAGTAGTTTTCAAGACCCAGCCTTATTGGAAGTCATCAGTCTGAGGCATTCATTCTTCATGGTACTGGGTTTGAGTGGGGGTTGGGGATCGGAGGCTCCTCCTGCTTCTAAAATATGGCTCTGCTGATGGTTCGCTCAATCAACATCCCCTTGCTGACACCCCATGAAAATTTGTGCAAAGATCATACCCCGTCAAGCTCTTTAATCAGGATCATTCATTAGGCCTTTGCCTTCTTTGACGCTATGCACTGCCTTTATTATATGCACTGACTTAGCTGTCTAAAGAAAAGGACAATGAAAGGTTACTGGGGGATAAAAGCATGCACACTACTCACTCATGTTGCCTTTACAGACACCTCTTCAATAATTAACCAAGGGCTTTCTTTGGCCTTTTTGGCCTTTGATGTGCATATCAAACATAAGACCTAATTCATATTTTACGGATTATTTAATGCACAGATTTGCTCTTGAACGCAAGTACAAACTGATTGCCTTACTTAAATTCTGACATATATATTTTTTTAAATTTAAAGTCAACCACAACAGGGAATGGAGCTGCTGAAAGAAGATGAATAGTTTTGGGGGGAAAATAGTAGGACTGGTTTATATTAAACCCTTTGTCAGATAAAGAAAAATAATGTTTTATTTTATAGTTCAGAGGTGACATTGATTAGCGCAGGGAAGGAAACAACTGATCAAGAAATAATTCAACAAATTTCGGCAGTTACCTTTGAAGATGACTACAGATAACAATGTGTTCATTAGGAATAGCTAGAGTAAACAGCCTGTCAAAAAAACCAAAATAGACACGGTGCAGATTTTGGTTATTTGAAATACTGGGCGAGAACCTACAAGATTAAAGGTAAAGAAAAGAGGAATTCAGCTTTCCAGTCCCATTAACCATTTCACTTACAGTACATTAGCAGTTTTTTTAGGATATTCATAAAATTACTATAACATTTGATGAACAAATGCTTTCCCTGTGTTTTAATCTCCAGAAAAAAACATGATTTGTGCAAATATTAGATACTATAGTGTAGAATTTATACACATTTTCACACAAAAACGGACCCTTTTTTCATGCAATGGTATTTTAAATGGATAACTCAACAACAAAGAGAATTAGGTGAAAAACTAGGAAAGAATGATAACATAAATATAGATATACACTAAGTCATCCTGTAAGCAATGGGTCTTGCCTGTAATCATGAGACACAGCTTTAAGATTTACTGTAATTAAGAGTATATTTAGTTAAAAATTCAGACATTTTCCATGTAATCTTATGCATTTATTCATTTAAACCAATGAATTCCATAAAATCTATTCCAGCATACCAGTGCTACTTTAATTTAAATACCATGTTAAACCAAATATAATTCTCACATAATCAATCCAGTAACTTTATCTTTGAAATATTTTAAAACACCTGCACATAAACCGAGCAGTCTCCTCAACAGGGCCCAAATGGACATGACTCCCTGCTCTCTTTATTAACACCATATGCAGCATTGCACAAATCAGCATCAACTCTGGCCTTTTATTTATTCCTAGGGCATGGCACCAACTCCAAGGATTTTTCTTACATCCTTCAAATGTCAGAATGCGATGACACACATTCTGGGAAGTGCTCATCAGGCTTATCCCAAGGAACACTTCCTCAGCATGTTTCATTCAGATTCCATGTCAACTGCTAATAGCACGCAATTGTTAATTCTATCCTCTGTTACAACATAAGCTTTGTTCTTATTGTTTATTGATCCATGTTCGTTTCAGTATAAGCGTGTGATATAAGTATTCACATTAATTCCAACAAAGGAACTACATGTTAGGTACCAGGAATTGAGTTGAGCTGAATTTAGCTGATTTACTCAGATTTGCCAGGCCCCATCTTTAATGGGAAACCGAATCCAGAGGGAAAAGTCCTTCCTTTCATTCCATTCTAGCAAACATAACCTATGAGCCTTCACTTTCACTTGGAAAGGTAGGAACTAATTAGAGACAACCAAGACGGGTTTGTCAAGGGCCAGTCTGACAAATTTGATTGATTTATTTGTAAAGATAATAACATGTATCAATGAGGGCAGGGCAGTAGATGTGATTCACATAGATTTTAGTTCAGCCGTTAACAAGGTCCCAGATGGGAGACAGGTTCAAAATGTTAGGGCCCAAGGGATTCCAGGCAAGTTGGCAAATTGGATTGAAAACTGGCTTGGCAATAGCAGCCAGTGAGTGATGGTAAATGGTTATTTCTATGATTGGATGCTTGTGACTAGTGGTGCTCCACAAGGATTGGTGCTGCGACCCTTGCTGTTTGTGATATACATCGATGACTTTGATGTGAATGTGGGTGGTGTGACGAGTAAGTTTGCCAATGACAAGAAAATTGGCAGAGGAGTGATGAGAGAGTAGAAGGCAGTCTGAGGCTGCAGAGAGGTAGCTACGCATTGGGCTGAGAAATGGCTGATGGAGTTTAATCCAAACAAATGCAAGATGGTGCATTTCGGGAGCACTGATGAGGTTAGGACCTACACTAAGAATGGTAATGTATTAGGGAGAATTGTGGAGCAGAGGGTCCTTGGAATACAAGTCCATAAGTCTTTGAAGGTGGCAACACAGATAGATAATGTGGTTAGGAAGACATACGAGATACTGGGTTTCGTTAATCCACACAGGAGGGAAATTATGCTCCAACGTTCCAGACCTTTGGTCAGATCTCAGCTGGAATACTGCATGCAGTTCTGGTCACCATGCTACAGGAAGGATATGATGACACTGGAGAGTGCGCAGAGGCGATACATCAGGAAGTTGCCTAGAATAGAGCAGTTCAGGTGAGAAGAGAGAGTAGATAAGCTGGATTCGCCCTGGAGCGGAGGATATTAAGAGGTGACATGATTGAGGTGTATAACATTATGAGGAGTATGGACAGGGTAGACTGCAGAAAACATTTCCCCATTTCAGAGACAACAGAAAGAGAAAACAGTGCATTTACTCCTATTGCTTTGACCTTCTTTAACTCCATTTTTATTTTATCAACTTCTCATTCCTTCCTCTCTTGAAAGTGACAAACTGCATTGGGATACAGATATAAGAGCACTAAGCATCCTCTAGCATCATTAACAACAACTAATACTCACATCGATACTCTGACAACAAGGATCATTAGCCTTGTCCTATCCAGACATCTCTCTGATCAACCTAATCCTATCTCATACAAGAGCCATGTGGAGTGGGAATCTGAAAAATCCTCTCATCTTTAATCCAAGTCACAGCATGCTGAGGGACATTGTAGTGATGGAATTACCAGATAAATAGAGATCAGTTCCCAGATAAGTGATCAAACTAAGACACTTGTGGCATTCGCAACTGGATAAAATGGCTAAGCTTTCCTTTTCCATTTCAAGCATCTCAAGACAGTTTGGGATCCCAATGCATGGTGGCCTCGAAATCCAGCCAATGCAAGAGCTATGAGTGAACCACATCCATTGAGCCAGACTAACATAATAGCTGAAGCTATTCCACTGTAGTTATAGTTTTTCAGTTTAGAACGAGGGAGGAAGATGTTTTGCACTGCAATACCTTAAATCTATCTTAACTGGTAATGCAAGTAAAGGCAACATCTAGGCAGTCCTTGTACCATTTTAAACAAAATTGTTCTAATTTTAAAGAAAGCTATTTCACGATGAAGGTATTCCAAACATTATTTCTCTATATTAAGCGTTTGGCTTGTTTCTGAGCTTTCTCATGTTGCCTGTCAAGGGTTCAAGCTGCAGTCAGTTACTTTGGGCTTCTCGGTTGCCATACCTGCTTCCTGCTACGATTTATGTGTAAATAATGTTGTGGCGGACTCATAATTCACATGTAAACCTTGTTCCATATTGTTAAGTCCAGGACATCAGTTCTGTTACTTAAATGAAAATAATGCAGAGAAAGGGGATTTACACAGGAACTGCGAATCCATGGTGATGTTTACCCATAATTCGTTGTACGAGTTACATGCCAGAGCAAATGAGGAGGCCCAGTATAAGGGAGCGCACAATGACCTGGCAAAGGGAATCCAAAGCAGCTGAGAAAAGATCATAATAATTAAAGGGACAGAATCTTCATGAAAAAGTGGTTGGCAAAACTTATTTTCCTCAGGGAGTGATAAAAGCCAGAAGAACAAATCGTCATTCATCATGATGTTACATACAAGTCTTGTAATGATGCCTTTTGACATGATTTATGTCACTGCATGGTATGTTTGTAAATAAATGAGCAAAGGCTTGTCCAAATCATGAAGTCGTTGGCCATTTATAAAACACTGGTTGGATCCCAGCTGGAATATTGCAGCCAATTCTGGGCAACACACTTTAGGAAGGCATTAAGAAAGGGTGCAGAGGAGATTTATTATATTGGTTATCAACGGTGGAGCACTTCAGCTCCCTGAAGAGACCAGAGAAACAGAGTTGTTTTTCTTTGAGTAGGGAGGGTTAAGAGATTTGATTGAGATGTTCAAAATTGTGCAAAGTTCTGATGGAGTAAATAAAGAGACATTGCCACTTTGGGGCAGAATTGATTGCAACTCAAGGACACAGAGCAATAGTAATTAGCAACAGAACCGAAGCAACAAGAGAGAAAGAGATTAAACGCAATTAACTATGTTCTGGAATCCACCTCTACCTGTAGGGAATGGTAGCAGTTTTAAAAATAATTTACAAAAAGTAACTGGGTAAAGGCATGAAATTGAAAATGTTGTGTAGCTATGAAGGAAAATCAGGAGAGTAAAGCCTCTGTCCCACTTAGGAGACCTAAACAGCAACCTCTGGTGACCTTGCCTGCCACCCAAGGTTTCCATGAGGTCACCGGAGGTTTTGGTCACTCTCCCTAATGGTCGAAAATGGTTTCCGCGTGGTCGAGGCTTCATCTAGGTTGCTGCTATTTTTTCATCATGTTTAAAACTGGCCTCGACTAAAAATAGGTTGCCGTTTTAAAAATCGATAATTTTTTTAGTCGCAGGTCTAGTCGAAGCCGGTTTTCTTCATAGTCGAGGAAGGTTTTCAACATATGCGTGGGAGGTGGTAGGAGGTTGCAGGTCACCTCGACCTTGATTTTTTTTTGGTGGCGGGCAAGGTCACCAGAGGTTGCTGTTTAGGTCTCCTAAGTGGGACAGGGGCCTAATGAATTGAACCAAATAGCCATCTTTGTGGTATCATTCTACATAGTTTCAGAATGATGTGAATTCTATGAAAAGGAAATACTTCATCGAGATATTTTGAAGACCTTGATAGTGTATGGTAGATAAGGTTGTTATCCTTACATCAATTAACCCAAGATAGATACAAAAAGCTGGAGTAACAGCGGGTCAGACAGCATCTCTGGAGAAAAACAAGAGATGAGATTTTGGGTTGAGACCTTCAGACTGAGAGTCGGCGGAAAGTGAAACAAGAGATATAGACGATGATGCAGAGAGAATCACAGAGGGGGAGCAGTGAGAGAGGATGTTGCAGAACTCTCGTCAGAGAGGAGAGAACCTTTTCAAAGTAGTAATACCTTGAGGAACTTTTGCAGTGGAGCAGACAAAATGTGTAGTAAGGAACTGCAGATGCACATTTCCTCTCCTCCACTGCGAAATCTCCTCAAGGTTAACCAGCATCTGCAGTTCCTTCCTGTCAATTAACCCAAAATCCATAACGAAAATCACAATCATCCTTCCAGATAACAAAGTCTATATATTTTCAACTCTACCTTTTATTTATGACAGACTTGCCTCTGAGCCACACCGCATCTCTTTTTATTCACAATAAGATCTTCTTTCTTATTGGACAGCGGAAGCTTCCTGGCCCTTTCATTTCTCTAATAAGTTGATGTCACTTCCATCTGACTGAGAAAAAAAAAGCTCTATTGTGTTTTATCAAGACCAACAGCAGCCACAAATTTAGTTTTAGTTTGGAGATACAGTATGGAATTAGGATCTTCGGTTCACCGAGTCTGCGCCAACCAATGGTCACCCGTGCAGTGTTTCTATGTTATCCCAGTTTCAAATCCTACACACTGGTGGCAACTTACAGAAGCCAATTAACCTACAAACCTTCACATGTTTGGAATGTGGGAGGAAACTGGTGCACCTGGAGAAAACCCACACCGTCACAGCGAGAACGTACAAACTCCATACAGACAGCGCCCATAGTCTGGATCGACCCGGGTCCATGGTGTAGTAAGTCTGCAACTCTACCACTGCACCATTGTGCCACCCATTTGTCTAGAGCTTAGAATGCTTTTTTAATCTTTATTTGCCTGACACCTCCTGAAGAAGTAACAGAATAAACCTACATGTGATATTCAACTCCAAGCACAACCAGCCATAGAGACACAAACATGGTGTGGGGGCCCTCACTGCCCCAGGAACAATATTTCTTCTCATTCACTGAAGCATTTCTAAATCACTGTAATTGTTTTCTCTAATTTTCTGTTCTCTTGTATTTATTGGATGCCTTAAAGGCCAGCTTTCAGGCAACAGCGATTCTTAATTATCCTGCCCATCCTTACATGATTCACCACTGTGCTGCAGGTTCATTGTGGGCAAATGGCATCTACTCAACAGATCCCAAGACAACTATTTACTTCCATTTACTTGTGTAGATTGAGAGATTGCCAATAAGGGAGCCATTTCTTTTGATTGCCCTTATCCATGCGATGCATACAAGGCTCATCTGCTTGTGGCTCGGAAGAGTTTTCCAGCATTTACAGTCAATGCACCAAGTTCAGTTACCACTGCTACCTTTATAAACAAAATTATCTAAGGTCACATGTGACTGCAAACTCCATTGCACAAGGGCTGGGGAGAAAGAAAAACAACTGTGTGGATGGGTTCACTTGCATGGGATCATCAGCAAGTTGGCCCCATAGCAGAAGCGTCCACGTCGCGGGGCTGGAAACTGGAAGTATCCTGAGCTAATTCTGCTACCACCATCATCTATTGCGACAAGTGATGGCTTCCACTGATTGTCGCCGGAAGCTTGCGTCCTTTTCAGGACGGACGATGACAGCGAGGCCAACATTTGTAACAAGATGGACACGAAAAGAAGACCAGCAAGTTCACGTTTTCTTCCAAGACCATAAAATATGTTTGTTGGGAAGACCATTCGTGCCAGAAGAGAAAGCCTGGTGAAAAAGAACATTAAACAACAAAGTGAAAGAAAAGATGAACAATGAACACATAAAGGCCAGAACAACCTGAAAAATATTACCATCAATATCTCTGACCATCTTGGAAGTCTATCTTGAGACCCAGTTCTCATAGACTGATCCAATGAAAATCTGATATTCTGCATCCGAGGTATTCAAGATAGGAATCTCTAAATATCCCGCCAAATTTAGCCCAATGAAATGTGAATTTAAATAGCGGGGTAGTTGGTGGAGATGAGAGGGAAGCGATGAGCCTTGGTGGGGTTTGAAGAGATATAACATTCTATTGAAGATGGACACAAAATGCTGGAGTAACTCAGCGGGTCAGGCAGCATCCCTGGAGAAAAGGAATAGGTGATTAAGGAAAGGTGGAGCCCACAATGGTTCATTGTTGGCTGTGGAAAAGGTGATAACAAGGGACTATGAACAGTGAAACTAAGCAGGATGACAATGAAACTAGTAGGACAACTCGGTGGGGGAGTTGTGGAGAGTGAGTGAGGTGTTGCATCTTCTGCGGTTGAGTGAACCAGGGAGTTGCAGAAGGAACGGTCTCTGTAAAAAATGGAAAAAGGTGGAGATTGGAAGATGTGACTAGTGGTGGAATCCCGTTGGAGGTGCAAAACATCCAGTTTGTTGAAATAATATTCTATTTATTGGTCCATGAGTATGTCACTGCAATAAAATAAGGGCAGTGATTTTATATTTGTAAGTTTTATTTCATGATTGAGAAATCTCCAATGTATGTTCCATATTAAAAGTTTATTTATTGATTTTGTTCATTTTAATTCACTGAGAGCCCATTGGCACTGTTATTATATTACATAAGCTGCCTTACCTCCCACACCCAAAATGATGCCTACTGTAGAAAATCCCTTAAGTAGGAGTCAAATATTAAATTCACCAAACCATCTTGGCCCCAAAGGCAATTTTCTTTTCATTGGTAAGTCATGTCAGCAAGAATTTCACACACACACAAATGCAAGGATTTTATAAAATCTGTATCATAATAAACGAAAACCCTCTCTCGCTGCCTTAGTTTCTGTCACTTCTGTAATGTCACAGTGAGCACACCAGGATATGAGTCGGAAAAGTGCTTTGGCACAGATGGAAGAAAAGTGATGCATTTTCAATAACTTTGTGTTCTGCCTGCTGGATAAATATTGCAATCCGGTTGATTATGCAGCAAACTGTGGAAATATGATTCTCCCAAATGGAAAAAGGTTTATAAATGTACTCTCATCACTTATTCTGAAGTTTCAGAACAATTCACTGGTTTGTTTACGTCAAATATTTCTCAGGATTCATAGCAGTTGTGCTGAAAATATGTCCAGTGCTGGAGAGGGACAAATGGAGACAAATTGGTGCCAGATAAGAAAAGAAATGAAGTGAAATGTAAAGCCGGAGGGCAAGATAGGAGTGGAAGGGGTCAGGGGAGAGGGAAAAGAGAGGTGATAAAATAGAAATAAGCGATTCTGAGATGGGATGATGTACGGAAAGGGAGAAAGGAGCAGGGTGAATAGGATGGTTAGAGATAGTGGGAGAAATATGTGTGAAGTCGGGTGGGGACAAGGGAAGAAAGAGGACGGGTGGGTTTCAGGAGGCATTACCTTAAATTGGAGAATTAAATGTTCATACCATTGGGTTGTATGCTGCCTAGGTGGACCAAGTGCGAGTGTTAGGCACAAATGTCATCTGGTTTACGCTTGGTCTTGACGATGTAAAGAAGGCCACATCAGGGGCAGAGAATGTAATGAGTGACGTTGGATGAATTGCACATGAAATTGAAGGAGGTCAGGGCTTGGGTCAATTGGTTATCAGGTGTTAGATGTCAGTAGATTTGAGGTAGGTGTATGGTAGAACTTTCATTAATGCAGACTAATTTACCTGGAAATACACCAAAATAAATGTTGCTTCGGGAATGGCATCATTTCATGGTTTGTTCGATGGTGAAATCTTGTTAGATGCGCAAGCATGGTTCAGTCTGTTATCATAACTCACTTCATCTGAAGTTTTTTGCCAGTCATGCAGCAGGAGATGTAACAGTGCCATGTACTGTATGCAATTTCAAGGCTAGAGTCTCCTGCATGTGTTAGGAGATGGTCTCACACTGCCCCAGTGTTGTACTTCTGCCTTGTGCAGGCCGCATGGTTTGATGGTGACATCCTCACTAAATCCCAGGTGCAATGCACATTGTCCTGTGGAAGTGGTTGTAGGAGATTTGCTCCCAGATAGGTCTTGTTAGATATGATTCTCTGCTGAGGGTCACTTTTCCTCTCCTATTTCTCCTCCCTGTTCTGACAGATTTTTTATTTTGTTTTTGTGCAACTTACATTATCATGGTCAGAAAAGCAGCGGCTGATAAACTATTTCAGTTGTGGAAAACCTGCCTATTCCAGATGTATTTAAAACAATGTAATTTCAAAATAGCTTGTGCAACACTGCTAGTGGACTTTGCAAACTCCATTGAAATCTGCAAACACAACTTTATTCACACCAACATTCTGTAGAATGTAGGGCCGGCACAGTGGCGCAGCGGTAGATTTGCTGCCTTAAACTGCCAGAGACCCGGGTTTGATCCTGACTATGGGTGCTGCCTGTACAGAGTTTGTATGTTCTGCCTGTGACTGCGTGGTTTGTCTCTGGGTGCTCCAGTTTCCTCCCACTTTCCAAAGACATACAGATTTGTAGGTTAATTAGACTTTAGTAAAATTGTAAATTGTCCCTAGTGTAAAGGATAGTGCAAGTGTGCGGGGTGATCGCTGGTTAGCGCAGACTCAATTGGTCGAAGGGCCTGTTTCCACACTGTATCTCTAAAGTCTGAAATCTAAAGTAAAGAAATTCATTAGCATCTCAACCCACCCACTGATTATTTCAATGGCAATGGATTGGGATGATGAAGGTCATTGTTAGGTGTGGGGATGGAGGTCCTTCCTCACAAAATACTTCTCCTTCATTCGTGCCAGTAACATAGAGCATAAGTTGCATCTTTGACTCCAGATTTGCAGAGCTGTCATTAATTCATCTTTGTGGACAATTGCCATGATCTATCCAGTCTTCATAATTCAGGTAGGGAGTAACATTGAGTATATTAGTACCCTTACAATATGGCAGACAGCACAACTGAGAGTCATAGCCACTGAGTCAAACAGCTCGGAAGCAAGCTCATCTATCCATCTCTTCAATGCCGACCAAGATGCCCCATCTAAACTAACCACATTAGCCTGTGGTCCATATCCCATGGTGGTGGGGCCATATCCCTCGAACCCTTTCCTATCCATTCAAATTCAAATTCAAAATTCAAATTTACATTTATTGTCACATGCACCAAATAAGGTACAATGATATTTGAGTTACCATGCAGCCATACAATTAAAAGAACACAACACAATTAAAAGAACGATAGAACTTAACATAAACATCCACCACAGTGATCACTGTGATGGAAGGCAATAAAGTTCAGTCAGTCTTCCTCCTTTTGTTCCTCCTTCCTCCTCCATGTACCTGTCCAAAAGTATTTTAAATGTCGTTATTGCACCTGCCTCAACTACTTCCTCTGGTAGTTCGTTCCATATACCCACCACCCTCTGCATGAAAAGGTTGCCCCTCAGGTTCCTATTAAATCTTTTCCCACTCACCTTAAACCTATGCCGTCTAGATCTTGATTCCCCAACCAAATTTGCATTGCAGATATGCATACATGAATAGCGTGCCAAATTGGACACTAATCGTCATTTGTTATAGCCAAACAACAGATGCTGCAGTCAGATTTTGCAGTATGTTACAGTATCGGCTGGCCATAACAATGCTACTAATCCGTCTACATTGTCAGCTAGTGAGCATGATGGAATTCAAAATGTCATTGTTGCATTTAATATATTTTTGGCCAATTCACACGAAACCGAGCGGTGAATTCACTCTGATAGCTAAATTATATTGTCATTTTTTTGCAGGATATTATTTAATATAATTTGGGTATCATTAAGCATCAGAAATTGACAGGAGTGCCTAAAACAAATTGATAACTCTGTACCTAGCCTAGAACTTCATCTCCTGTGATTAGTACTAACTGTGTAGTACAATAGCAGCTGTGTGTTCCATGGCCTTTCCTCAATTTGCCACTATATACCACCTGGGGATAGATTTCTTGACATATATGTTTCTAGGCATTAATGTTCGTCATTCAAAAATCATTATGCATTCAGCTGATTTAGTTACCGTTCAGTGAAGATTGTGACAGAAATTAATTCCAGTTCTTTTTTTGCACAATATTTGGTTCATGTAGGCTGCCCTTTTTGTCAAGAGTTTTGAAATTGTATTTATTTATGATTAACAGACTTAGTGTTGTATTGTCCAATATTTAGGTTATGTCACTCAAGTATCAATAAAGAATTGGATTGCAAGAGGCTTGTTCAATTCTTTAAGTACTTGCAGAAAAATCCATAGATTTAAATGGTGTTGAAACACTGTTGATAAGGATTTACTTTATAAAATACTATTGACTTGTGCAAACCTTCATGTTGTGTAATACTGAGACCCACAACACACAATTTGATGGCTGGTCTGTGCAGAATTGGTTGATTGTAGTTAAGATTCCAGAGCTGGGGCTCTAACAAGAGCCTGCTTTCCTGACTAAAGGATAATTCACATTCTTGAACTTGGCATCCAGCCACCATTGCTTGGACATGCAAGAGTAGATACCTGGAGAATGAATGGATTAAGTCTGGCTATGAATCTCCACCTAGGAACAGTGGAACAGTGGCACAACTGTTAGAGCTGCTGTCTCACAGCTCCAGTGACCCTGGTTCAATCCTGACTTCCAGTGCTGTCTGTGTAGAGTTTGCACATTTCCCCTGTGACTGTGCAGGATTTTCCTCCAGTTTCCTCTCCACAGCCCAAAGACGGGTGGGTTGGTAAGTTAATAGCTGATTGTAAGTTACCCTTGCATGGGGGGAATTGATGGTAAATTAGAGAGAATAAAACAGGCTCAGTTTATTAGTTTAAAAACAGGTGCTTGATGTGAACTCAGAGGGCCTGAGGGGCCATTTCCCTGCTGTATAACTCTAACTGGATAGCAATTAACATATAATCGTGAAGTTCATGCTTTGGGGAAAGAAGCAGACACATGTGCCATCCGTTGGACCTTATCCAAATCAGAGACACGGACAGCTCTGTAAAATCTAAAGTTACACATTTATAATCTTTGCTGCAATCTTTCAATGTGCCACAGTTGCTTTGTATTAAAGTTAATTGCTCCTCTCTGGATTAAAAAGCTCCATCACTGGAGCTGTGCTTTCAGCTGTCAAGGTCCTAAAGCTCTAACACTCCCTCAGGGAATTCTTTGAACAAGCCTTTGGTTGCCTGCAAATTATCCTCTGATGTGTCTTGGTGCTGAGTTTGGTTTGCATGCACCGTGGTATAGAAGTGAGGGATGTTCACCATGCTAAGGTGCTAAAATGGTACCTTATAAAGATTGTTATGCAATCATGTGATGGTAGACAAAGGGTGGTGATGCTAGTTGTGGCCACAGCAGCATCATGCTTTTGCACTAGCATAGCCACCTGTGCCTTATTTAATTTAGTTTAGAGATATAGCAGGGGAACGGGCCCTTTAGCCGACCAAGTCCATACCCACCATCGAACACCCATTCATACTAGTTCTATGTTATCGCACTTTTGCATCCAATACGTAGACACTAGGGGGACATTTTACAGAGGGCAATTAACCTACAAACACGAACGTCTTTAGGACCCGGAGGAAATGCACATGGTCACAGGGAGAACGTGCAAACTCCACACAGACAGCATCCAGGTCTCTGGCACCGTAAGGCAGCAGTTCCATCAGCTGTGCCACTGTGCTGCCCAAACAAAATAATGAAACCAAAATTTACTATAAACAAAATAATGAATGACCAGGTATAATGGGATCGTTCTTATTGCCAGCAGTGAATCACATTGGCTCACTACTGACACACATCGGAAAATATATGGACTTACATTTTGTGGATACTTCAAATAACTTCATCCCAAAATGGGAGGACCTGTGTTTCAGCAAGGTCATCCACAGTGTCACACCATTATGTGGGTGGGTGGGCTGGAAATAGCTTCACCCACAATACAGCAGAATTAAACTTTAATAGTTAGCAGATACTCCGCTCATCCTACAGAACAAGAACACAATAAATTGAAAACATGCCTGACATGACATAGAAGCAGTTAGCACCAGATCATGAAGCATAGCCCATCAACTCAGCACAGTCATGGGACAGTCATTTTGCCCTGGTGTGTTCTCACAACAAAATTTTCCACAGAAAGTTCACGATGTTCTCCCTATCTTTGTGGAGAAGGCCATGGTAGGCATGGCTTCCTGACATTTTTATTTAATCAAGTACCTACGTTGTCAGTTTGCATTACTGACTATCTTCTCGTATTATGGAGAGAGATACTGGGATGTTTTGTGGATGAGGATGATGATGAAGTTAATTGAGCAGTGGATGAAACTGGCACTGCTGTTGATAGAACTTGACATTTCAGGTGAACTCACTTACCTGGAGAGCTCATAGGAGATTGTTTAATGTCTTCTAATGTCTGCAACAATAGTTTTGCACTGACTCTCTTGGCATTGCCTTTGCTTGCCAATGCTTCTCACATGTAGAGGGTCCCTTGCTCCTTGTGGAGGGTGACCACCTCTTTGCAATCTTTACATCAAGACTTCCCCTGAATTTTTCAGCAGATCTTGGTGGCCCTGCTCTCAGACGATCAGCTGCCCTTCAAAACACCAGACCACAGCTTCCTCCTTTAATAAATTCTCATCATTTCTAACTATGGCCAAACAAGCACAGGACTAAACCACACTGACCTTGCTTGAGATCAGCCCCCTCTGTTAATAGCTGCAGTCACTGAACAGCACTTAAAGCAGATATCATCTGGTAATAAAAGGTAGTATTAAGTTTACAACATAGTTTGTGATGCAGGAACAGGCAAGCCAAGCCCAAACTGGTTTACCTGTTTTAACAGTCTGAAGTTTTCAGAAGTGACATTGAGGATTTCTGCATCTTCATTGTTGATGTCCTATTGTTTTCTACAGAAAGTATACTTATCTCAGAGCCAAGTATGCAGATTTTCAAATCATGTTTTTTTGATGGAGATATTTGTTTTTTAAATCCAAGTACTCACCTTACAAAATATTTTCTTTCCTGCAACGCACAATAATTTAAGATTCATTGATCAGGACCAATAATATTCCCAGTTTATGTCTGAAAGGGATTTATGTCTGTATTCTTGTCTGATCTTTATTTACTTGGTGGGTCCCATTCAACAGCCAGTCCTACGTTCAATATCTTTCCTGAAAATCTGACAGAAGAAAGTTACAACATCCACTTTTGAGTCTAAACTCATTGCTTTTATAGGGTACTAGACCAATTGCAGACCATTGGGTCTGCTCCCCCCAACGCAATATTCCACCACTCACCTGTTCCCCCAATGCAACCCGTTCCCCAACGCAATATTCCACCACTCACTTATAGCCCCCAACTACGCAGGCGCGGCACATTTCTCCTCATCCCCCAGCACTCCCTCGTCCACCTTTCACCCTCCCTCTTCAATCCCTAGAGAGGGAGGGGGGTAGAGATGGAGGGGGTAGAGAGGGAGAGGGGTTGAGAGGGAGGGGGAGGGGTAGAGAGGGAGGGAGAGAGAAGGGGAGGGGGTAGAGAGGGAGAGGGAGGGGAGGGGAGTAGAGAGGGAGGGTAGAGGGAGGGGGTAGAGAGGGAGAGGGTCAGAGGGAGGAGGGTAGAGAGAGAGAGCGAGAAGGGTAGAGGGAGAGGGAGTGGGGTAGAGTGGGGAGGAGGGAGATAGGGTGGGAGTGAAGGTAGATAGGGAAGGGGTAGAGAGGGAGGGGGCGAGAGAGTGAGTGTAGACGTGGCAACTACCCTCGCCAATCATCGCAAGGCCTCACTGCTGCGGTCTCGATGCGTCGCGGGTAGAAGCCCGGGTCGAAAAAAGCGGAACGTTAATTTAAATGCGGCCCTCCCCCTGACGTCACTGGAAGCTGGTGGCCACCCACTCCCCCTTGGTGGCCGCCCACCCCACTTTGTGACGTCACTCGAAGTGGGTTGAAGGATGTTTGCCATTTGAAAACTTGGTTTTGACTATTTTTTAAATGCTGTAACTTGTGAAATATAGCATGAAATGTGGTGAAGCAGTTTACTTTGTTCACGGGGTTAATGTGCTAAATAATCTGTGAAAATGTCTGTGCTAGCGCATGGCATTTTGATGAAGGTAGAAAGACACATACACACAGGCGCATACACGCACACATGCACACACACACATATAAGATGAGACTTTTATAGGTATAGAGATTCAATGTGTCATGACAAACAATGGAATATCCTCTTTTGGGTGAACAGACTTGACTTGGTTTTTCATCATTTTTGCATGGCTATTATATCAGTGCTTAAAAAACAATTGTTACATAATAACATTTTTTTGCTAGTTTTCTGCAACCACTAAACAGACTTTGGTGAATAACACATGTTAATAAGTCTTTATTTGATGCAATTTTGCTTCTATTGGCCATTGGTCATAGCGTATCAATGCCTCCATTTTAAAGGCTTTTTCCAGATATAGAAAATCATAAAGGTTTAAATACGCTAACCCGAACATAGAAACATTGAAAACATAGAAAATAGGTGCATGAGGAGGCCATTCGGCCCTTCGAGCCAGCACTGCCATTCATTGTGATCATGGCTGATCGTCCCGTATCAATAACCCGTGCCTGCCTTCTCCCCATATCCCTTGACTCCACTAACCCCAAGAGCTCTATCTAACTCTTTCTTAAATCCATCCAGTGATTTGGCCTCCACTGCCCTCTGTGGCAGTGAATTCCATAAATTCACAACTCTCTGGGTGAAAACATTTTTTCTCACCTCAGTCTTAAATTACCTCCCCTTTATACTAAGACTGTGGCCCCTGGTTCTGGACTCGCCCAACATTGGGAACATTTTTCCTGCATCTAGCTTGTCCAGTCCTTTTATAATTTTATATGTTTCTAAAAGATCCCCCCTCATCCTAAACTCCAGTGAATACAAGCCTAGTCTTTTCAATCTTTCCTCATATGACAGTCCCGCCATCCCAGGGATCAATCTCGTGAACCTACGCTGCACTGCCTCAATCACAAGGATGTCCTTCCTCAAATTAGGAGACCAAAACTCGACACAATACTCCAGATGTGGTCTCACCAGAGCCCTATACAACTGTAGAAGAACCTCTTTACTCCTATACTGAAATCCTCTTGTTATGAAGGCCAACATTCCATTAGCTTTCTTCACTGCCTGCTGTACCTGCACGCCAACTTTCAGTGACCGGTGTACGCCCAGGTCTCGCTGTACCTCCCCCTTACCTAACCTAACCCCATTGAGATAATAATCTGCCCCCTTGTTTTTGCCACCAAAGTGGATAATCTCACATTTATTTATATTATACTGCATCTGCCACGCATCTGCCCACTCACTCAACCTGTCCAGGTCACCCTGCAACCTCCTAACTTCTTCTTCACAGTTCACACTGCCACCCAGCTTTGTGTCATCCGCAAACTTACTAGTGTTGCTCCTAATTCCCTCTTCCAAATCATTAATATATATGGTAAACAGTTGCGGCCCCAATACCGAGCCTTGCGGCACTCCACTCGCCACTGGCTGCCATTCTGAAAAGGACCCATTCACTCCTACTCTTTGCTTCTGGTCTGCCAACCAATTTTCTATCCATGTCAACACCCTACCCCCAATACCATGTGCTCTAATTTTAGTCACCAGTCTCCCGTGCGGGACCTTATCAAAGGCTTTCTGAAAGTCTAGATACACCACATCCACTGGCACCCCTTCATCTATTTTACTTGTCACATCCTCAAAAAATTCCAGAAGATTAGTCAAGCATGATTTCCCTTTCATAAATCCATGTTGACTTGGACTAATCCTTTTACTGCTATCCAAATGCCCCATTATTACCTCTATAATAATTGACTCCAACATCTTTCCCACCACCGGTCAGGCTAACTGGTCTGTAATTCCCCGTTTTCTCTCTCGCTCCTCTCTTGAAAAGTGGGATAACATTAGCTATCCTCCAATCCACAGGAACTGATCCTGAATCTATTGAACATTGGAAAATGATCACCAATGCATCCACTATTTCTAGAGCCACCTCCCTGAGGACCCTGGGATGCAGACCATCAGGCCCAGGGGATTTATTATCCTTCAGTCCCATTACCCTACCCAATACTATTTCTCGCCTAATGAAAATTTCTTTCAGTTCCTCTACCCACTTAGATCTCTGTCCTCCAGTACATCTGGGAGATTGTTTGTGTCGTCCTTAGTGAAGACAGATCCGAAGTACCTATTCAACTCTTCTGCCATTTCCTTGTTGCCCATAATAATTTCACCCGTGTCTGCCTTCAAGGGACCCACATTTGACTTTGCTACTCTTTTTCCCTTAACATATCTAAAGAAGCTTTTCTCTCCTTCTTTATATTCCTGGCCAGCTTCCCCTCGTACTTCATCTTTTCAGCCCGTATTGCCCGTTTTGTTTCCTTCTGTTGTCCTATGAAAGTTTCCCAATCCTCTGGCTTCCGGCTACTCTTTGCTGTGTATACATCTTTTCTTTTAGTTTTATTCTATCCCTAACTTCTCTTGTCAGCCACGGTTGCCTCGTACTCCCATTAGAATCTTTCTTCCTTTTTGGAATGAAATGATCCTGTGTCTTCTGGATTATGCCCAGAAATTCCTGCCATTGCTGTTCCACCGTCATTCCTGCTAGGATCCCTTTCCAGTCTGCTTTGGCCAGCTCCCTTCTCATGCCTTCATAGTCCCCTTTGTTCAACTGCATCACTGCCACTTCCCATTTAACGTTCTCCTTCTCAAATTGCAGATTAAAACTAATCATATTATGATCACTACCTCCAAGCTGTTCCTTTACCTCGAGTTCTCTTATCATATCTGGTTCATTGGACAACACTAAATCCAGAATTGCCTTTTCTCTGGTCGGCTCCATTACAAGCTGCTCTAAGAATCCATCTCGGAGGCATTCGACAAACTCTCTTTCTTGGGGTCCTGAACCAACCTGATTTTCCCAGTCTACCTGCATATTGAAATCCCCCATCACTACAGTGGCATTACCTTTGTTACATGCCAGTTACATGCCAGTCATGCCAGACATCTAAGAGAAAGTCACAAAAATAGTTTCCACAAGCAATTTTTTGCCTTTTATGCCCATTGGTGTGAAGAAGGGTCCCAACCCAAAACCTCGTTTGTCCCTTTCCCTCCATAGATTCTGCCTGATCTGCTGAGTTCCATCAGCATCTGCAGTCTTTTGTGCCTCTATTTGCCTAACATTTGTTGAAATGTTTCTGCTAAACAGATTACATAGGCAGTAACAATTAATGACCAGGTGTTTTTTGACTGAGAATAAGCTGGCATGGCACTTACTATAGATGTTGTATTTGCACATGTGGCGTAATTTCCTTTAGGAGTTAATTCAACAGTAGCTGGGGATTTGTCAATGTTTTTTCATAAGGAAATACATGCTGGGCCATACCTTGGTAAATGAATCTAGTTTTTGAACACTACAAACCTCCTTCCACAAACTTCTTTCTCCAAGTGTTCTTTCAGAAAGCCTTTGATAAGGTCCCGCACGGGAGACTGGTGACTAAAATTAGAGCACATGGTATTGGGGGCAGGGTGTTGACATGGATAGAAAATTGGTTGGCAGACCGGAAGCAAAGAGTAGGAGTGAACGGGTCCTTTTCAGAATGGTAGGCAGTGGCGAGTGGAGTGCCGCAAGGTTTGGTGTTGGGGCCGCAACTGTTTACCATATATATTCATGATTTGGAAGAGGGAATTAGGAGCAACACTAGCAAGTTTGCAGATGACACAAAGCTGGGTGGCAGTGTGAGCTGTGAAGAGGATGTTAGGAGGTTGCAGGGTGACCTGGACAGGTTGAGTGAGTGGGCAGATGCGTGGCAGATGCAGTATAATATAGATAATGTGAGGTTATCCACTTTGGCGGCAAAAACAAGGGGGCAGATTATTATCTCAATGGGGTTAGGTTAGGTAAGGGGGAGGGACAGCGAGACCTGAGTGTCCTTGTACACCGGTCACTGAAAGTTGGTGTGCAGGTACAGCAGGCAGTGAAGAAAGCTAATGGAATGTTGGCCTTCATAACAAGAGGATTTCAGTATAGGAGTAAAGAGGTTCTTCTGCAGTTGTATAGGGCTCTGGTGAGACCACATCTGGAGTATTGTGTACAGTTTTGGTCTCCTAATTTGAGGAAGGACATCCTTGTGATTGAGGCAGTGCAGCGTAGGTTCACGAGATTGATCCCTGTCATATGAGGAAAGATTGAAAAGACTAGGCTTGTATTCACTGGAGTTTAGAAGGATTAGGGGGGATCTTATAGAAACATATAAAATTATAAAAGGACTGGACAAGCTAGATGCAGGAAAAATGTTCCCAATGTTGGGCGAGTCCAGAACCAGGGGCCACAGTCTTAGAATAAAGGGGAGGTCATTTAAGACTGTGAGAAAAACTTTTTCACCCAGAGAGTTGTGAATTTATGGAATTCCCTGCCACAGAGGGCAGTGGAGGCCAAGTCACTGGATGGATTTAAGAGAGAGTTAGATAGAGCTCTAGGGGCTAGTGGAGTCAAGGGATATGGGGAGAAGGCAGGCACGGGTTATTGATAGGGGACGACCAGCCATGATCACAATGAATGGCGGTGCTGGCTCGAAGGGCCGAATGGCCTTCTCCTGCACCTATTTTCTATGTTTCTATGTTTCTCCAATATTGGCCAAGAGATGATTTGTTTTGAATGGCAGGGAAGGTCCCATCTCTTTTCTTCTCCTGTGGTTATTGTGAAATACATGAAAAGTTGGCTGACACTTGGTGAAACCTGCAAACGATGGGATGCATGAGAGCCGAAGGTGAAAATCAAAAACATGACAGATGGTGAAAATCTGAATTAACAACAGAAAATATTGGAAAAACACAGCTCGGGCACCATTCTTGGAAAGAAACAATGTTAACATTTTGTTAAAGAATAGGGTTCCAGCAAAGACCTTGACCAGGGGTGGGGAACCTGCGGCCTTCTAGGCCATTAAATGCGGCCTTTTGAATTTAATCCAAATTTTTTTAGAACAAATCCTTTTATTTTTATTAGTCTGTTTTTGTTTGTCTTTGATTATTTTAATTTTAATCTTAAAATGAACGTATTTAAAATACTAAAACAGTAAAAGAAGATTCAACAAAATAATCCTCCCTGACTGACGGCCACAATGAAATCATTAGTAAGTCATGAGGGCTATCTTAACAAAATACTGTACATTTTGAAGTATATCTAATTGAAGTTTCTTGGATGCGGCCTTATTAGATTACAGCTAACTTAATGCGGCATTCCAACATGAAAAAGTTCCCCACCCCTGATCTTGACAGAGGTTCTGGCGCTGGGGATTCACTATCATTACCTTTCTCCAGTTAGTCAGATTTTAGGAAATGGAGACACAAGAGACTGAAGATGCTGGAATTTGAGCAAAAAACAAACAGCTGGAGGAACTCAGCGGTCAGCCAGCGGAGGAGGGAAATGAACAAGCAACATTTTGCGGCGGGACCCTCCTTCAAGACTGGAGCAGAGGGGAGAGAGCCCGTCGAAAGAGTTGAGGGGATGGGGTCAGGCAAGAGGTGGCATGTGATCAGTGGATCCAGATATGGAGATTTGCAGATGATTCAGGTGGGGAGGGAATGGTGGAGATGGTCACACTAGGCATCTCTAATTTTGTAGGAAACTCTACTTTGTGACTGAATAAACAGCTATTATATTGAAAACATTTCTAAGGCATTAAGTTAAGATTACTTTTTTTTTGTCAAAAATAGGGGCATGATTATTTTAGCCATATTTAACTGGATTTACAGAGGGTGGGAAGAGGAAATGAGAGGCAGCACTCTTGGTTCTAATTGTTAACCAGTTGTTCCTGCTGCAAAGTAGAAATGTTCGCCGAGAGCATGACAGGGGTTGTCTTCATGTCTCCTGTGGTCGAACATCTTCATTGTGGAGACTCGCTTAGGGAAAATGAATCATGAATCACTGGCTTCAGAAGAGAAAGATAATTTTATTTTATGAATGACAAGAGAAACCCTTTCAAATATCTAAGGAGATTTTATATTTATCTCCAAGTTAGCTTAAAATTATTTAAATATAAATGATGATTTTTTTGCAGCTGATCTTTATCAAATGGTTCACCTTTGTGAGCCAATAATAATAACTAGCTAACTACAAACTTAATTCTGGGAGATATTCTTAAAGGGTGCTGTGATGAGACAAAACTTTGTGTATATTTTATTGTAACACATCACTAGAGTGGAGTGGTTTAGAGTAATCATGGTGGAAGTGGGATATACGGCTTTCTAATTCGTGGACCTAATGTATATATTTTTTCCCTGCTCATTATCTACACATCTACACTGCTTAGAGTGGCACACTACTGAGCTCTGCTTGATGTTTGTGATATCTTGGATGACAATGTAGGTGGGCTGATTAGTAAGTTTGCAGATGACACCAACATTGGCGAAATTGTGGATAGTGTAGGAGGTTGTCAAAAGATTCAACAAATTATAGACCAGTTGGAAATGGCAGAGAAACAGCAGGTAGAGTTAGAACGAACAAGTTTGAGGTATGGCACATTGATGTACAGACGCATCCAGCAGTGCAAGTCCATAGCCGCCTAAGTAACAACACAAGTAAATAAGGTGATAAAGAAGGCAGACGCATCTTGCCTTCATCAGTTGATTTGTTGAGTATAAAAGTCGTGAAGTAATGTTACAGCGGTGTAAGACTATATTTGTAATATGTGTAGTTTCTGGTCTTTCCATTACAGGAAGGATATACATTTTTGGAGAGGGTGCAGAAGAGGTTACCAGGATGTTGCCTCCATTACAGGATCACAAGTTATAGGAGTAGAATGAAGCCATTCGGTCCATCGAGTCCTTCCTCCATTCAATCATGGCTGATCTCTGCCTCCTAATCTCATTTTCCTGCCTTCTCCCCATAACCCTTGACACCTGTTCTAATCAAGAATTTGTCTATCTCTGCCTTAAAAATATCCACCAACTTGGCCTCCACAGCCCTCTGTGGCAATGAGTTCCACAGATAACTACCCTCTGACTAAAGAAGTTCCTCCTCACCTCCTTTCTAAAAGAGCGCCCTTTAATTCTGAGGCTATGACCTCTGGTCCAAGACCCTCCCACCAGTGGAAACATCCTTCCACATCCACTCTATCTATGCCTTATTCTGTAAGTTTCAATGAGGTCGCCCCATAACTTTCTAAACTCCAACGTGTAGAGGCCCAGTGCTGTCAAACGCTCTTCATATGCTAACCGCTCATTCCTGGAATCATTCTTGTAAACCTTCTCTGGACTCACCCCAGAGCCAGCACATCCTTCCTCAGATATGGGGCACAAAATTTGCTCTCAGTACCCAAAATGCGGACTGACCAGTGCCTTATAGAGCCTCAGCTCATTAGAGGATAATAACTATGAGGAAGGATTGGAAAAACTTGAATTGCTTTCTCTGGAGTGTCGGAGGCTGAAGGGCAATCTAATAGTAGTTTATAAAATTATGAGGGTCATAGTCAGGGTAGTCAGTCACTTTTTTCCCAAGTTGGATATGTCAAATTCCAGAGGGTTTAACTTTAATGTGCGAGGATAAAGTTTAAGGGAGGTTTACAATTTTTTTAAACAGAGAAAGGTAGTGCTTGGAATGCATTGTCAGAGGAACTGGTGGAAATAGATAACTTTTGATAACTTTTGACAAAATAGATAATGACTCTAAAAGCAAACTTTTAGAGACATTAGGCAGATGCAGGAATCACGACCATGTACAGGCAGATGTGCAATTTAAACTGGTAGATTGGTTGGCTTTGGCATTGTTGGCCCAACGATCAGTTCCAGTACTCTAGTTTCCTATGATGCATTTTAACATCCCATGGCCTGTTTACTGGCCTTGATCCTGCTTTGAAAACTATTGTTTAGAGGATTTTTCCAAGCTGTATAATTCTATAACTCTAAGACTATTGAAGCCCATTCACAGGACTGCTTGGAAAAATGTTGGCTTCATGCACTGGATATCAAAAGTAATTTGAAGGAATGGAAAGTATGATTTTTATTGCATGAAGTAATGAAAACACTTCCAAGATTACAAGACATCTGCAAGTGCTAATGAAAGAATAATGTAGGACGTGCTTCATTTCACTTTGAGGCATACATTGTGGTTAATCCTGTTCTTCGGGTAAAGCATTCAAGTAAGACACGAAAGGAAGAGGAAGGGCCTGTCCCACTTGGGCGTCATTTACGCGTCACGCAGGTGGTGTGTGAGGATTTTGACCATCCAAAATCCTGGGGCGCCGCGCGCTACCGCGCGTCACTGCATATGCTACCACACCTCACCACGCGCCATGCACGCATCATGCACGCCATGCACGCATCACAACGTGCCAACCAATTTTTAGGATGTCGCATAAATGACGCGCAAATGACGCCCAAGTGGGACAGGCCCTTATGTGGATTTGAACAGTTGCCAATAATGTATATACTGAGAAAATCAAATGGCAAAATTTAAGAGACGTACACGGAAACCCACACACACACATGCGCACACACACACACATGTACACACACGCACCCACACGCGCAGACACACATGAAAACACCCACGCACATGCACACAAGCACACACACACACACACACACACACACACACACACACACACACACACACACACACACACACACACACATACAGACACACACACAGACTCATTCACACACACACAGACACACGCACACAGACTCATTCACATACACACACACACACATACAGACACACACACAGACTTATTCACACACACAACACACACAGACTCATTCACACACACACACACACAGACTCATTCATACACATACATACTCATTCTCACACACAGACACACACACACACACACACACACACACACACACACACACACACACACACACACACACACACACACACACACACACACACACACACACACACACACACACACACACACACACACACACACACACACACACACACACACACTACTAAAATGCCAAGTAACTTCAGAACGTGTTGAATATACAGTGTGTAAAACAAAACGTTTAAAGCCTCCTGTAGAGGCTGCTGGTGCTGAAGCAAAACGTGCTTTAAATAACATCCAACAAACACACTCACCATAGACAGAGCAGTCAGCTCTCTTGAATTATTCAACGGCGCCTGCACTCGGCGCCATCTTGACACCACCCTCTCGCTTCTTGCCATGAACTGGAAATGACGCACTCAGCGCCAGCATGCCGCTAACCGGAAATGACGTCATCGCCGCCATCTTGCAAATAAGCGAAAATCACAGAATGAGCGCCAATTTTGAAATTAAACACAGTCCTGATCTAATAAAATGTTTATTCACGCTTTATTGATCCGAAAACTGTTGCAAGCAAGCCGTTTAAAAGCCAAGCCAATTGGACAAAAACAATTTGCAAGCCAACAAAACACGCTTGCTGAAAGCCCTTTAAAAAGCCAACCCAATTGGGCAAAAACACTTTGCCAGCCAACAAAACACATTTGCTGAAAGCCCTTTAAAAAGCCAACCCAATTGGGCAAAAACGCTTTGCAAGCCAACAAAACACATTTGCTGAAAGCCCTTTAAAAAGGCAACCCAATTGGGCAAACACTTTGGAGTAGACGTGCGTTCAGTGTTATTCGCAGCTCAGAGAGCCGTGACCCTCGTGCTTCCTCCGTCTGACAGAGACTGAGTGAGCCACGACACTTCCGGGTTTTATAGTCCCGCCTCACTCCCCCCAGCAGAAAGAATGGTGAATTTATTTTAAACATTAATATCTCTCTGATTTTTCATCAATGGGAAAAATCCTCCAGTCCAGTCTGGCGGTGGGGGATTCTGAGCAAGGTGCCCAAAAATCACGGCCGTAAGTGGCGGCGTTCTCTCGGAAATCACATCACAGTAAGTCAAAAGCGGTCAAGATCTTACTTTTAGTAATATAGATTTAACAATGTCGACAGTGGCCCAATGTATCAAAGGATAAAATAGACAATGGACAATAGGTGCAGGAGTAGGCCATTCGGCCCCTCGAGCCAGCACCGCCATTCAATGTGATCATGGTTGATCATCCACAAACTGTGGATAATTGGAGGTTATCTGGAATCCTGATGGAGTATGCAAACTAAAGGGGAAGTAGTGCTGGCAGAGTAGCATGCGACCAAATAGTTTTTTAAAAATGGGAGAATAAAGGGAGGGACCACCGTTACGGGAGCTAAGTTTAGTTGGATAAAAGCGAACCACATCAGCAGGGTAAGCATAGCAAAATGAAATTTAAAAGATGTTTATGCACGGAGGGTTTTTATAAAAGAAATGCATTAGTCTTATAGGAATAGGAATACTTTATTGTCACACGTGACTAGGCACAGTGAGATTCTTTGCTTGCAAACACAATGTATACAAATAGCAGCCACCTACGGCGCTGACAAAGTTACAAAGCACGCCGGCTCCCCTTTTGTCCCCCCTCCCCCCCACCACAGCAGTTCCCCCTCGCCGGGTCCTCCATTGTTATTCCACTCCCCCTTATATGCTCCCACAAGAACCACATTTAAAGGGAGGAATGGTTTGAGGAACAGCAGCCCAATATTGGCTTATCTATACCTCAAATTCCTTTTGATGCCAGGTCTCAGTTATGTGCCCAGGGGTATGAGTTCATGGTTTTAACTGCAGTCATTGTGTTGCAGACTAGACTGTCCATATATTGCATGTAGGAAGGAACTGCAGATGCTGGTTTGTACTGAAGATAGACATAAAAAGCTGGAGTGACTCAGCAGCACAGGCATCATCTCTGGAGAGAAGGAATGGGTGCCATTTAGGGTCCGAAACGTCACCCATTCCTTCACTCCAGAAATGCTGTCTGTCCCGCTGAGTTACTCCAGCTTTTTGTGTCTATCTTCTTGTGCATATAGAGTATATCAATGGACACAGAACAATATTACTGTTATTCAATTAATCCATTGTCCGTTAAGATAGGCTCCTGAAGGCAGAATGATATTCAAAACGTGTGACCATCAAATACTTTCAGGACTATCACTATGGAGGTATTCTGCATGAGATAGTAGACCTCATAGACTCAGAACAGGAGCCAAAGACATGCCCATCACTGAAGAGTCCTCAGAGACTCTACCTTCACCTCACTGATGAGCAATGCTCTGATATTCCATGGTTGTCATAGACGCGACATGTGACATTTTGTAGCCACAAATAGCCATGATAGCACTCTCTGAGATATCACTTAGCTCTCAGCTTGCTCACCAGGGGAGCTTTCCCCAAATGGCCGCAGCAGATCTCAGCCATGTCTCCCAGTCTGCTGCTCACCAATGCATCTGAGAGTTCTCCAGGGTGCTACATTTGCAAGGAGATGATTTCATTCCCTCCTGTGTCAGTGAGGAACAGGTGACACTGAGAACACTGGGATTCCCACGAGTGCAGGAACAGTGAGATGGGGAAATCTCACACATGCAGGCGACCAATGGCTGCACTGATGTGTCTATAGGGTCTAATTCATAAACTTTCTCATCAGTGAAGCTTTCCATCTCCTTAATGTGCTGCTTGTTGAATGCCATGTTGAGATTTTTTTTCCTCATGCATACTTCTTGAATGCACATCCAGAGATGAAACTACTGAATGTCAGTAATCAGTCCTGCATGAAGGGATGAATCTTGCAGGGCAAGAGCCATCAACAACTATGCCCATCAACAACTATGGCCAGTTACACAAATACACCGTCCAACCACAGTATTTAACCACAGCAACAGCTCCAAGGTAGCAGCGTAATAAGCCGTTGGGATCGTAAAGGGGAGATTTTGTTGCATGCTTCACTTGGTGCATTGCAGAAGTCATCAAACAGGAGCAGGGATGCAGACACAGGAACTGCAGAAGCTGGTTTACTAAAAGAAACTAATTGCTGGTGTAATTCAGTGCATCAGGCAGAATCTCTGGAGAACATGGATGACATTTCGGATCAGGGCCCTTTCTCAGACTGCAGGTTCCCAACCCAAACCGTCACATCCATATTCTCTAGAAACATAGAAAATAGGTGCAGGAGTAGGCCATTCGGCCCTTCGAGCCAGCACCACCATTCAATATGATCATGGTTGATCATCCAAAATTAGTACCCCATTCCTGCTTTTTCCCCATCCCTTGATTCCTTTAGCCCTAAGAATTAAATCTAACTCTCTCTTGAAAACATCCAGTGAATTGGCCTCCACTGCCTTCTGTGGCAGAGAATTCCACAGATTCACAACTCTCTGGGTGAAAACATTTTTCCTCATCTGATGCTGCCTGACCCTCTCAGTTACTCCAGTAGTTAGTGTCCTTTTTAGCGGCAGAGATGCCACTGTCATGGGCCAGATGATTTATAATATTGCAAACACAAGATTTAATCTGGTGCTGGACGTGGAGCATCAAGGAGACCATAAACCTTAGTGTTGTGTGCAGAGATCGAGGACCAGGAAGAAGTTGAAGGCAGTGGATGCAGGACAGGAAGAGGGAAGCAATGCTGACAGGGGCTATAAGGGACTCCCTGATAGAGAGATGCTTAGTTTAGTTTAGTTTATTGTCACTTGTACTGAGGACAATGAAAAGGTATTTTGTTGCGTGCTCTCCAGTCAGCGGAACGACTATACATAATTACACTCAAGCTGTCCACAGTGTACAGATACAGGATAAAGGGAATAACGTTTAGTGCAAGATATAGTCCAGTAAAGTCCAATTAAAGATAGTCCGAAGGTCTCCATTTTGGGAGATGGTACACAGGACCACTCCCTATTTGTCGCTTGGATGGTTCAGTTGGGAAAGGGGCGAAGAGGGAGAGATCGGGATGAGACTTGTCCTTGATTATGGTGGTGGCCTTGCCATGGCAGTGTAAAGTGTGGATGGAGTCGATGGAAGGGAGGTTGGTTTGTGTGATGGGCTGGGCTGTGCCCATCAATTTATTACGGTCTTGAATGGAACTGTTCCCAAACCAGGCTGTGATGCATAGGGAGGAACTGCTGCAGATGCTGGTTTAAACCAAAGATAGACACAAAATGGAAGGGGTATGTGGAGCAGCCACTTTCTGGACACAAAATGCTGCTGCAACTCAGCGGGACAGGCAGCATCTCTGGAGAGAAGGAAGGGGTGATGTTTCGGGAAGGGTCTCGACCCGAATCGTCACCCCTTCCTTATCTCCAGACATGCTGCCTGTCCCGCTGAGTTGCTGCAGCATTTTGTGTCTATCTTCAGTTTAAACCAACATCTGCAGTTCCTTCCTACTGGAGTACTGTCCCCTCCATGACAACCATAGTGTGTTTCCGTTTTGTTGGTGTCTTGTGGAGTGTGCCTTTTAGAGCTGATTTCCTTCCCTGAATGCTCTCCATCTCTCAAATTCAGAACTTCCTGAAAATGCTCGATTCTGGGTACAAGCAACTCTAACCCTGTTCCACACTGGATTTTGGGCAGTTAGGTGATTTTTATTTGTTCATCTCATACGTGCACTGAATTGAACAATGTTTTTGCTAAAATGTTAAAATGTTGCTATCCAGTTTTCAGGCATAACGTTTGCACATAAAATAATTTATTCTACTATTATATTGGGAGTCTTAAATTAGATGGTGATATTATCAAAATAGGTGATAAAAGATTTTATGGAATATATTCAGTATTTTTGTTCATATTCATATTTCCTATGACATGGAAGAAGGCCATTTCGCCGAGCAGATTAATGCCAACACTCAGAACAATAGACCAAACCCATTTCTACCCTATTTCCCTGCAACCCATCCTCTCATCTTAACACTGATTAACATCCTCTGATTCACTCACCAGCCACCTAAACCAGGGGTGAGTTATGGTATCCAACTAACCTACAACCTGCACATCTTTGGGATATGGGGGAAAACTGGAGCAATGGAGGACAATCCACACATTCACAAGGAGAACATACAAATCCATATGGACAGCACTGGAGATCAGGATTGAACCAGGGTCTCTTCTTTCTTCTTCTTCTTCTTCTTCTTGCGTATGGCCTGCACAGCCTAAACCAGGGTCTCTGAAGCCACTGTTCAAATATTCCCTAAAACTTTAAGGCAAAGATTACGCAATATTTTACAAAGCTTTTCAGTATTAATCTTACATTGATTTGAACCATCTTTATAGGAATATAAGCTGTTTGAATGATATTCATTTTGGTCTTGTCCACTGTCAAGTAAATGACTCACTGAAGGTTAAACTATCTGTATGTTTGAGGGGGATTGGCAGAGACTGGGAAACTGACAGAAGACATGACTTTTTAATATTTAACACCTCCCATGTTCTAATCTTTTATCTTCACTGATTTTTTCAAAAAATTGCTTCTTGCTTTGACACTAGCTTGTGAGCAGTGGTGGGCAGCTATGGCATTCCTGTGATAACACATTAAAACTCATAATGTGTCCATGAGAAAAAAATCAGTGCCATCAAAGATGAACCGATGCACCTGTACATTTAGTATAAATAGTATGCTTCGGGATCGGACATATTACAGACAACTCACCAACCATAATATTTTTAAACCACATGGTTGAGCCTAAAAACACAGTGCAGCATTTGTATGTTTACATAAAAAGGTTAAAAAAAGGGATCAAAATAATATGTTTGCAAATAAGAACAAAAACCATAAATGCTTTTTTGGCCTTGCTTTATTTCCATTTTTTCCAGTGGGTTAACATGGCATAAACTGTTTCCTTTTTAAAGTCCAAAGGCACCCTGTCAGCCACTGTTTCAATCTATTTTGAAGATTTCAGCAGCTTTATTTCCTATCTGATTTAGCATCAGGGATCCGTATGGCAGATGGGATTTGATGCAGTGTGCATCTGGAAACTGGGTCTTCAAGATATGCAAACAGGCAAGGCACAGTAGTCAAATCCAAGTCAGCATTGCGCACAAATCCCACAATCCCACATGAGACAACCATTTGACATATCATTTGCAACTTTTGCCTGCTTGCATCATTCTTGGTCTGTCAGAAGCAACTTTCTTCATTTAAATCTACTTGACATGCCAGGAAAACGGAATCACCATACAATTTACTGTCCATGTGCTGCACTTGTGATTTAAGAGATCATTTGTTACTTTTCTACATGATTGTTTTCTTTGTTATTTTTATTTATTTATTTATTTTAAATACGGGTTTATTTATTCCTATCAATCCAAGATTTCAAAAGAATAAATTACATGCAAATTACTGTACACAATAATTACAGTCACTGCTTGTCAATCCCCTATGAAAATAATTTTGGAATGACTTGGTGTAGAATCATGTCCAAAGATTTTTTCTGTCATAAATCCTTGTTAATTTTGTTACATTTAGCTTTAGATTAAGAGCAGGTTGAGGTTGATATTGATAAAACCCTGTGATTTTCTGTTCTGAATGAGGCTGGGGTCGTGGTCTTTTCTCGTGCAATGGACATCAGTGGTTCTATGTCTTAAAGCCTAATCACTGGTGCCTATTAAATTTAGGTTTCAGATATTGCTGGAGGTAGAACTGATTATCATAGTGAATGAAATACTTGTTTGGCTCATTCCCAGGGGGCAAAAAGTCATTCTTCAAGGTGATGCATCTCATTTGAGGAATCCATTAACAATTGAAAGGAGTTAAAAATACATGTGAACTCCCAGTGAGGCAGAACCAAGTTTGTCTGGTGTGTATTCACAATAACAGCGACTGACTCTTGCCTTATCTATGTTAAGTAAATAGTGCAATGGATGGCTGCTTTCCGCAATGCATGAACCTTAATTTACAACTCCGATGTGGCAGGTAGATCATAGCTGCTTAGCAAATATTTAGGATTCAATGCACCAGATAGGATTTTACTGTGATTGTTTCATGGCATGGTTCGAAGGAACATGAGCAAAAGATAAGCCTTGCTACACCAAAGGTCAAGTTTGCAATTAAAATTAACTTCTTGCTTCTATATCTAATCACAGGGAAAAGAAATTGGATAAATATTTAAAGACACAGCCACATTTGACTTGGACCAATCCTAAAATATTACAAAAGCTAGTCCATTAAGTCTGCATCAGTTTCATGAACAAAAGCAGACTATGGGACGATAATCTTATCAGACGTCACATTCTAAATACAGAGGATGTGCACAAAAAACACATTTTCATATTATTGCCAGGCGTATATCTGCATGGAGCTGTCTGACAAATATCATAGGACTATTTCTCCTGTATTGGGCTGACAATATTTTCTGAAGCAGTAAGATGATTTCATATATTAATCTTCACTTCCTAACGTTGTGAAACTTATCAACATTTTTGAATACTCTTATAAGAGTTAATCTGACACTGCTCACTATATATATATATTGAAAATAAGTGACTATTTCCTATGCCATCCTTGTGTGGTACGATTGCACTCAGAGATTGTGAGTTAACGTGATGAAATTCAACATTTGAATGAAATAAGTAAAATATTACTTTTTCCCCTGTCGGATTTTCAAGAGCAATGAGTGATGTAAGAAGATTGAAAACAAATTTCATACACTGTAGCCAGACACACTCAGATTTATCTTGCAAGTAAATTTGCAAATGTTTGAGCATTGCGCACAAGATTCTATCCGAAAAGTTAATGAAATTCTGTTGCACCTTTTCTCCTTGTGCAAATGCTAAGCGTTGCAAGGTGAGATCAAGCTTTAACTGGGGATGTATCTTTGAAGAGACAAGGATCTGCAGGTGCTGGTTTACACAAAAGGACATAAAGTGTTGGAGTAACTCAGTGGGTCAGGCAGCATCCCCGGAGAAAATGGATACGTTTGTGATGATGTTTCAGGTTGGGGCTGTTCTTCAGGTAAGGTGTACATGGGTGTACATACCTGTTCTTCAGGTTATAGGTGTACATAGTCGAGATTTGGGGGGGGGGGGGGGGAGGGGGAGTTGATAGGCAGATGATTGGAACAAAGGCCAGAGATAAAGGCAGAAGGTGTGAGAGGAATGAAGAGTTGCAAAATGCTGGAGTAACTCAGCGGGAATTGTTAGGCCAGGGGAAAATAATATATGTGGAGGTGGCAGGGGAAGGCAAGAAATAGGTGAGAGTACAGATGGGGCACATGGGAGAGGAGGTGTAGCGACAGGTGTTGCATTTCCTGCGGTTGCAATCAAATGTATCTGGGGAGAGGTGGTTTGGGTGGGATGAGTGAACCAGGGAGTTGCAGAAGGTAGCCGGTCTCTGCAGAAGGCGGAAAGGGGTGGAGATGGGACGATGTGAATGGTGGGGGGATGACCTTGGAGGTGATGGAGATATTGGAGGATGATGTGTTGGATGCGGAGGCTGGTAGGGTGAAATGTGAGGACCAGCGGAACTCTCTCCTCAGATGGAAACAAAATACTGGAGCAATTCAGTGGGTCAGGCAGCCTGTCTGGAGAAAAGGAATAGGTGACATTGTGGGTTGAGACTCGTCTTCAGTGAGAACTGAACCACGGGACATAGAGGAGACGTGGGCAAGAGGTCCATCTATGACAGAAGGGGGCAACTACGTTTTCTACCGGAAAGCCCCATCTTGGAGCCAGATGCAACGGAGATGGAGGAATTGAGAGTATGGCGTCTTTGCAAGAAGCAATGTGTGGGTAGTGTAGTCCAGATAACGGTGGGAGTCATGGGATTTATAGAAGATGACAGTCGATATTCTGTCCCTTGTGATGGTGACAGAGGGATCAAGAAAGAGAGATCCTTTGTCTCCTATGGTTCTGTTCTTGTCCCCCCCCCCACCCCCAGATAGGACAAGGATAGAGTTCCTCGGATCCTCACCATCCCATCAACCTCCGCATCCAACACACCAATATTTCCGTCACCTCCCATGTGATCACACCGTCAGTCACATCGTTCCATCTCCACACCTTTCCACTTTCTGCAGAGACCACTCCCTCTGCAACTACCTGGTCCACTCATCCCTACCCATGCGAACCATCCCCCTCCCCAAGTACTTTCCCCTGCAACCACGGTAGAGGAAGCACCTGACGCCGTACCTCCTCCCTCACCTCCATCCAGGGACCCCAGCAGTTCTTCCAGCTGAGACAGAGGTTCACGTGCACCTCCTCTATCTGCATCTACAGCACCCGGTGTTCCTGATATGGCCTCCTGTGGGACCAGGGAGAGAGTCAGCAACCGGTTTCATGAACATTTGGGCTTGTCCACTGAGGCCTCTTGGATCTCCCAGTTCCTAACCATTTTAACTCCCCTTGCCATTTCCATACAGACCTTTCTGTCCAGGGCTTCCTCCATTTCCAGCATGAGGCCACAAACAAAATGGAGGACCTGCACTTCATTTTCTGCTTGGGTAGCTTACAACCCAACAGTATGAATACTGAATTCCCCAATTTTAGATAACCTCGAACAACACCTCCTCACCTCCTCCTCTCCTCCTCCTCTCCTCCTCCTCTCCTCCTCCTCTCCTCCTCCTCACCTCCTCACCTCCTCCCCTCCCCCCCCCCACTTCCCTGTGCCCCCACCTGACTCCCACCTATTTATAACCTCCTCCTACATTCCTTACTCTGGTTTCACAATTCGCACCTGTCTCACACCTTCTGCTTTTATCGCTGGCCTTTGTATCAACCATCTGCCTATCAAACCCCCCCCTCGCTTGTTTCCACCTATTACCTGCCATGCTTTGCCCTGCCTCTCCTCTCTTCTGCATTTTCCCCTCCCTCCACCACCCCCCCCCCCCCCACAACTCCAGTCTGAAGAGGGGACCCGACCCGAAACGTCACCTATTTTTGTTCTGCAGGACTGTTACCTGACCCACATAGTTACTCCAGCACTTTGTTTCCAGATCTATATTTGAAACTGGTTTCACACAAGCCACCTCCCACATATAGCAGAAAGAGTCTATTTTTCCCTTTTCAATAAGTTTTGTTGACTTATGGATAACAAAAACAGCCACCAGGATATTAAGGTGCGTTTGGTCAAGAATGGAGTATAAATTCTCAACTGAATTCAATATCGAGGCAATTTTTTAATATTGTGGAAATAAAGAGGTTCAGCCAATTCTTGAAGTAGGCTCAATAAGCATAAGGCAGAGTGCAAATTCCAGAGTGCTACCTGATGCATGCACTGAACTGGAATCTAAAGGTACATTTTGACCAGACGTTAGCGTTCACTGTAAAAATGAAATGTTTATTTGAAGTACAATTAATTAAGACTGATTATTTTCCTGTACCTATTGTGCAGTAAATGCAACAAACCTTTTTTCACATCAATAGTCAATATTCTTGAAAGCACATATTATTCATGAATGCAAGTGGAATATATGCATGAGGAAAAGAAGATACCCGTGATAAATTAATGTCAACAGGACTTAAGGGATGAAAGTGTGTCACGTGACTGAACACTAGGAAAAATCAGAGCTAAGAGGATGAACAGCAGAACCAAATATCAAATGGGTTCAAAAGATTGTCATGAAATGAAAGAGAAATGAAACAGAAAAGCAATGGGAAATCTTTTTTCAACAGAAGGGGAAATATTACAGGAAAATCTATCAGAGATGCTCAAATGTATACACCAATAATCATTTTATTTTCTCGCCAATATCAGCTGATATGTTTAACTGACAAGATTCTAAGTATTAAGCAAATCATGCAATATTTGCAAGGTGACTGTGCAAAATAAAAACAAGACATGCAAAATATGAATGGTAAGGAATACACTGCAATATCGTCCTGTCAATGCTCATTATAGACTTGAACAGTCATGTTACTAACTGTGCCTCACATCTATTTGCGGGTTTATGAAAGATTCACTATTAAACTTCGGAAGATTCAAGATTCAAGATTCAAGAGAGTTTATTGTCATGTGTCCCAGATAGGACAATGAAATTCTTGCTTTGCTTCAGCACAACAGAATATTGTAGGCATAAATAAATACAGAACAGATCAGCGTCCATATACCATTGAATATATATATATACACACATAAATAAGCATATAAAGTGCAATAGGCTATTAAAGTTCAGATTTTTGTTTGAGTTGAGTTTAATAGTCTGATGGCTGTGGGGAAGAGGCTGTTCCTGAACCTGGATGTTGCAGATTTCAAGCTCCTGTACCTTCTACCTGAAGGCAGCAGAGAGATGAGTGTGTGGTCAGGATGGTGTGGGTCCTTGATGATGCTGCCAGCCTTTTTGAGGCAGCGACTGCGATAGATCCCCTCGATGGTAGGGAGGTCAGAGCCGATGATGGACTGGGCAGTGATTACAACTTTTTGCAGTCTTTTCCACTCCTGGGCACACAAGTTGCCAAACCAAGCCACGATGCAACCGGTCAGCATGCTCTCTAGTGTGCACCTGTAGAAGTTCGAGAGAGTCCCCTCGACATACCGACTCTCCGTAATCTTCTCAGGAAGTAGAGGCGCTGATGTGCTTTCTTTATAATTGCATCATTCTGGGACCAGGAGAGATCTTCGGAAATATGCACGCCCAGGAATTTGAAGTTCTTGACCCTTTCCACCATCGACCCGTTGATATAAGCGGGACTGTGGGTCCCCATCCTACCCCTTCCAAAGTCCACAATCAGTTCCTTGGTTTTGCTGGTGTTGAGAGCCAGGTTATTGTGCTGGCACCATTTGGTCAGTCGGTCGATCTCGCTTCTATACTCTGACTTGTCTCCATCAGTGATACGTCCCACAACAGTGGTGTCGTCGGTGAACTTGATGATGGAGTTTGCAATATGACCGACTACGCAGTCATGAGTATAGAGTGAGTACAGCAGGGGGCTGAGCACGCAGCCTTGAGGTGCTCCAGTGCTGATTGTTATCGAGGCTGACCCATTTCCACCAATACGAACAGACTGTGGTCTGTGAATGAGGAAGTCAAGGATCCAATTACAGAGGGATGCGCAGAGACCCAGTTCTGAGAGCTTGGTAACCAGCTTGGAGGGGATGATTGTATTAAATGCCGAGCTGTAGTCAATGAATAACAGCCTGACATATGAGTTTTTGTTGTCCAAGTGATCCAGAACGGAGTGGAGAGCCAGCAAGAGTGCGTCCACTGTTGATTTGTTGTGGCGGTAAGCGAACTGCAGTGATTCCAGGTTTTTGTCGCGGTATGAGTTGATTTGCGCCATGATTAGCCTCTCGAAGCACTTCATCACCACCAACGTTAGTGCCACTGGTCGATAGTCATTGAGGCACGTCACCTTGCTCTTCTTGGGCACCGGTATTATTGATGCCCTTTTAAAGCAGGTGGGAACCTCAGACCTCAGAAGTGAGAGGTTGAAATTGTCCGTAAAAATTCCAGCCAGTTGGTCCGCACAAATTTTCAGAACACAACCGGGTATACCATCAGGTTCAGGCGCTTTCCGAGGGTTCACCCCCCTGAAGGATTTTCTGACGTCGACATCTGTGACTGTGACCGAAATACCATCACGGCGAATGGGGGCTCGGGAAGGCACATCAGTGTTCTCCCTATCAAAGCGTGCGTAGAACGCACTGAGGTCGTCAGGGAGTGATGCTTCGCTGACATTTGAGCTGCCTCCTGATTTCGCCTTGTAGGAGGTGATGGCATTCAATCCCCGCCACAGTTGCCGAACATCCGTCTCATCCTCCAGTTTGGAGCAAATGTCCCTCTTGGCCTTTTTGATGGCCTTACCAAGGTCGTATCTGGACCTCTTGTAGACCTCTGTATCTTCGGACATGAATGCCCGGTGTCTCATCTTCAAAAGAGTGCGGATCTCATAGTTCAGCCAAGGCTTCTTTTTGGAAAACACTCGGAAGGTTTTTGTTGGGATGCAGTCCTCCACACATTCTTTATGAAGTCTGTAATGACTGTGGCGTATTCGTTCAGGTCCGTAGCCGAGTCCCTGAACATTGCCCAGTCTACAGACTCCAAACAGTCCTGGAGTTGTTCCTCTGCCCCCCCCCCACCCCGACCAGCTCTGTACTGTCCTCACCTCTGGGGGTGCGCTCTTCAATTGCTGCCTGTAGGCAGGAAGAAGCAGCTCCGCGGTATGGTCAGGTTTACCAAAGTGAGGGCGAGGGATAGAGCGATAGGCATTCTTGATGGTGGTGTAGCAGTGGTTGAGGGTGTTTGGCCCTCTGGTGCTGCAGGAGACATGTTGGTGGAAGTTAGGCAGCGATTTCTTAAGGTTGGCTTTGTTAAAATCCCCGGCTATGGTGGTAAATGCCTCGGGGTAAGCCGTCTGGTGCTTATTGACCATGGCATGCAGCTCCCCCAGTGTCAGATGGACATCAGCCTGGGGTGGGATGTAGACCGTGGTCAGGATGAAGGAGGTGAATTCCCTCGGTAGGTAGAAGGGACGGCACTTCACAGCCAGGTGTTCCAGGTGTGGCGAGCAGGAGTTGGATAGGGCTGCCATGTCTGAGCACCACGAAGAGTTGACCATGAGGCAGACGGCCCCCTCCTCTCCCTTTCCCAGATGCCAGTGTACGGTCCATGCGATGGATGGGGAAACCATCAGGCTGGACCGCTGAGTCTGGGGAGCTGGGGATGAGCCATGTATCTATGAAACAGAACACAGAGCATTCCCTCAGCTCCCTTTGGTAAAGCAGCCTTGCTCTTAAGTCCTCCACTTTATTTTCAAGGGACAGTACATTGGCCAGAAGGATGGTAGAGAGAGGGGGTCGAAGTCCCCTGCGCTTCAGTCTGACCTGGTCCTGCCCGTCGGCCACATTTCCAGACACAATGGAGGCCTCCCCGCAGTTTCCAGGTACTGTACTTACTTTACCTGCTGTTTCTGCGAACCTGCGCTGGTACGGGGATTCCCTCACAGACGGCAGCTCCAGCTCCGTTATGATTGGGGATTCCCTCACAGACGGCAGCTCCAGCTCCGTTGCTCCTGGAAATCATGCTCGTCGGCTCCGGGCGGCTTCCCGGTATTTCCAGGTACGGTACCTGTGATTCCCAGTCGGGTTTTCTCCAGCGATCCAGGGAACGCTTGCAGTTGGAGGCTCCCGCAGCTGCGGAAGATCGCGAAATCGCTAGTGCCTTCAGATGCACTAGCAGCTTGTCCGTTACGGTGCCGATTTCTGCCGTTTTTCTGATCCAGGTAAGTTGATTGTAGCTGTAAATTATCCTCTTCTGTTAGGCTGTTGGCAAAATGTCGCCACAGGTAGGCGCCATCTTTTATTTCTTATGAGACTATTGGCTCTTCTTATGGAAGAGGCAATTTGCTCAAAGAAGACCAGGAAGACAGGATGTACAGAAATGAATGCTGACCCAAGCATTACAAAGATTGAATCTTGAGGAAAGCCAGGTAATTTCAACAAGAATGTGGAAGAACAAAATAGGAGAAGGGATGATGAGGTTTTGCACTAGATGTTAAAAAGATGCATATTGCTCTGGTTGGCTCAACCTGCTGTGCTCATGTAACTGGAGGTAGACAAAAATGCTGGAGAAACTCAGCGGGTGCAGCAGCATCTATGGAGCGAAGGAAATAGGCAACATTTTGGGCCAAAACCCATCTTCAGACTGGAGGGGTTTGGGCCCGAAACGTTGCCTATTTCCTTTGCTCCATAGATGCTGCTGCATCCGCTGAGTTTCTCCAGCATTTTTGTCTATCTTCAATTTTCCAGCATCTGCAGTTCCTTCTTAAACAACGTGCTTATCTAACTGCCTGCTGTGCCAAGGTCAAACCCAGTTGGCTCGGGGAGATGTGATCTCAAGAGAAACAATGTGGAGAACTGTGGAACTGGTAAAACGACTAGGGAGGAGAAAGGCTTGAAGCAAAGTAGCAGGGGGGAGAGGAGAAATCAGTGGGAAATCCAGGTGAGACACAGGGGAGAGAGGGGCAGGGGAGAGAAGGGTGGGGGGGGGGAGAGAAAGGTGGGGATGTGGATGGTTACTTAGGGTTACCTAAAGTTGAGAATTCAATGTTCATACCACATTGGGTTGTAGGCTACCCAAGCAGAATATGAGGTGCTGTTCCTCCAGTCCGCTGTGGCCAGCTCAATGCCTCCTGTTCCCAATTCAATACCTACTCTTCTTGGAGTGACATTAAAGGCCATTGCAATATTGGGTATGGCATCAAGGAGGAAACTAGCCATACATGTAACAGGAATAATACAATTATTAACGGAGATGTTAACCTACATACAGTTTTTTATTTGTAAAAAAATTTGAAAACCATGTATCATTTTCCTTCCACTTCCCAATTATGCACCACTTTGTGTTGGTCTATCACATAAAATCCCAATAAAATACATTTACGTTTGTGGTTGTAACGTGACAAAATGTGGAAAAGTTCAAGGGGTATGAATACTTTTGCAAGCCACTGTATAGTTAGGATGAATCAAATGTAATGTGATAAGATGATAGATATATTAATGGAATGTTTCCATTAGATGCTTCATAACATGATAAGGAAGGAAAGGCTTATTTTGGATGTCATTTTGTGTAAATTTTGTACCATTGAGTCTGCAGAAAGGTCACGAGCCAAAACACCACCTATCTATGCTCTCCAGAGATTCTGCCTGACCCGCTGAGGTACTCCAGCACTTTTGTGTCTTTTTTTGTAAACCAGCGTCTGCAGTTCCTTGTAACTCAGATCTTACCACTCACCTATATACCAGGGGGAAATTTTAGAGTGTCTCATTAATCAACCACACTTCTTTGAGGAAACTGAAAGACCCAGTGGAAACCCTGGTCTCAAGGAATATAGCCAAATTCCACACAAGCAGCACACAAGGTTAGAAGTGAACCTGGGTTTCTGGCTCTGTGAGGCAACAGCTTCATTATCCTTGAGTTATTTTACCAAACACCATTGATTTCAGCTCAGTCCTGTCATTGTCAATGTGTTTGTTATGCAATAGGGATGGGCCGGGGTTTGGTTTTAAAGTTTTAAAGCTTCCATTTCTATCAGGAACTTGTTATAGAACAAGATAGAGCCAAAATGCTGGAATAATTCAGCGGAACAGGCAGCATCCCTTGAGAGAAGGAATGGGTGACGTTTCGGGTCTCTACTAAGGACGGTTCCTCACCTACCTGGACTCTACTAATGCAGTTCCTCGCCTACTTGTTATAGAACAATGCCATTTGCCATTAGGGCACCTTGAGTCAATCTATACTGTGGAGCTCACACTGATAGTGGCAAGCATGGATAGCTGTACAAGGCAACATTTTGCTTTGTCTCTGTGGGGTGTACAATGGCGTAGTGCTGGAGCTGCTTCCTTACAGCACCAGAGACCTGGGTTCAATCCTGACTACGTGTGCTGTCTGTACGGAGTTTGTACTTTCTCCCTGTGACCACGTGGGCTTTCTCTGGGTGCTCCAATTACCTCCCACACTCCAAAGCTCATAAACCTCTGTTTGTAGGTTAATTGGCTTTGGTATAATTGTAAATTGTCCCTAGTGTGTAGGATAGTGTGAGTACGAGCTGATTGCTGGTCGCCGCGGACTTGGTGGGCCAAAGGTCCTGTTTCCGTGCTGCATCTCTAAAGTTCAAAGTCTTGATCTGATATAAATATCATTCCTCACCTTTTGCCCACAGATGTATGAAACCACTGGCTCTTGAGGCAATGTATTTTTGAATGGGGGGCAGAATGGAGAAAATGAAAGAAATTGTCTCCATCCCATAGGTGTACCTTCAGATACCAAGGCTACTGTGACATCAAAGTCTCAGGTCCTGGAATTGTTTTCGTAAACCACTTTTTCTTTATCTTTATCCACCTTTAAACCCCTTCTTTGAAACAACCTCTTTAACCAGGCTTGGTTAGATGAGAACGAATGTATTTATGGGATTTACTGAGACATTTTGTTTGATTATCCTCCTCCGAAATGCTTTTCGACATTGAAGGTGATAAGTAATACAAGTTGTGTTGTGGCTGCTGCTTTGGCAACCCATTGGCAGTGAGAGCAAGCCGTCATTCTTAGAGAGATTAATGTCATAATGATGTCTGCATAAAGCATCACTCCCGAGCTGCCAGAGCAAAATACTTACTTGCTTGTGTGGGAATGAGTGAAGAGGGGTTGGGAGGAAATATGTAAAATCTACTTGGCTCTCATCTGTAATTTTGGGAGGTCAGTCTCTTAATGCTTTTCATCTCGTGAGCTATATCTATTTATGTTTGGCTCATCCTCCCAGAAGAGCTCAGAATTTTTAAAAAAAATTCTGAGTTTTGTCCTGCCTGTGTTTATTGCTTGGTTTTGGGTTTTGGCTCATCGTTCAAGCAGTAAAGCCATTTAGATATGAGGTAAGCCGAGGGGACATCTGGGCAATGACATACATGTGTTGAAGTTCTAGTTCATCCCCGGCACTGTCATGTGAATGCATAATATAGCTAGATTGTATTACAGTACTCTTAAATCTGAATCCCTTTGAAGATGTGAGTATTTTCAGATGTGTGTCTCATAGATGTGCATGGGTAGCAATCTAAAATATTGAGCGAGAGCTTCGTGATGGCCAGCTATAAATGTCTGGAAACACTTTGTACCATGAATATGTGGGCTGTGTACCTGTAAATGAAACAATCCGGGAGACTCACAAAGTCTCTATTCGGCATGCCTCACCCTTGAGCTCCAGCCCTCCAGTCCTGAAGGAACACATCAGATCAGTCTGAAGAAGGGTCTCGACCTAAAACGTCACCCATTCTTTCTCTCCAGTGATGCTGCCGATCCCTGCTGAGTTACTCCAGCATTTTGTGTCTATCTTCAGTTTAAACCAGCATCTGCAGTTCCTTCCTACACATCGGATTTTATTTTGCTTCCTCTCTCTCGCATCAGCAAACACCGTCTATGTAGCCGTTGACCCTAATAGAAACTTTTATTTCAGCTCAAGCAGCTTATTATAAATTTGGTAAAAAACGTCAAAATATTTTCTGATATTTTTGAAAAAAGAAGCAAGGTTTCTATACCTATGTTCAGGTGGCCATCTTGAACTGGGCCTTTAATGACCTTCACCTCGACTGTCTCTCTGATCAGCCCCCAACCTCAGGCACAAAATGGACCAGGTTAAATCCGATTATCTAAAATGTGCCAACTGTTAAGTTTCCATCCTGCTGGAAGTTGAGGAAAACTGTGGAAAAGCTTGCCTCACATTGGCTCCGGATTATTAGCTGAGGAAATACAAAACCTCACCCTACATGGAACAGTGTCTAAAACCAAATTGGAAAACTACAAAATGTATACAAAACTGAATTCATTCCACGGTCCTAAAAAATAAAAGATATTTGCACACTTAAGAGTTTCAATGTGTCTGAATAAACCTTTCAAGTTTTACTTTAATGTCACGGGGAGGGAGATTTTAACTCTATCCACCTGGCAGAAACTAGGCTGGTGGGCAGTTAAAATGCCCCAGGTTACATACCTGCCAGAAAGCCATCTGGTTCCCACTGTACCTAATTTTAATGGGTGCTTCTGGATGGGCAGCCACATCGAATTAAAGATCGCAGACCACATATGTTTATCAGGTACAAAGAAATCATACATCCCCAAGAGCGATTCTAAGCTCACCGTGAGCAACACAGCTGCAAAAAGCTTCTCATCATGTGAAGGCCAATGCGAAGGGGAGCAGAAACCTGAAGGGGCCCAGCAAGTATGTTTTTTTTTAACACTCTGGCTCAAGGTGGAACAGGTATTCTCTCTGCTGCTTCACAGGGAAGAGTTAGACCTCACTTCACCAGATCTTCCCCTTCCCACTGCAAGACCATTGTGGTGCCTAAGCATCTCCTTTCCTGCACTTATCTCTGTGTGGATAGATGCCCTAATTTGCCAAAGGCCCACATTCATCTTCCAACTATGAAGAGTGAGGAGCGACTGCACATGTGATGAAGAAGCATAGCAGCTAAATTACCCTGGTCTTATACTGCTGGCACAATTCAGAAACTTCACTGAAACCTGCATTTTTCTAGCTGAAATTATGATTATGTTTTATTTATGAATGGTCTTGTGTTTTTGCATGCAATTTGCTCTTTGTCTTAAATTGACTACATTGAAAAGGCCACTGCAATGTTTCAGAATCAGTGGTTTAGTACTGAGAGGTGTATAAAATCATGGGAGATAGGTAGGGTGCATGCATTGAGTCTGGGTAAGGAATCAAGAACCATAGGAGGTAGGTGTAAAGTGAGAGGGACAAGATTAAATAGGAACTTGAGGGGAAGCTTTATCACTCAGAGGGTGGTCGGTAAATGGATCAAGCTGTTAGGGGAAGTAGTTGGGACAGGTACTATAACAGGATTTAATGGACACTTGGACAGTTAGATGGATAGGAAAGGTTTAGAGAGATATGGGCCAACCACAAGCAAATGGGGCCAGCTTAGATGGGGCAAATAAGGACAAGGATAAATTGAGATTGTATGCCTCTAAAATCATATGGCGGATGCCACTCTTCATGACAGCACTGGTTGAAATAACCATGGCATTACCCTTGTAGAGAAACAAAATCCATAGAACAGAGCAGGCAGCTTAAAACTGGATGTCCCTGGAGCACTGAGGAACAGCAGCTGCAGTATAAATGTACACCACCACAACTTAATTGCCCAGCCTATCCTTCTCCAGGAGAACATAAAAACGAGGTGCCAATCTACTGAATTTACAACACGGGACCTCATGCAAATGAAATGGCAATTTATGAGTTATGAGAAGCATTGAATGGGTGAACTGTCAGTACCTTTTTACCAGGGTGAAAATGTCAAAGACTAGATGGATAGCTTTAAGGTGACAGGGGCAAAGTTTAAAGGAGTTTAAAGCTCCGCATTCTAGTTTTTTACACAGAGGGTGCTGAGTGCCTGGAATGCGCTGCTTCGGGGTGGTCATAAGTGATAGGAGTAGAATTAGGCCATTTGGCCCATCAAGTCTACGTCATTCAATCATGGGTGATCTATCTCTCCCTCTTAACCCCATTCTCCTGCCTTCTCTCTATAACCTCTGACACCAGTACTAATCAAGAATCTATCTATCTCTGCCTTAAATATATCCACTGATTTGGCCAAAATTCCACAGATTCGCCACCGGCTGACTAAAGAAATTTCTCCTCATCTCCTTCCCAAAAGAACATCCTTTAATTCTGCGGCTTTGACCTCTAGACCTAGATTCTCCCACTAGTGGAAACACCCTCTCCACATCCACTCTATCCAAGTGGTGATGGAGGCAGAGATGGTAGTGGCATTTAAGAGGATTTTGGATGGACACATGGGTATGTGGGGAATAGAGGAATATAGATTATGTGCAGGCAGATATGAGTAGGTCTTGGCATTATATTTGGCACGGACATTGTGGGCCGAAGGGCCTGCTACTGTACTGCACTGTTCAGTGTTCTAAGTCCAGCAGAATCTCCCTCCCACTGCTGCCGTGAAAAAAGGGGCCAGTCCCACTTGCCGATTTTTTTCGGCGACTGCCGGCGTCATTGACTGACGCATCAGGGTCGCCGAAAGATTTTGAACATTTCAAAATCCAGCGGCGACACAAAAAAAATGTTGCGACACTTGAGGAGATACCGCGCGTCAATACGTCGTCACGCCGCGACCATAGGCGACTTTTTCAGTGACCTGATACGTCAGTCGATGACGCCGACAGTCGCCGATAGATTCGCCACGTGGGACAGGCCCTTAATGCTCTGTTTGCATTAGAGGTGAGGTAGGTGCCCTGAAAATGGAAACTCATCCCATCCACACACAGCAGCTGCTGCCTGTTTGGCAATGCTGTGCCACACGCAGAATACTTTGACACCAAGCACCCTGGGGAGTCCAGCTGTCTTGTCCCAGTATAACAGCTGTTGGGGCTGAAGCTAAAAGTGTCAGAACTCAGCTGCTCCATCACACGTCAGGCACTGTATGCTCCCAGTTTAACGTCGTATTGACACTGTGTGGCAGCCTGGGTGGACGCGGAGCTGTAAAATTCCAGGACTGTCATTTTAATTGCCGCAGACTGAATAGTCATGACAGTGGACTGCAGAGCCTTGTCATGAAGCCAGCGCCATTCTCGGAGAGGCGCAGCCATTGATTGCAGCAGTGCTGAGGTTGGTCGCTGTTTGACCTTAGAGTTTAGAGAGATGCAACGTGGGAAAAGGGGCCCTTTGTCCCACCGAGACCGCGCCGGCCAGCGATCCCCATACACCAGCATTATCCTACACACAAGGGACAATTTACAATCTTTACCGAAGCCAAGTAACCTACAAACCTGTACTTCTTTGGAGTGTGGGAGGAAACCGGAGCACCTGGGGAAAACCTACGGGATCACGGGGAGAACGTACAAACTCCGTAAAGACAGCAACCGTAGTCAGGATCGAACCCGGGTCTCTAGCATTGTAAGGCAGCAACTCTACCGCTGCACCACCGTTCCACTTTGTGCCGACCTATACAAAGAGGGCGCATAATAACTACTGGCCTGTCATCTTCCACCTAACTTTAGTAGAGTTGTATGCTGGTCATGTTACAAGACCAGTTGCCAGAGACCAGGACTAACAGTGGAAATATGACCTCAAATCTATGCTGAGAAAATTAAATTTGATAATTCAATAAATATGGACAAAGAAATAAGTATTAGTAAAGGTGGACATGAAGCTACTGGTTTAACATAATTGCAAATGCATTGATTTCACTAATTTCAGTAAGGAAAGAAACTCTGGTGTTCTTACCCAATTTGACCAATATATAATTCTCCATCCTCAGCAATGTGAGTTATTGTTAACTGGTCTCAAAAAGTGAGTAAGCGACTCAATTGTCAAGAACGATACGATACGATAGAACTTAATTTATCCCAGGAGGGAAATTGATCTGCCAATAGTCATAAAACGCAACAAGATACATGAAACATGAAATTAAAGTGACAAGTGGACATTCCAAGATTGGGGATATGCAAAGATTGGGGGGTGGGAGGGGAGTCAGTCTACCCCATGACAGAAGGGGGCGAGGTTGTGCAGTTTGATAGCCACAGGGGGGCAAAGGGTCTCCTGTGGCATTCTGAGCGGTACCTTGGTGGAACCAGTCTGTTGCTGAAGGTGCTCCTCAGGTTGACCAGTTTGTCATGGAGTGGGTGCGCTGTATTGTCCAAGCTGTATTGCTGCCCTCCAACACCACCTATCATCATCTGTACGAGCAATCAGAGGACAACATATGTTGTCCATACCCTTTATAAGTACACTCCATTATCACATTAAAAAAAGAACTACCCTGGTCTGGGTACAATGCTTATGCCACCTCTTTCATATTGCCATTGAACAAATCTCTTGTGGGGAAAACTATCCCTTTTACAAACTCATTCTGAGCAGTCAGAGAGGATAGGCGACAACCATCATCCACGATAATTCTCAACACCAGTGCTCCGCAAGGAAGCATTCTCAGCCCCCTACAATACTCTCTGTGCACTCCTGACTCTGTAGCCAAATTCTGCTCTAACTCCATCTACAAGTTTGCAGATGGCACCACTGTGGTGGGTCGGATCTATGATGAGACAGAGTACAGGAAGGAGATAGAGAGTTTAGTAACATGATTTCATGACTAATTCTCACCCTCAATGTCAGCAAGACAAAGGAGCAAGTTAACGATTTCGGGAAGTATGGTGGAGTACATGCTTCAATCAGCATCAGTGGTGCCAAAGTGGAAATGGTTATGAGCTTAAAGTTCCTGGATTTAAATGTTAGTGAAAATAGTTGTGAGCTTCAAGTACTTAGGCATAAATATTACCAACAATCTTTTTTAGACCAACCACATTGAACCTACAGCCAAACCCCCCACCCCCCCCCCAAACGCCACAATCTCCTCAGGAGACTGAGAACTTTCGGCATGTCTCCAATGACTCCTACAAACTTGTACAGTTGAACTGTTGCGTTGCATCACAGCTTGGCTTGGGAACAGTTCCGCCCAAGAAATTGCAGAGAAATTGCAGAGAGCTGTGTTGTAGCCCTGTACATCACATAGACCAGGCTCCCCACCAATGACTCCATCTACACTTCAAGTTGCCTCAGGAAAGCACCCAACATAATCAACATAATGATTGTGGATTTCTATTCTCAATGTCAAACAGGGCACAATGTTCAACAGGGCCCTTCACAGTTTGCATGATTTTGGCTCTGCCTATTTTATTTAGTCTGAAGAAGGGTCTTGGCCCACAATGTTACCCATCCTTCTCTCCAGAGATGCTGCCCGTCCCACTGAGTTACTCTAGCTTATTGTGTCTATCTGCCTATTTCAAAATAATTGATTGACTTCAAAAATCTATTTGAAATTTTTGAGATGTTTGCTGATATTTGTTCTTCAACAGCTACAATTTGCCTCTGAATGTGTTCTGATTGCTTGAGTTCTAGAATAACCTTGTCTAGAAAAGTTTGATTCTATTTCAGCAACAGTCCTTTGTTGTGTGTGAGGCATTGCTGATTTGATGCTTCAATGGTGAAAAAACAAACAGGGATTTTCACTATGATCTATCATACCAAAGCCCTGAACAGACATCCAGCATGGCATTCTCAGCTCTGCTGAAGGTTATTTTGTCAAAGATCTGTTGCCAACATAAACCACCCAAGTCATTCCTTCTTCTCCCCACTCCCGTCAGATAAAAGGTACAGATGTTTGAATGCGCATAGCATCAGACTTGGGAACAGTTTTTTCCTCTCTGTTAGCAGAGTACTGAACGGTACTACCAGAAACATAGAAACATAGAAAATAGGTGCAGGAGTAGGCCATTTGGCCTTTCGAGCCAGCACCCCCATTCAATATGACCATGGCAGATCATCCAAAATCAGCACCCCATTCCTGCTTTCTCCCCAAATCCCTTGATTCTGTTAGCCCTAAGAGCTATATCTAACTCTCTCTTGAATACATCCAGTGAATTGGCCTCCACTGCCTTCTATGGCAGAGAATTCCACAGATTCACAACTCTCTGGGTGAAAAAGTTGTTCCTCATCTCAGTCCTAAATGGCCTACCTTTTATTCTGAAACTGTGAACTAGGGACCAGTCCTGATTTTTCAACCTCGAGTTTTTTTCTCTGGAACTGTTACACCACAATATTTAGAAACTATGGTATTTTTCTCTTCCCTCTACCCATGTGTTTGGTTTGATTGTGTTCCGTGGATTGTCACCTTGTCGTGGTGGAGAAGCTTTGTGTGGTCCTGAGATCCTGAGAGCGATGCTGTCTGGAGATATGCTTCTGGTAGGGCCACCCATGGCAGTAAGGTTGAGGGGGAGGTACCTGACATAGAGCAATCCAACCAAGACCTCAATGGTGGAACAGGCGGGTGATGATGGCTAACTTTAGTGGACGTCACCACGGCTGGGAAGGCGGATGAAGGCTGCAGCAGAAAAGGGTCACCGGTCATCTTGGACTCCATGCCACTGGATCCTGACCCTGATCTGTCAAGGACCGTGGGGTGGGTGTCTGTGCACCAGTCTCCCCACGTTAAACAAAGTCACGCACAGGCGTCCTCCCAAAAGAGGACAGTCATACTCGTTTCTTGTGACCGCCGATGATGATGTGTTCACATGTAGTGCTACCTATACATGAACACAAACAAAAGTTCTTCACTATACTTGGGTACACATGACAACTATAATCACAACTTAAACCTAACCTATTAGATTAGGGAAATGCATCATTTGGATAACTGCACCATCTTTTCGTGGAAACTGAAGATAAAGGTACAGTAAAAAATAAAGGGAATTTAGTGACAAACTACATGTTTCTTCCACACTTAACATTTAACACTTAAACATTTCTTTGTAGTAATTGTGAAGCCACAAAATTTCTGCTTGTTCAATGCCAAATATAAATAAGATTGTCATCAAAGATCAAATATTCTCACTCAGACTTTTTTGGTGGAATAATGCATAAAAATAGTGGGTTTGTTAAAGATAATAGTAAGATGAAACGAGAACTTACCAGTTTGAAGTTTGATCTTTATTTTATGAGGAGTTACGGTGAGCGATTACGTGAAGAAGGCCCGCCAGTTCGCATGCATGTCAATCTTCAAAGCAGCGGTGTGAAATCACAGATAACAGCAGTCGAAGTAACATAGTAAGACTTAGAGAAGACTAGAACTACCGAGTGATCTTTATGAGAGAGGGCAGGGAGCGGTGGGCACGTAATCGCTCACCGTAACGCCTCATAAAATAAAGATCAAACTTCAAACTGGTAAGTTCTCGTTCAATCTTACTATTTTACTTCGGAGTCACGTGAGTGATTCCATGAAGATTTCAAAGCTCTGTGATTTTATGCCGTGAGAAACGAGTCTCCACAACCACAACTGCTTCATTGACAGATGAGGGAAACATTTATAATGAATAAATAATAGTAACTCCTCTCATTCGGGAGTAAATAACCACTGAACCTAAGTAGAGTTGGCAAATACCCCTGGTCTGGCCATAGGTTATTATGAAATGTTCAGAAGTTCGTTCGCCCATCCTGCAGTCGCCAGGATGTGGTCCAGCTGTCACAGTCTGCCCTCTCCTGCCTGCCTGCCACTCCCCTCTCATCAGCCCAACTCTCCTCACCTGTGGCACTCAGTTGCCTCTGATCACCAATTAATCCGGTATATAGACTCTCCTCACCGTTCCAGATTGTTCTCAGCATTCATGCAAGACTCTCCAGCGATTTCCCGACTGCCTACAAGGATTCGAACCTGCCAGCCCCTCTTCGGAACCCTCGCTCAATCCTGAGTCTCTGTGTGAGTACGATGTACCCATTCCTGTGTTCCAGTATCGGAATAAAGTTCAGTACCAACTATACCTGCCTGATTCTGTGCTGCTATCGGGTCCAAGCTATCCCTGTTACAGTACAATCTGGCCAACAATGGACTCAGCGCACACTACGTCTCCGGCAAACCGCTTCGGGAGGATTGAGCACACGCTCCTGCAGCACGAAGCTATGCTCACTGCCTCCAACTCCGAGATTCGACAGGTTGTGTCAAACCAAGAGCAAGCATTGGTTGCACTAGTCAACCAGGTCCAACAGCTGACGACCACCCTCGCCCAGGCTACACCCCATGCTTCGCCTCCGGCTCCGACAGCACCAGCTCCCGGTCTGCCAGGAACATCACCTGAGCCCCGGGTGGGAACCCCGGAGCGTTACGCTGGAGACCCGGAGGGCTGCAACCCATTCATCACGAACTGTTCCATTCTCTTCGCCCTACAGCCCTACACCTTCACCCAGGAAGCGGCGAGAGTGGCGTTTACCATTAATCACCTGACTGGCAGAGCTCGGCTGTGGGGAACGGCTGAATGGGAGCGACGCACGCCGGCTTGCTCCTCTTTCCAGGCCTTCGTCGCGGAGCTTCGCAAGGTGTTCGGTAATGTTTCGATGGATCCGGACGCTGCGGGAGGTCTGCTGGGGTTGAGCCAGGGGAACCAGAGCGTCGCTGACTTCGCCATCGACTTTCGCACCAGGGCCCGGGAGAGTGATTGGAACGTCCCGCCCGGCCCAGTGTGACGCTTTCTTGCTGGGCTTGAATGACTATCAAGGATGAGTTGGTGTCCCACGACCTTCCTTCTTCTCTGGATGAGCTTATCGAGCTAACGACCTGTCTGGACCGACGCATCCTGGCGAGACGTCGGGAGAGGCGACGGGGACCGGCGGACCGCCAGCTTTCCACCCCAGCTCGTTTTCCTCCGGAGACTGGACTACAATCGTCGGGGCAACCGTCGAGGCAACCCGAACCCATGCAGGTGGGTCGCACCAGTCTCACCCCCAAGGAACGGGAACGTCGAACCTGTGAACGTTCCTCTGCCCGACGCCCTCTTTGTCATGCCTGTCTGCTGTTGTCTGATGGTCCTCACACCCTCGCCACCTTCATAGACTCTGGTTGTGACATTAATCTTATGGACAAGGAACTAGCCCGCCAGCTAGGCATCAGTTGTGTTCCCCTGCCTGAACCTGTTCCCGCCGACGCCCTCGACGGCCATCGCCTGGGGACTGTTTCTGACCGGACGGTCCCAGTGCGCATGCTCCTGTCTGGTAATCACCATGAGACCATCCAGTTCCACATCCTGCAGTCTCCCCGTTTTCCCCTCATCCTGGGTTACCCCTGGCTTCGGCGACACAACCCCACCATCGACTGGAGGACGGGGGTCGTCTTGGGTTGGAGCCCTTCCTGCCACCAAGTGTGCCTGAAGCAAGCCTCAGCTCCTCAACTGGCCACCTGCTCCAGTGCTGCTCCGGATCTGACGGGGGTCCCAGCCGAGTACCATGACTTTGGGGAGGTTTTTAGCAAGTCTAGGGCCACCTCCCTTCCTCCTCATCGGGCCTATGACTGCGCCATAGACCTCCTGCCTGGTTCCCTAGGGGTCGCCTTGACTCCCTCTCCTACCGACCTGGGTCCCGCAACGTGAAGCCCGATGCCCTCTCTCGACAGTTCTTGGCGAAGGAGGAGTCTGCCTCTGGCCCCAAGACCATCCTCTCGTCCTCGCACAGGGTTGCCTCCCTCACCTGGGAGGTGGAGGAGAGGGTCAAGGCGGCCTTGGAGAACCATCCGGGACCCAGCACATGTCATCCCGGCATTCAGCGGACCAAGGAGATGGTGCTACGGAGGTTCTGGTGGGCATCGCAGGAGGAGGACACTCGGGAGTTTGTCAACGACTGTCCCGTTTGCAACCAGCACAAGGTCTCACACCAAGCTCCTGCGGGTCATCTGCTTCCACTGCCTGTACCCCATCGACCATGGTCCCACATCTCCCTGGACTTCGTTACCGGCCTGCCCCCATCCAGTGGTCACACCACCATCCTGACCGTGGTCGATAGATTTAGCAAGATGGCTCACTTCGTGCCCCTGCCCAAGCTTCCGTCAGCCAAGGAAACTGCCAAGCTCATGTTACTCCACGTCTTCAGGCTCCATGGTCTCCCCGTCGATGTGGTCTCCGACCGAGGACCCCAGTTTGCCTCTGTGTTCTGGAGGGAGTTCTGCACGCTTGTGGGGGCCACCGTGAGTCTGAAGTCCGGATTTCATCCCCAGTCCAACGGCCAAACTGAAAGGAAGAATCAGGAGATGCAGACGGGGCTGCGATGTATGGTGTCCAAGCATCCCTCCTCCTGGTCCCAGCAGTTGTTGTGGGTGGAGTACGCCCACAACACCCTGACAAGCTCGGCCACTGGGCTCTCCCCTTTCCAGTGTGCCTACGGGTTCCAGCCTCCACTGTTCCCGGCGCTGGAGAAAGAGGTTTCCTGCCCGTCCGTCCAGGCCTTCATTCATCGCTGCCGCGGAATGTGGACCCAAGCCAGGGCGGATCTTCTCTGCTCCGTGGCCCGTTACGCCACGACTGCCAACCGTCACCGCACCCAGGCCCCCACCTACCTCGCGGGCCAGAGGGTGTAGCTGTCGACCCGGGACCTTCCCTTGAGGGTGGAGTCGAAGAAGTTGGCACCCAAGTTCATCGGTCCCTTTGAGATCCAGGAGGTCATCAACCCAGTGGCTGTGAGGCTCAAGTTGCCTCGTTCCATGCGGGTCCATCCTACGTTCCACGTGTCCAGAGTAACGCCAGTCCGGGAGAGCTCCCTGGTCCCCGCAGTCCCTCCTCCTCCACCTCCTCGTCTCATCGACGGAGGCCCCGCCTTTACGGTGCACCGCCTCCTGCGCTCCCACCATCGCAGGAGGGGTCTCCAATACCTGGTCGATTGGGAGAGTTACGGTCCAGAGGAGAGGTCCTGGGTTCCTGCTCGACACATCCTGGACGCCTCCCTCATCAGGGAGTTTCACCGGCTTCATCCCGACCAGCCGTCCAAGTCTGCCACTCCTCGAGGGGTCGCCTCCCCTGAGACTCTGTCCCCTCTTCCGTCTGAGGCACCCAGTAACGACGAGTCGGAGCTTTCCTCTGATGCTATGGAGGAGGATGCGGACATGGATGTCTCGGACGAATATTAGCCCTCCTCCGGTCCCCCTCCTCCGGTCCCCCTCCTCCCACCCAACTCTGCGTGGGATTGGGTTTATTTTCTTTATTATGTTTTTTTTTTCCCTTTTGTTTTGGGACGTCAGGAGCCGTCCCTTGAGGGGGGGGTTCTGTCACAGTCTGCCCTCTCCTGCCTGCCTGCCACTCCCCTCTCATCAGCCCAACTCTCCTCACCTGTGGCACTCAGTTGCCTCTGATCACCAATTAATCCGGTATATAGACTCTCCTCACCGTTCCCACAGTGCCAGATTGTTCTCAGCATTCATGCAAGACTCTCCAGTGATTTCCCGACTGCCTACAAGGATTCGAACCTGCCAGCCCCTCTTCGGAACCCTCGCTCAATCCTGAGTCTCTGTGTGAGTACGATGTACCCATTCCTGTGTTCCAGTATCGGAATAAAGTTCAGTACCAACTATACCTGTCTGATTCTGTGCTGCTATCGGGTCCAAGCTATCCCTGTTACACCAGCGGAACATACATAACCCTTGCTGCTGATGTTGTAGCAGCCCTGGTGGAGTGAGACTCGAAAAATATATCAGTATCTACTCCTGTATGAGCCAAACCCTGTTTCAATCACCTGGGGATGGTCCAACCCAATATCTTTTTATAAAGTTTCTTGTAATTAACAAATATTGCTAACTCAGAGCCTCTAAGGCTCTTCGTGACCTTGATGTATTGTTGTATATGTGTGACCATACACAACCGAAGGTTCACGAGGAATGCCATGAAACTAGTTTGAGACTTCCCGTCTGCTCTGCTTAACGAAACATTAAAATATAATATTATTTGCAGATGTAACCATCCTATCCAGTCACAATATGTAGTGACTGAACCCGTTGCGCTGAGATCAGCACCATAAGGATAACTACCGTATGAGAGCCGAGCCAAGCTAAGGATGTAGCTGGAACCCCCTGGTGAAATAGTGTTAATACCACATCAATATCCCATACTGCCCTGTGCTTGTCCTGGGAGAACGTGTGAAAAATATCCTTTATAACTCGGTATCAGAGGGTGAAACCCGACAGAGTGGGTCTCTTTTGCTGCAGCAAATATGATGGGAAGGCACGTTGGGTACAGTTAATGGTCCTATAACAATTTATTGTCAAAGACCTATTTGAAACGAACTCCAAGACGTCAGTTATCTGTACCGTATAAGATGTAACTTAAGCATTTAAACAAATGCTTCCCATCTCCTGAAGAGGAAATGTAATGCTTACCTTTCTTGGTGCTATCCCTGCATTTTGCAGCGAACACATACATGGATCGGTCTGACAATCCGAGCCGCAGGAACGGTCTACTTAGAATCTATAAGTCAATAATTGATTTATCATGCAGAGGCTGGTTTCCCGAGCCACAGGCTGAACCAACAAGTTTTTATGTTTAGAATAACCGTAAAAGGTTGTATTATTATTCCCGACAAAGCGGGAAGCATAGCTGCATAGGCCAGTCAGACAGTACAACAACCTAGAGCGGGATCTTGCTGACTTATTGCAAGACCTGACTAATGATGCAAAATGAAGGGAGACAAACATAACTTCTTTCTCTTTGTAGCGAGAGTGTATTTATTCCATCGAGCCATAATTTCATTAAATGTTTTGTGATCCAACATCCATTTTGTGTTGTCATTGATTATACGTGATGATATTCCAACGTAAGTTGAGACTAGGTAAATTATTGCAGGATATTCTGTCTTGATCGCACCCATGTGACTAACATACGGCACCATCATAGTGTATCAACTTAACGTTAAGCATGCAGATTATGCGTATTCACTCAATAACCCTTTAACCTATAGAATGCACCTGGTGTGTATAGGTAGTTCATACCAATAACTGAATAAGTGTTAATTGATGTAAATCTTCTCTGCCTCTGAACTAGATGGCATTCATAATTTTTCACCTTAGAGCCCCATCAGTTTATTATATGTGAATTTTCACTGACCAGATTACTGGAGCAAGCTGAATACTGTTCGTCTACCATAATGACCTTGGTAGCTTCAGCTGGTAATAGCATAATGTCTGTCACAAGACCTACATGGCATTTGAGAGATTACTACTTTGCACGATGTAAGTTCCCCCACTTGCACAGCTGAATTACAGCCACAATATTGCCAATTATACTTAATGAATAGAAGGCTGTTTTATCACAACAAGATTGTTTGAGGCTCCTATTAATTCCAATCTATTACCCCAGGGCGGAGTCAAGGCTAATTAATAGTTAAAGGTAAATCCCAATGATGAACAAATCTAGTTGGTATCACCTTCATTTTCTTAAACATAGTTTGAGTCTGAAACAGTTGATTTTAACAACACACAGCGTAAGAATATCCTCCAGTGAAGACATAACAAATGTTTCTGACCTCTGAGCAGTCCAAGCATCAGTTTTAGTAATCTGGTAAATAACCTGGGAACTGAAGTTAACCCATTTTGCAATGTTTTATCATTGCCTTATCCAGATAAATTTCAAAATGTCTCTGGTGATATCTGATAAATGGGAGCATCCTAAGGAAATCAGATGCAAAGTTTCCTTTTTTGGGAAAAATTATACTGCACATGCGAGATAAACGACATTCAGCATCTTTTCCACAATGAACAGGCCACGCCTGCGAATTCCGTACCTGCTCGAGCAAGAACTCTGGCCCGTTTTCCGAGCCAGTCCCGAAAGCCATTCCTGGCCATAATACTGAGCCTGCCTCGAAAGACAACCCTGGACATAATTCTAAGCTTGTCTGTAAAGACAAATCTGGCCCAATTCTGTGCTTGGAACTTTAGTATTGCACAGTTTTACATGGTTAGATGCCAACCATTTGTGTGTTGTAAGGCCACTAGGACCCCTTCCATCCTTATCAAGGGGAATGTTATTTTCATACAACACATAAACTAAACACATGTTATCATTATCATTAGTACAAAAAAACAAGTGTAAATATTACCAACTTGTAGATGGTCCCATATTTTTTCCTGAGCCCGACTTGGGTCTCGGATTTAAGACCTCTGTCTAGCCTTCATGCTGCCACCAACTTCAGTGAACTGCTTGCTGCCAACGAAGGCGTGGGGTGTGTTGTTGCCGCAATGATGAAGCTTTGCTCGTTGTTGGTACCTCGATTGGTCCGACAGCTTTTGATTCCTTATCCAGGTTTTACCTGTTGAATAGGTCTTACCTCAAGAGAAGGTTCGGCGGCTTGTCTTTAATGTCACCCCTGAAGCGTTGTTCATTCCCGGCATTTATAGTATGAGGGGAGCTCTAGCCCCTTCCGGATATTCTGCCACCTTTGTTTGCGTGGGCTCCCTTGAATCCAACGCATGTATTCCAGTACGTTCCACAGACTTACTTTAGATTTTCTTGAAGTCAGTTCCACTGACCACTCGCACTCCCCTCCACAGAGAGGTGCATTCGTAGATAGCCAGGAACAGGTGCTGCTGCAGGCCCCTGCCTCGTAGTATGCTTACCAGCTATACCTCCGATCTCTGAGTCAGAACAAACTGACTCCGTGTGTTCACTTCCTCCAAGAGGGAGACATCATGCAGCCCTTCTCTAGGTGCTGCTGCCACGGGCCCCCGAGGAGACCCCCGGATATAAAGCTCTTCTTGCTGGAGCATATCGTGCTGGCGCATCCTTTCCATCAGGAGCTCTTCCCAGACAGCCCTTCAACAGGTGCTGCTGCCACGGGCCCCTGAAGAGACCCGCGGATATAAAGCTCCTTTTGCTGGAGCATATCATGCTGGAGCTCTTTTTATTGGCTCACCAGTGCTGCTTGGCTTTCATGCCTTGGGGTATGCTCCGTAATACCTCCAACCTTGGGGTCAGAATAAAACTGCCCTGGTAAGCTCACCTCTTCACTGAGGGAGACATTATGCAGCCCTTCGAGAGGCGCTGCCGCCATGGGCCCCCAAGACGACCCGCGGATATAATGCTCCTCTTCACGGAGCAGATCTTCCCTATACAGCCCTCTAGTAGAAGCTGCTGCCACGGGCCCATGGGGTGACCCACGGGAAATAAAGTTCCTCTTGGAACATATCACGATGGAGCAACCTCTCTATTAGGTGCTCCACCTTTACTAGACGTCCAGAGATGTCGCTGATAGTGGGAGGAGAATCCTCCTGACCCGACTCATTGGAGTCCACGGGCTTACTTTTAAATGGCTGTTTCCTCCTCACAGGATTAGCCACGGTGCTCACAGTCGGCACCCTGATACCGCCTTCCTCATGGACTTACCCCTCCACGGGAACCTCAGCGGTCTGGAAGCCGCTGACCGCCTTGTCAGCGGCTGGAGTAACGCTCTCGACGTCCGCCGGCTACCCGCGTTCCGCTGTCTGGACCGGAGTCCCTTCACAGCCCAAAGCCGGTTTCCTCGCGGCTCGTCCGGACTGCGCTACAACATCCAGCAGGAAACCTCTGTAAGAAGAGGTTCCTGCAAGAAAACACAACCTGGTAAGAAATAAAACGTACCTATAGGTTTAAACTTACCGCTGGCAGGACGCTGAACCCGTTGCGTTGACTAGCCTGCCAGTCTGGTGTGTCGCCATGCGAATGACGTAATGACACGCATGCGAACTGGCGGGGCTTCTTCACGGAATCACTCACGTGACTCCGAAGTAAATTGAGCCCAGGGCTCTAATCTCCACTCATGATACATCCTTTTCTAATGTCAAATAATTTAACAGAGCAGGGCGGCAGCGGTGGAGTTGTTGCCTTACAGGACCAGTAGACCCGGGTTCGATCCTGACTATGGATGCTGTCCGTACGGATTTTGTACGTTCTCCCCATGACCACGTGGGTTTTCTCCGAGATCTTCGGTTTCCTCCCACATTCCAAAGACGTACAGGTTTGTAAATTAATTGGCTTGGTGTAAATGTAAATTGTCCCTAGTGCGGGCAGGATATTGTTAATGTGCGGGGATCGCTGGTCTGTGCAGGCTCGGTGGGCTGAAGGGTCTGTTTCCAAGCTGTGTCCCTAAACTAAACAGAGCACTTTACTGCTGTTTGCATGATCTTGGTTTTGCCTGTGTTCTTAGAAAATAATTTATTGTATGCAACAAACTTGGTCCCATTTCTGAGATGTTTGGTATTGTTTATTCCTCAGCAGCTGCAATTTGCACCTGAACTTGCTCTGATTGCTTGATTCCCAGATTTACTTTGTCTAGAACAGTTTGATTCAGATGCAGCGACAGTCCTTAGTTGCGGGTGAGGCATTGCTGATATGATGCTTCAACTGTGGAAATACTAATAGGGATTTTCATTTTGATCTATCATACCAAAGCCCTGAACAAACTTCCTGTATGACATTGTCACCTCTGCTGAAGGTTATTTTGACAAAGATATGGTGGATTTTTTCAATTTCCAATGCCAATTTATGCGAGCAACCTTGCCACTCATGGAGAATACTTTATACAGCAAAACTGCTTACAGTACAATGTTAAGTGACTGGGTAGAGTGTTCATTCTTCTATAATTATATACTAATATACTATAAACTCCCAATTCTGTATTTTATTGGCTGGATCGTGTGGATTAACTGAATGGCTACAGGTCAGTGTTGTTTTAGAAAATACATTGAACAGAAATTGGGAAAATTATTGCAATATTGTAGCTGAAGGCTGTTGTTGTATCCATCAAATATATTGACCTCTTGCAGCCTCATATTTATAGAGTCATAGAGTAATACGGTGTGGATACAGGCCCTTCGGCCCAACTTGCCCACACTGGCCATCATATCCCACCTACACTAGTCCCACCTGCCTGCATTTGGTCCATATCCCTCCAAACCTGTCCTATCCATGTACCTGTCTAACTGTTTCTTATATGTTGGGATGGGGTGGGAGATTGCAACATTCACGTGGTCCACCCTGTTTCGACTAATGCAATCAATCCTTCATGCACAAACAAATAGATGTAGTGTTTTGGTGTCTACAACTTTAGGCTGTGCACGCCATACGCATGAAGAAGAAGATATGTTGGGATAGTCCCTGCCTCAACTACCTCCTTTGGCAGCTTGTTCCATACACCCACCAACCTTTGTGTGAAAAGGTTACCCCTCAGATGCCTATTAAATCTTTTCCCCTTCACCTTAAACCTATGTCCTGTGGTCCTTGATTCACCTACTCTGGGCTAGAGTCTTTGTGCATCTACCCGATTTAGTGGTTGCCCGACACATCAACAACGTACAGCATCAAACTTTGGTGAGGCCCAAGGTTCAATTATAAAGAGTGTTATGTTTAATTTTCATGTACAGTATATGATCAACATGGCCTGGGTATTGGCAACAGCCAAATGTCAGCATTTACCCCTGTGAATGCCAGCTGTGTTGGCACTTCAGTGCATGCTGATTTGAATGTAGAAGACCCAGCCTTGCTGACAGATTTTTGGTACTGAATGTCTGCTTCAACACTGGACTCCATCTTGAGCCCAACTGCTGAACATGAACTTGCTGGATTTTCCTAGCACTGAAGTCAGCTTCTACAGGTTAACCCTAGTACATAATCCGCAATCTCATTCATTTCAAAAGCAATTGTATGGCTGTGGAGAAGCAAGTCAGGTTTGTCATTGTTTGTGTTTGCAGTAATGTTTACTCTGAAAGCATCTTTAAATGATCTTTGGAGAGTTTATTTGTTAATTTTCAATGTCATTATTTCATTGCTGGCAGCTATATCCAGTGTAGCTCAGATTATTGTGCTGGCAATCATGATGTTTGCATTTATTTCCATGCAATTGGGTTTAATAACACTCCTTGAAATGAAATAAAATCAAACTTAAACATCTAATTATTCCATGAATAATATCACGAGAAATTATGATTTAACAATAGTTACAAATAAATACTTACATATTGAAAATAAATAAGTATGCAAAATCATATTTAATATAGTTCTATTTCAATAGGTATATACCAGTGGGCAATGTGTAAATACACTGTACTTCTTTCTATTGAATCTGGTGTAAAAATATATGGATTAGTTTTATCTCCAACTGGAGCATCCAAGCTATAGTTGACCCTGGGAAAAGCATTGAATTTCAAGATTAAGGCCAACTTTTAAAGATTGTCCTTGCATTTTGCTCTTGCTCATAAGAAAACGAAATTGGACGGGGAATGGAGGCGGCTTGAATTGGAAAAAGTAGATCATATGGGATAATTGGTATCTGAGAGATGAAGAGATTTCCCACAACACCATTACTAGTCATTATTTTAGTCTCATTTGCACATGGTAGTAAATTTTGAACTGGAAACATGTGCTTTGGCATGGTATTCAAGGAGCAACATTCTTGGGTTGCATGATTGAAGATCCTTCTTTTACTCAAACTTTACATGGTGGCACAGAGAATTTAAAATTCAACAGGAAAATGTACACCCTCATCGATGTCTGTCACACTGTCAATAAAATTATATTGTGCATGTTCTGCAGGAAGCTTCCATTGCCTTCGCTGTGCCATGTTTGGTTTTTGCACATGGCCTTTGGTAATTGAAACATGAACCAATGTAACAATTCAACCCAAATTTTTCACCAAAATCATTCTTGTTATGTTTTTGTGTTTAAATTCCCCATTTCCTAATTTAAATAAATTTGAAGCAAACTCTCTTACAGATGGAACACCTGTCAAATGCGCTGACATATGGGTTTGTCAAGTGGAATCGTAAACATTTTCCCAAAAACGACGATGCTTTAATACAGGCGTTTAATTCAACTGCTCCAATACTTTGTCGGATTACTGGTAGTATTCGATGAAAATCTCCAGCTAGCACCAATGTAACACCTCCAATTAATATGTCTATCTTGCAACGTTCAATCTAATGCTTCAGTGGCTGCGTTTATGAGCCATTGTGCATTCATCCCAGACAATAACTTTGCAGTCTTTCAAATTTTTTTCCCATTGCAGATCCATGATCAACGTTACAATTTGGAGACTCCACATTTGTCAAATTTAAAGGAGTTTAAAAGGCGAATGTGCAGTCTCCTTTCTCTGGCAAAAACATTAAAGCATTGCCTGATGATGTCATGGCCAGGGCAAGTATGCTTTGTCTTCAAACTTTAGCAGTAAGTAGATTTTTAGGGAAGTTTTTTCCCATTCCACCAGAAGCATCCAAGCGAAATGATCCTATGGTGATTGTGTTCAACGATAGAATGGGGAGGGGAGGGAGGGGAGGGAGGGGGGGGGGGGAAGTAGGCAGCTAAATCGGATGCTCCCTACCTCCGTGTTAAATTGTCTCCATCAGCAGACAAATGGTTCTCCTGGATCCATCCTGCAGAACTGTGAATGAGGAACTACGACAAATGTCATACCACTGATTTCCATAGGGCAGCACAGTGACGCAGTGGTAAGAGTTGCTGCCTCACAGCGCCAGGGAGCTGGGTTCAATCCTGACTACAGTTCTCTGTCTGTACGTTCTCCCTGTGACTGCATGGCGTTTCTCCAGGCTTTCTTCAGGTACTCCGGTTTCCTCTCACATTTCAAAGACATGCAGGTGTTTGTTAATCGGATTCTGTGAATTGTTACAGGAGTATCTAACCTGACATTTTCTAACGTGGGGATGTTGCATACACAAGACACAGACTCAAAAGTGAATTTTCTCTTAGATCTGAGATGATTACGTGCAGTATAATATAAATCAAATGAAAACTCTCTCATTAAAATCAAATTAAAACTCTCTAAGTGGATTCATTCAACCACCAATACAATTGACACAAAATGCTGGAGTAACTCAGAGGGGCAGGCAACATCTCTGGATAGAAGGTATGGATGACGTTTTGGGTCAAGAACCTTTTTCAGTCTGAGGAAGGGTCTCGACCTGAAAGTCACCCATTCCTTCTCTCCAGAGATGCTGCCTGTCCCTCTGAGTAACTCCAGCATTTTGTGTCTATATTTGGTTTCAACCAGCATGTACAGTTCCTTCCTCCAATACAATAGGCTTGAGGACCTATCAATCTATTGAACGGACAATGAGGACAATATAAAAGATTCAGTTTCTCGGTGATGTTGTGAATCAGTGGAGTTCATTGCCACAGACAGCTGTGCAGGATAAGTTTTGGGGCATTTTTAAAGTGGAGATTGATAGGTTTTTTATTAGTAAGGGTGTCAAAGGTTACGGGGAGAAAGCTACAGAATGAAGTTGAGAGTGAAAAATCGATCGGCCATAATTGAATGGCGATGCAGACTCGATAGGCCGAATGGCCTAAGTCTGCTCCTGTGTCTTATGATCTATTAAGATGTATGTTCTAGGGACCCTATTAATACCATCCTAAATTACAATAAACAGCACATCATTTTGTAGTGTCTTGTATTTCAGGCTCCACTGACATGCTGGATTCAAATATTCTGCAGTATAATTTGTCATTGCACTTTCCAAATACATTAGGGGGCTGGCTTCATGCTGGAATGATTTTCAATATGCATCAGTGAAAATAATCTGTAGGCTCTAAGTCTGCGTCTCAGGCATCAAATGCTTTGTTACTTGGGCACAGATATCATTGCTTCAACATGACACACAGCTGTGAACCACTTTTGACCAATAAGACAGCAAACCAAAACTGAACAGTTCTCTGTTGAGAGCAGAACTGAACCCTGAACTGGCCCAGATCAAACAAGTACAATTGATGAACCAGTTTGATTGGATCCCCATTAGTTATATTACTGATGAAGTGGCAACAAAAAAATGATCTTTTGGTGATGCACTTATGGAGATGTGCAGCTACAGTATCTTCTTGACATGGCCCCTGCAGATGTATCGTGCTTGACAGCAGAGGTGCATTGCCCCAATGCCCACAAGCCACAGCGCTGTCTCAAAATGACTATGCAACATCAAAAAGAAAGATGAAGGAACTAAAGATTTACCTTCCTGGCATTGTAATCTAGCAGCAACAGTAGGCGGTGTGGCAAGCATATCCAATGACAGAATTTTTAACGAGGATGATACCAAGCCTGAAATGATTGAACATTATCCTGGGTAGTTCTACAGTACATTGCCTACAATCCTGGCAAACCTGGTCAATCTAGTATTACTATCACTAACCCCCACCTGAGAGATCGCGATGGGGATATTTTGTAAATAAACATCGCTCCATGAAGTCTGACATGCTGGCACCTTCCCCATCATAATTCCAGGCCAATGCATTAACTGGGGTGCAGGAAAGGAAATCCAGCAGAGACCTAAGAGCCACAGCATGCAGGAGGAAGGAGCTGGGGACTCAGTGGTGATGGGGGACATGGTGGTGGCTGGACAGGAAAGTGTTGCATTTTCCATCTTCTTCCCATTTTTCTCAATTAATTTCAATTGAGATCATGGGGAGAATCCTGTTCTTCAAATGCAACTTGACCAATGCCTTATGTGGGAATCCTAGAATGTCTTTGCCAGGGAAATCTGACAAAGCCTGAAGTGTGGAGCTGCATAGATTGATGACCTGTACCTAACCTTATCTCAGTGTAACTAGATAGATTGATGCAAGTGCCCAATACCCAATATTTATTATCCAACAGCATTCATATTATAGACACAAAAAGCTGGAGTAAATCAGTGGGACAGGCAGCATCTCTGGATCCTGTTACTTTTTTGCATTCACTGTTCTTTCATTCACTGTTCTTTATTGCTCTACATCATCGTCTATATCTCTCGTAAACCACAACTTTCAATCTGAAGAAGGTTCTTGACTCAAAACGCCACTCATTCCTTCTCTCCAGAGATGCTGCCTGTCCCGCTGAGTTACTCCAGCTTTTTGTGTCTATCTTCAGTTTAAACCAGCATCTGCAGTTCCTTCCTACAGCATTCATATTACCCCTGAGATTCCATCTCTTGTTTTCCATGCACTACCTTTTATGCTGTTTGCCACCTGAAAGGATCTTGGCAGTCTAGGACGCAGCAGTGACTGTACCAGACGCATCTGTGACTTAAAGGTAACAGACTTGTGCATCTCTTCAATATGGAAAAAACTGCAACATAGTCTTCCGAATTTCATCACAAAAGCGTTGTTAATGCAGATAGCTGGTGACAGTTAGCCAACATGCATTTAACGTCAGAAAGAGATGTCGGAGATGGGTGCGCAGTTAAGACATGTGCAACGCAAGGATATCATGGGAAAGAATTGTAGCATGCTGGAATTTTACCCCTTTGAGTTGTAAGCCTCTGCAGAGTTGTTATGAGCATTGTCCAAAGGCAAGTCAAGCTTTTGAAACGTGCATTAATTGCCTTGATATCTTTCCTGAACTATAAGTGGAAGGTACTCAACCTGCAGTTGACTCCTACTCCATGCACATGCATTTCTCTGGTTTCTGTTGTGATTCTTTGCTGTGTGACACTGAACAGGAAAGGATGATCTGTGTGATTGTTACGTGATTGTCTTGCAGCCGTTGCCAGCTGAGTGGCTCCCTGCTGAATGCAATCAAAAACACTAGGTGTTTCCAACTTTGAATAGATTCAGTGCAGTTAACAATTCAAAGTTGCTCTCAGAATGAAAAAAATATATGTTGATACCATTTTTTTTCCTCTAAAAAGTATTTATAAAATAGAAAGCAAACCACCTAACAGGACTTTGAAATGATTGTGTGCAATGTCAAAGGAAGAGAATGGAGAAATCTTAACAAGAATGGGGCAATATTGCATTGAATCCACTGTCAATTATAGAGGCTTGAAAATGTATTGAAACTGGATAAATCAGTGGAAACATGCCACCGTATTTTGAAGGTCAAGTCTTACCTGATGCGGAGATAGACACAAAAAGTTGGAGTAACTCAGTGGTACAGGCAGCATCTCTGGAGAGAAGGAATGGGTGACGTTTCGGGTCGAGACCCTTCTTCAGACTGGTTAGGGATAAGGGAAACGAGAGATATAGACGGTGATGTGGAGAGATAAAGAACAATGAATGAAAGATATGCAAAAAAGCAATGTTGATAAAGGAAAGGCCATTGTAAGCTGTTTGTTGGGTGAAAATGAGAAGCTAGTACGACTTGCGTGGGGGAGGGATAGAGAGAGAGGGAATGCCGGGGCTACCTGAAGTGAGAGCTATCAATATTCATACCACTGGGCTGAAAGCTGCCCAAACAAAGTATAAGATGCTGTTCTTCCAATTTGCGTTTAGCCTCACTCTGACAATGGAGGAGAGCGAGGACAGAAAGGTCTGTGTAGGAATGGGAAGGAGAATTAAAGTGTCCAGCAACCGAGAGATCAGGTAGGTTCAGGCGGGCTGTGTGAGGTGTTCCGCAAAACGATCGTCCAGTCTGCGTTTGGTCTCGCCGATGTATAAGAGTCCACATCTTGAACAATGGATACAGTAGATGAGGTTGGAGGTGGTGCAAGTGAACCTCTGCCTAACCTGAAAGGACTGTTGGGGTCCCTGGACAGAGTCGAGGGAGGAGGTATAGCGACAGGTTTTGCATCTTCTGCGGTTGCAGGGGAAGGTACCTGGGGAAAGGGTTGTTTGGGTGGGATGGGATGAGTTAACCAGGGAGTTGCGGAGGGAACGGTCTCTGCGGAAGGCGGAAAGGGGTGGAGATGGGAAAATGTGGCTAGTGGTGGGATCCCGTTGGAGGTGGCGGAAATTTCAGAGGAGTATGTGTTGTATGCGAAGGCTGATGGGGTGGAAGGTAAGGACTAGGGGGACTCTGTCTCTGTTGTGACTTTGGGGAGGGGGAGCAAGGGTGGAGCTGCGGGGTACCAAAGAGACACACGAGTGAGGGCCTCATTTATGATGGGAGTGGGGAACCCCCGTTCCCTAAAGAATAAGGACATCTCGGATGTTCTAGTATAGAACACCTCATCTTGGGCGCAGAGGCGGCGTAGACGGAGGAATTGAGAGTAGGGGATAGAGTCGACCCGAAGCATAACCCATTCCTTCTCTCCAGAGATGCTGCCTGTCCCGCTGAGTTACTCCAGCTTTTTGTTTCTATCTTCGGTTTAAACCAGCATCGGCAGTTCTTTCTTGCACATTTACCTGATGCGGCATCTGTTCCTAATCCATAAAATACATGACATCTTTGGGACAAGATAAGTATTATTTGAAATTACCTGAAAAATTATCTTAATTTGAAACCAACCAATCAGATATATCTCCTTGAACCAAATTAAAAATGTCGATATTTTTCGTTAGTGCGATCTATCTCGTCAGGAAAGTATTGCATGTTGCACAAAGAAATGAATGTAAAATGATTCATTAAAAAGCCCTTTCCACAAATATGATCGAATGATGTTTCTTTACACAGCACGGTTACTTGACTGCTTCCTCAGTATCATTTCTGCATTTTGCCTTAAGATAAACTGAATATGGTGGTGAATTAGTTTCTGCAGTAATTGCAAAAGCAAAAAAAAAAGGAAAACCTCATTCTTCAAAGTTATGTCATCACACTCGCCCCACTATACTTCAAAGGCTCCAGGAAATATAGATAGAGAAGTGGAATTCTGTTGGCAGCTGTCTTTTGTGTGGAATGGGTTATTGAGCAGAAAGTCCTGAAAAATGGATGGTGACACAATTTAATGTACATCGGTGCTGAATACAAATGACATAATTTTACTCTCTCTTTTGGTTTCCATGCCTTGCACATAAGAACAGCGTATCACATGACTGGATGGTTCTACTTAAATTCAGGAGTGCACCTTCTGGGAAATCATAGGTCTGAATACAAATCCAACTGCAATAACTGAATGTTAAGTACTAATTCACAGTTCTATCACCACACCAAAGCCAAATCATTTTCATCAATTTCTATTTATCTTTCTCATACTCCTTTTTTATGGGCCCATTCCTACCAAATCCTATCCATAGTTACGTGTTGATTTGGTCCCCTATTTTTTCAGACTCTCCTTTGTATGGTTTAGGGCCAAAATACATTTCTGATCTTCTGCTTAGCTACGAACCACCCAGACCTCTCAGATCATCTGGGACAGGTCTGCTCTGTGTCCCCAGAGTCAGAACTAAACATGGAGAGGCAGCATTTAGTTTTTATGCACCACATATCTGGAACAAACTCCCAGAAAACTGCAGGTCTGCTGCAACTCTCAGCTCTTTTAAATCTAGACTGAAGACTTTTCTGTTTGCCGCTGCCTTTCAGTAAACAATACAATTTATTAATTACCTATACTTCACTGTAACTTCTATTCCCGGTTTTATTCTATTTTAAATATTTTATTTGATTGCTTTAATTTTGTAATTATTTTATCTGAATAATCTAATAATCATTTTATATTTAAATGTCATTTTATATGTGTTTCTTTCAAATGCTTTAAATGTTTTATGTAAAGCTCTTTGAATTACCTTGTGGTTGAAAGGTGCTATACAAATAAACTTGCCTTGCCTTGCCTTGCCTTGCCTTGCCTTGTAATTGAAGATAGACACAAAATGCTGGAGTAACTCAGCTGGACAGGCAGCATCTCTGGAGCGAAGGAATGGGTGACGTTTCGGGTCGAGACCCTTCTTCAGACTGATCAGTCTCCTTTGTAATCTCCTTTGTAAGTGCCTATTGCGGTCACAGACTGCAAAATTTAGAGGTTAAAAAAACCCTGATATTGCAGTTTATCGTTACAATCCTTACAATTCTGTGTCAGGAAGAAAGTTAACATTTGTGTTGGAAGGAATAGCAGATGTTAGTTTATACCCAAGATAGACACAACATGCTGGAGTAACTCAACTGGTCAGGCAGCATCTCTGGAGAAAAATAATAGGTGACATTTTGGGTTGGAACCCTTGTTCAGAGTCTGAACAAGGATTCCGACCTGAAACGTCACCTATTCTATATCTCCAGAGATGCTGCCTGACGTGTTGAGTTACTCCAGCATGTGTCTATCATCAATTTATACTATTTATACATGTACATTACAATGAGGAAAAGTCATCTTGTGCATCAAAATGTTGTACATGGTGGTATAAAGCATGCATTTATTAAATCCTTCATCTGATTGTAATCACAGTTAGCACTACAATGGTCTCCCACCACTGTCCTCCAAAATAGATGGGAAGTCCGGACTACACTCGAGCTGATGAGAGGACTGGTCAGTTGCCTGATAACAGCTAGGAAGAAACTGTCCCTGAATCTGGAGCTATTCGTTTTCAAACTTCTGTACCACCTGCTCGATTCGGGAGGGGGGAAGAAGAGGGAGTGACTGGGGTGAGACGGGTCCTTGATAATGCTGGTGGCCTTGCCGAGGCAGTGTGTAGTGTGGATGGAGTCAATGGAAGGGGGGCTGATTTGTGTGATGATCTGGCCTGTGACATTCAATGTTGGTTATAGTGATGCAGCTTGGCCATTTAAAGTCAGGGTTTATCTGAATGAAAAAGTAATTTATTTATACACCAGCTGGAGTGCCAAATCATTTCTCAGATTCGTAATGTCACAGGAAGCCTTGTCTAGCCTAGGCTTCCCTTCTTCCGAGACTTTCAATACACTTGGTGCATACTTAATTGGAAAAAGCGGAGTAAAAGTGATCAGCCACTCTGTTGCATAATATGATAGTCGAATGACAATTAGTATTACGGAGACACAAGGAACTGCTGATGTTGAAATCTTGAGCAAAGCACAAAGTGCTGATGGAACTCAGTGTGTCAGGCAGCGTCTGTGGAGGAAATAGACTGATGACATTTCATAGATAGACACAAAGTGCTGGAGCAACTCTATGCGTCATGTAACATCTCTGGTGAAAAAGGATGGGTGGCGTTTTGGGTCAGAACTGTTCTTCACCAGCATCTGCAGTTCCTTCTTTCTACACTTAGAACCTTCATGTTGGAACCTTCTTCAGACAAGGTCTCTTTTAAACCTGACTGCCTGGTGGGAAGAAACTGGGTGGATTTTTAAATGGTGTTCAAAGATTTCCTGATGTATTGCTATTTTTCCCATAACACAGTGGCGCAGCAGTAGAGCTGCTGCCGTGCAGCACCAGAGGCCCGGGCTTGATCCTGTCTACAGGCTGTCTGTATGGAGTTTGCACGTTCTCCCTGTGACCGTGTGGGTTTTCCCTGGGTGCCGCATCCGGTTTCCTCTCACCCTCCAAAGATGTGATGGTTTGTAGGTTAATTGGGTTTTGTTGGTTAATTATGTGGGATAATGTTAGAGTATGGGGTGATTGCTGGTCGTCGTGGATTCGGTGGGCCGAAGGGCCTGTTACCATGCTGTATCTCAAAGTCTAAGGTCTAATCATTTGAATCAGTAACTACAGTATTTCTATGTCGAACTTTGACAAGCTGTTGTAGCGGAGAGGTGAAAGCAAGTCAGTACAAGTCACTGCAGTGTACTAGTGAGAACGTGGCTGATGTAGTCAGCAGAAGTAGGTCAAGGTGACAATGTTAGCAATGCGATCGTATCAATAAGAAATGTAAGTTACTTTCAGCTCAGGTGTAAATGTTCATAAGATGACATAACCCAGATGTGATTTTTGATTCCTGTGACCACCAATGCTGAATTAGCCACTCACAATTGGTCAGCTGAAGAACGTGTCATGACACATGTAATTAAGAACATCAGAGTGAGACCCATCGCAAATTGGGGAACAGCATCTCATATTTTGTTTGAGCAGCTTTAAACCCCATGCGGTTTGAGTTTCAAGTAACCTTGCTTTCCCTCTCTATCCGTCGCTACCCCACCCCAGTTGTCCGACTAGTATCACTGTCCTCTTGATTAATTTTACTGATTGTATGCCTCGTTGTCACCTTCCTCCCAGCTAACAAAAACCATTCTACATTCCCTTGAGCATCGTCTGCCTTGATCTGTCATTTTCACACCTTAACCTTGCATATCTTTAGTTTCCTTTTAGACAATAGGTGCAGGAGTAGGCCATTTTGCCCTTTGAGCCAGCACCGCCATTCAATGTGATCATGGCTGATCACCCCCAATCAGTACCCCGTTCCTGCCTCCTCTCCATATCCCCTGACTCTGCTATCTTTAAGAGCCCTATCTAGCTCCCTCTTGAAAGCATCCAGAGAACCGGCCTCCACCGCCCTCTGAGGTAGAGAATTCCACAGACTCACAACTCTCTGTGTGAAAATTTTTCCCCTGACTCACAGTCTGAAGAAGGTTCTTGATCAAAAACATCACCATTCCTTCTCTCCAAACACGCTGCCTGTCCCGCTGAGTTGCTCCAGCATTTTGTGTCTGACGTGTAATTATGTTTCCTCACTGAGTGAAGCAGGAATGTGTTTCCGAGATCCACAATATAACGACATAGCTTCCAACAAAAGGTTTTGGTTATTATCCTGAGGTTTATGTATCTCATGTTCTGTTCTCATGTGAACATCAATGCCACTTGTTTGAAGCTTTCTTCAGGCGCAGTCTAAAGCAGGATTTTCATAGAGCTTCTTGTTGGCAAAAATCCACGTGCAAATTTTGCTGGTGTAAAAGTTGCAAGTTACATTTACCACAATAAAAAGGACACTCAAAAGAAAATGAATGCCACCACAAAGCTATAATCTTGTGCTTCCTGATTGCAAGCTGACCTTCTTGCAACACAGCAACCTTTTATCTTTTGTGTAGAGGCAATCCAGGCAGGCATTATATAAACATCGGAGGAGAAGTACAAGGGAAGCCTTATAATGGGCACATCCTCCAGAACATGTTTTCCAACTGTAGCCTCACGACAACCTTGATTGAAGGGGCAGGGGCGATCTCATTCATGGAGCTGAAAGTGCTACAACTTGGTTTACTTAATCAGAATTTTCTAAAAGTTCGCAAATGGTATTTTCCTAATTTAACAGAATCATAGCTTTAAGTCATTAACAGCTGTTTCTCATCCATGTTAGTGTGCAGGTATTATTGTCAGCTGCACAATAATGTGAGGAGAGAACAAATTATCATTTATACATTTTCTTTCACATCTTTAACTATTTTTTATTTTTTTTATTTTTTAATTTTTTATTTTTTTAATTAGAAGTATTTTACATTACAGTTATCTGCAATAACATAACATAATTTTATACAATTCTTGTACCACTTCTGTTTTTCAACTTTAATAGAAAAAAGGATAGAAAGAGCTAGCAAAGATAGTCAGTGAGTGAATGAAAGTGGTCCAGGAACACTCTTGTGAACCTAAACCACAAAAAGTAGTTAAAGAAGAAAAGAAAAAAAGAGAAAAAAGAAAATAAGATAGGACAATATGAAAGGGATGTGTCTACTTCTTATCTTTACTCACCCCTCGCCAGGTCCTAAAACCATTTACTATCAACATTTTGTTGCACCCTATGTTTGTAATAAGTCGATATATGGTGACCAAATCTTTTGGAATTGGTCTTGATTACCTGCTAGGAGGAATCTCATATCTTCTAAATGTAACAATTCCGACATATTAGAAGTCCACATTTTTATTGTTGGCGTAGGGGCATTTTTCCAAAATTTCAATATCAGTTTTTTTGCCGTTAATAAACCATAACTAAGAAAACTCCTTTGAAACGCAGTCAGCTCCAAACTTGCTTCTGTTGTTCCAAAAATAATCAGTTCTGCATTCGGTTTCAATTTTATTTTAAATAATTTAGAGAAAATTTCAAAAATTTCATTCCAAAATGTTTTAATTTTTATACAAAAGACAAAAGAATGTGCTTTAGTTGATTCTTGGACTAGGCATTTATCATAATTAGTCGAGGTATTAGGGTAAAATTTACTTAATTTAGCTTTTGAATAATATAATCTATGTAAAATTTTAAATTGAATCAGAGTATGTCTTGCGTTAATCGAACATTTATGCACGTATAATAGATGTCTATCCCAACTCTCTTTCGAGATTTGTATAGCTAGTTCCTGTTCCCATTCTCTTCTAATCTCGTCCGATGCTGGAATTTCTATGTTTAAAATGGAGTTATATAGGTATGATATTAAATTAGCTGAAATTTATTTTCATTATCCCATCTAATAGGTCAGGAGACATGTTTTGATGTTCTCGTGTATACTTTTTCAAATAATCACGTAGTTTAAAATATTTAAAATATTGATTACTATTCAAGTTGTATTTAAGTTGTAATTGATTAAATGTTAAAAAACTTCCATTATCATACATATCTCCAAACTTTTTAATTCCTACTCTTTCCCAATTTATAAAAGCTCTATCATAGAAGGTTTAAACGCAGGGTTATTCATTATAGGAGAGAGTAGTGATAGATTTCTTAATTTTAACGTTAATTTTATTTGTTTCCAAATTCTAATTGTACTATGAATAATTGGATTTTTACTATATATTGTATTTTTTATTTTTGTTGGTGAGAGAAGGATCGCTCCTATATTGAAAGGGGAACAGTCCTCTCTCTCCATTACTATCCAATCCACCCGTTGGGCCGAATTGTCCAACAGGTGAATCATATTTTTGACATTTGTGGCCCAATAATAATATAAAAAATTGGGAAGTGATAATCCACCAAATTCCTTAGGTTTGCACAAATGTTTTCTTTGAATTCTGTGGGATTTATAGTCCCATATAAAATTTGTAATATCGGCATCCAATTTAAAAAAAAAATTTTTTGGTATATCGGTATTGACTGGAATAAATATATAATTTGTGGTAAAAAAATCATTTTTATAGCATTTATTCGGCCTATAAGAGACATCGGGAGGGTTTTCCAGAATTTAATCAATGTGTTTAATTTATTGAGTAAGGGCATCTAGTTTGCATTAAATAGAGATTTATATTTTCTAGTAATTTCAATTCCCAAATATTTAAATTTTTCTGAAGCGATTTTAAAAGGGAATTTTAACAGGTGTGTCGATTCTTGAGGTTTAATCGTCATAATTTCACTTTTATTCCAATTTATTCTATATCCTGAGAAGGATCCAAATTCCTCAATTAAATTTAATATATTTGGTATACTAATTTGTGATTTTGTAATATATAGTAGTACATCATCTGCATATAAAGATATCTTATTATTTGAATATTTTGTATTATATCCATGAATATTCGGATGTATCCTAATACTTTCCGCTAACGGTTCTATTACCAGAGCAAATAGCAGAGGTGATAATGAACACCCCTGTCTATTTCCCCTTGATAACTGAAATTTCGAGGACAAAATATTATTAGTTAATATTCTGGCCGTAGGCCTATCATATAATAATTTTACCCAAGCGATACAATTATCACCCATTTGAAATTTTTGCAATACTTTAACCATATAATCCCATTCCACTTGATCAAATGCTTTTTCTGCGTCCAGTGAAATAATTGATAAGTCTTGCTCTTCGGTTTTATGTGAGTGCATTATATTAAACAGACGTCTCAGATTATTGCTTGAGTATCTCTTGGGTATAAACCCTGTTTGATCCGGATTTATCAATTTACTGACATAGTTACTTAGCCTTCTAGCTAATGTTTTCGCTAATATTTTTTGATCTGTGTTTAGCAGCGCAATAGCTCTATAAGAACCCGGATCTTCTAAATCTTTACCTTTTTTAGGTATAAGTGTAATCGTTGACTCTTTAACTATTTTTGATCATCAATGTTTTCCCTTCAAAGTTAGCATCCAAATCCATATATTTATGATCTGGAAATCATCTTAGGCAGTCCCTTAGGATTGAGCATGACTTACAATTCTCTCATTTCAGGTAGCCCCGGCATTCCCTCTCTATCCCTCCTCCAACCAAGTCGCACTAGCTTCTCATTTTCACCCTGAAAACTACTTACAATGGCCTGTTTACTTTATCATCATTACTATTTTGCATAACCATTCATTCATTGTTCTTTATCTCTCCACATCACCGTCTATATCTCTCATTTCCCTTATCCCTAACCAGTCTGAAGCATGGTCTCGACCTGAAACATTACCCATTCCTTCTCTCCAGAGATGCTGCCTGTACCACTGAGTTACTCCAGCATTTTGTGTCTATCTCCGCATCAGGTAAGACTTGACCTTCAAAATAAGGTGGCATGTTTCCACTGATTTATCCAGTTTCAATACATTTTCAAGCCTCTATAATTGACAGTGGATTCAATGCAACATTACTGCATTCTTGTTAAGATTTCTCCATTCTCTTCCTTTGACATTGCACACAATAATTTCAAAGTCCTGTTGGGTGGTTTGCTTTCAATTATATAAATACTTTTTAGTGAAAATAAATGGAGAATATTCTCAATATATATTTTTCCATTCTGAGAGCAACTTTGAACTTGTTAACTGCACTGAATCTGATAAAACACCACCATCCCGACGAACTCCTGCAGGCCGCGTACAGTGTATGGACAGGGTCGACGCCATCCGCCGGTTTCCCCGTCCATTCACTGTGCACGGCCTGCAAGAGTTCGTCGGGATGGTGGCGTTTTAGCACCGTTTTGTGCTATCCGCGGCCCACATCATGCAGCCGCTGTATCAACTTCTGGCGGGTGGGCGTAAGGACGTCGAGTGGACCGACGAGGCAGTGGCAGCATTTGATGGTGCGAAGGAGGCCCTTGCTCGGGCCGTACTGCTGGTGCACCCTCGGACGCCTCGGAGTCGGCGGTTGGTGCCGTGCTGGAACAACAGACGGACGGAGGTTGGCGGCCCCTGGCCTTCTTCAGCCGGCACCACAACCGTGCCCAGATGAAGTACAGTGCATTCGACCGCGAGCTTCTGGCCCTGTACCTGGCGGTTCGCTACTTCCGTTACTTCCTGGAGGGCCGCCCGTTCACCGCTTACACAGACCACAAGCCTCTCACATTCACCCTGGCAAAGGTCTCATTTCTCATTTCCCTTATCCCTAATCAGTCCGAAGAAGGGTCTCGACCCAAATCGTCACCCATTCCTACGCTCCACTGATGCTGCTTGTCCCGCTGAGTTACTCCAGCTTTTTGTGTCTTGCTTCTACTCTAGTTATGTGAATTCTGAAGTGACTGATGAGGCCAATGTGAGATCCATGGACACTTCCATTAAAAAGGGCAGGAGGTGACTGATAGGATGGGTGGAACATTTAGGTGTAAGGTGATGTGTTGCTTCTGCTGTTTATGTAGAACTTCTATGTGGTCCCGATGTATGGCCTTGAAGTTCCCTGTGACATTCCAAACATTTTTTCTCTATTTTGAGCAGCCATGGGCCAGGGATTCCCAGGAGTTAGTGGATTTGTTGTATCTTTGAGAATATTATGGTATTATTACCTCTGCCTGACTGGTAATCTCTTCCCATTTCAAGGGGTTAGGATGCAGAGCCTGCTTCAGGAGTCTTGTTTCAGGCTTACCCAACAGAACTGACTGAGTGTAATTAGGACAACAGTACGAGATGTGTAGGAAAATGGGTCTTGACCCGAAACGTCACCTATTCCTTTTCTCCTGAGATGCTGCCTGACCCGCTGAGTTACTCCAGGTAGACAAAAGTGCTGGAGAAACTCAGCGGATGCAGCAGCATCTATGGAGTGAAGGGAATAGGCAACGTTTCGGGCCGAAGCCCTTCTTCGGATGGGTTGCTCCAGGTTTTGTTCTATCTTAGGACAACAGTACCTTGGATATTGGCTTGGGAGAGGACCCTAACATTCGTTCCTGTGAATATGGAAGAATTCATGAGGAGAGCATTGGTGGTATCTCTCTAGTGCTTTGACATGCCTGCAGTAATCAGCTTAACTCAGAACCGTATCAGAAAGTAGGGATCACCGCTGCACTGTGCAGCATGAATTCTGTGCTGATTTTGAAATCTGCAAATAGCATTCAAGCAAATGGCAATTAATCTTCTTTTGATGTGTTTTGTGGAATGTATATTGACCAGAAAACTGCAAAGACACACTAGTCTTAAAAAATACTCAGATGAACAGTTTGAATTTAAGGTCGCATCCAAAAAAATCACAGCTTTGCTGATGAAGGATCTCATCGTAAGAGGATTCTTTGGGAAAGGATGTACTCGCATTTGGAAGAGAATGGGCTAATTTGGGACAGTCAGCATGGGTTTGTCCACTGCAGGTCTTATGAATTAGATTGAGTTTTTTTTAAACATGAAGAAGTTGATTGATGTGGGTAGGACAGTGGATATTGTCTACATGGAATTTAGTAAAGCTTGTGATAAATTTCCTCATGGTAGGCTGATCCAGAAGATTAAGATGCATGGGGTCCACGGTGACTTGGTCATTTAGATTCAGAACTTGTTTGCTCATAGAACACAGAAGGTAGTGGTGGAGGTGTTATTCTGGCTGGAGGTCTGTGACCAGTGAGTTCCACAGGAAGCTGTGATGGGACCTCTGTTACTTATGATATATATCAATGTTAGGAGGGTTGGTTTGTAAATTTGCAGACAACACCAAAATTGGTGGAGGTGCAGACAGTGAGGAAGGCTGTCAAAGTTTATATAATTTAACTACAGAAATGAGCAGAGAAGTGGCAGATGGAATTTAACCAGAGCAAGTGTGAGGTGTTGCACTTTAGGAGGTTGAATGTAAGGGGAAAGTGCACCGATAATGGCAAGACTCTTAACAGCATTGAGGTACAGAGAGATCTTCAAGCCCAAGTCCATAACTCCCTGCAAGTGGCAGTACAACTAGATAGAGTGGTAAATAAGCCATATGTTATGCTTGCCTTTATTGGTCAGAGCATTTAGTATAAAAGATAGGAAGTTCTGTTACAGCTTTACAGGGCGGTGGTTAGGCCCATTGTGGAGTATTGTGTGCAGTTCTGGTCACTCCTACACTGGATGGATGTGAGGTTTGGGAGAGGGTGCAAAGGAGGTTTACTAGAACGCAGCCTGGATTAGAGGGTTTCAGCTGTAAGGTGAGGTTGGACAAACTTGGATTGTTTTCTCTGGAGCAATGGAGCTTGAAGGAAGGCCTGATAGAAGTATATAAAATGATGAGAGGCATAGATAGGGTTGACAATCAGAACATTTTTCCCAGGGTGGAAATGTCAAAGACATGAGGGCATACATTTAAGGTGAGAGGGGCAAAGTTTAAAGGAGTAGCGATGCGTGTTTTTTTACAGTGATGGGTGCCTGAAATACACTGCTGGAGAGGGGGAGGGGTGGCGGAGGTAGATACGATGGTGGCATTTAAGAGGGTTTCATCTAGGCATGTAAATATACAGGGAATGGAGGGATATGTATCATGTACAAGCAGAAAAGATTAGCCTAACGTGGATGTTTGGCACAGACATTTTGGGCCGAAGGGCCTGCTCCTGTGCTGTTCTGTTCAATGATCTATGTTCTATATTCTACATTCTATGTAATGCCATGGATTATCAGATTAAACTATAAATATCCTGAATAGATTTTGAATTCCCAAGTTTCTGGCTTACCTGAAGATTACTTGATTAATATCAATATACAAAGTTGGATTTGTTACATTATTTTCTAAATTGTTATAATCCTTTAACATTGATTGATGGTACCAGATGACTATTTGTTAAAGAGTGTGTCTTCTTTTCATACCAATGGTACATATATTGCATAGGATATGCAGTGCAGAAATAGACCATTCAACACAAGCAGACCATACTTGCTCAATGCCCTTATGGGTACACACGTATGTGCAATCATCATAAACACATAACTCAATGGAGAACATAGATATGCACGTATTGCATGTCTAACTAGATACAGCAGCATATTACATCAGTAAGCATTTATTTCCAATAATTCATACAGTTCCACAGACACACCATGTACTGTGCACTCTAAATTACTTTAAAGGTGCCTGTTTTGTGCTGAATTGTATTATGGTGATACTCATCTTTGCTCATCCAAATCTGTCAGCGTAGCTTTCTATTCCCTTTTTGCTTGCTTGTCCAACCTCCTCTTAAATGCTTCTACATTATTCACCTCAGCTGCATTCTCTGTGATGCGGCTTCCACATTCTTGTTGCTCTTTGAGGGAAAGAAGTTTTTTTTTCTGAACTCCCAATTGAATTTTGTGGTGACCATCTTATATTGATGGCCTCTAGTTATGCTCTTCCACAGAAGTGGAAGCATTCTCTCCGTAATCACTCTGTCAAAATCTTTCATGATTTAAAAATCCTCTGCCAAGTCACCCTTCAGCCTTCTTTTCTCTGGGGAGAAATGACTCAGTCTGCCCATCCTTTCTTGGTAAGCACACCCTTGCATGTCTGGTATCATCCTGCTACTTTTCCGCTGAAATCAAAGCAAGCTGGTGCTTTAGTCCATCTGAGAGCAGAAATAGTGCAGATGAAAGATGCTCTCTTATGTTTTCATAGTAAACAAATACAATTCCTATGTTAACATGCACCTGTTAATAATCAAATTACAAATAATTCATTATCAAAAAGCTTACTTTCATAGGCCTGGATTGTTGTATCCTAAACAGCGCAAATTTTAGCCTGACTGGATTTCTCAATGAAATGTCACAAATTTCTAGAAAGACATTTTTTTTTTCCTTAAAGGCCTGCCAGTGTAATGCACAGAAAGGGGCAAAATGTAATACATTGGTTAAGAGGGTTGATGTTTCTCAATCTCAATAGGGAAAATATGCAACCTTTTTTTAATGTTGAAGAAAAGGGAAAAATGAGGGAACGACCAGGCAGTGCGCCCCATCACCTCCTCATGGGTAGTTGAAACATAGCATGAGAAGTGCGAGGTGTTGCACTTGAGGAGGTTTGTGGATCTTCAAGGATAAAGATTTGAACATGTTGGAAATTTTGTTTGACACACATCAGTCCCTACTGTTAAGATGTGGATTACAAACATGTCTGAGATACTACATCTGGAAAATATTAGAGTTGTCTTGGCAGAAAAACCAGATCCATTTTTCAAGACATGGACACCCTTTACCGAATTCTTACAAGGATAGTATGGCGCAACACAAATTTGGATTTAAATCCAACTATGGGTTGGGTGAGGTGGGTGGGGGTGGGGGGGGGGGGGGGGGGGGGACCGAGAGGCAGGTATATCACCACTTTTCTCTCTCTTTTTCTTCTTTTCCATCTTTTTTTTCTTCCTTTCTTTTATTCACTCTTTGGCTACACTCCTTTGGTGTCTAGTGGTCCTATCTTTGCACCTCTCACTTTTCTCTCTCTTGTCCTTTCTCTTTTCTTTTCCTTTATTTCCAAGTTAAGTTAAAATTGAAGCTGTACATTAACTGTATAAATTTATATGCCGACTGTTTTATTCTTGTACAATTGTTTCTAATAAAAAATAAATTAAAAAAAAAAAAATTTTGTTTGAGCAAAAGGTGCACTCCACCGATAAAAATCAATTATTTTTCAAACATCATCCTGATAGAATAACATATTGTTCCAGATTGAATTTTAGTTAAATGTTTAAAGTTGGCTATTGTATCATTTATCACCACAAAAAAATAATGGAGGGAAGGGGGTAAAACATTGTCCCTTCACCTTACAATGTTACCCAGTATCATTGGATAACTTGATGCAAAATGGTATCTGGTACAGGTCTGAAGAAGGGTTTCGACCTGAAACGTCACCTATTTCCTTTGCACCATAGATGCTGCCTCACCTGCTGAGTTTCTCCAGCATTTTTGTCTACCTCTGGTACAGGGAGGTTGCTGGTGCATCTTGAGATGGCTGAGGAGTTCAGTGTGTGCGGGACATATGCACAAATATTCGTTTTGGATACAGAGAGCTGATTAACTTCATCGCCGTGAAGCTATCTTCAATAAATATTCAATGCTGCTCTATAAGAAAACGTATTTTGCTCTTACTCATTAGCAGCTCGAGGTAGACAAAAATGCTGGAGATATTCAGCGGGTGAGGCAGCATCTATGGAGCGAAGGAATAGGTGACGTTTCGGGTCAAGACCCTTCTTCAGACTGATGTGGAGGTGGGGGGGGGGGGCGGGGGCAGGGGCTGGAAGGAGAAAGGAGAAAGGAAGAGGCGGAGGCAGTAGGCTGTGGGAGAGCTGGGAAGGGGAGGGGAAGGAGGGAGAAAGCAAGAACTACCTGAAATTGGAGGTCAATGTTCATACCGCTGGGGTGTAAACTACCCAAGCGAAATATGAGGTGGTGCTCCTACAATTTGCGGTGGGACTCACTCCGGCCATGGAGGAGGCCCAGGACAGAAAGGTCGGATTTGGAATGGGAGGGGGAGTTGAAGTGCTGGGCCACCGGATGATCAGGTTGGTTAGTGTGAACCGAGCAGAGGTGTTGGGCGAAGCGATCGTCAAACCTACGTTTGGTCTCACCGATGTAGAGCAGCTGACACCTAGAGCAGCAGATGCAATAGATGAGGTTGGAGGAGGTGCAGGTGAACCTCTGCCTCACCTGGAAAGACTGCTTGGGTCCTTGGATGGAGTCAAGGGGGGTGGTAAAGCGACAAGTGTAGCATTTCCTGCGGTTGCAAGGGAAAGTACCAGAGAAGGGGGTGGTTTGGGTGGGAGGTTCACCTGCACCTCCTCCAACCTCACCTATTGCATCCGCTGCTCTAGGTGTCAGCTGCTCTACATCGGTGGGACCAAGCGTCGGCTGAGTTTCTCCAGCATTTTTGTCTACCTTTGATTTTTCCAGCATCTGCAGTTCTTTCTTAGACATTAGCAGCTCAAAATCATTCTTAGTCTCATGCCCAAATCTCTTTATTTTTCTCTTGATTTTGACATCAGAATTATTTCTTGTAAAACCAGGGATTACACTGCTCTGTTTGCAAATTCAAATTTATAGTGGAGTGATAGAGTGCTTTCTGATAAAGCTTCACGCTGTAAAACATTTGTATCATTCTGGGATATGACACTTTTGCATGATTTGGCATTTAAATGAAAACACTTGCCAACAATGTAAGTCACAACATTAACTGGGACCAGTGAAAATTCAAAGGTGGTATTTTAGTCCCACAGGCAAATAGGATAAGCCTTTCTGCTGCCAGATATTTTTGAATGGATCATTCTACCACTGCAGAATGGGATGTTGACATTGGAATCATGCCAAGTAGGCTGATCATTGAATGTAAATAAAATGGAATCTTTGGAGCATGCAGCGCTGAGTTTTTCTCTTCTGAACCTGCAGCTTCATAAAAACCATCGCAAAGAAGGGATGATGCTTCAATGAAATACATGTCCTCCAGCAAAGGAACGCTTGTATCATAATATTGTGGACAGGCAAAAATAATCTCTCTTTATATTAATTTAAGTGACAATTGTAAAGTCATTGACTGTGCCAGTATTTGAGAGGTACTATACTGCCACTTGATGCCACCAGAAGAGTAGTCAGTATTTTTCAAGCTATTGTGATGGTTCTAAAACTAGTTTTGTCCTCTGTCCACTGCTGTTTTTTTTTAAATTGCCTCTGCTGATACTTAGTTAACAATGTTGGAGACAGGGCAGCTGAGATTGACTTTTCCATCAGCAATCTTCCATTTAAATTAAATCTAATTAAAAACGTGTCAGCTATTAAATCCAACTATGGGTTGGGTGAGGTAGGTGGGTGGGGAGGGACGAGAAGCAGGTATATCACCACTTTTTTCTCTCTTTTTCTTTTTGTTCTTTTTTGTTCTTCTTTTCTTTCTTTCTTTTACCCACTCTTTGGCTACACTGCTTTGGTAGTCTAGGGGTCTTATCTTTGCACCTCTCACTTTTTCTCTCTCTTGTTCTTTCCCTTTTCTTTTCCTCTATTTTAAAGTTAAAAAGTTAAAATTGAAGCTGTACATTAACTGTATAATTTTACATGCCGATTGTTCTGCTCTTGTACATTTGCTTGTAATAAATAAAAAATTTAAAAAAAACCCAAAAAAACAAAAACGCGTCAGCTGTTGTCCCACATATTTTCCGACGCTTGTTAAGTAAAACTCTCCTCATACGGTACGATACGATAGAAATGTATTTATCCCAGGAGGGAAATTGATCTGCCAATGGAGGGGAGGGGAAATAGATGAAGAAAGAGGGGACAATCATTCAGTTCACCAACATAGGATCTTGCCAGTACTTTATGCCCAGGACAAAATGGTTACTGTGCCATCATTAGCATCATGATATACAGTTATTCCAAGGCAGAATCAAATCCCTAAAAAAAGTTACAAGATATTTTGCAGGTGCAAATGATTTGTTTCCTCAGACTGCACTCTGATCATATCGTTTAAAATATCAATGAAAGACCGTGTTGAATAAATTCATCTTAAGTTGTCATCAATAATATTTTAAACAGAAGGTGCAGGATCAGTTCATTCCTAGGAGGAAGAAAGATTCCAAGGGGAGTAAGGGGCGACCGTGGCTGACAAGGGACGTCAGGGACAGTATAAAAATAAAAGAGAAGAAGTACAACGTAGCAAAGATGAACGGGAATCAAGAGGATTGGGTCATGTTTAAAGAACAACAGAAGATAACTAAAAAGACAATACGGGGAGAAAAGATGAGGTACGAAGGTAAGCTAGCCAAGAATATAAAGGAGGATAGTAAAAGCTTCGTTAGGTATGTGAAGAGGAAAAATTAGTTACGACCAAAGTTGGACCCTTGAAGACCAAAAAAGGTGAATTTATTATGGGGAACAAGGAAATGGCAGATGAGTTGAACAGGTACTTTGGATCCGTCTTCACAAAGGAGGACACAAACAATCTTCCAGATATAGTAGTAGCCAGAGGATCTGGGGTGACAGAGGAACTGAAGGAAATCCACATTAGGCAGGAAATGGTGTTGGGTAGACTGATGGGACTGAAGGCTGATAAATCCCCAGGGCCTGATGATCTGCATCACAGGGTACTTAAGGAAGTGGCTCTGGAAATCGTGGATGCATTGGTGATACTTTTCCAATGTTCTATAGACTCTGGACCAGTTCCTGTGGATTGGAGGGTAGCTAATGCTATCCCACTTTTTAAGAGAGAAAACAGGGAATTATAGACCAGTTAGCCTGACATCGGTGGTGGGGAAGATGCTGGAGTCAATTATAGAAGATGAAATAGCCACACATTTGGATAGCAGTAACAGGATCGGTCCGAGTCAGCATGGATTTACGAAGGGGAAATCATGCTTGACTAATCTTCTGGAATTTTTCGAGGATGTAACTAGGAAAATGGACAAGGGCGATCCAGTGGACGTAGTGTACCTGGACTTTCAGAAAGCATTTGATAAGGTCCCACATAGGAGATTAGTGGACAAAATTAAGGCACATGGTATTGGGGATAGAGTGCTGACATGGATAGAAAATTGGTTGGCAGACAGGAAACAAAGAGTAGGGATTAACGGGTCCCTTTCAGAATGGCAGGCAGTGACTAGTGGGGTACCGCAAGGCTCGGTGCTGGGACAGCAGCTATTTACAATATACATCGATGATTTGGATGAAGGGATTCAAAGTAACATTAGCAAATTTGCAGATGACACGAAGCTGGGTGGCAGTGTGAACTTTGAGGAGGATGCTATGAGAATGCAGGGTGACTTGGACAGGTTGGGGGAGTGGGCAGATGCATGGCAGATGAAGTTTAATGTGGATAAATGTGAGGTTATCCACTTTGGTATCAAAAACAGGAAGGCAGATTACTATCTAAATGGCGTCAAGATGGGAAAAGGGGAAGTGCAACGGGATCTGGGGGTCCTTGTTCATCAGTCTATGAAAGTAAGCATGCAGGTACAGCAGGCAGTGAAGAAAGTGAATGGCATGTTGGCCTTTATAACAAGAGGAATCGCGTATAGGAGCAAAGAGGTCCTTCTGCAGTTGTACAGGGCCCTAGTGAGACCACACCTGGAGTATTGTGTGCAGTTTTGGTCCCCTAATTTGACTAAGGACATTCTTGCTATTGAGGTAGTGCAGCGTAGGTTTACAAGGTTAATTCACGGGATGGCGGGACTGTCATATGCTGAGATAATGGAGCGGCTGGGGTTGTACACTCTGGAGTTTAGAAGGATGAGAGGGAATCTTATTGAAACATATAAGATTGTTAAGGGTATGGACATGCTAGAGGCAGGAAACATGTTCCCGATGTTGGGGGAGTCCAGAACCAGGGGCCACAGTTTAAGAATAAGGAGTAAGCCATTTAGAATGGAGACGAGGAAACACTTTTTCTCACAGAGTGTTGTGAGTCTGTGGAATTCTCTGCCTCAGAGGGCGGTGGAGGCTGGTTCTCTGGATACTTTCAAGAGAGAGCTAGATAGGGCTCTTAAAGATAGCGGAGTCAGGGGATATGGGGAGAAGGCAGGAACGGAGTAGTGATTGGGGATGATCAGCCATGATCACATTGAATGGCGGTGCTGGCTCGAAGGGCCGAATGGCCTACTCCTGCACCTATTGTCTATTGTCTATTGTCTAAACAGTTGATTGTTTGTGTGGGAAATTCATGACACTGTAATTCTGTGCGCCTGTGATTTACTGGGCCATTTACAGTGTCTCGCTGGAAGTCAGTGAAGAGCTAAATTTTAACGGCTGTGCAAATTTGTACCAGTAGAGCTGGTACATCGAAGGAAAAATCTAAACTCAGTCGTTTAGCATTCAACTTCACGCCAGTGAAAAGAAAATTGTTAAGAGCTGAGCTGCCAATTCACAATCTCACATCCTGCAGTATTGCATGGATTCCAGATTTACGCCAATATTGATCAAGCTCCTAAATATTAGACACTGAGTTTATTAAAGAGAACATTTTCTGTGACTTCTGGCCTCGGGAATCTTCTTTGGATAAAAACTTACAAAGATATTTATATTTATTTTGGCAACTATATAGAATGGCTCTGCCAAAAAGGGTTATATTGTGGAGTGATGGCAGAACAGCATTGCATCTTGGTTTACCTTGTGGTTAATCTATACATTCATCTATCATCAGAAACAATGGGAGCTTCTGAAGAGGAACATCTTCAAGGTGAAAATAGCGTTGCCTTTGTCCAAATATCCCTCCTAGACATAGAAAGGGGAAGGACATATTATAAGAAAGGGATATCTGCTTAAAAACAAATATTTCCACTAACAAAGCAACTGTTAACCAGGGCTTCTCTTATTCCTGATTCAAAGTGCCAAAAGGGATACTGTATAATAATTATGCTCTGGAGATGCTTCGGCTCTTTGTGCTTGCCGCAACCTCAAATGCCTTTAAGAAAAATCAGATGAACATAAGGTTTTGTGCCGCATTAAATATGTAGATATACATAGGTCTCATAAAATTTACATTTATGTAGGGCCTGATTTTATATTTCAGGCCCTGTAGCTTTAAAATGTTTTAAAGTATTATGGCAATATTATGATCAAATATCAGAATTTTTGAACTTTTGCTATTGTCGGGGTATTGTAATAAATGATTGGATTAAATTCAAAATTTAAAGTTAATTCCAAACAATTATTTATTTATCTGAGTAATGTATTATAAAGAGAACTGAATTGCAAAAACCAAAGCAAATCTTGTCAAAAGGATCAATATCCTTGAAACAGTCTTCCAACAAGTTCAGACAGAAATATACCATGCCTTGAGTTTCCCTGTACACACAACTGGCACAATTGTATCAGCAATGTCCATGGATTAAATTCTGCAGAAGAAAGAATCTGTACAATGGCTTCTATACAATGTTTTCAACTTAATTATCACATTATTAAGAGCTTTTAACAGACACTTCAGCATGTGGAAAAGGATAGTGATAATTCTGACGCCACAATGAAACTTCAAAATTGATTAAAAAAAGTTGGGAACATATTAAATGATTGAAACCAATGCTGTAACATATAGACATCAAGTAAAATTCCAATAATTTTGACAACATGCAAAAGTTTTGAATTGTGATTATTTTAATTATTTTATGAGTGGCAATATTTCAAAGATGAAGTGCCACAAGAAAAATGACAACTAAATACAACTAAATTGCTTCAGCAATCTGACAATATTTCATGGTAATTTCTTTAATATTAGATGAAGAGTATCATATTACCTGAAAAGTACTCGCGCAATTGATTTTTGTTGCTCTGTACATTTTTTTTCTCTCTGTTGATCACTTGACAGATTTGGTTACAAGAGACTTTGGAAACCACAATCTGTACTGTGCGGTCTTTTGCACATGCAGCTCCTCGATAGCTCAGGCTGTGCTTTGAAACATTACAAAATATTGACGACAGTCCCACATCCAATGACTACTCAGACAGATGCACTTTCTGGAGATCTTTTGAAGTTGCTTTTAGGGCAAATCAAAGGTTGCATGTGTTCTTATCTCTCTCTTTGGCCTTCTAGAATATTCATAAATGAACTGGAGATTTATAATTCTTGTGGTAGAATAAAGCGAATGAGACTTCAACTGCAATAACTTAATCTTTTTGTTCAATTTTCTATCAATACCATTCATAATTAATAAATTGGAAAATTATTCTGGCATGAATTAAGTTTTATTCTTAGCTGTTAACCAATGTCCATGACCATGTATATATTACCGTTGACAATATCTATCCTCATTTACTCCTACAATTAAGGTATAGTTCAAAATCTAACTTTTCCTGAGTGTTTGAAATGCCTGTGTGGTGTTCTTAATTTCAGCTGCTGTTTCATCTCTCTCAGTAGGTGCTTATTTTATTGTTAAAGGTCACACTCATTTGTCTGCTGCAACAAAGGCAGTCTTAAAGTTGGCTGTGGTTTTGACAGACAGTGGTCCCTATAAGTGATGGCCTTAAGGACAGGCCTGGCACTGGGAGACAGTCACCACAGCAAGGGAAATAACAGATAACAAATCATGCCACTATTTTTCCTCCTGGCGTGATTGACGACATCACAGCGGGCGTAACTTTTCAGTGTCCTCAGATTAAAAGCACTCAAACAAATGAGTTCTGAACATACTGTCCAAGGTGTCAAAGTGAGCCGCTGTAGTCAAAAATGTTTTGGGAAAACCATGATTTTTATTTTACTTTCAGAGAGAATGGCCATTTGATTATTACTTAGAAATTTCCATTTCATCTTGGTTATTCCCTGTTAACTTTACTTATAATAATAAATAATAATCATATTACACCCATATCACACAAAGGTCCGGGCTATGACAATAACATTACTAAGGTATGTATTTATATGCGATGGATGCATACATTGATGCATCATAAATACATCATAAATACATAACTCAATAGATACTTTTATTTATGCATAGATATGCATGTATTTAACTTGCCTAACTAGTTAAGGCAACACATGATATCAATATGCATCCATTTCCATAATTCATACAGTCGTCCCACATATACACCATGTACCGTGCTCTCTAAATAGTTTTGAGGATGCCTGTTTTGTGCTGAATTTTGGTATGGTGATACTCACCTCAACACTTGTTTTAACTAAATGATGAATTTGTCCAGCTTTGAAACTGATACAGCAACCCTAAAACAAATACTTGATTGGCTTTCAACAATATGGCATGTAGTAAAGCTGATCTGAAAAAAAAAATGAATAATTTAGGAAAACGTTTGTTTAAACAGATGTGACTTACATTGTATTTACTGTCAAGGAGTCAGAATATTTAATCAACAGCTTTATAAAATATTTATTTGAAAAATCATTCTATAAAGCCACAGAACTCCATTCACTGTGCAGGCAAGTAAAACAAATCATTCTTCATACTAGAGTCGATACATCTGTTTGGTTACTTCCGTTACATACTATGCCAGCTAGTACTTGAGTTTAATAAGTGAATGCTATGGAGCTTAACTACACTATGCACATAAGCCCAGAATGTTGCTGGGGCCAATTCAGGAACCAAAAGATAGGCAACATCAGGGATTTTCAAAATACTCAGCAATACAGGCAAGAAATGGCGATGGTTAGTGATCTGATCAGTCCGCAGATGAAACTGCCTTTAGGTTTCTGATTCCTTTGTACTGAAGCAGAGTTGTTTCAAGTCTGCCTTGTGTACAATGTATTTCGCATTCTGATTCTGATTTGTTGACCTGTGATTAAATGTTGCAATAAATTTCACTGGCTCCTCTATAGACAGAACATCTGGAGCTGTGTTTAATTTCATGTCAGATTTAGACAGGAAACACCTGCCTAGGTGAAGTAATTTAAAAAAAAAAGGATTAATCCATGTGCTGGGGAAATGAATGTCACAGTCATCACATTGGAAGCAATGTCAACAAACACAAGAGTCAAAATTAATTTGGACTAAGTGTTCTAAAATGAACAACAAAATTAATTTGCCCAAATATCATCACATCATTTCAAATTTAATGAGAGCCATTTTCAGGATGACTGCAACAATTTGATCATTCTGAAGCAAAGCGACCAGAAATGAATTTTTCCGAATGTAGGTATGACAATGACAGAGATGCCATTTGAAGTGTTTCAGTACAACTGCTCTATATCTATAGCAGTATTTTGTTAGACTGTGCAATTGGTTTATTCTGAAATTTTAAGATTATTTTCAGAATATTTCTGCTGAGGTTCAATCATCTAAGAGATGTTTTTTTGAAAATACTGCTTTACAAAACAACAACATGTTATTAATCTGAAATAATTATGCAGTCAACATTGAGGGAAGATCCACTCAGAACATGTCTAACAATTATGATTTTCAGAGATTTAATCCGGTTGCAATTAGAAATATCATGATACAGCAACAAAGCACAGTAAGCACAATGCATAATTAATCGATCTTTCTGTTCTCCCAATTCAATGCATTGTAAACCTTTAAAATCATGCCAAATGTGACAGGTCAACCATAAGTGCTTAAGACTGCAAAGAAAGCCTTTACCTGGGCCTTTACTAGTCTGCTTGTTGACCTTGCACTATTTATTTCAGTAAATAACACGTAATCTAGTGAAAAATCACCTTTGTTATCTTCATGTGCAGCATCTATTGCAATCCAGGCGTTTTAGAAAGGGCTTCAGCTAGGGAAAATATATTTACTACAACTTAACAGATCAAACACATTTGTACGTTGGGTATTTTCTTTGCATGGTGCCATGAGTTAGTACATTTAAGTGCACTGGGATAATACATATTCGGAAGATCCTTAAAGGAGAAATATATTCTATTAAAATGTGTCATAATCCTTAAATATTACGAAGGAACATTTCTATAAATGCACTGCTATTTCTCAGTCACCATTTGTATGATGTTTTATGCTCAGGACTTTCTGGTTATAAGAGGCTTGGGAGCAGACATTTTGTTAGAACTGCCCTAGAGGTGAATTTGCAAGGTTTTGTTTCAATGATATTGTGAATGGGAACAGTGGACAATGAGCTGCAATCCCCAGAAAGGCTGCCACTGGAGCAAAGCTTTATTATGTCACATCAGGGAGAGTTCTACACAAAATGTCGGCTCCCAGACTGCTTATAACCAGCAAATCAAAGCATAAAATACTGTAATAAGAGGCAACCAAGAAACACCCGATTCAGACAGATATCTCCCTTTATAACATTAGAATTATAAGTCAATTTGGAGGAAATTACTTCCCATTAAATGTCAACGCTCAGAATATTTTTATAGCTTGTATCACAGTCAATTGTGGAATATAGTTGTGACCGCAAGAATGAATTATTGTTTTACTGAATATCTAAGACAAGAAAGAATACTGATACATAGAAGTCCCCAAATGAAGTTAGTGTGGTTTGAAGTGGCCCAAGAGATCAAACGGTCTGTAAGGTGAAAAATAATTCTTAAAACCTTCAGCCACATTTGACGTGTGCACTTGGCTTCATAAATTGGTTGAGGTTCAGTCTGAAATGAGCCGCTGCCTGTAGGAAGAGTGAAAAGCCATCCAGATGAAGTATCCCTGAAGCACACACCATCCATACATCACCGAAGGAACAATATCGATGCCATTTTCTGAGCAACATGTGGGAGGGGGGGGGGGGGGGATCAGCCTCAACTTTCTTATCTAGGATACTATCGATCTGAGATAAGGGGAAATATGGAAAAATGTGGAAGGAGGGGAAAGAAGGTAATGTGCGTATTATTTCATTTTCTGCATCGCAGACTGCACATCATGCAAATGCTAGGATTTAAAAAAAATGGGAACACTGATTAAAATTACGAATGTTAGCAATGGTATTTCAGTTTCAATATTGAAAACCAACAATATTGAGTTGGAAATTTTGGAAGAATTTTTAAAAATAAGTAGAATATTCTTCATATAAAATCAAATTCAGATTTAAAACAAACACAATTAATACTGGAACAAATAAAATCTTGTTCTCTTCAAGTGCTCTGCAGATATGTATTTAGACCTGTTCATCATCAAACTAATAAATCGGCCAAACTAATAAACCGTCCTGAATGAATTATTATAGAGAGAATGCCATTATCTTCTTTTGTGGGGCTGTGAATAGATAGCTGTGTCAAAGAAACAAAACCCACCACTCTTGTGATGAAACCGATAAACTTAATGGAGTCAAAAAGCAGCTATAGTCGACATCATTAATTTGAACTTTATGAATCTTACAAAACATTTTGCCCCAAGATTCACATCACAATTACATAATGGTATGGATCTTAAATGCAAATCAGATTAAAAGATGTTTGTTTACCAAGGTGGTTGGAATTTGACATGCCTCATAATATAAGCATAATATAATTGCAGAGTCATTTTTTAAAATCATATCCATTCTTAAAAGGACAATTTTTTTTTAACAAAAGTGTTTTGGGAGCCCAAATGTATGCTCTTGTCTCAAGAACAGTCACAATGCAGTATGACGACACACAATGTTTTTCATGCAAGATTAATTTGACAGAAACCAGAAACTAGAATCAACAGCAGTCAGATGACTATTGATATTATGTCTGATTGGTTCTTCTTCAGCTGCCATCTGATGATGTCCTTATGACTATGAGTTACAACTGTTCAGCCAGTGGAGAGGCTGCTTTTCCTGTATGAATATTCGTACCAACACAGTATTAATGCTCCTGTGGTCTCATATGTAATTGCCTACACAATTGGAACAAATCACACTTCGCTCTCACCTCCCCAATAATATGTATTCTCTTGCTAATCCATAGCTGATTTAGATCATTACAGTGCAATCAAATCTTCATTTTATGCAGAAAATCATATCACACAATACAAATGACATTACTCCTAAAACTGTGATACATTATCATACGTGCAGTAGTAAAGCCTGCGGTAAGACGGACTGCCATGTTAGATGAACCACTTCAATTTCCCATCAATCAAATTACAGTTTATTGTTTAGCTGAACCACCTCAGGCAACACAAATCTAGAAACTGTCATTCACGAAACATTATATTTTTCCTGTCATATTATGCCCCAGACACAATCATATAAAGAATGTTACACTACCACTGGCTTCTGGATCCCCTAATTTAACAAAAGCTAACTCCACAACATTGTGCTTGGTGTCACATGTTTATAACAGTATTAGGTTACACCAATGTTATTAAACTGCGTTAGGTAAGCTTGATGCTTCCTAGACAATGATTTTTTTCTAGAAAAATTACATTTACCACAGGAAGTTGTTGATAATAGTGCTTCTTTAGATCTATTAGAACATGAATTACATTATTCAATTAAATAACTGAGTGCATTTTGTAACTTCATATTTTCCAATCAGTTTTTTTTTGTGGAGGAAAAATAAATCACAGCTAGACATCTGGTCTGCTTCTGTGTGTTTATACAGTTTATATATACACATGTGTGCATATATAAACAGACATACACAGAGGCATCCTAATGGGAAGACACATGTGTCAGGTAAGATGTTCTCTTTATTTTATTGTGTACATTAAACAAACACTGTAAATCTGGATGGATAGATTAAGTGCCTGAGTACCTTCCTCTTCAATGAAAGATCTCACTGATAGGACTCAAAAATATATTTTAGAACAAGAACATTTTGAAAGTGTGCTTGGTCAATTGGGGTCCAAAGAAAATTTATAAATGATCAAAATTGTTGCTTTTTATTAAAGTTGACTTAAACAATAGAAAAGTATCATATTATGTGTGCAAAATTATAATTCTACATATTTCAAGTTCTTTACCAAGTCTAACTCTTTTGCACCAATATTCTCCAACTGCTGTATGCTCACCAGTCTCTGTTCTAATGTAGCTTTTTATTCAGAATAGCATGGTTAAGGGGCTGTCCCACTGCGGCGACCTAATTGGCGAGTTTAGGAGAGTTTGAAAAAGTGTCACGTTGAAGACCTCCTTCGACTAGCTTCGACTAGATTCGACTAGATTCAGGAAAATTGAACCGAATAGTGGAGAGTGAAGACGACCTCCTTCGACCTCCCTCGACCTCCCTTTAACTATGTTGACTATCTATGACTACCTTCGATTATCTTCGATTACCTTCGACCACCCTCGATTACTTACGAATAACATGCCGACCTACTACGACCTACTTCAACTAACCCTACGAGTACAAAAAACATAGATTTTTTTCCATGGCGACCTTTTTTTACTCGCGGGCATTTTTCAGCATGTTGAAAAATACACCGCGAACTAGCTGAGGCCTCGAGTACGCGGGGACTACTCTCGAGCATGAAGGAGAGTTACAAAGACCTAGGACCTCGTGTCGACCATGCTGCGAGTATGAGTCGAGGGCAAACTCTTCTAAACTCGCCAATATTTCGCCGCAGTGGGACAGCCCCTTTAGGGCTTCAGAATGCTCTGGTGTTGCTGGCATTCTAATCTTGCCACAGAAAGCTGTGGAGGCCAAGTCAATGGATATATTTAAGGCCGAGATAGATAGATTCTTGATTAGTACGGGTGTCAGAGGTTATGGGGAGAAAGCAGGAGAATGGGGTTAGGAGGGAGAGATAGATCAGCTATTATTAAATGGTGGAGCAGACTTGATGGGCCAAATGGCCTAATTCTACTCCTATTGCTTATAACCTTATGACCTTGCCATACACTCGCTTGACGTGCCAGCATCTAATCTTGCCATACATCCACTGGAGTTGTCCTATCCAACTGACCTTGCCCCTGCCAGTTGATTCCCTGGCTGCCTCGATTGAAATGGAGCCGTGAACTTGTCACAATTTACCGCTGCTCTACCAGTGGCACCAGAGAAACTCAAGCACAAGTCAAATTTGCAAGTTTGGGATTTTTGCTTGAGGCCATTTGGTGGGAGTGCATGGCTTTTCCACAAGAACTAGCATGTCCTCGGGAGGGCTGTGTTCTCATATAGCTACATGGTTAATCGCAAACCTCTTTAAATTTGACATGACACATTTACACAGTTAAAGTAGTAAAACATGATGATACAACAAGTTAGAGCATGCATAAACATTCTCTTGAATAATTACATGATATTTGAAATTTGGTGAGCATGTGCTATCTTGTGAAACTTAACTGACTGCAGAGTAAATAATTAAAACCAACATGTGGTTACAATGGCATTGTCGTTATTTTACTACACCAATAGTCCAGTCTGAAGAAGGGTCTGGATACAAAAATAACATATCCATGACCTCTCAAGATGCTGCCTGACCCCCTAAGTTACTCCAGCATGTTATGCTCTACATAAACCCATGTCCAGAAGTTTAAAACTCAGAATGATTACTTGAGAATTTTAAAGAATCTTACAGCTTTGATGGAGTCAGTTTAAGCCAACATATGTATGCCAGCATCACAAAGGAGTTCTCCAGTTGGGCCTTTCTATATTTTTGATTTCCTTGGTGCTAACAAAGATGTTTTCTAGTTTTCATCTCAGTCTCCTTTTGAATCTGCTATTCATTCTGTGTCTGTCATCCTATCAGGCAATATGTGTAAAAACAAAATGTAGTTTAGTTTAGTCTAGTTCAGAGATACAGCGTGGAAACAGAACCATCATCCCACGGAGTCTATGCCAAACATCGATCACCCGTACACCAGTTTGGTGTTATCCCACTTTCGCATCCTACACACTAGGGGCAATTTACAAAAGCCATTTAACCTACAAACCTGCACGTCCTTGGAATGCGGGAGAAAACCGGAAGAAATCCATGCAGTCACAGGAAGATTGTAGAAACTCCGCCGCTCAGGCAACACCTACAGTCAGGTTCAAACTTGGGTCTCTGGCACTGTGAGGCAGCAACACTGCCAGTGTGCCATTGTGCCTCCCTGTGTTCAATATATGTGCAGTAGCATATTGGCTAAGTTGACCAGAGGCCTGGACAATTGATCTATAGATAAGAATATCAAATGTAACCACAGCAGTTGTGAAATTTAAGTTAGTAGATACATCTGGAATAAAAGCTGCTTCATCAAAGAGAACAGTGAAAATATTGAATTGTTATAAAATAAAAATCTGTAGACTTTAGACTTTGGAGATACAGCGTGGAAACTGGCCCTTTGGCCCACTGAGTCTGCACCGACCACCGATCACCCCAAACACTAGCACGATCTTACACACACTAGGGACATTTTACAATTAACCTACAAATGTCTTTTGAGTGTGGGAGGAAACTGGAGCACCTGGATTGAACCCACACGGTCACAGGGAGATGGTACAAACTCCATACAGACAGCACCCATAGTCAAGATTGAACCCGGATCACTGGTGCTGTAAGGCAACAACTCTACCACTGTGCCACCCTCATTGAACATGCATACTGCGTCCTTTAAAGAAGTACACCTGCCATGCTCCCTCATTTGGGTTGAAATGAACTCGGATCTATCAGTGTGACTCTTAACTGTCACTTCATCTTTGGAATAATTAGGAATAGTCAATAACTGTTGACTATCCCAGCACTGTACACATTTTATGAATGAACAAAGACAATTCTACTCACAGGTTGCTTTCTTCGGTTTAACAAAACGGACATCCCCCTGGTTGTCAACCTATTTGCCATTAGAAATAATTTCTCCTCATTTTAGTTTAGTTTTGTTGAGAGATACAGCACAGAAACAGGCCTTTTGGCCCACCGAGTCTGCACCGGTCAGCGATCCCCGCTCATTAACATTATCCTATACTAGGGACAATTTTTACTATTATACCAAGCCAATTCACCTACAAAACTGTACACCATTGGAGCGTGGGAGGAAACCAAAGTTCTCTGACAAAACCAAAGCGGTCACAATGTGAACGTACAAACTGCACAGACAAACACCCGTAGTCAGGATCGAACCCGGGACTCTGTAAGAGCTGTAAGGCAGTAGCTCTACTGCTGCGCCACCGTGCCGCCCATTTGTTCTATCAAAACACTTTATCTGACTTTTTAAAGTAAAATCTGGAAATAATTGGCTGTTTTTTAAGTAGAACTGACTATGTAGAGGTTAGATTGTTATACGTCCAACAGTGTGCAGATATCCTTCAAAGAAACTAACCATCAGTCAGAAGAAAGGACCCGACCCAAAACATCACCCATTCCTTCTCCAGAGATGCTGCCTGTCCCACTGAGTTACTCCAGCATTTTGTGTCTATCTTCGAAAGAAACCATCAATCTGGTTGTATCTGGTTAAGATGCGACCTATCAATACGCACGATCAAAGACCCTGCAAAATGGCCCAGCATCAAAAGGTATTTGCAACAGTTTAAAAAGTAGTTTGATCACCATCTCCTGATGCCAATAAGGAAGAAGCAAGATATAACAATTCTAAAACAACACTGCTCCCAGCTCCTTTTTTCGCACTTGTCCCTGAATACATAGCCATTTCTTCCTTTTCCCTTCCACTCATCCCCTTCTTCCTCTGACCACATTTCATAATATCCTTATCTCACACTTCTGCCTTTGTCCAACCAGCCACCAATCAAAAAATCCCCCTCACCTGTATCCACCTATCACTTGTGTAGGAAGGGACTGCAGATGCTGGTTTACACTGAAGGTGGACACAAAATGATGGAGTAACAGCAGGACCAGACAGCATCTCTGGAGAGACGGAATGGGTGACGTTTTGGGTTGAGACCCTTCTTCAGACTATGAGGCAGGGGAGAAGGAGACTAGAGATATGTGGAAGGGTGAGGTGTGAAAACGACAAATCAAAGCACACGATGATCAAGGAAATATAGAATGGATAATTGTTAGCTGAGGGGAATGTGACAACGAGGCATAAAATCAGCAAAAACTAATCTGGAGGACAGTGTAATTAGTCAGGCTTTGTCTTTCACCACACCCCTTCCAAAAATGTCCCCCCTACTACAATCAGTCTGAAGAAGGGTTCTGTCACTTATCCAGTTTCTCCAAAGATGCTGCCTGATACACTGGGTTGCTCCAGAACTTTTATTTGTGAAGCAACATCTGCAGTTCCTTGTGATCTGTCAATATGCAAGCTCAATGGTCTCAATCCTGTCAGTAAGAGCCATTGACAAAATAAATCGATAGGTTTCAACTATACCAATATTGTTCTCACTTTTTGAAATCCATAATTGGATTATGTTTGGAATACGAAGCATTAGAAAAGACCTGTGTGGACATTTGTCTGGCCTCAGTTACTAAGTTCACTTACAGGCTCCCAGAATCATCTATGTCTGTGCTTTCTACAATTTAGCTTACATTATCTTCTCAGATTTCTGGTGTATATAATTTCTGACTCCACAGGGAATGAGGGTGATCCGGGGTGCAAATTCTCTGATCACATCAGTTGACAAAAGCAACAAATATGATTGAGTGGCATCATCCAGCATTTTATATTTTCACTTATTTCATTTCACCGATTGTGACCATCTGAAAAAACCAATTTTGAAAGCTTTGTGAGATGATATCGAGCATGGTCAGGCATATTCATAGTTATAACGATGCATCTGCCTTTCTCTCTGGACTTTCTTACTAATATAGCTAAGAACGGACAATTTTTCCTTGGAGTTTGGCATAAATAATTGCACATTGCGACAGCACCTATCAAAATTATTCATGCTATCAACATTACAGAAGCAAAGCTCTGCTCAAATAAACCGACATCAAAGTGTGCACAATCTTTTTTTTCATTTCGAGAATAGCTTAATTATCAGCTTTGGTATTTCAGTTTGCACACCCCGAATGTTTATTTCTGCTGGTGACTGTGATGTAAATTTATGTTGTGTAGCAGTTTGTGGTGCTTCAACAAAAAATACAGCTGCAGCAAAGTTATGAGGTTAGCTACAAGAGGATTGCACTGAAAAATATTATCATTGGACATCTGGTCAGATATACAACAGTTTGAAAGATCATGCAACAGAGTGAAATTTACAACTGTTCTCCATATCCAAAGCTGAAGCTTACAGCTTGTTGTACAGCTGTGAAAAGCTGGCTTGGTGAATGAATCATAAACATTAGTTCTTAATAAATGAATTCTGCAAACGAGTGCCATTTGCCATTGTTTGCGTAATATTCTTCATGAGCATGTATTAATTTGCGATGTTCCATTTAATATAATCTCCTAATGGGATTGAATTGGATTCCAGTGTTGTAATGTAGAGGAGCAGTCTGCTGAATCCAAGCAGATGAGTTGGAGATAAGGAGAGGCTGCTCCCATGCTCTTTTCAGCAGTCGTGAGATTTTCAGCAGCAACAATAAGCATTGCCTCCACCGACCAGAAATATTATTTCCTCTGCAGCAACTTGCACCAAAACCAATCTTCTATCTTGCTCGAGGAATGTCCACAGCCAGGAATGAACCTTGGAATTCATGATTTAGGAAAAGCTGAATCCACGTCAGATGTGTTCCACAACACTGGATGCTCCAGAATATAACAGAACCATTCCCTTCATCTCACCAACATTAAAGTTCTTCTGATAGCAGTTCTGTGGCACAAAGTAGGCTCCTAATCCATCCCCGGTGAATTTCCATTTCTGATGATATTTGAACAATTGATGGTCAAAGAATAAATCTGAATTTACCAAGAATTATGGCAGTTTCTTAATCCACTCAGTTGGATTCACTCCAGTCCTTGCAAAATTGAAACCATCCTCAGTTATGACAGATCCACGCTCCTTGAATGATTACTCTTTAAGCTCTTGATCATAACACAATTAGCACTGTTTTAGATTGATGTGCCTCATGTCATTCTATCCATTATTGTATAAAACAACTATGATAAATTATTACACAAATTCTCATGAAGTTTGATAATGAAGCGGAGATAAATTGATGATTGTACACAGTTTAGTAAAACAAAATGTTGACATGATAGACACAAAATGCTGGAGTAACTCAGCGGGACAGGCAGCATCTCTGGAGAGAAAAAATAAGTTGTTATCTTTGTGAATCCCTCTCCCCTGACTCTCAGTCTGAAGGAGGGTCTTGACCCGAAACATCACCCATTCCTTCTGACCAGAGTTGCTCCAGCATTTTGTGTCTATCTTCAGTGTAAACCAGCACCTGCAGTTCCTATCTACACAAAATGTTGACATTTATTATTTGGTTATGTTCATTGTCAGGACATCATACACTAAGTCTACATCTTGAGAAAATCATTCCTCTTAACTCTAGGTCCAAGGTGATCACACATTGTCAGTTTGAATAATAACATGATGAATGTCCGTACAAAGAAAACTTGTTTACAAACTCCACCCATTTAATTTGGTTGAGACAGCAATATGTTTGAGTCCCACATTATTTAACATTTTGATCAAGATCATGTTTTGCCAATTATTATCAAATATTGGTTTGACTTCATTGGCATTAGGAGAACAGTTTACATCCATCCAATGGTTCAATTAAAACTAAACATTTTACAAAGGTAAGTATATTACCCATGGTAGATATTCAAAATGAAGCATAAATACCTGAAGGGAGCTTAATGTAACTCTCTTTACATATAGTATCAAGAACACCGCATTCATACACCCAGTCAAATACACCTAAATGCAATCTTAGAATATTTTCTCCCATTCTGATTTTCTATTTGAATATCATTGATCTACAAATGACAGCTGAAGTCAATTCAGCATGGCCATCATTGACAACGTTACTGCCAATGTTATTTTTGGTCTATTATTATCACATACAATTAGCGATCACATTCAGCACACAGGATTCTCAGTTGCCAACCCATGCATACTTCAATATCCATGTTCTTGAGTTAAAGTGATTGTGATTCCAAGTGTGACTTGAGTTTCTACTTTATATTCAGATTAAATGTTGGTACTTGGCCTTGTTTACACAGTTCTGTTAAGAACAAGATCAAATTAAGAATTCATGTGTGAATAGGGTTATAGTGTTCTCTGACACGGCTTTGTGAGCCAGTTTGAATAAAATTGGTTCTTCTGGATACAAAATGAATGGAATGGCCTCTGGATGACTTTCTCTTTACGTAGGAAAATCACCCATTTCTGATCTTGCTGATTTACAACTCTCAGCATAGTTCTTTAAGGTTTAAAGCCACAATGCAAACTTGAAAGAAATTAATCTTTTTAAGACTAGTGTTCAAATTAATGCAATTGCTTTTTGATTTAAAAAGGCAACATAGCTTATTAATATTGCAAGGTAAGAAAGAGTTAAAATGTTATTGTACCCAGCTCTCTGCCTTACATAAAATAAGTGCTTTGCATACTAACAGCATCATAGGCTACACCACTGATTAGAATATTCTGCTTTATAGTCAAAATCCATAGCTCATTTTTTTCTGGGAATAATACTGCAGTAATTATAGATCTCATCAGCTGACAATTTCTTCAGCATTGTACTATATTTCAAAGTGCTTAATAGCAAAATTTACGCCAATCAATTCTTATCTGCATTTTCTAACTGCAAATGAACGCAAAAAAATGAATGCAACATTTAAATATGTACAGTATCAACCTACTTACAAACCAAGGTCACTCTATTTACTTAATACTGGAAAAAAAAACAAGCTATAAATGTAAGACTCCAAACAGGTATTTTCTTTGTCAGATGATACAACCGATCATATTGGTGTGTATCCCACGATGAAATAGAAATACCTCCTGATAAACAAATTAACTGCACTGCAGTTTTGATGAATTGGAAGGTTTTAAAATCTCAAAACGTCCATTATAATCCATGAGCCATATTTCAAGGTCTGCTTCTTGCTTCGTAAAGAGAATACCTTTGCATCTGTTACACTACTCGAAACCACCATAAAATTGTGGGCAGTTATAATTAGATCCGCTTTCACGTTCACGAGTGATACTGTTGTTTGCCTGCCGCTTTGATTAAAGCAACCATTGTCTTCCAACAGCTAGCATTAATTCTTCCAAGATGGTTTTCTGATGAGGCGTTAGTTTATTCCAGACTGCTGTTTGTTGTCTAATTTACGCCAGGTCCCCGCTGTGTTCTGTTTAAACCATGCTCTTTGTCTTGCCTTTGAAATTTACCAAAACTTACAAGAAATCAATAGTTAATTGATTATTCACTTTTCTGCAGCTTCAAACAGCAAGCATGCATAAGATCCTGAAGTAGTCGCCCTATTTTCAAGGCAGAAGGCTGCTTGGTGGCAGCTATCTACACGCATTTTACTGTAGGCACCCCCACGAGCTCTGCGGTGGCATGCAATGCCAGGATCCGATAAGGATAACGAAGATGGTCTAACGAAGCAGAGGAAGTCACCGTGTGAGTTAGATCCCTTTCACTGTTTTAAATGAATGCTGATGTACCGGATATCGGAAACAAGAATACCATCTCCTCACAGCCATCCCTCTGCTTTCACTTACTCTTTCCTTTTGCATGGCATTGACCAATATGCCACAGCACCGGACCTGATGTAAAATTCACGTCGGAATGGGGACGAGACTTGTGCTGTACCTCTGACATGGAATAAGGATGGCAAGCACGTAACATTACGAAATCTATGGCAAATACGAGAGAGAGAGAGAAGAGAGAGAGAGTTAGAGAGAGAGAGAGAGCGAGAGAGAGAGAGAGAGAGAGACAGATGGCGGAGCTGGCCAGAAGCCAAAGCCAGTGAAATGAATTACATTGCTGAATAACTGTACACCATTGATTCTGCCACTTGTTGCTGCATGGCAATAGAGGTGCTGACGTTGGCAAGAATCTCCTTACATGTCAGCCTTGCCTCAGACAACTTTTCACACATAACTCACAACACTGACACTGATACGCTGCAACAGACGCCGCCTTGTGCTAGAGATGGAATAGACGCACAAGCACTGTGGTCTGGCCATTTTGCTTAGTGAAGAATAGAATACTGGCACCCACGGCAGCAGTGATGTGCCACATATTTATGTGTGCCGGGCTGAAAGTGAGCGCTCCCTCCCCACGTCGTGGCACAGAGAGAGAGAGAGAGAGACAACCCTCCCCGGAGCTGCCACGGTGGGATAAAGATTTCACGTATCGTCACTTAACCTACAAGCGTGGCATCCCGACTTCCAAAGGAGAATATTTGCTGTCTGACAGGATGGAAAGCTGGTCCCAGGGCTACAGTGTTTGGGTGTTTTCCGAAAGCTAGGCACTGTCGCGGCAGATTGTTCAATAATGCTCCATACCCTGGATGAAGCTAGATATTATGTGATGCCCAGGGGGCTATGGAAATCAAATACAATGTTTGAAGTAGCACAATTTGAGGTACATTATAAGAAAAGCAATTTAAATTTCCAATGAGGCGATGCATATCTGCATGCTAATTAGACCAGTGTCAAATCCAGTCTGCATTCTGCTGTTGATGGCTAGGAATGTGCTTGTACGCTCTGCTGGGAGACTGTTCTCTGCATAAATTATCAGCTTTGTTCTACAGCTTATATTTTTTAACAAACAAACATGGAATGCAAGGATCAAAAGACAATTCAGAAATTAAAATTATTGATCTATAAAACTTGGATTTGAGATTCTAATTAAAGGTGGCATGGAAATGAGAACAAAATGAGCATCCCAGATGAATTAGATGGTTAATTTGTTTTATCTTTGTTTGGGGGTGTAGGGGGAAATGAGGGGGTGGGCGTGGAGGGGGAGGAGGGGGGGGGGGGGGAGGAATCAGAAAAAGCCACCTAGTGGTAATATTGCTATTTCTTCCAGTATTAGAGAAGGGAAGAAATCAACATTATATGTAAATAAAGATTTCTGTTTGTTATACTGGCTTTCCATGCAAACTGTCACAGTAATATATCTTTACTTAATATATTAGCTTTCATGTTTTTTTTAGAGAATAACCAACATCACTTAGTTTTCAAATTTACACTTCAAAGCATTCTCTGCATGGCACCTCACAAAGATTAGGATGGTTAGGTATTGTATTTCAAGTATATTACCATCCCATTCCTAAACTGCTAACATATACAAATCTTTGACATACAAAATCCTCTTCATCTTGGAATAAACCAGATTGATCATTTTTTAAACATACAGAGAAGGCACCCATTCATTTTTGAAGCATGTCTATAAACCAGTGTTTAGTGTACAAAGGCAGCACAAATTAAATATGCACATAGTAAGCTTTACTCAGTTTAGTGAAGTTTTTTTTTGTATGTTTGTCTTTCTCTGTGTAAGGTTTGATGTTTATAATTAATTCATCTCGTACCGGACATGTTGGCTTAAATAATGATATTAAGGAGGAAGCAACCATAAGCATGCATTTTAGAAATAAGCATGGAAGGATGAAAGCATCGGGAGAAAAAATAAACAAAATGAAAGCAGTTGGTCCAACAAAAAGATATCACTGTAGTGAACTGAGACAGAACGTGTACAATAAGGATGAGAAGCCTACTGAGATTATGCATAGACAGGTGAGGAGGATTCACGGATTTGTGCAAGAAACGGGGCCATAATTTATTGTGAATTGCATCAGAGTATTCAGAATGCTTCCAGGTTTATTCTAACCGAGGAGGGTGGAAAAATGCTCCTGTTTATTTAATTGTTACGGTGAGAAAACCACAGCTAGCTGAACAGTTTTTTTTGTATTTGTGTCCTGGCTTTGTGCCAATTTCTACTGTTCTGGATGTTGAATGCTTAATGTTACCTCACAGTTCATGCTTTCTTTTACTCCTCTGTCACAAAATGGTAATGTTACAAGATTTCTGAACCCTGTCTAAGGGTACAGGCTGATTATAAATCAACAATAATACCCCTCCCCCAACAATATCCATGAATTCACTCAAGAAGCAAAGTAGCAGGCTCCAATGATTGCTGTCAGTGAGACTGCAGCTTTCCAACATTATGTAAAACACTCCCATTCCCATTTATTGCTTCTGCCATTTTCAAAAGCTTTCTTTTGTCTGTTAAAGAAATTAACTTACTAATTCTAGTAAGCTATTGACAGCTGTTACAATTAAATGAATAGGACTTCATTAATCAGAGTATGTTTTACCATTTAGGCTACATTATTCGTGTGGTCACCGGAAAAAAAAATTAAATATTTTCAAAATCACTATTGTTTGAATATTTTATTAGGGCGATCGGTCATAAAAACACACGTTGGGCATTAAAACATCTAAGTGCTATTTTGGGCAATTTGTAGCTGATAATATTTTTTGATATGTTGAAAGATATTT
>CM075977.1:88826590-88951351 GCA_038087875.1 Malacoraja senta | reverse complement strand
ATTCCCAACTCCCAATTCCTCCGTCTACGCCGCATCTGCGCCCAAGATGAGGTGCTCCATACTGGGACACCGGAGATGTCCTCATTCCTTAGGGAATGGGGGTTCCCCTCTCCCACCATAGATGAGGCCCTCACTCGTGTCTCTTCAGTACCCCGCAGCTCCACCCTTGCTCCCCCTAACGCTCGTCGCAACAGAGACAGAGTCCCCCTAGTCCTTACCTTCCACCCCATCAGCCATCGCATACAACACATAATCCTCCAAAATTTCCGCCACCTCCAACGGGATCCCACCACTAGCCACATTTTCCCATCTCCATCGCTTTCCGCCTTTCGCAGAGGTTCACTTGCACCTCCTCCAACCTCATCTATTGCATTCATTGTTCAAGATGTGGACTCTTATTGGACTCTTGAATTGGCGAGACCAAACGCAGATCATTGCACAGAACACCTTTGCTCAGCCCGCCTGAACCTACCTGATCTCCCGGTTGCCGGGCACTTTAATTCTCCTTCCCATTCCTACACAGACCTTTTGTCCTTGGTCTCCACCATTTGAGGCTGAACGCAAATTGGAGGAACAGCATGTCTTATTTCACTTGGGCAGCTTACAGCTGGGAGGGTTTCAGCCCGAAACGTTGCCTATTTCCTTCGCTCCATAGATGCTGCTGCACCCGCTGAGTTTCTCCAGCATTTTTGTGTACCTTCGAGTGGTATGAATGTTGATTTCTCTCTCTTGAGGTAGCCCCGGCATTCCCTCTCTCTCTATCCCTCCCCCACCCAAGTCACACCAGCTTCTCATTTTCACTCTACAAACCTGCGTAGCTTCCAGCTGGGTATTCAGGACTCCCAGTTTGGTTCCAGCTGGGATCTCAGTACTACACTCCATTCATCGCTTCTCCCACTTTGGGCTCTGTGTCCTCTGTTCTGCCCTGTTTCCTTTCCTGACTATTGCTTCTTTCTCCTGCACAGTCTTTTGCACAACGGTGTCTAAAAGAGAATACGTGTTTTCGAGGGGAATAGCCCAGGAGAAACTTGCGCTCTCTGCCTGCACCCTTTACTCTTCCTGAGAGTCACCCATCTACCTTCTGCCTGCACCTTTGGTGTGAGCACTTCACTCTAACTATGATGCTCCAACAGCAGTTCCTAAGGGAAAGACTCTAGCGATGTATCCATCTCTGTCTCTCAAAAACGTGTGCCCCTCTATAAGATCACCCCTCAGTCTCTTACATTCCAGTGAGAATCAAACGCAGATTATTCAATCTTTCCTGCTACTACAGCCTCCATTCTCAGCAACATCTTGCATTCTCTTTGTTGCCAACACATTTTTCCTGTAATTCAAAATCAAACCATGCCACCCATCTGCCTCTAAATGCAGGCATGGGAGTAATTTAATTGGAGGTGTCCGAGAAGGAGAGTATCCAGAGATGCTGCCTGTCCCACTGAGTTACTCCAGCATTTTGTGTCCATCTTCGGTGTAAATCAGCATCTGCAGTTCGTTCCTACACAGGAGAGTAACAGAATGGTGTACTCTATGCACAAAGACAAAGTCATTTTTCTATGCCCTCTAGATGTGTATCTGGGGATCTGGCATAGAGGAACAGTTGGAGCCTGGGCTAGAATCAGTGTGATTACGTTGAATAGTGAGGTAGGCTTGGGAGCCCAGGTGCTCTATTCCTACCCCTATCATGTAACACAGACTGCACAATAGTGCAGCTATAGAGTTGCGCCAGAGTTACAGCACCAGAGTCTCGGGTTCGAAACTGACTATGGGTGCTTTCTGTATGAAGTTCGTATGTTCTTCCTATGATTGAGTCAATGCTCTGATTTTCCCCCCACATTCCAAAGAGAAACTAGGATAGCATGGAAGTAGTGTACGGGTTTGTCGGCGTTGACTCGGTGGGCCGAAGGTCCTGTTTTCATGCTGTATCGCTAAACTAAAACTAAACATTGGCCTCAGCTGGCATATTTGCACATTACAGCTGGACTTATTCCTGGGGGCTCCCTATCTCTCAGTAAACAGATTTCCCTCTTCCTATCCCCTGTTTATAACATATTCTCTAAGGCAGAATTAAAAATGTCAAGTGCTCTCTCCCTCCTGCTTGCAATGGCAATGCACACCCCCTTTAAGAGATGCTGGATGCCTTTAACTGTGATCCAAAGTACCCAATAGCAAGCCCACTCATCCAAGTGTGCAGCCCATGAATACTATGTGCACTGCAGGCCTCACAGTTGAATGATGATAATGAGAAGGCAGCACAAGGATTACATACAGCCTGGGACAGCACTGACAGCCATTTGACCTATACTCAGCCATTTTTCTGGCATGTTCAAATTGCTGGGCCACAATGTCAAGTTTTATCGGAATTATTTCAATAAAATATTTGAAGTAGTGTGTAAAAATATTTTCACCAGTTTGCTCTTGTAAAAAAACAGGAATTTTAACCTTTGATAATTTTGGGCAGGGTGATGTATCCGTCTAAATGCATTTAAAGGCCGAAGTAATATGGAGCTACAGGAGGAGGTGAAGAATCACTGTGGCATGGCTCACTGGAAGAAGTCAATCACACGTAGAAATGAGGAACTGCAGGTGCTGGGTTTACCAAGAAAAGACACAAAATGCTGGAGTACCTCACTGGATCAGGCAGCATCCCTGGAGAATATGGATAGGCGACGTTTCGGGTCGAGACCCTTCTTCAGACCGAAGAAGGGTCCTGGCCTGAAACGTCACCTATTCATGTTCTCCAGAGATGCTGCCTGACTGGTTGAGATACTCCAGCACTTTGTATCTTTCCAAAGTCAAGGGCATGTTTGGCTGATCTCGATAGACTTAAAATATTCAACATTAAAAATTATGGAAGGTTTTGTGAAAATGCCCACCCTGGTGTGTATGTGACCTTTGCATTAAAGTTTCAGTCTTATGATAATACTTTTATTTTTCTAGCAGCAACAAAAAGGGAAGGTGTTACTGTGAATAAGCACTTGCTTTAGGCTATATGGTCCCACAAATCTCTCCAGGCAATTCATGGTGGCAGATTTCAGGGGATTGAAGTGCTCATCAGAAGGGGGAAAAAGTAATGATAAGTAAATGAAAGTAAACAAAGAAGGAGTTTGATGTCTATATCAATATGTATTGCTTTTGAAACGGTCTTCTCATCTATCTGGAAAGTGTACTGGTTGATCATCTGATAAAATCATTCCATCAAGCTTACATATTCCTAGAGGCTTTCAGACTTAAATGAGAGAAGGAAAAGACTTGCATCAATGTAGCACCTTTTGGAATCTCAGTACATTTCCAAAGCACTTCACAGCGAATGAATGTACCAAAATGTGTCTGCATATCTGCACACAATATGGCCCCGCAAACAATGATGAAATTGAACAGATTATCTTTTGCAGTGATGCGTGTTGTTGTTGTTGTTGTTGTTGTTGTTGTTGTTGTTGTTGTTGTTGTTGTTGTTGTTGTTGTAGTTGTTGTTGTTGTTTCTGCCGTTGTTGTTGTTGTTGTTGTTGTTGTTCCTCCTGAGTGGGCAAATGGGACCTAGGTGTATTCTCGTGTGAAAGGCAATACCTCCAATGGTGTCAGATCCCCTCATTGAGGCACAGAACTAAAATTTGCCACATCAGAAGTGCAAAAGCTACCAAAGTAAACGATAGCTTTGGAAGTCATTGAGCTGCAAGTATGTTGCATTTGTTTCTGGCTATAGAAATGAACAAAAAATATATAGTTTGCCCCGGTGATATCGGGATTTGCCACTGCATCCGTCTGGATAACTGATTATAGTTTATCCGATTGTTGAAACATGCAGATAGTACTAAGATGTTAGCAATCCATTGTTAAAGTACAAATCCATTGTACTTTAGTTCATGCATAAATCCAGTAACTTTATCCAGCTTGGGGTCCTGCCATGGGGTTGCTTGGGGTTACTGTTCACCCATCATAATTTTAGCAGGTAGTTTATTGGAACATAAATGCGTTTCTTTGTCAATCTGCTGGTAAAGTAAAGGGCCTGTCCCACTTAGGCAATTTTTTTAGGTGCCTGCCGGCGACTAGGCTGTCACCACACAGTCGCCGGGGTGTCGCCTGTATGGTCGTGAGTAGTCTCCTCAGTCAACCAAATAGTCGTAGCGTTTTATGGTCGCTGCTGGATTTTGAAATGTTCAAAACTTTTCGGCTACAGTCGGCGACCGTGGGCTTGTCGTAGCTTGTCCTCTCCTGATGTAGGTGCTGTCGTAGGTTGTCGCCAGGATGGTGTAGGTTGTCGCCAGGTGACGTAGGTTTTCGCCGGTGCTAACCTCGGTGAATTCCATTGTCCTAGTCGCTGGCAGTCGCCTAAAAAATCGCCTAAGTGGGACATTAGTCCTGTCGCCGGTTTTTCGGCGACCTGCTACGACTATGACAGTCGCCGGCAGTCACCTAAAATATCGCCTAGTGGGACAGGCCCTTTAGTGTCTGATTTAGAGAATCCTCAAAGCAACTCTCAGCATTTAGTACTCGGTAGAAAATGCACTGAAAACAAAGCCGATGACTTTGATTTTCATAACACATCAGGAGCGATATTCACTAATTGAGAACTTCTTGAGAAAATAACTTGCATGTTCTGAGGATGACATTATTAAGAATGAAGGAATTTATTGTAAGGGATCAAACAAATTAATCTGACAATTATTAAATATTTCAGGCAGGCTTTATAGGCAAAATTTGATATGGGTATAAACATGAAACAGGTGAGCTCGCATCGTTTCCTTCTATTCACCCGCCAGATACTCAGTTCCATTGATGTCCATAAAACTGAAAATCAAGCACATTGTATAAGGGGCTGCAAAAGCAATTAATTCTATTTTGTTTACCCACCCAAATTCAGTTTTAGACTCTGCAGGGTAAACTCCAATGTTCCTGGTTAATTATGAGAATCTTAGTGTGTTTTTAAGTTTAGTTTAGTTTAGAGATACAGCACAGAAATAGGCCCTTTGGTCAACCGAGGCCACACCGACCAGCGATCCCCACACACTAACACACACTAGGGACAATTTTACATTTACAGTATATCAAGCCAACAAACCTGCACGTTTTTAGATTGTGGGACGAAACCGAAGATCTCGGAGGAAACCCACACGGTCGTGGGGAGAACATACAAACTCCATACAGACAGCACCTGAAGTCGGGATCGAACCCGGGTCTCTGGTGCTGCAAGCGCTGTAAGGCAGCAACTTTACCGCTGCACCACCGTGCCGCCCCAAGTCTTGCCAATAGATTGCAAAGCAGGGAGTATCCTTACATCGTGCTTCCTGCTCATTGAAAATGGTATTGGCCTTTGGCCAGCATTAACCATGCAATTGATTTGTTGGATGCGTCAACAGGCCAGTATTTTGGATGGCTAACTCCATTTAAAGCCAGACTGCACCACTTAATGAGGAGATGCAATTCGAGTGAAATTGCCCATGACAAAGGAAATGGTGGAGAATGGGGTAGCAGAGGAAACTGGGAAGTCCAATTAATTTCAACACTAGTCTGGTGCCTTGGTGAATGGAAATGCAAAGCAATAAAAGTATTGTGTATGCATAATCATCCATGAATCCTCCAGACAATAGCTCGGGAACAAGTGGGTGTAGATACCATTGGAGTTCCTGAAGTAAGAATTGGAAGATGCAGTGCCATAAGAATTTCATTGGTCAACTGTAGCACTACTTCATCCTTTGTTTTATTGACCAAAGTCTATGGTCTGCCAGCAACTACTGTGGGACTCAGACCTGTATTCATACACTTTACTTCCTCTTAAACACTTCGTACCATTGCAAGCCTCAACAGCACATCTCAATTTGCACACACTTCCAGCTATTTAATCGTGACAGGTATATCACCCATGTACATTGTGTGACACTTAATAACACAGAGGAATGATTTGGATTGACCTGAAAGAGTTGTGACAAGTGCTACATAAATTAAAGTTTTTCTGTCATTTACTATAATGGAAAATAAACTGAGATATGTTATGGTGTATCCAGCTCCAGGCTGAAAGGTGTCTGACAACAGTTTAATGCCATGGTCACATAGACAGATATTGGCAAAGTGATCCTTGTTCTGCTCTGAGAATGCAGTGTGACTGCCATGTGGCAGATTTCTGCATAAACATTTTGATTGAAACATAGATATTAATGCATTCGTTCTTGACGTGTTTTGGTGGAGTTATTCTTTGACTACCTTGGGCAGATGTTATTTCTTTCGGAGATCCTTTCTCCCCATACCCTGCTTCTCCATTTTTCTCCTCGGGTCTTGTTTGTGCAGAAGTCTTGGATCAACAAAAATCCTTCTCATCCTTCACAACACTTCATTTGTTACTTTAAACTCCTAGATCACAGAGAATAGAGAATTTAGAGGGTGACGCAATGGTTGCCTTTGTGTTGCTGCCTTAGAATGCCAGAGATCAGTGTGCAATCTTGCCTATGGGTAGGAAGGAATTGCAGATGCTGGTTTACACCAAAGATAGACACAAATGCTGGAGTAACTCAGCGGGACAGGCAGCATCTCTGCAGAGAAGGAATGGGTGACGTTTTGGGTCGAGACCCTTCTTCAGATTGTGAGTCAGTGGAGAGGGAGACTAGAGATATGGAAGAGTAAGGTGTGAAAACAACAGATCAAAGCCCGATGGTGATCAAGGAAATCATTGATGGTTGAGCAGAAAGTGACAATAAGGCATACAATCAGTAATATTAATCAGGAGGACAGTGCAACTAGTCAGAGAACAATTGTGGGGGACAGATGGAGAGAGAGGGCAAGCAAGGGTCACTTGAAGTTAGAGGAATCAATTTTCATGCCGCTGGGTTATAAACTGCCCAAGCGAAATATGGGTGCTGTCTTTATGGAGTTTGTACGTTCTTCCTGCAACAATGTGGGTTTTCTCTGGGTGCTCCTGTTTCCTCCCATATTCCAAAGATAGAAAGGTTTGTAGGTTAATTGGCTTCTGTAAATTGTTCCTGGTTTGAGGATAGAACTAGTATACTCACCGATCATTGGTCGGTGCAGACTTGATGGGCCGTAGGGCCCATTTCCACGCTGTATCTCTAAACTGAACTAAACTAAACTAAATTAAACTAAACAACCTGTGGAAACCAATTTTCAACCAATTTCCCAATAATTAACTTTAAAGGTCCTTTTTTTCTGCTGTAAACCTGTTCAGCTCCATGATGTTAAGAGAGGCACAGATTAGATGATTTAACTCTCTCTAACCAGTGCTTCCCTTAACAAAACAGAAATTGACAGCAAATCGTTGTTGCAGTCGGATTGATGTCACAATCTGCATACGGACAATTACATGGCACAAGGTAAAATTTGCTAACCTGTGTGTTTGTGTGCATATGTGCCTTTGTCCTTGTGAATGTGTTTACATGTGTGTGTGCATGTACATGTCTGTGCACGTGCATGTATCTGCATGGGTGTGCCTGTGTATGTGTGACAATAGACAATAGACAATAGGTGCAGGAGTAGGCCATTCGGCCCTTCGAGCCAGCACCGCCATTCACTGTGATCATGGCTGATCATCCACAATCAGTACCCCGTTCCTGCCTTCTCCCCATATCCCTTGACTCCACTATCTTTAAGAGCTCTATCTAATGGGCCTGTCCCACTTAGGCAACTTTTTAGGCGACTGACGGAGTCTATGTGGTCACCACATGTTCGCGGGTGGTTGCCAGGAAGTCGCCTTCATAGTCATGAAGAGTTCCCGCATTCTGGGAACTAGTTGAAGCCTCATTATGGTGGCTGCAAATTTTTCAACATGTTGAAAAATTAGCAGTGACTAGAATGAAGCCGCCATGGAGAGTAGCGAGAATTCTCATGCCGTAGGTGGGTCGCAGGAGGTCCTAGTGGGTTGCCAGGAGGTTGAAGCTTCTCGTAGGTTCTTGTAGGTTGTAGCCGGTGCTGACCGGTGAATTTCATTGGCTCATTGGGGAGAAAAAATGTAAGCAGTAGATTTCAGAACCAAGGATAACCGACCGGTAATGTTAATATCCGCCGAGCTTCACAGCCGTGTATCTCTGGCTTCTTAAAAGTTGTCTGGCTTCTTAACAGTTGACTCCACTGCTTCTCCCCCTTCTTTTAAAGGACTTACCATACACTGTGCTTTAGCCGTCTTAATTACAGTGCCTACCTTCCTGTTCATTGTGGTGTGAGTCCCTATCACCTTGGCTTTGCACCATGTGAATTTCAGACAGGCTCCCCCCCACTTGCCCTGGCCCCTGCCTTTGGTGTGTGTGTGTGTGTGTGTGTGTGTGTGTGTGTGTGTGTGTGTGTGTGTGTGTGTGTGTGTGTGTGTGTGTGTGTGCGTGTGTGCGCGTGTGCGCGTGCGTGTGCGTGTGCGTGTGCGTGTGCATGTGCGTGTGCGTGTGTGTGTGTGTGTCTCTTTCTCTGACAGTCGCCATTCCAGTTGCCGGTTTTTCAGGCAGCTGCCAGCAACTTGACAGTCGCCGGCAGTCGCCTGAAAAATTGCCTAAGTGGCACAGGCCCATTACTCTCTCTTGAAAGCATCCAGAGTATTCGCCTCCACTGCCTTCTGAGGCAGAGAATTCCACAGATTCACAACTCTCTGGGTGAAAAAGTTTTTCCTCATCTCCGTTCTAAGTGACCTACCCCTTATTCTTAAGCTGTGACCCCTGGTACTGCAGACTGCCAACATCAGGAGCATGTTTCCTATCTCTAGGGTGTCCAATCCCTTAATAATCTTATATGTTTCAATAAGATTCCCTCTCATCCTTCTAAATCCCAGTGTATACCAGCCCAATTGCTCCATTCTTTCAACATATGACAGTCCAGCCATCCCAGGAATTAACCTGGTGAACCTACGCTGCACTCCCTCAACAGCAAGAATGTCCTTCCTCAAAATTGGAGACCAAAACTGCACACAATACCCCGGGTGTGGTCTCACCAGGGCCATGTACAACTGCAGAAGGACCTCTTTGCTCCTATACTCAACTCCTCTTGTTATGAAGGCCAACATGCCATTCGCTTTCTTCATTGCTTGCTGTCACTGCATGTGGGTCAATCTGTGTGTATGTATGCATGTGTGGAAAGGGGAGTGTGCATGTTTATGTGCATTTTCATTTATGTGCTATGCATGTGTGTGAGTATGTGCATGTAAATGCATCTGAATTTGTGCATTCATGTGTTCCCAACACACAGTATAACATGTTGTCACTAAGGACAGACACTACAATTCCGATTTCTTGCTATCCAGTTTATTTAGTAACAATATTTAGTTTTATGAAATACGTATTTGATTCTCTTTGTTTCAGATTATGGTTCATATGTTACCAGAGATTATCAAAAAGGAACTCAGTCATGATTCACGAGCTGTGCTGCAAGCGTACAACGAACGGATTCTGTGAAATGCAAGGGTAAGAATCACTTTTGGCAGAAGCGCACCATGAATAGTTGCAGCCAGAGCACCCATGATGCAGTCTGTTCATTACCTTGTTAACTTCAGTTAAAGGAGAATCATAGGTATGGTCCAGTTGGCAGGCTGCCACAGCCGATTTGCACCCTGCCAAAAATGATATTTATGTAAATAAGGAGAGACCATTGACGTAAACATTTGCACAGATTTCTCTGTTGCTTTTCTCTCTTGACTTTCTGTTACCTTTAATAAACGGCCTTACATTTTATATTATTAGATCTTTAAAATTAGCATTTGTGAGTTGCATACAAAACGTTTTTTCTGGTTCATGGGCAGCAAGGGTTTATTCACACGAGTGGTCTTTGGCACTAAATGTGAGGAAAATTGTTGAGTAAAATACCAAAATGTAACAATAGCTACCAGATCCATGATTAGCAGGAAATGAATCAAATATTCACTTAATAACTTTTATATTAAGACAGTACCGATTTCTCCAAAAGCACAATTATAGTTCGGGTCAAAACAGCCATATATTTCTATTACCATCTTTCACGGTACTAATACGATCTTGGTTGCTATGGTGACAGATTTAAGCTATTGTAAATAGCTATTGCTGTAATCTTTCTACCTCCCTGTTGGATGCACACAGCCTTTAATGTTGCTTTAACACCAGCACAGAATCACAAGTGATATCTTGTTAAATAATCTTCATATCATCCTCCAATGAAGGTGTTTCCTCAGGATTATTTTGTTACGCCATTTCTTCTCTGAGACTTCTTGTTTAAAATGGAAGAAAAATTAAGTTGCCACCGAATGAATAAATGGCAAACATCTATTTTTATTACAGGTAATGTGCTATATTTTTCATCACAACACAGGAAATTGGAAGGTCTACCTGGCAACTGATTACAATTTTTTTTCATGCTTCTGTTATTTTTCACACTTTAGTTCGAGCGTCACCTTACACCCAGATAAAGAGGATTATTTTATATAATTAACAGTACGTGTGTGTTCATCAATTGCTGGACATAATCACATCTAAGCATTCAGAATGAAATAAGAAAACATCAAAGCAATAGCACAATATAATTAGCTTAATGGATTTTCATTTGCAGAGGTCACGGGAAAGGGATTAATTTCCATTGTTTTATTGTATACATCACACGGCATATACAATATCACTAATATTTCCGTCTCGGAAACAAATCATTTGTAATGAAAAGAGACATTTATTGAGCCGAACCTATGTTTCACTAAATATTATCAAGATCTTCTGCTGTTTTTGTTGACTGTGGTCCTTATTTTGCTTTAAAAAGGCACAACTTCAAACATGCCTGACCAAATCTGATCATATAGGAATATTTGGTCAGATTCATTTTTACTTGACAGGAAATGTTCAAATGAAAGCGAGCATAACAGAATTTAATATTGATTTCAGTAATCACACACAGGAAAAAAAACACATGTTTATCATTCATAGTATAAATGGAATATCGCACCAAGTAGGGGTGCATTCCGCAATATTCCAACACACCAGGAGCTAATGTCTCACTGGGCAGGCATTTAAATCTATTCCAGGATGCAGTTAACAGTGGAAGCGACTAAGTGATATTTCATGTGTGTGAAGATTTGATGCTGTTTCTCCTTTGAAACAAAATACTAACAATATCCAGGGCTGCATGTTCTTTCATTCACTAATGTTGGTTAAAAATGTAGAAAAGGAAATAAAACAGTGAATGACACTTGATACTGACACATGCATCTTGCTACACTCAGTCAGCAAAGGAAAATGAACCCAATGGGGAATGAATATGCTTACGATTAAGATTGGGTCCTGATTACGAGTATTACACTTAGATAATGAGATAACGATTAGAAGATCTCCAATGATGTTGCATGAGTGACACTGATACTGCTCTAGGAATCAGGCAAAGCTTAATGTTGACACTCTAAGTATGGGATAGTTTTCTCTGAGGATTTACAATGTCCAATGAAGTCCACTTGCAAAGTGTGCAGATAAATATACATGAGACACAGGGAGGTCACAAGAGGGTGTGCCCACTTTATTCAAGGACCCCTCACAGACTGCCTCTCTGGAACTTTCAGCAAATGTTGTTGCAGCCCAGACTGTTGTTAGTCATATGACACAATCTAAATTGAAGTAACAGGCATAAAACAAGAATTGTCGCTTACAACCGATACTAAATATACTACACTATGTAAGGGAAAAATAAGCTAAATGCACTTATATTGGATCCCGTATTAAATATCGGGCAGCAAACAATGTTATATTGGGATTGCTTTCAACATCAATAGGATATCCTTGCCATAAAATACAGCTATTTTAACCTACCACATTGCAAGACCCTTGTCGATCTGGATTTCATTATTCTGAAGAAGGGTCTCGAATTGAATTGTCACCTATTCCTTCTTTCCAGAGATGCTGCCTGTCCCGCTGAGTTAGTCCAGCATTTTGTGTCTATCCTCAGTGTAAACCAGCATTTGCAGTTGCTTCCTACACCTTAAAAGTCTGGACCGGGTCTTTTGTTCATTATTCTGACTTGATTTCCTCATTCCAAACTTGCATTGGTTTATCTGGAGCATCAGGCTCTGAGAGGAGACAAGATAGGAGCACATCAAATTATGAAAAGCACAGTTTGGATAGGCAGTCAGAAACCTTTCCCCATATCTTTAAAGAGAGAGGGATACAGTTTAAAGGAGTTGCATGGGCCAAGTATTTAACATTAGTGGCATGTAAGAGGGTATTAGACAGGCACATGGATATGCAGGGGATGGACAAATATGGATCACGTGCAGGCAGAAGAATTTAGTTTAACTTGGCATCATGTTCGGCATGGAAATTGTGGGCCGAAGGGCCTGTTCCTGTGCTGTATTGTTGTATGTTCTATGTACACTTAACTAACATACAGGCAGGGAGACTGTTTTCAAATGGATAACCTTGTGGCAATAATTCTCAAGTCACATTCTTCAAAAAAATATGTCTGCTGTTAAGGTCATGCTGTTTTCAATCTTGGTCACAGCAAACACCAGGAAGTAACCAGCTTTATTTTTTTCAAACAAATTATTTTCAAAGGTTGTGCATCTGTGATTTTTTTTTCCCCCCCTGCTTAATAAGTTTTAGTTTAGTTTAGTTTTAGTTTAATAAATTTGGTACTTGAATAAATCAGGCAGAATTGTAACACATAAGCAGTTAGTTCTGAAGGTATGAAGAGTCCAAGTATGAGAAACAGAGATGCAACAGGACATGCAAGAGCAGTGAGTTTCTCCAGCATTTCACTAACGGCCCATTTTAGGGAAAGAGACCCAAGAATCAAGGAGAAATCGCCAAAATAAGCCATTTTTCTTGAGTTGTCACATTCATTGTGAATGCGTGTAACTGTGAATAAGCAGGCAATCGGTTTTCTTAATCTGTTAGTGGACTTCCTTTGACCTCTTGCGAACCACAGGTCAGTTATTTCCATGGCAGACAAGTAACGACAGATGTAAACTTAAGCAGAGCATCACTTGCTTTTCTAGTTTTTCCCGTGACTTTCATCATCTTAGCGAGGTAGTAGGCACGGTGCATACAAGAGGAGTATCGTGTATTTGGAATGCTGTGCGCTCATTTGGAGTGTTGTATGCAGTTCTAGTCGGCCATTATAGGAAGGATGTGCAGGCTTTGGAGAAGGTGCAGACCAGGTTTACCAGAACGTTGCCTGGATTAGAGGGCATTAGCTCTAAAGAGAGGTCCGACAAACATGGATTATTTTCTTTGGAGTGTCGGAGAACTAGGGCTACCTGATAGAAGCATATACAATTATGAGAGGCATAGGCAGGGTAGACAGACAGAATCTTTATCCTAGGGTGGAAATGTGAAAGACTAGGCAGCATAGCTTTATGATGAGACAGGTAAAGTTTAAAGGAGATGTGCAGGGTGATGGGCCTGTCCCACTTACGCGACTTTTTCGGCGACTTGCCGGCACCCGTCATAGTCACAGCAGGTTGCCGAAAATTTTCAACATGTTGAAAATCCAGCGGCAACCAGAACAAGGTACGACGCTTTGGGCGACCACTCACGACCATACAGGCTTCACCCCGCGACATGTCGTCAGGGTGTCGCCTGTATGGTCGTGAGTAGTCTCCTCAGTCGCCCAAAGTGTCGTAGCATCTTTCTGGTCGCCGCTGAATTTTCAACATGTTGAAAATTTTCGCCGACCTGCAACGACCTATGACGGGTGCCGGCAGTCGCCGAAAAAGTCTCGTAAGTGGGACAGGCCCATAAGGATTTTACATATAGTGTTGTGGGTGCCGGGAACATACTGCCAGGGGTGATGGTGGAAGCAGATATGACAGTGATGTTTAAGAGGCTTTTGGATAGGTGCCCGGATATCCAGGAAATGGAGGGATATGGATCATGTGCAGGAAGAGGAGATGAATTTAACATTGTATCATTTTCTCTGCTGACATCGTGGGCAAAAGGGCATGTTCTTGTGCTGTACTGTTCTATGTTTTAAGCGAACATACTCTAGAACAGTTCAGCATAGAGGCACAGCAGTAGAGTTGCTGCCTCACAGTACCGGAGACCCTGCCTTTGATCCTGACTACAGGTGCTGTCCATACAGAGTTTGTACGTTCTCCCTGTGACCATGAGGGTTTTCTCGGGGTGCTCCAGTTTCCTCCCACAATCCAAGTACACGCAGGTTTGTACATTCCAAGACAATTGGTTTCTGTAAATTGTCTTTAGTGTGTAAGATAGAACTAGTGTATGGGTGAACGTTGGTTGGTGCGGATTCAGTGTTGCGGATTCATAAGATCATAACTGAAAGGAGCAGGATTTGGCCACTCGGCCCATCAAGTCTACTCCGCCATTCAATCATGGCTGATCTATCTCTCTCTCCTAACCCCATTCTCCTGCCTTCTCCCCATAACCTCTGAACCCGATCAATAGTAACCAAAGTAAGAATTGAGTATCCAGCCTATGGTTCTTCCCAAACTGATGCCGGAAGCATAAATTGTAGCTCCTAATTTGGAGTCCATCAGCGATTTAGAGAGATAAAGGAGGCATTAGAGGAACATTAACATAATCTCCTTCTGCTCATGGTGGGAGCAACATGTCAAAAGAGCACAAGGGCAGCAAGATTGCCGACAGTACATTAAGTCACTAGCTAGATTTGCGTTATATTGAGTCCAGAACCAGGGGCCACAGTTTAAGAATAAGGAGTAAGCCATTTAGAACGGAGACGAGGAAACACTTTTTCTCACAGAGAGTTGTGAGTCTGTGGAATTCTCTGCCTCAGAGGGCGGTGGAGGCCGGTTCTCTGGATACTTTCAAGAGAGAGCTAGATAGGGCTCTTAAAGATAGTGGAGTCAGGGGATATGGGGAGAAGGCAGGAACGGGGTACTGATTGGGGATGATCAGCCATGATCACATTGAATGGCGGTGCTGGCTCGATGGGCCGAATGGCCTACTCCTGCACCTCTTGTCTATTGTCTATTGTTCACACCATAACCTTGTAAATGTTTTTAAAATGAAAGTGATAGTTGAAAAGAAGAGGTTCCCTGCTAGTTTGGGCCTGAGCTACCTCTGTGTTTCCTGCCATCTCATGCAGGTCTTCTGCCAGGCCTGTGAAGGTCTCAAATCCAAGAGATTAATGAGGGAGCAAGTGGCAGTTGAAATGTGACATGTAGGATGGAACTGCAGATGCTGGTTTATACCGATGATAGACTCAAAGTGCTGGAGTAACTCAGAGGTTCAGGCAACATCTATGGAGAAAAGGAATAGGTGAAGTTTTGGGTCGGAACACTTCTTCAAACTGAAAAATAGAGGCGAGGGGGAAGGAGGGTGGGGGGGAATGGATGCTAGAAAAGGCCGGAACAAAACAGGGCCAGCAACAGATGACCTCAGGAAGGGTGGAGTCCATAATGGCTCATTGTTGGCTGGGGAAGATGTGCTAACGACAGGGATACAATGATGTGAAGAGTGGAACTAGTAGGACAACTCGGATGGGAGGGGGGAGTGGAGGAATGCAGGGGTTACTTGAAATTTGATATGAACATTTTCTGAAATGTGACAATCAACAATCCTCACTCCTTGTATAAGGTCATTAAACCTCTCTGAAGGTGTGTCCGTGTCTTTGATATTTTATTACTGACCTTGGTACAGATGACCTTCTGGCAAGGCTGCTTGAGTTGAGGGCTTTCTCTTGGGATGGGGAGACATCTCCTTCTCTCCACCTCAATGAACAAGGTATTCGACAACTCCCAGGAGGTTGCCTACCCCCTTCAATGATCAGCTAACCTGATCGCCATTCAGAATCAATAACTCAATCTGGATTGTTTCGTTTAGTTTAGAGATACAGCTCTGAAACAGGCACTTTGGCCCATCGAGTCTGCGCCGACCAGCAATACCCACACATTAATGTTACCCGAAGGACAATTTACATTCATACCAAGCCAATTAACCTACAAACCTGTACGTCTTTGGACTGTGGGAGGAAACCGAAGATCTCGGGGGGGGGACACACAAACTCCATACAGAACGCATAGGCAGGAACTGCAGATGCAGGTTTACACCAAAGATAGAGACACAAAATGCTGGATGGAAAGATCTTGTACATTCTGAGGCAGATTCACCAAGATATGGGCGAATTAAGGGCAGCACCATGAAGCAGCTGGAAGAGCTTCAAATTTGATGGAAATTTTCACATTAAGGAAAATATATGAGTCCTATCACAATTTACATTTTTATCCAGTTTTAAGAAATAATTCATCGAAAGGCAATAGTCAAAACCCACCAGAGATTTGCCCACTCCCTCTTCTCCCCTCTCCCATCAGGCAAGAGGTATAGATGCGTGGAAACGCACACCTCCAGATTCAGGGACAGTTTCTTCCCAGCTGTTATCAGGCAACTGAACCATCCTACCAACAACTAGTGAGCAGTCCTGAGCTACTATCTACTTCATTAGAGACCCTCAAACTATCTTTGATCGGACTTCACTGGACTTTATCTTGCACTAAATGTTATTCACATTATTTCCTTAATCACGTGGATGACGATTGTAATCATGTATTGTCTTTCCGCTCACTGGTTAGCACGCAACAAAAGCTTTTCACTGTACCCACACTGTACACCTGACAATAAACTAAACTAAATTAAACTGGCTTCTGGAGCTCGAGGTTTCATAGTCCTTGATTGAGTAAATGGAGATTGGACAGTACAACTCCGCATGCTATGTAGAAGTGGCTGTGTGCTATATTCCATTTAGGAAATTCTGATTTACCAAAGTCGAATTTAAATTCACTGACCTGGTAAGAAATTAGATAGTGCTGGAAAATGGGTGCAGCAATCTCAACGCTTGATTAATCTGCTCGCCTTTGACCCGCTGCAGGATCGACACAAAATCCCTGCACTGACCTTATTATTACAGCTTCCAGCAGAGCCTTATTGAGCATTCATCGGCTGTAATTTCATGAGCAGTTAGCATCAGCTGAATCCGGGCAGTGTTGATTGTAATCATACCTGCACCTCTTAATGGGAGGGAGCTTTGTGCCTGCAACTGATACTGGAAGTCATCCCCCAAGGTTGGAAGCTTGCTAAAAGTCACCGCTTTGTTTTTCTCTGTGAAACACTTCAAGTTATCTGTTGTAAAATTATCAGCCAAGAAAGATCTGTGAGGGGCAAAACAAAACAGGTCCACTCAGGGGTGTGAGGAGAGGATCCAATAAAGAAAATGCACTCGGGGCAAATGAGCAGAAGGGCACACGTACTCCTGCATGGTGGTGCAGCGGTAATGTTGCTGCCTTACAGCGCCAGACCTGGGTTTGATCCTGACCACGGGTGCTGTCTGTATGCAGTTTGTACATTCTCCCTGTGACCCGCGTGGCTATTCTCAAGGTGCTCTGGTTTCCTCCAACACTCAAAAGATTGTAGGCTAATTGACTTTGGTAAAATTGTGAATTGTCCGTAGTGTGTGTAGGGTCGTGTTAGCGTGCGGGGATCACTGGTGGGCCGGTGAACTCGGTGGGCCGAAGGGCCTGTTTCTGAGCTGTATCTAAACTAAATTAAACTAAGCACAGAGGTAAAGTGGGTTTTGGGGACTTATCAAGAGATCATTTTGACCTGAGTTATTCAGGAGGTATTTGACCTTCCTAAACAATAGTGAAGATCACTTTTGAGGTACCTACACTTCATATCATGGAGCCACACCTCACAGAAACAGGGCCTTCAGCCCAACTCATCCATGCCAAGCAATGTGCTCCATTTAAACTAATCCAATTTGGTGGAGTTGGCCCATATCCCTCTCAAACTCTGCCTCAACTATTTCCTTTGGCAGCTCATTCCATATAACCACTATCTATTAAATCTTTCTCCCCACCCCTTAAACCTATGCCCTCTAGTTCTTAATTACTCTACCCTACCAAAAAGTCTCTGTGCATTCACCCTAGCTATTCCCCTTATGATTTTATGCACCTCTATGATATTGCCCATCAGCCTCCTACCAAGGAATAAAGTCAGATCCTGGCCAACCGCTCCCTCCAGCTTTCAAGTCCTAGCAACATACTCATAAATATTCTCTGTACTCTCTGTAGGTTAATGGCACATTCCCAGAGCAGGGTAACAGAATGGTAACCGGTCAGGACATATGGAATCCTCATACACTCTCCAATCAAGGACGGGAATAGAACCCACATAAGGGCTGTTGGGTTTACCACAGACCACAGGTAAACACGGAGGTAGGTGGGTTTGGTTCCTCCTAAACATGCGGTAGTGGACCATTTACAAATTGATATTTACAAATGTTTTGTACAAATGAAAGATAACATGAGATTGGGTCATTATTTCACAGAATGCTAGGATACCAAGCTTGGCTTGGAATTGGGGCCAGAGTTGTCTTTCGAGGCAGGCTCAGTTTTATGCCCAGGATTACTTCCGGAACAAACTCGGAAATATGGCCAGAGTTGCCTTTCAAGGCAGGCTCGGTATTACGGCCAGGATTGCCTTCCGAGACTAGCTCAGAAATTGGCCAGAGTTGTCTTTCGAGGCAGGTTGAGAATTATGGCCGCAGTGCCTTCCTAGGCAGGCCCAGTGCTATGGCCAGAGTTGTCTTTCGAGGCAGGCTCAGTATAATGGCCAGGGTCACCTTCCGAGACAGACCCAGGAAGCTGGCCAGAGTTGTCAACTCAAGGGGCACGTATTATGGTAGGCGTGGCCTGTTCAGTATGAATGATGGAGGATGTCAGTTATAAATTGATTTAACTAGCATGTGCAACATAGATTCTTCAGTATATGGAACTTCGTTACTTTCTAACAAACCGTTTCTTTAGGATCTTTATGGCATGCATCTATTTCAAAGTTGAATACTATTCAGGTCCCATTTACAGGGATCCCAGGAGACATTTGGATTTCTGGATGGGGCTATGATAATGGTTATGCGTTGCTATGGGCTATTTCAGCTCCCAGGTTATCTACCAAATTACTAAACCGGTGCTGGTTCTGCTCAGAGCTAAAAAATCACTTGTTATGGCTTAGCTGGATGATATTCTAAACGCTGTTTTTGCTAAAATCGACTGTTTTCAGCCGCAACTATATTTAAGAAATTGAGGTTCCTCCAGTTAATTAAAGTTGATACCAACTACAGTTATTGGTTATTCGCTATTACCGTTAACTATTCATTATCTGTGACTCCGCCCTGGGGCAAGAGATTGGAATCAATAGAAGCCTGTAACAATCTTGTTATCAAGCAGTCTTCTATTCATCAAGTGTAAATTGGCAATATAGCAGCTGTGTTTCGGCTGTGCAATTTGGTAACGGATCTATGCTTTTATCAGCTGAAGCCACCAAAGCCACAATGGTGGACGAACAATATTCAGCATTGCTCCAGTAGTTGGTCAACAAATCTTCAGTTATTACAAACTGATGCAAGTGCTCTAAGTTGCGAAATTACGAATGCCATCTCTAGTTATGGAGACGAATGAGATTTGCATGAATTACCAATTCTTCAGTTATTGGTATCAACTACCTATAGACACTAGGTGCATACTATGGGTTAAAGGGTTATTGTGCGGATATGCATGCTCAGTTCCACGTTGATACACTGTGGTGGTGGCATTTGTTTGTCACATGGGTGCAATCAAGCCAAAGTATCCTGTCATATTTACCCAACCTTATTTGGCGTTGGTGTATCATCACGTAAAATCAATGACAACACAGAATGGATGTTGGATCACTAAGTATTTTATGACATCATGGCTCAATGGAACACCGAATATCGATATGTTTGCATCCAGGCTCTTTCACCGGTTGCAAGACATCTGGCATGACAGTGGCGAGAGATACATTCTCGCTACACGGAGGAATGTTTTTGTATGTCGTTGCTCCATTTTGCCTCATCAGTCGGGTCTTGCAACAAATTCAGCAAGATCCCGCTTCAGGGGTTTTCGTACTGTCTGACTGGCCTATGTAACCATGGTTTCCCGCAATGTTGGGAATTATAGTAGAACCCTATATGGGGTTTCTAAATATAAACTTTGCTGGTTCAGCCTGGGACTCGGGAAACCAGCCTCTGCATGATTAATCAATTCATTGCCTTACAGACTCTGAGAAGACAACCCCTGCGGCTCGGGATGTCAGACCGATCCACGTATGTGCTCACTGCAGTGTGCAGGGATAGCACCAGCAAAGCAGTACATTTCCTCTTCAGGAGATGGGAAGCGTTTCTGTTTAAACGCTATGTTACATATAAATACGGCACGGACACTGACGTCTTAAAGTTCATTTTTCAATGGGCCCTTGACAATAATTAAATTATAGTCCCATCAACTGTGCCAGCGTGCTTCTCATCATATTTGCTGCAGCAAGCGGGACCCAGCTCTGTCGGGTCTCACCCTCTGATTCCAGTTTATTAGGATATCTTTACACAAGTTCTCCCAGACCCAAGTAAATGGAAGTATGGGATATTGACATTGTGTTAACACTACTTTACCAGGGGGCTCCAGCTATCCCTATCATTGGCTGGGCTCTCACAAGGTAGTATCCCTTTGGCGCTGTCCTCAGTGCAACAGGTCCAGTCATTACATAAATTACGACTGGACAGGATGGTTATACCTGCTAATAATGTATTATTTTGTGTTAACGATCAGTTAAGCAGGGCAGCCAGGGTGTCAGGTCTCAAACTAGTCTCATGGCATACCCCATGCACCTTCGGTTATGTGTGGTCACACGTTTATAACATTACGTCTCTATCACCTAGAGCCTTAGAGGCTTTCATACTACCTATGTAGTTAGTTATTAAAAACCTCATAAGAAGGTATCAGTTCAGACCACTTCCAGGTGGTTATATGGGGTTCTGGCTCATACAGGAGTAGATACAAATTCTAATTTTCAAATCTCACTCCACCGGGGCTGCTACTACATCAGCAGCAAGGGTTATGTATGGGCCTCTGGATCACATCCTGCCGACTGCAGGATTGTCTAGGGAACGAGTTTTCCAAACATTTTATTTTAACCCATTGCCAGACCTGGGGTATTTGCCAACTCTGTTTTAGGTTCTATTTTATAGTTTCCCCCCCGGATGAGAGGGGTTACTATTATTATTATTTGTTCATTTATCAGCATCAGCATGTTTTAAAACTATGTCATGTCTGAATGCATTATTAATGTTTACCCTTACCTGTGGTAAACTGAGGCAGTCGTGATTGTGTGGACTCGTTTTTTCCACGGCATGAAATCACAGCTTTAAAATCTTCACGTAGTCACTCACGTGACTCTGAAGTAAAATAGTAAGATTAAACGAGAACTTACCCGTTTGAAGTTTGATCTTGATTTTATGAGTTACGATGAGCGATTACGTGCCCCCCGCTTTCTCCCTCATATTATCAAGGTCATCTGGTAGTTCCAGTTCTTCAAAATCTTACTATCCTCAGGTCAATTCTCTTATCTGTGATTTCACACCGCTGCTTCAAAGAATGACGCGCATGCGCCTGGACGGCCTTCTTCACGTAATCGCTCATCGTAACTCCTCATAAAATCAAGATCAAACTTCAAACTGGTAAGTTCTCGTTTAATCTTACTATTATGCCTTATACATTCTCATCCAAACTGTTGATATAGATGACAAACAACAATAGGGCCAGCACTGTGCTCAACAGGGGGGCACACCACTCCTACAGTACATCAAAAATAACCTACCACCATTATCCTTTGCTTCCCAGCACAAAGTCAATTCTGTATCCAGTTGGTTAGCTCTTCTTGAATCTTATGCAATCTAACCTTCCAGGGCAGTCTACCATATCATAGGCCTCCCTGGTCCATATAGACTAAAAGGACACAAAGTGCCAGGGTAACTTAGCGGGTCAGGCAGCATCTCTGGAGAACATGGATAGATGACGTTTTGGATTGGGCCCTTCTTCAGACTGATTATTGGGGGGGGAGGGCAGAAGAAAACTGGGAGGGTGGCAGGACAAAACATGGCAGGCAATAGGTTGGGCACGGGCGAGAGGGGCTGTTGATCGGCAGATCGATGAAACAAAGATTCGAGATTGATACAGAAGGTATGAGACAGAAGGATTGAAGAGACAATTGTATTGCTTCAACGTGCAGCTAGTATATGGCCCAGGGCTTAAATGGGCAGATAGTACAGATAGGTTTGTCAATAATAATATCCACAGCCATTATTATATGTCTGTTTGGTATGGTCTTCTTTCGTGACCATCTTCAATGTTTCAAACGTTAACATCGCTGTCATCGTCCGTCCTGAAAAGGACGCAAGCTTCCGGCGTAATCAGTGGGAGCCATCACTTGTTGCAATAGATGATGGTGGTAGCAGAATTAGCTCAGGATACTTCCAGTTTTCAGCCCCGCAACGTGGACGCTTCTGCTATGGGGCCTTTGGCATGGTGCCACAGCAGGTAGTGCTGTTGTTACACAGCTCCAAGGAAGTAGGTTTGATTCTGACCTCAGGTGCTGTCTGTGTGAAGTTTGCATGTTTTCTCCATTACCATATTGGATTTTCTTCCCTCATCCCAAAGACATTTGCTGGGTTGTAAATGACCACTTGGTGTAGGCTTGTGGCAAATTGAATCAAATGAAAGTTAAATGGCATTCATGATAGTGAACAAATTGCAAAGATCAAGAGTCTAGAGTGTTTAATTGTCATATGTACTGCAAACAGAACAGATAAGTTCTTACTTGCAGAAGCATAACAGGTCTATAAACACAGCACTCATAGATAACACAACAAACAAAAAAAAGTTAAATACACTTTTTGAAATATTAATGCAAAACAAATGACTGTAGTCCCTAGTACAACCAAGACGGTTTGTAGTTTGTAGTTCAATTGGTGTTTGTAGTATTCAAAAGCCTAATGGTTGTTGGGAAGAAGCTGTTCTTGAACGGGTGGTCACAGTTTTCAGGTTCTTATACCTTCTTCCCAAAGGCAGGCGTGAAATGAGACCATGATCACGGTAATGTGGGTCCTTGATGGTGCTGGCTGTCTTTTTGAGACAGCGCCTCTCATAGCTTCCTTTGATGGCGGGAAAGTCAGTACCCACAATGGACCACTTTTTGTAATCTCCTTCATTCCTGGTCATTCAGTTGCCAAACTAGGATAAAGGACAGAAGGAAAAAATGAATAGATACAGTGAGATTCCTGACCAGGAAGTTGACATAGACCCACCTAGTGGGCTGGATATTTTGATAAATATAACATAAGTATAGCTTTGCTCACTCTGAAAATTCTGTTCCTTTAGAATACTGTGGCAATTGACTTTAAGCTGCTTGGGGACAGTTTTGACCAGCTGAGATTTTGCTTCAACAGATATGAGGTGGCTGCTGCTTATACGCCAACAGAAACTATAACATCTACATCATGGTTGAGTCTACACGTCAACTAATAAATTGGTTGATATGTTTTGTAACTGTAAAAATACTGATGTTAAACTATCTGTAGCAGGAGCTTGAAGACTCAATATGCATGCATGTTAAATGTTCTGTCTTGCAACTAAGCTTTAAACCTCTAATTATAGAGCCTTATTGCACTTGAGATGATATTCCAAAATTGGTGATGAGGAAGGCATCACAGCTATTTTTTTTCAATGTTGAAAGCTTTTGATGACTCTCAATATTATTTGGTGAGTATGCAGCAATGAAATTGATGCATTGCAGTGTTTTTCTGTGACTGCACACAATAATATTTGTCTAAGGCCTCTGCATGTGCCATTAAAAATGTATAGATAACAAGTTAGAGTAGCAGGGGAGAGTGCCACTGATTTATCAGTGGTTTGTTGCATGCAGCGAGTTTACACTTTTGAATATGGGTCGGACAAGATGGCTGCCTAGACCAGTTATAGATGAAACCATGGCATGCACCACTGAGTTGAAAACACTTCAGTTCGTACAGTGAATAAATGGACATGTTCTTTAAAATGATCACTATCGTAGAGATTGAAGAATTAGATGATATCGTGAGAGCCCTAAATCATATGTAATCATAAAAGAAAGTCTTGATGGAAATAGGGGAAATGGTATGTGGCAAATAAACAGATCTTCTCCCTCACACAAAGGGACAAATGTCTGTTGATGGTGCTGTGCAGAAACTGAACGATTAAAATACCAAAAGCCATGAAAAAAAATGCTAAAAACTATGAATTTGAGATGAGCCAGAAACATGTTGTGTTTATACTTCTGAATATGGATAGGTTGGTTTATTATTGTCAAGTCTACTAAAATACAGTGAAAAGCTTTGTTTGCATGCAGGAGAACTGGGTTGGGGACTGGACATTGTGCCTTTCCCCACAGTGGTAACCATTGTGGGGGGATGATTTTGTGTGTAGTGTTAAGTGTCTGTGTTAGTCTGTGTTAGTCTATGTCCAACATGGCGGGCGGAAGGGAGAGTGTACGCTGGCGCGGTTTGGCTGCCGCTGCTCTCCCTTCATGTTGTGTTTTCTGAATTTTGTTGTTGTCTTTTTTTGGATCGAATTTCTGTTTTTAATTTGTGTATTTGTGATGTCTTTAAAACTTGTTTTACTCTGATTATATGTTTATATGTTTATATGTTTCTTAAATTGTAAGGTGTCCTAGAGACCTCGGTATTAGGCGCCCTTAAAATAAAATCTATTATTATTATTATTATTATTATTATCCAATCAAATCATACAAAACGCAAGTACAACAGCTAGTGCAAAGAGAAAATTACCAAAGTGCAGTATTTGTTTTGTAATCTGCTTGTTTTAACTGTAAGGTGTCCTTGAGTGTCCTGAAAGGCGCCCATAAATAAAATGCATTATTATTATTATTACTATAATGTTAATGTTAAAAAAAAGGTGCAAGGCCTGCAATGAGGTAAATTGGAGGATTGGGATTAACGCTAAATTGTGGGAGTGCCATTTCAGAGGGCAATTATCAGTGGGGAGGCTACTGTTTCTGAATCTGGTGGTATATTCTTTCAAGCTTGAAAACCCGTCGGGAGAGTGGAGAAGAGGAAATGCCCGAGGTGGAAATGGTTATGGATTATGATTGTTGCTTTCCTGAAGCAGCGTGAAGTGTAGATGGCATCGATGTGTGGAAGGGCAGTTTATGTGATGGACTGGGCTCCATCCACGACTCTCTCTGCAATTTATTGCGCTAATGAGCAGAACATTTGCCAAATGTAGCTGTGATGCTTAACAACTTTCTACGGTGCATCTGTAGAAGTTGGTAAGAGTTGTTGGAGATATGTTGACTTTCCTTAGTCTTCTGAGTAGAGGCTTTGGTGTACTTTCTTGACTAGCTTCACTATTACTTGTTGGTAATTGAACCTCTCAACATTCTCCACTTCAGCAGCATTGATTATGACTGGGGCGTTCACACCACCTTGTGTCCTAGAGTCAATAACTAGCTCCTTGGTCTTGCTGACATTGAGGAAGCAGATTGTTGTGTAGACACCATATTACCAAGCTCTTTATCTAATAAATGGAGTTAGAATAGAGTTTGGCCACACAGGTTTACAAGATTAATTCCTGCAATGAGGGGATTGACATATGAGGAAAGGTTAAGTAGGCTGGAACTCTACTCTTTGGAGTTTAGAAGAATGAGAGGCAATCTCATTGAAACATATAAGATCGTGAGGGGCCTTGATCGGGTGGATGCACCGAGGATGTTCCCAATGATCGGGGAAACTAGAACTAGGGGACATAGTTGTAGAATAAGAGGGGGCTCTTTTAAAACTGAGATGAGGAAGAACTTCTTCACCCAGAGGGTGGTTAATTTATGGAATTCACTGCCCCAGGGAGCAGTGGAAGCAGAAACATTAAATATATTTAAGTCTAAAATAGATGGTTTTTTAGCTGCCAAGGGGATAAGGGGCTACGGGGAGAGGGCAGGGATATGGACCTAGGTATGGTTAGTATAGTAAGACCTGAGTGATCTCCTGGACAAGTGTCGATCGCCTGGATTGGGGTCGGAGAGGAATTTCCCGGATTTTTTTCCCGAATTGGACCTGGGTTTTTATCCGTTTTTTTGCCTCCCCCAGGAGATCACGCGGTTCTTGGGGTGGAGAGGGGTGATAGCGATATAAAGGGGAGGGTAGTGTCTTGTGTTCTGTGTCTTGTGTCTACTGTTTGTGGGTAAGGGTGTCTGTTTAGTGTTCAGCCATGAGCGAATGGCGGTGCGGGCTCGATGGGCCTGGTGGTCTACTCTCGCACCTACTTTCTATGTTTCTATGTAATTGTTACTGCATAGGGAGTATACGAAGAGGCTAACAGTGTTTCCTTGTGGGGCCTGGTGTTAGGAATTGTCGAGGAGGATGTTTTTTCTCCAATTCTCTGTGGTTGTGGTCTATAGATCAGTAAGTCAAGGATCCAGTGGCAAAGAAGGGTGCTGAGACTGAGTTCCGGGTGTTTGGAGATGAGTTTGGTTGGGATTGTGCTGTTGAAGCCAGAGTTATAGTTAATTAATAGGAATCTGATGTAGGTGTCGTTGTTATCTAGATGTTCCAACAATGAGTGTAGGGCCAGGAAGATAGCATCTTCCAAGGACATATTGTGATGGTAGGCGCAGTGGATCAAGGCTTTATGAGATACTGGAGTTAATATGTGCTATGACCAACCTCTGACATCTATCATGACCAACCTCGCAATGATAGGTGTCAGAGCCACTGGGTGGAGGCCATTAAAGCATGACTTATTTTGGCACTGGGATGATAGTGGGTTTCATGAAGCAGGTGGAAACATCCAAATGGCATAGGGAGGGGTTAAAGATGTGCATGAACCCTGTTGATCTACGCAGGTCCTGTGGACACAGCCTGGCTCTCCATCCGGGCCAGTTGCTCTCCGTGGCTTCACTCTCAGGAAGTCCAATCTTACATCTGCGACGGTGACCTCGAGTAGAGACTATTCTTGAGGCTATTGAAGCGGATGAGGTTATTCAACTGAGCTACTTTTCAAAGTGAGAGTAGAGTACATTGAGCTCATCGGGGAGGGCCTGTTGCTAGCGATATTGTCCTACCTAGTGAAACACAAAGTACTGGAATAACTCAGCAGATCTGGCAAGTTAAAACCATGCCATTTCAGTCTCATCTGCGGACCAGCACATTTTCTAGGTAAGTGGTTGCTCCTGGTCGGGCCCTGGAGTTGGTGAGTGGAGTCAGCCATTGTACGTGGTAGGTCAGTGCATCTGACGGTATCTCGGAGTTGGGCCATGGTGGCGTACACTCCGGATGTTCGGGCTCATGGCCTGGTTGAGCCTCAATTTTGGGTCATGATGTTCGGTGCTCCACGAGGTAAGGCCCTTTGTTCATTTGGGCCTCAGGACTAGTTGCAAGACAGGACATTATGAGTATATTGATTCATTAAAGAACTTACCTTACCTTACCATGAAATGTGGATACTTTTCACCCTAATGGGACTTATCTACAGGCCCCAAACAGTAGCCTGGACATAGGGTGCAAGTTGAATCAGGAGTTAAAATTGGCATGTAGTAAAAGTAATGCTGTGGTTGTTATGGGAGATTCCAACATGCAGGTAGACTGGGAAAAACAGGTTGATACTGGACCCCAAGAAAGGGACTTGTAGAGTGCCTTTGTGATGGATTCTTAGAGCAGCTTGTATTGGAGCCTACCAGGGAGAAGGCAATTCTGGATTTAGTGTTATGTAATGAACCAGATTTGATAAAGGAACTTGAGATTAATGAGCCATTAGGAGGTAGTGATCATAACATGGTCAGGTTTAATTTACAATTGGAGAGGGAGAAGGGTAGATCGGAGGTGTCAGTGTTACAGTTGAATAAAGGGGACTATGTGGCCATGAGGGAGGAGCTGGTCAAAGTTGACTGGAAAGATACCCTAGCAGGGATGACAGTGGAACAACAATGGCATGTATTTCTTGGAATAATACAGAAGGTGCAGGATCAGTTCATTCCTAGGAGGAAGAAAGATTCCAAGGGGAGAAAGGGACGACCATGGCTGACAAGGGACATCACGGACAGTATAAAAATAGAAGAGAAGAAGAACAACGTAGCAAAGATGAGCGGGAAGCAAGAGGATTGGGTAATGTTTAAAGAGCAACAGAAGATAACTAAAAAGACAATAAGGGGAGAAAAGATAAGGTAGGAAGGTAAGCTAGCCAAGAATAAAAAGGAGGATAGTAAAAGCTTTGTTAGGTATGTGAAAAAAAAATTAGTTAAGACCTTGAAGACCGGAAAAGGTGAATTTATTATGGGGAACAAGGAAATGGCAGATGAGTTGAACAGGTACTTTGGATCCGTCTTCACAAAGGAGGACACAACCAATCTTTCTGATATAGTAGTGGCCAGAGGATCTGGGGTGACGGAGGAACTGAAGGAAATCCACATTGGGTAGGAAATGGTGTTGGGTAGACTGATGGACTGAAGGCTGATAAATCCCCAGGGCCTGATGGTCTGCATCTCAGTGTACTTAAGGAAGTGGCTCTAGAAATCGTGGATGCATTGGTGATAATTTTCCAATGTTCTATAGATTCAGGATCAGTTCCTGTGGATTGGAGGGTAGCTAATGTTATCCCACTTTTTAAGAAAGGCGGGAGAGAGAAAACAGGGAATTATAGACCAGTTAGCCTGACATCGCTGGTGGGGAAATGCTGGAGTCAATTCTAATAGATGAAATAGCCGCACATTTGGATAGCAGTAACAGGATCGGTCAGATTCAGCATAGATTTACGAAGGGGAAATTATGCTTGACTAATCTTCTGGAATTTTGTGAGGATTTAACTAGGAAAATGGACAAGGGAGAGCCAGTGAATGTAGTGTACCTGGACTTTCAGAAAGCATTTGATAAGGTCCCACATAGGAGATTAGTGGGCAAAATTGGGGCACATGGTATTGTGGGTAGAGTGCTGACATGGATAGACAATTGGTTGGCAGACGAAACAAAGAGTAGGGATTAACAGGTCCCTTTCAGAATGGCAGGCAGAGACTAGTGGGGTACCGCAAGGCTCGGTTCTGGGACCGTAGCTTTTTACAATATACATCAATGATTTGGATGAAGGGATTCAAAGTAACATTAGCAAATTTGCAGATGACAGAAAGCTGGGTGGCAGTGTGAACTGTGAGGAGGATGCTATGAGAATGCAGATTCCTCACAGGAATGGTGTCAAGTTGGGAAAATATCTAAATGGCATCAAGTTGGGAAAAGGGGAAGTACAACGGGATCTGGGGGTCCTTGTTCATCAGTCTATGAAAGTAAGCATGCAGGTACAGCAGGCAGTGAAGAAAGCGAATGGCATGTTGGTCTTTGTAACAAGAGGAGTCGAGTATAGGAGCAAAGAGGTCCTTCTGCAGTTGTACAGGGCCCTAGTGAGACCACACCTGGAGTATTGTGTGCAGTTTTGGTCCCCTAATTTGAGGAAGGACATTCTTGCTATTGAGGGAGTGCAGCATAGGTTTGCAAGCTTAATTCCCGGGATGGCGGGACTGTCATATGCTGAGAGAATGGAGCGGCTGGGCTTGTACACTCTGGAGTTTAGAAGGATGAGAGAATATCTTATTGAAACATATAAGATTATTAAGGATTTGGACACGCTAGAAGCAGGAAACATGTTCCCGATGTTGGGGGAGTCCAGAACCAGGGGCCACAGTTTAAGAATAAGGCGTAAACTATTTAGAACGGAGACAAGGAAACACTTTTTCTCACAGAGAGTTGTGAGTCTGTGGAATTCTTAGCCTCAGAGGGCGGTGGAGGCCAGTTCTCTGGATACTTTCTAGAGAGAGCTAGATAGGGCTCTTAAAAATAGCGGAGTCAGGGGATATGGGGAGGAGGCAGGAACGGGGTACTGATTGGAGATGATCAGCCATGATCACATTGAATGGTGGTGCTGGCTCAAAGGGCCGAATGGCCTGCTCCTGCACCTATTGTATATTGTCTATTGTCTATTGTCTATCATGCCTTGGGTAATGGGTTTATGTGGACTGGTAGGTGATCAATTTTAGCCAGAGTCAATGAGCATGCAAAACATGGCCTGACCTGTTAAACTTCTGTGTTGAAATAAATGGAATCCTGACAGCAAGAAAATTGTGCCCCTTTCAAGTCATGTAGTTTTGAGGGCCAAAGTTAAGTCCAAGGCTGCAAAAATTAAGATAGACACAAAAAGCTGGAGTAACTTAGCGGGACAGGCAGCATCTCTGGAGACAAAACCTGGTTGGAAATATACTGTTGAGACCAGTTCATTCCGTTGTTATCATTGCATTGGTCATGACTTAGTGTCGTAAGTTTAGAACAGGAGAGTGCTGAACTGCCAAAACAAAATTTACATTTCAACGTCCTGCAGGTCCAAGGTTAAGACAAACAACAAAAGCAATGGTAACAACCATCTGAAATGACAACAGAAAGGAGGAGCTTACAGTTTTGAGGATTTAACAGATCATGAGGAACTAGCTTAGAGTAGGGGAATTATAAACCAGAGGACATAGGTTGAAGGTGAGGGAGGAAAGATTTACTATGAACTTGAGGGGTAACTTTTTCACACAGATGATGGTGGGTGTATGGAACGAGCTGCTGGAGGAGATAGTTGAGGCAGGTAGTATCGCAATGTTTAAGAAACATTTGGATGGGTACATAGATAGGACAAGTTTAGAGGGATATGGGCCAAATGCAAGCAGGTGGGACTAGTGTAGATATTTTTGGTAGATGTGGGAAAGTTGGACCAAAGTGCCTGTTTCCACACTCTATAACTAAACATTTTCAGTATCCATATCATGTGTGGGATGAGAAACAAATGACTTTTGAATTAGGGTGTTGAATGAGATGTTTTATGATTGATTGAAAGATACAGCATGGAAACAGCCTCTTTGGCCCACCAAGTCCATGCTGATCACCGATCATCTATTCACAATATTCTTATGTTATCCAACTTTTACATCCTCTCTCTATACAGTGGGGACAATTCCCTGAAATCAATTAACCTATTAACCCATGAATATTAAATGCAAATTAATACTGCAAGGAAGGATGGACTGAGACACCTCGGGCTAAATATTCAGAATGTTTTGACCATTGACCTTTTAAAGTTGCACCTTAAAATTTGAGCTGGATTCTCCTTTGCCATTCAAAATGCTATACTTTTCCACTACCCAGTATATCATTAACTGTTCCGTGTGTTGAGAATGCATTTGTAACCAGATGCCACCAAAGCTTGACCTTCACTGAGTCCAGAGGCACCTCTGGGTCACAATAACCTGCAGGGCTTTCACCTTATGGCAGCCAGGACTGGTGGACAAGACCAAACTTCATTCACTTGAACGGGTTCGGCAATGTTCATAAACAGAAGCAGTAACGAGACAGGGACTCAGGTTCCATCACCTCAATCCACCTCTCTCTATGCCCATCCATTACTGAATATTGACAAGGATCGGTCTTCAACACACAATTCATTTCACTGCACTTTATGTGCAAGTGACGAATAAAACTTGACTTGACTTGACAAAGGACATAGTTTTTCTATGGAAGCAAGTCTTTGTCTGACATTACCAGGACTTGCTGGATAAAATGTTTCAAGCAGTGAAACCTTGGTTATGTAAAATTGGCAGGTACACAAAAATGCTGGAGAAACTCAGCGGGTGCAGCAGCATCTATGGAGCGAAGGAAATAGGTAACGTTTCGGGCCGAAACCCTTCTTCAGACTGGCATGTTGCCTGCATTGTAGTCACCTGGTTATTCTTCTTTCACTATTCCTGTCACCACCTGCCAGTGTGATTTTGACTTCAGCTGCTGTCAAATCTTATCTCCTTAATAGTTACATTCTAGTACGGTTTGATTTAATGAAGGAATGACAATGCTAATCAACTTGAAACAAATGCATTGAACTGCAAGAAATTTGCGTGTCAGTCAATTAAATACAAGAAATAAGCAAAGAAAAAAAACCTGCAGGAGGAACTCAGCAGGTCGGGCAGCAGCTGCGGAAGGAAGTGGAGAGAGAACATTTGGGTCAGGACCCTTTGAAATGTCGTATTTTTAATCATGACACTGATGCGCTCTAATTCACTGAGTTCCTCCAGCAGTTTGTTTTTTAGCTCAAGATTCCAGCATCAATGTGCTCTTTTAGTAGACACTGCCCGGCCTTTCACAGGTACTGACCTCCCCACCATTTAAGGGATCTATAAGTTGCTCTGCCCCAAGCAGGTAGCCAAATTATCAAAGACCCACACCATCTTGACCATGCTTGCAATTCCACTCTGACCACCATGAGTCTGAAAACCTGACCACCAGGTTCAAGAATAGCTTCTTTTCAGCCACTGTCATGCTCTTGAATATTGCACAACTCTAACCTCAGCATATATTAACTTTGTCTTAGTCTGTGTCTTTGGTTGCACTGCGGACCAGATGTTGCACTATTATGGTTATCGAGTATTAAGATTATTAATTTATTGATTTAAAAGAAATTATTATCCGTGTGCATGCGTTAACACCTCTGCGAAGCTACTGCAAGTAAGAATTTTATTGTTCCGTTGTCGGAATATATGACAATTAAATATTCTTGAATGCTCATGAATGTAAGAAATTTGCAATTGTAAGACTTGAGTATAATGACTTTGTATTGAACGAATTCTGATGCTCATTTTTAAAGTGACAATGTAACACCAAAATGCCAAACCAGTTTTAACAGTGTGCAGGAAGGAACTGCAGATGCTGATTTATACTACAGATAGACAGAAAGTGCTGGAGTAACTCAACGGGTCAGGCAGCATTCTCTGGCGAAAAAGGATGGGTGACGTTTCAGGTCGGGACCTTCTTCTGATCTAACATATGATGTTTTGTTAGATTCATGTAGAGGAATGGAGAGAAGAAGACATGGATTTGAAACTATACCTGCTTAGTTTCTTTGGAAAGATTAAATGTTATTTCCTTGATCTCTCAACAGTGAATAATCCATCAAGAAACAATAACAATTACTAAGCAGAGAATTGCACAGGTGGAGTGATGTAATCTGAGGTTTGATTAAGGTATATAGTGTAAAATGTAAACTGAACCTAAACATGTATTAGAGACATCAAACCCATTCTGTTTTTTCTCTCTTTCATGCATGATAATTCAGGATTAGTATTTGTTATTTTGTAGATATGTCTGCAAGTACGATCACAGACTGATAGTGTACTGTGAAGTAGCCGTACTTTTTCCCTACTAATATCAACCCAACCTAACCTAGGATAGTGCTTCATTCTGTTGAGCACATGGCATTATTTTAATTCCTCAGGCACAAATGTATATAAAGTACAGTGGAAATGTTTTTCCTCATCAATTTTTGAAAATTAAAGTCAAGAAACCTCAGCATGATTGACTCACAAATAGAAGCCTGTGGTAATGGATTCATGAATGCACACTTATTGTTGATACCTCCTCCAGCATTGTAATGATTCAGGTTCCAGCTTAGGTTTGAAATAACTGCAATAACAAATTTGTAGACGAGGATTGGGAACACAATGAAGGCAATTGCAACTTTAGTTCAAATCAGATATCACTTTCGGATATTTGTAAAGCTATCTGAGCAGATCAATGAGATTAGTTTGCCTCAATCAATCTTACTCAACCATTATTTTCAGCAGAGTACATTATTTACATGAGACTAATTTAGTTTAGACAGAAATTAAGATTGCAAGAAATCATATTGAATGAAGTACTAGATCATACTCAAGAAATAAAATAATGCACTCAATTAGATTTCAACTGGGAAATGTTGCTTACCTATTCAGTGGAGCAAGTAACAACACAGGAGTTTTAGTGGTTCACAGCTGGGACATATATATGTTCAGATAGACACAAAAAGCTGGAGTAACTCAGTGGGACAGGCAGCATCTTTGGAGATTGGAATTGGTGACGTTTCGGGTCGAGACCCTTCTTAGTTTGAAAGATCACTGACTGATTACAGTTGTATGTTTTTCTATATACCAAGCCTATTGTCAATATCTATGTTTTGTCAGGACTAATAAAGTCAGAGTCATGGAGCCATAGAGCCAAAAAGCTATTACAGCATGGAAACAGGCGCTTCAGCCCACCTTGTCCACGATGACCAAGTTGGCATTCTAGGCTGGTGCATGCATTTGTTCCATATTCCCCTAAGCCCTAACATATCTGTCCAAATGTCCTTTAAAACTTGTAATTATATCCATTTCTATAACTTTCTCTGGCAGCTCATTCTACACAAGGGCTGCCCTCTGAGTGAAAAAGTTGCTCTTGATCTCCCTCTTAAATCGCTTCCTTCTCACCTTGGAAAGAGATTGTGAGCATTCATTTTATCCATGGCCCGTATGATCAATAGGGTCACTCATCAGCCTCTGACACTGTAAAGATAATTATAATAATGTTGTAAACCTTTGATTTGGAGATGATTAATTATAACAATAATTTTACCTCGGAGTCATGTGAGTGAGTACGTGAAGAACCCGTCCAGACCGCACACGCGTCATAGTGCCGATGTGTTTGGAGTGAGCAGAGCTCCTCCAAACCCGTAAGTAAAAAACCTGAAGGTAAGTGTTTACTTACGTTTTTCAGGTTGATTTCTTCAGAAGACTTGTAGTGGAGAAAACACAAGTCAGAATGAAGAAAGGTTTTAGAGGTGTACCGCAGAGAACTCAAGTAAGACTGCGGGTCTGTGAGTAGCGGGCGCCCTTTTTAAATTAAAAAAAAATATATATATATATTTTAAAAATAAACGGCTAAAGATATTTACCGTTGTAGCGCCTTTAGAGCGCATAAGAAATAGAGGTGGCCAGTAGACTGTAAAGTCAGACCGGAGGGTCCCCGATTCAGGTAGCTAGTTTGTTATATTCAGAACTGCGTTGCGAGGCAGCGCAGGGTATGTCTGGGGAATGTCCAGGTTTAGCGTTGGCCTATAGGAGAGCCAGCGTATGAAGTGCCTGGGGAAGGTCCGGTTTAGCGTTGTGCCTACAGGGCCAGTGCAGGGAGTGCCTGGTGGAGGTCCAGGCTTAGCATTGGTCTATAGGAGAGCCAGCGCATGGAGTGCTTTAGAAGGTCCGGCTCAGCATTGGCCTAAGGGAGAGCCAGCGTAGGGAGTATTTGGGAAAGTCCGGTTCAGCGCTGGCCTACAGGTGAGCCAGTGTGAGCAATGCCTGGTTAAAGGAATTTTTTATGCGTTGGTCTACAGGAGAGCCAGCGCCAACTATATCTGGAAGTTAAGCGTTGGCCTACAGGTGAGCCAGCGCTAGCAGCCCCTGAAAGAGGGCTGCCTATGCATGGGCCTACAGGAGAGCCCACACGGCGAGCACCTGGAAAAGGGTTTACTATGCGTAGGCCTATGGAAGAGCCAGCGCTAGAAACACCTGAAGCAGGATGTAAATTCGCCCCTCCATGAGGAGGATTATTTCATACAAAGATTCAGTAAACGAATCATATGAGGACTAGAGCCCAATAACAGAGCCCAAAGGACCAGAATTGGCACAATATATCAAAGTTGTGGTACCAAAAAATATGAGGAGAACCATTGGGAGATAAATTAACTATGTCAATAAAATACTTGTTCTCCCAGCAGCTCCAGGTACTAACCAGGTATGAGCTGTCTACAAATATGAAACCCGCAGTATTGTGTATTATAAGCAAGTCTTAGCGGGGGAGAGGGTATTCAAATTACTGGTCAGGCATTAGGGATTTTTGACCAAAGGTTGGATGGAGAGCATGTGTCTATATCACAACAAGGTTGAATTAGCACTCATGTGCAGTGCGCACATTGAAATAACTGTATTTATATAAGTGCTATAAGACCTAATATATACCACTAAGTTTGGGGGCTCTGTACACCATCTAATATTTAAATAGCCTAATAATCTGTTTTAGAATGATCTAGCCAAAAAAGGAATGATCCTGTGTGATTGACAGATCAAATCGAAGGCAGTTTTCCCTACCAATATGTGGTGACTGGGGATAGTGAAGGATCAAATTGGTCTTTCCCATAGGTGCGTTGTAGGCGCACTCCTCCTGAGATATGTGGAGGTCACAATATTCCACTAAGATCAGGGGATAACAATTTCCATAGGCAAACCCTGAGGTAGGAGGTCTGGTTCTGTAAGAAACATATTATATGTTTTACACTTACAAGTTGGGAAAGATTACAATTCTTGCTAAAAGATGGCAATTTGATATATTTATACTGTACAGTATTGTGGGGTTTAGAAGGTAATTCTACCCATATTTGGTTTCTCTTAACAAGGTATTTGAAACCGGACACATATTTATCAAAATAAGAGAATATGTAGATTCAGACAAAACATGAAATATTGTGAAAAAGGGATGATTAAGAAGTCAGTTCACCATTACCATCAATTGATGCCAAGTATGTTATGAGAGCAAATAAGGATGGTGGGTGTAGAATTATTCTAGATCTGACAAGTTTTAACCTTTTTTTGTACAGTATAATAAACAGTTGGTAACATTTGTCAATGTTATGCAGCCAATTTCAAGAAAATGCATTTTACTGTGTGACTGTATATGGTAAATAATAATAGATATTTTAAATTTTAGCTGGATGAGTCAATTATGGCAATTTAAAGCATTGTATTAAGGTTTAGTCTCAGCCCTGAGACTAATTGCCAGGTTGTTGGATCTAATCTTAGCATTACTAAGAACTCAGGGCCATTTGGTAATGGCCTATTTCTATATTCTGATTGTAGGAAACATTCGGACTACAACAGAACCATGAGTATTAAGAATCAAGCTCACTTTGGAGATTTATTAACCATCCAGGTAAATCTAAACTATTACCAAACACAGTTATTGATTATTTGGGTTCCATTATTAAATGAGAACACATGTATGTGATTCTGCCTACGGATTAAGGATGCATTTAATTGGAAGTTGTATAAAGCTCATTATAGAGCACCAACGATTGTATTAAGCTCTTTACAGTGCACCAACCCTCAATTAGGCAGGAAACAAGCAGGAAGTGGCGGCCGGAAGTGGCGGCGCTGTTAACAGCTGCGGCTCGCCTGCCGTCCGTCTGTCTTTTACTTTTTCCTGTTGTTTTTTTTGTCTTGTTTTGGTTAAGTTTTAGTTTGTTGGGTTGTGTTAGGGGGGGTGAAACATGTTCTCTGTCTCTTCCTTCGGGGGAATGCGACTTTTTCGTGTCGTATCCCCCCTTCCCTGCCTCCGTCTGCGCTGAGGCCTAATGGCGGAGCTGGCGGCCTCCAACCTGCGACCGACCCCGAGGCTACGGAGGCAGAGCCAGCCAGGACTTACCTGCGAGAGGCTGGCCGTCTTCGGGGCTGAGGCGGCGGTGGCCCGACTTGCTGGTGCGGCGTTCTGGCTTTCGGCGGCGGCCTGGAGCTGATACAGCGGGGTCCGGAGCGGAGACTGCGGGGCCCGGAGCTGGGGCGGCGGCCTGGAGCGGAGGCTGTGGGACCCGGAGCGGAGACTGCGGGGCCCGGAGCTGGGGCGGCGGCCTGGAGCGGAGACTGCGGGACCTGGAGCAGAGACTGCAGGGCCCGGAGCTGGGGCGGCGGCCCGGAGCTGGGGCAGCGGCCTGGAGCTGGGGCGGCGGCCTGGAGCGGAGACTGCGGGACCCGGAGCTGGGGCAGCGGCCTGGAGCAGAGACTGCGGGACCCGGAGCAGCGGCCTGGAGCGGAGACTGCAGGACCCGGAGCTGGGGCAGCAGCCTGGGGCTGGGGCGACGGCCCGGAGCCGAGACTGCGGGACCCGGTGCTGGGGCGGCGGCCTGGAGCTGGGGCGGCGGCCCGGAGCGGAGACTGCGGGACCCGGAGCTGGGGCAGCCGCCCGGAGCTGATGCTGTGGCGGGCCATCTCGGAGTGGAGACGGCGTTCCGGCTTTCGGCGGCGGCGACATCACCACGGAGGTCCGCTGGACTGGATGGCGGCATCTTCGGCCTGGATCGATCGCCTCAGCGCAGAGGGAGAACAAGGAGGGAAGAGACGGAGACTAAAACTTTGCCTCCATCACAGTGAGGATGTGCTTAGTGAACTCACTGTGGTGGATGTTTAATTTGTGTTTATTGTATGTTTTGTTATTATTGGTTCTGCTTATGACTGCAGGCATCACAATTTCGTTCAGACCGAAAGGTCTGAATGACAATAAAGGAATCTATCTATCTATCTATCTATCTATCTAACAAGCCTACTTTGCAAACGTTTGCTTATTTTCAGCTGTAGAATTTAGACTGCTGCATTATCAGCATTTACAGTAAGCATGGATAGAGGAATGGATAATACAATCTAGGGCAATTTTGACAGGCCATGTATTTGCCAGTTGCAGTTATTACTGGAATATTATAATGAATCAGGAGTGCCTCAAATGCCTCCAGAGAGATTCTGGTTGAACACCTTCCATTATGCTACACACTAATTGTAGTGCTCTAAGTTGAGGTCATACTTATAAGTATTTCCAGCTGTGGAGGTACATGGAATGTGGAGAAAGTACCTTTGATCCAATAACAAGGGATCATTAATGAAAGTTTTAGGAACATTTATGGCCTAAAGCTTATTGCTCTTATATGCAAAGTTTGCATGTTTAGGTATAGATTGACACTACGGAATAGAACGTATGTTAATCATTCGAGTGGTATGAGTCAGAATCTTGTAATAGACTGGCTAATGTGATCTGGATCTGGTGTTTACCAGAAATATTTGGTTGGCAATCTACCTACGAGGTAGATTCAATATTGTTGAAGACTCAAGGTCATGTAAATCAATGATAATACAGAATGGATGTTGGATCGTGACAAATTTTATAATATTGTTGCACGATTGATGACTTGTTTGTATCCAGACTTAACCACCAATTACCTAAATATATGTCATGGAAACCGGATCCTGGGGCAGTAGCGGTGGATGTTTCTCGCTGCATTGGGGTAGAATGTTTGTATACATTTTCTCCAATTTGTCTCATTTAACAGTATATACAGAAGAGCAAACAGGACTCCGCTTCGGGAGTATTGGTGGTACCAGATTGGATCTACAAAAACCATGGTACCCTCAGGTGTTAAAAATGATCACAAAGCCTCTTATGATTTCCCAAACAGAATTAATCTGTTTGTGCATTCTATAACTGATGATTCACATCCTTTACATAATCGTATTGGTTTGTTGATTTGCAGATTCTAAGGAGTGCCATATATCGGAAGAGGACTATCAGATTGTACTGTGGATATTATTGCAACCTGGAGGGATATTACCCAGAAGCAGTACATTTCTTACATAAGGAAATGGGATATGTTTTGCTTAAAGCAGAATATTACATATCACACTATGGACATATCAGTAGTGTTAAAGGCCTGTCTCACGAGTCTGCGGTCATTGGCGGCGAAACAGGAACTATCTACCGCTCCTGGGCCGCCAGAGACCGCGGGCTCGGTCAAACGCACAATTCCGGGGCCGTGCGGTGTTGTTCCACGGTGCTAAAAAAAAACCAACACTGTCCAAAAATATGTTCCTACCGCACAGCCGCCGCCAGTGAGGCACGAGTGCGGCATGGCCGCCGCCACAGCCGCCGCCAGTGAGGCACGAGCGCCGTGAGTCGAACCTGCACCGCCACAGCCTCTGCCAGTGAGGCACGTGTGCTTCACGGCCGCCGCCGCCAGTGAGGCACGTGTGCGGCACGGCCGCCGCCACAGCCGCCGACAGTGAGGTACGTGTGCGGCACAGCCGCCGCCACAGCCCCGCGATCCGAAAGACGTCATCAGCCGAAACCGCAAGCTCGTTGAACTGGCCGTACTTGGCCCCCCGCGCAGCATCCGTGCGGCGCTCTCGTGGTTGCCGTGCGGTCCCCTCTTCCGGCGCCGCCGCGCTTCACCGCCAACGACCGCGAATCCGTGGGACAGAGCCTTTAGAGTTTCTGTAATCTCTTTATTTTATTAGCAGTAAGCTATAGTGCTATGAATACTGCAAGGAGTGCCTTTAGTGCATATCTATGGAGGAATCAGAATAAAATCTTGTAGGGTTACACCCTTTGGTCTGCAGATTTATGAAAGGAATTTTCAATTCTAAGCCAGCTGGACACAGGTATACAATAATCTGGAATGTAAGAGATATGTTATGTTTTTTCATTAATGGACTCCTATTACAGTGCTGTCCTTGGCTTAAATTACCATTAAGGCAGTCAAGCTCAGGGCACTGGTTTTAGCACAGAGAGTGCAAACATTGCAGAAAGTACAAATAGACATGATGGAAAGAGCAACAGATACTATTATGTTCTATGTCCATGATTTGCTTAAACAGAGTAGACCTGGAATCACAGGATGTAAGTTGGGGTTTTCAGCATATCCTATGGATCCACGTCTATGTGTGGTATCACATTTACAATGTTAGATTGAAGCCACCAGAACCTTAAAGAGGTTCAGTATCAGTATTTTATTAGCCATAAATAGCTGCATAAGAAAATGTCGGTTCAGACTATTTTAAAAATGGCTGAAGCAGGTGTTGCTTGATGCAGGTATTGATACTGACAAATTTAAATCTTATTTCACCAGGGCACCATCAACATTGACGGCCAAGGAATTGGATGTTCTAATAGAACATATTCTCGCGGCTGCAGGCATAAGTGAAAGAATTTCACAAGTATTACCATAAGGAGATTATAGTACCTGTGGTTATTTGGTAGTGCTATTTTGGATTTAGTATTAAATATTCCTCTTGTGATAAAGGGGTTACTATTATGGTGATAAATTAACCATTAACTGGTTGCATCCATGTTGTGGTTATGCATTGTTGATTGCTTTACTTATTTAGAGTCAATCAATGCAGTGAGACGCCTGGATTTGAATCTATGGCATGAAATCACAGAGCTTTGAAATCTTCACATAGTCACTCACGTGACTCCGAAGTAAAATAGTAAGATTAAATGAGAACTTACCAGTTTGAAGTTTGATCTTTATTTTATGAGGAGTTACGTTGAGGGACTACGTGCCCTCCGCTCTCACCCTCATAAAGATCAAGCTGGTAGTTCTAGTCTTTACGTATCTTACTATCATACTTCAGTAATTGTTGTCTGTGATTTCACTCCGCTGCTTTGAAGATTGACGCGTGTGCGGTCTGGACGGGTTCTTCACGTAGTCCCTCAACGTAACTCCTCATAAAATAAAGATCAAACTTCAAACTGGTAAGTTCTCATTTAATCTTACTATTATACTTATAATGTTATTATATTTATCCGTGTAAAGTTAATTCCACGGGCTCTCTTGAACACTCCTGCATTAGGGGCCATTATACAATGTGCAGTAAAATAATTGACTAGCACAATCACAGATCAAATTGAACAAGGAAAGAACATACAAGAGGCAATACACAACACCTCTCCATTCCTTTCACAAATGCAGTCTGACCTGTTGAGCTCCTCCAGAGTTTTGTGTTTTACTTAAGATTCCAACATCTTCAGTTTCTTGTGACTCCAGGAGAAACATATTTACTGCATTTACTCTCGATAAAGAAAACAATTGAACATTTCAGACCCTTTATGTCAATCCCACAGACCAGACGCAAGCCTATGGTGCAATGGAAGTCAGATTTCTTTAGCGAACCTGTGGAATTATTTGCCACAGAAGGCTGTGGAGGCTGTCAGTGGATATTTTTAAGGCAGAGATAGAAACTTTCATGACTAGTACAGGTGTCAGATGTTATGGGAAGAAGGCAGGAGAATGGGGTTAGGAGGGAGAGATAGATCAGCCATGATTGAATGGCAGAGTAGACTTGATGTGCTGAATGGCCTAATTCAGTTCCTATCACTTATGACCTTATGATACTCTAGAGATTGTTACGCTTCTAGTCAAGCTACTTCCAGCACTGCAGCAACACTGTTCCATTGTGAACTGATAAGTGGCATGGAACATTTGCACCAACAAAAAGTGGTAAATACCGATCATTTTGGAAAAGAGATGGTCTGATAACCATCCATTGATATTCAACTGTATATGCTCTCTAATTCAACCATCATCAAATTGCACTCTCTATTCTACTTCCCACAGATTGCAGAACTTTATTTTAAAGTGACATCACCTGCTCTTACTTTGTGTGGAACTTATTTTGTAAATGCCTTTTGGAAGTCCACATGATATCCATAGTTATTGCATTATCCATCATGTTGGTAATCTCTTGAAAAAATATTAACTTGGTTAATAGGACATAAGCTTCCATTTAGCAATGCATTCAACTTCTCTTTGATTTGTTGATATATCAATGTGCCCAGGAACTTTGGTTTGGATTTCAACCTCCTTTTATCCTGCATTTGGTGAAGCTAAACCAAGTCCACCTCTTGGCACGAAGGCTCCTGGCAGATCCAGCTCTATTTCAATTCATCCAAAGGTTTCTGCTGCAAACGAGTGGGGGCCTCTGTTAAATGTAAAACTTTTACTGTAATCTGATATTCGGCACACTGGAGAGATGAACGTGAGATGGAGGGGTGGGGGGTGTTGGTTTGTGGGATGGGGTAGAGTTGCCAACTGGCCAGAAGAGAGAGGTGCGTACAATGTAAATTCCTCATTGGCCTTCAGAAGCAGGGGTGTTGCTTACAAGGTTTGTAAAGAATACTTAACATCCGATTCCCAGCCTCCCTCCAGCTGTGTTACAACCTTGCTCAAAGAGATAGAATGGGATATTTTGATCCTTGTATTCATGGGGCACTTTTTAGATCGGAAGCAGGACAAGCTTTAGGATGGAGATGTTCAGTTTGCTTCTGGCATTGCTGTTCATGGATTTAGTTCACTGATTTGATTATACAGGACTAAAGTACTGAACCGTTTATAATCTTCTCATCCTAACTATTAGCAGCTGTAATATTTCAAATACACAGCAAAATCCAGTGGAGTGCTCAAGCAATAAAAAAATAAGTCATTCAAGTCACCTTCGGAAGCATTTAATATATAATGTTTATTTAATTGTTGACTTACAATGGATTCTGGGCTATAATGATGTTATCAGGTGTGGCTAACACAAATTCAAACAGGGTGATATAATGACATCATTGCGCAAGCGATAGGTAATGATATATTAGTGCACCAGCTGATTGAATGACAAGAAACAACCACAGGGCATTAACGTGGCGATAGAACAAGCCTTTCTATAGCCTGGCACAATGCCAAGTTGTTGCACTTTGCATTAGCTCAGTCATTGCACTGCAGTCAAACGTTAATCAGCAACTAGGGACAAATGGCTTCATGATGTGTCACTATTTCCATTATTGTAATTTGTTGCTTGTGTAACGGAACATTCCCATAAGTATCAGGCAGCCATCATTTGATACGGTTTAAATGGTTAGTGCAATAAAGAACCAAATTCTCTTCAATAAAGATTCAAAGATCCGGTCTCTCCTGTGTTAAAGAAGGAACTGCAGATGCTGGAAAATCGAAGGTACACAAAAATGCTGGAGAAACTCAGCGGGTGCAGCAGCATCTATGGAGCGAAGGAAACAGGCAACGTTTCGGGCTGAAACCCTTCTTCAGTCTCTCCTGATCACTCTGTGAATTGGGAATAAAACCTTAGCAATTCACCTGGTTAATATTGATTACTTTCTTTTCCTGCCCTGAGCAAACTCCTGTGGTGGTGATGTCTGGTGCATTATACTACCACCTCCAGATCACAGTATTATGATATCATTTTCTCTTTGAGCTCCAGTAGTTTAGTTTAGTTCAGTTCAGTTTAGAGATACAGCGTGGAAGTAGGCGCTTCGGACCACTGAGTCTGCACTGACCTCTAGTGCTATCCTACACATTAGGGACAGTTTACAGAAGCCAATTAACCTACAAACCTGTATCTCTTTGGAATATGGGAGGAAACTCCGGAGCACCCAGAGAAAACTCAGGGAGAACGTTCAAACTCCATACAGGCCAGCACCTGTAGTCAGGATCAGATATGGTTCTCTGGCGCTGTAAGGCAGCAACTCTACTGCGGTGCCACCTTTTTTTTTTAAGGTCACTTTTATAAAAACAATCAATTGTTGAATGATTCCAAAATGACTTGAAATTTGTAAATGTTGTCAAGAACACTTAATGAAAGGCTATTCTCATCCCAGAAGCAAAAGTTGCTGAAAGCAATTTCTGGACCTATCTGGATAGATTTGCAACCTGCTTTGAGAGATGTTTTAGAGCAATCTTCAGCAGTCAATCATAAGTGGCAGCAGGTGAATTTATGGATTATTTGGGTAGAATTGTTGTCAAATTACTTCTTCCTCCTGCTCTCCACCTTCCCTTCCTGTATGTTAATAATTTCTTACTGGGACTGTTTCCTTTCAATGCACTAACCAAGTGGATCTTAGTTTTGGTTTCACTTTTAGTTTTCTGACATGTGGAATCCTGACAATCTTTGCTGTGGATTCAGCCTAATGTCATGTCTCGTAGCTATACCTGATTCCATCCTCACTGTCATCCACAAATTGGGCTTCCAATATGTTGTTGGATAACAGGCAGGATCCGGAACCCAAGCTGATTTTCTCTTCCCTGATCCAATAGCATTGAGCCCAAATCTGCTACTCATGCAGTAGAACTCAGAATAAAAGGACGTACCTTTAGACATGAGATGATGAGGCATTTATTTTGTCAGCGAGTTGGTGAATCTGTGGAATTCATTGCCATAGACGGCTGTGGAGGCCGTCATTGGGTACTTTTAAGGTGGAAATTGACAGACTTCATTAGTATGGGTGTCAAGGGTTATGGGGAGAAGGCAGGAGAAAGGGGTTGAGAAGGAAAGATAGATCAGTCACGATTGAATGGTGGAGTAGACTCAATGGTTGAATGGCCTACTTCTGCTCCTTATTAACTTATGAATCAAATGATCATTGTGTCATTTTGCTGCTTAGGATATCTGGCAGTCTACTGGTTTGCCTGTCTTGACTATTGATTGAATGAGACGGTGATTGACTAGGATGCGTCTCCACAATTTCTGCAGGTCATCCTCAGGGTAACCATCATCTACGAAGAAAAACACAAAGTACTGGAAGGTGCTCTGAAGGAAGTCAGCAATGTAACATAACATTCTCACCTGAATGAGCACAACCCAGATAAGAAGAAACTCAACAATAGATCAAAGATTACTAGGGATCAGTTACTGAGCTATCATTTGAGGCTGCAAATGTATGCTATCTACAGAAAACAGCAACTCACAATAACCACTTCAGCAGCATTCCCCAAGCCTGTGACCTCCGTATGCTTGATAAACATGCTGGCATTTCATGGGAACACAATCACTTCAAAATTCCTGATGATTCCAATGAAAAAATATTCTATTTCTTTCCAATAATTCTCCCTACCAAAGAGCAGAACATCTTCACCACATGAATCAAGAAAAAGGCTATAACCACTTTCTCAGTGGCAACCAGAGATGGTCAATAGATGCAAGGCTAGTCATTGATGTCTAACTTCTGAGATTGATTAGAAAACTTTCTGCAACCCATGATGGGTTGCAGAAAGCAACCAGTGGTGGTGCTAGCAACTAATCTCAAACTTCCCATGGAGACCTGATGATCTTTGTCATCATTTTTACCTTCACCAACTGTTATCTTCATGTTGGCATCTTCTGTGGGTGATCTTTGGTCTCCAGTAAAGTCATCTTTATTTATTAGCAAAAACAAAGCAAAGACTATGACTTATAATGTGGCTACAGTGGAGTTCAATCTTTCATGAACAAACTTTGAAAAGTTAATTTAGAGTGGTGTGAAATTTCTTTCATCGAATGGAGAAATATGACAGCCCACAATTTTTTTTCAGAATCAAAAAAATTGTTCTGCAGTGTGCATGACTCCACATGTGTCATTACAACTTAATCAACAATGCTTAGCTTTTTCATAGATATTTATAAAAGGCAAATGTGTAATATTATACATTTCTTGTGAATTTGGTGTTAAAGCACTCTAACCTTTGAAGGAGATGATATCAGCAGTAGCAGCCTTCACTTTCTTACTAGTGAGCTAATACAGGTCATTCACTGGTTATGCATGCCTAACTTCTGAACAACCCTATGTACGATTAAGCTTCCATAATATTATTAAAGTCTGACATACAGTCGTACAAGCATTTGTTCCTTTGAGCAGAAAAGTTAGTGTCTTCTCTCTCTCTCCACTTTTAGTAACTGTTCTTTCTTCTCAGTCTTATGTGTTTTGATGCCATTGATTACAATCCGACAGAGGCATGGCTACAATTCAGATGATTTTGTGTATTATCCAATTTACAGGTAAAATCAACTAAGGGACATCTGTAAAAACTTGTTCATTACCGAGGATGTCAAGTATTTGTGGAGGTACAATTAGAGCCGGCAACTCAAAAAGTGGCAAATAAGGTGCAGGCATGGGTAAGAAATAAACAAATCACCAACCCAGTTACACTATTCAGAAACTCATAGCTCTGGTTTAAAAATGATGCAGCAGGAGACAACAGAATGCATCTCAAGATACAAATTCCATTTTACATACTGGAAAAGAAAGAAATTAACTCAAGAGCGTTAAAGTGATCGTAATACTTGGTACCCGTCCATCTGTCAGGAGTTTGACCTTTGGCTCAATGCTGTGAATGCAGGATACCAAAGTAGAATTGCAGAGAGTGTAACTTACAAGCATCTTTAAAATAAAAATTGCCAGTAGGCAAAGATTAACAGAGACAAATATATTAAATGGGGTAGGATCTCTTCCTAATCATTTATGCAAAGTAAATACCTGGAGCATTCAATACTTGTTGGAATGACACAAATTGTTGAAGTAACTCAACAGTTCAGGCAGCATCCCTTGAGAACATGGCTAGGTGATGTTTAAGCTCAGGACCCTTCTTTAGATCCTTCTGAAGAAGGGTCCCAACCCAAAATGTCACCTCTCTATGTTCTCCAGGGATGCGGCCTGATCTACTGAGTTACAAAGCATGTTATGCCTTTCCTTGGAAACCAGTGTCTGCAGTACCTTGTTTCTACTTGTTGAATTCTGCTTTTAATATTTAATTCCGACGGGATCAAATTTAGGAAGTATTTTTTAAAGAACAAATGCATCTGTGTTGCATATTTAGGCCGAAGTTCATCTTCTACCTTTTCCTGCTTAAAAGAATAACTGCAATGGTATATCTTATGAGGCCTTTTTCTTTAAAAAAAAACAGATCGAGTCCTGTGGGGGAAAGGATTCCTGTGCCGTTGATTTCATCCTTAACGTCAACTCCATTCTTCCATCCGCTCTCACTCGCACTGTTCATCCCAATATATTTGACCCTCTTTTGCAGAATACAGATTTTGAATGTTGACAGCTGTGTAACTGGCTGTGGTAGTGTACAGTATCCCACTCTAAATGCAAACATTGATTCATTGCCTGGGAGTTGGAATGTATTAGATGCAATGATTTGGAACTTCAGCCAGGGATTTTCCTCATCAGGAGGACGGGAATTCCTGTTGCTTGACAGATGCGTCTTTCCTTGGCAAATTTCCCAGAACCAGCCTAATTTACTTATTTTTGACGGGCTCCCATTGGGATTTCTGTCTGCACTGCAGAGTGCACTGGAAGAAAACAGAAAATCCCAGCTGCTTTCAGATTCCAAGACTTTCAGCAGCTCGGACAGATCATGTTTCTCCAAGATGACGGAGAAATTAGCAATTTACAATATCACATCTAAATCTGTGTCTTTCTTAACTAAATTATCTCCATGGTTTTGTTGATTAGTTTTGTAGAATCCTGTTATTGGAAGTTGTTCCTGAGATTATTCCCTATAGTATATCAGGGAAGTCAGGCAAAAAGGCTACTGGTAGAAAATTGCATGTTTGCTCAGAAGGAGCTCAGGGACTGAATTTTACTGCTTGCCATCCAATATTTCCATACTGAGTTGCAAGGCTGGAGAGAAGGAATGGATGATTATTCTGGTTGAGACCCTTCTTCAGAAGAAGGATGTCGACCCGAAACGTCACCATTTCCTTCTCTCCAAAGATTCTGCCTGTCCCGCTGTGTTACTCCGGCATTTTGTGTCTAGACTCTGATAGCAGATGTCTAAACTTCATTGCACAGGTGAGCTAGGACTTTATTCCTTTGAGTGCAGGAGGCTGAGGGGTGATCTTATGGAGGGGTTTCAAATCATGAGGGAATTGACAGGGTGAATGCACAGGCTTTTACCCAACGTAGTGGAATTAAGAACCAGAGGTCATGGGTTTAAGGTGAGAGGAGATAGGTTTAATAGGAACCTGGAGGGGGGCAACTTTTTCACACACAAGGCGGTGGGTATATCTTCCGTGTAAACCAGCATCTGCAGTTCCCCCCTACACACTGATTGCAAGGCACTTGTCAGCTTGCTCCCCACTTCTGTGCATGTGTATTGCAATATGCAATTCTGGGATAAACTGCTGGATACTCTCACAACTCGCCTGTAGTTCTGCTGCTTGGATTCGGCATCAAGTCCAGGGCTGATTCCAGCTGCGCTGAGCTGAGGAGAAGGATGCACTTTCCGTCTGACCCTCAGCTTTACATGAATTGGAATATGTTGTATGGAGTCCCCAGTGGAGGTTGAAAAGTTAGGTGCAGCCAAGTGTTTTTTTGTTTGATTAATTTCTTAATATGTTAATTCAAATTTTATCTTTGAAAGATGTTTTAAAGTAAATTTGTTCTTTATTGCATTTTGCTGTTTCTATTATTTATATGGTTTCAACTTGTAATTTTTTCTGATTATGAAGATATTTGAAAACATTTAATATACCTTTGACAGCAGAACATTTTCAGTTGTATCTTTCTAGAGTCAGGGAAAGATACAGTGCAGAAACAGCCCCATGGGCTCACTCTGTGGGGACCATCATCTATCACTTACACCAAATCCTATATGAATCACATTTATTTTATTCTCCCCATATTCTCATCAACCTCGTCTTGATCAAATATTAAGAAAGTCCTGGGCAAATACTCGGGATCCACTGCCTTAAGCCTAAAGTGGGCTACGGAACCTTGTTTTGCAGCTGCAACAGTGAGCTTCAGGGGATAATAAACAATAGTAAGATTAAACGAGAACTTACCAGTTTGAAGTTTGATCTTTATTTTATGAGGAGTTACGATGACCGATTACGTGAAGAAGGCCGTCAGCCCGCATGCGCGTCAATCTTCAAAGCAGCGGTGTGAAATCACAGATAACAGTTGGTGAACTGAACATAGTAAAATTAGAGAGGACTAGAACTACCAGATGACCTTTATGATACGAGGGTTGGGAGCGGAGGGCATGTAATCGCGAACTGGTAAGTTCTCATTTAATCTTACTATTTTACTTCGGAGTCACGTGAGTGACTACATAAAGATTTCAAAGCTCTGTGATTTCATGCCATGGAAAACAAGTCCACACAAGCACGACTTCATCAGTTGACCACAGATAAGGGAAACATTCATAATGCATACAGACATGACATAGATTTATAGCATGCTGATGCTGATAAATGAACAAATAATAATAATGTTAACCCCTCTCATCCGGGGGGGGATACTATAAAATAGAACCTAAAATAGAGTTGGCAAATACCCCTGGTCTGGCAATGGGTTATAATAAAATGTTTGGAAAACTCGTTCGTTAGACCATCCTGAAGTCGCTAGGAAGTGGTCCAGAGGACCGTACATAACCCTTGCTGCTGATGTTGTAGCAGCCCTGGTGGAGTGAGATTAGAAAATTAGTATCTACTTCTGCATAAGCCAAAACCCCATTATAACCACCTGGAGATGGTCTGAACTGATACCTTCTTATGAGGTTTTTTTGTAACTAACAAACATAGCTAGTATCAGAGCCTCTAAGGCTCTAGGTGACCTTGACGTAATGTTGTAAATATGTGACCACACATAACCGAAGGTCCAAGGGGTATGCCATGAGAACTAGTTTGAGACCTGACACCCCTGGGCTGCCCTGCTTAACTAAATCGTAAACATGAAATTTTATATTATTAGCAGCTGAAACCATCCTGTCCAGTCGCCATTTATATAATGATTGGACCCGTGGCGCTGAGAGCAGCGCCATGGGGATAACTACCTTATGAGAGCCCAGCCAAAGATAAGGATATATCTGGAGCCCCCTGGTGAAGTAGTGTTAACACAATCTCAATTCCCATACTTCCGTGTACTTGGGCCTGGGAGAACGTGTCAAAGATATCCTTAATAAACTGGATATCAGAGGGTGAGACCCGACAGAGCGGGTCCCGCTCGCTGCAGAAAATATGATGAGAAAGCACGTTGGGCACAGTTAATGGGACTATAACTTAATTTATTGTCAAGGACCCATTTGAAAATGAACTCTGTCATCAGTATCCATGCCGTATTATATGTAACATAGCATTTAAACAAAACGCTTCCCATCTGCTGAAGAGGAAATGTACTGCTTTTTTGGTGCTATCCCTGCACTCTGCAGTGAGCACATACATGGATCGGTCTGACAACCCGAGCCGCAGGAGCAGTCTTCTCAGAGTCTGCAAGGCAATGAATTGATTCAATCATGCAGAGGCTGGATCCCCGAGTCCCAGGCTGAACCAGCAAAGTTTTATGTTTAGAATACCCATATAAGGTTCTATTATTATTCCCAACATTAGCGGGAACCATGGCTGCATAGGCCAGTCAGACAGTATGAAAACCCTGAAGCGGGATCTTGCTGAATTTATTGCAAGACCCGACTGATGAGGCAAAATGGAGAAAAGACATAAAAGAACATTCCTCCCGCGTGTAGCGGGAATGTATCTCTCGCCACTGTGACGCCACATGTTTTTGCAACCGGTGAATGAGCCTGGATGCAAACATATCGATATTCGGTGTTCCATTGAGCCATAATGTCATAAAATACTTAGTGATCCAACATCCATTCTGTGTTGTCATTGATTTTACGTGATGATACACCAGCGCCAAATGAGGTTGGGTAAATTATTACAGGATACTTTGACTGGATTGCACCCATGTGACTAACATATGTCACCACCACAGTGTATCAACTTGGAACTGGGCATGCAGATTATGCATATTCGCACAATAACCCTTTAACCCATAATATGCACCTAGTGTCTATGGGTGGTTGATACCAATAACTGAAGAATTGGTCATTCATGCAAATCCCATCCGCCTCCGTAACTAGAGATGGCATTCGTAATTTTCCATCTTTGAGCACCAGCATCAGTTTGTAATATAACTGAAGTATTACTGACCAAAACTACTGGAGCAATGCTGAATACTGTTCGTCCACCATTGTGACTTTGGTAGCTTCAGCTGGTAATAGCATAGGTCTGTTAACAATGCCCTATGTGGCATTTGAGAGGTTACTACTTTGCACGTTGTAAGTTCTGATAATGCAAAGGCCCAATTGCACAGCTGAAACACAGCTGCTATATTGCCAATTACACTTGATGAATAGAAGGCTGCTTAATAACAAGGTTGTTACAGGCTTCTATTGATTGCAATGCCTTGCCCCAGGGCGGAGTCACAGATAAATTAATAGTTAAAGGTAAATCCGAATAATCAATAACACTAGTTGGTATCAACTTAAATTTAACTGGATGGATGAGGAACCTCAATTTCTCAAATATAGTTGCGGCTGAAACAGTTGATTTTAGCAAAACACAGCGTTTAGAATATCATCCAGTTAAGCCATAACAAGTGATTTTGAGCTCTGAGCAGTCCAAGCACCGGTTTAGTAATTTGGTAGATGACATGGGAACTGAAATTAGCCCATTTTGCAACGCATTATCTGTTATCATTGCCCCATCCAGGTAAATTGCAAATGTCTCTGGTGATCCCTATGAATGGGACCTGAATAGTATGCATCTTTGAGGTCAATGCATGCCATAAAGATCCGAAGGAAATCAGTTGTTAGACAGGAACGAAGTTTCATATACTGAAAAGTCTATGTTGCACATGCGAGTTAATCAATTATGGGGTGTGTCGTCGCCGATACGATGAAGCTTTGTTTGTCGTCAGTACCTTGTCAGTCCGACAGCTTTTGCTTCCTCATCCAGGTATATCTGTTGGATAAGTCTTACCTGAAAAGAAGATTCGGCGGCTGGTTTCATTTCCTGGATTTCATGCCCCCTCCAATGTCACCCCTGATAGCGCTGTTCACTGCCGGCACTTGTAGCGTGAGGGGAACTCTGGCCCCTTCCGGGTTTTCTGCCAACGGCAGGAACCAATTCTTCCGGCAGTAACCCCTTCGCTTGCGAGTATTTCCTCGCACTCCCCTCCACAGAGAGGGAGATTCGTAGGCAGCCCTGAAAACAGGTGCTGCCCCAGGCCCCTGAGGATACCTGCGCTGACATGGCCCCTCCTACGGACCTATATCAGGATTTTTGCTCTGAGTCAGACTGAAACTGACTCCGAATGCTCCCCTCCTCAGGGAGACATTGTGCAGCCCTGAAACAGGTGCCGCTGCTGCGGGCCCCCGAGGAGACCCGCGCTGATAACTCCCTCCTTTGGAGTATATCATTGTGGAGCAACCTCTCCATCAGGTGCTCCATGAGGGTTTAGACATCCGCAGACGCAACCATTGAAGGAGGGGAACCCTCCTGGCCTGAGTCCCAAGGCCTGACCAACTTACTCCTGGTTTGACCCTCTTTCTGGGGCACCATAGCGGTCTAGGAGCCACTGACCATACTGTCAGCGACTCGGGTGGCGAGACCGACTTATCCTTGGCTTTTACCCCCGTTCTGGGGAACCACAGCGGTCTGGGAGCCGCTGACCCCATTGTCAGCGACTTAGGTAGCGAACCCGACGGCCGCCGGCTACCCGCGCTTCCACGGTCCAGACCGGGATTCCCCACAGTCCATAAACGGATTCCCCGCGGCCCGTCCGACTTCGCCCCGAATCCAGCAGGCAAACTCTGTAACAGAGCTTCCTGCAAGACAAAAAACAGAACCAAGAAATAAGTTTTAAAACTTACCTGCAGGTTTAAACTTACCGCTGGAAGGAGCAGCGCGCCTGCCAGTCAGTCGTTGCGGAATGCGGTAGACGTAATGACGCGCATGCGGGCTGACGGCCTTCTTCACGTAGTCACTCACGTGACTCCGAAGTAAAATAGACAATAGGTGAAGGAGTAGGCCATTTGGCCCTTCGAGCCAGCACCGCCATTCAATGTGATCATGGCTGATCATCCCGAATCAGTACCCCGTTCCTGCCTTCTCCCCATATTTAAGGTCATAAATTATAGTAGAATTAGGCCATTTGGCCCATTAAGTCTACTCTGCCATTCAATCATGGCTGATCTATCTCTCCCTCTGAACCCCATTCTTCTGCCTTCTCCCCATAACTTCTGACACCTGTACAAATCAAGAATCTATCTATCTCTGCCTGAAAAATATCCACTGACTTGGCCCCCACAGCTTATGTGGCAAAGAATTCCACAGATTCACCACCCGCTGACAAAAAAAAATATCCTCATCTCCTTCCTAAAAGAACGTCCTTTAATTCGAAGGCTATGACCTCTAGTCCTAGACTCTCCCACTAGCGGAAACATCCTTTCCACATCCACTCTATCCAAACCTTTCACTATTAAGTGCCAGAGGGTCAGAGAAACTCAATGTGGCTACAAGAAAAGTGTGGATCACATGTACAAGGAGCTTGCCAGATTGAGCATGATCTGGCCCAATAATTGTTTTATCATTCAGTGGCCACTGAGAAGATATTTTGTGTTTAGTTTATTCTAAGGATTGTAAGACAGAGGTAGAGGTAGACTTTTGGAATTGTCTGCTATCCATCGTACCTGCAGAGAGGATAGTGTCATCTACTGTACTTCCACTTCCATTGGAACCAGCTATCAAGGTTGATGTCTGGCTGTGGCTGATAATATCGCCCACTTTAGCTCCAGTGAACAAATTTAATTTTTACTTCCTAGAGTCTGTAAGTTTAGATATTTTGATCCTAATTTTATACATGTTCTTATAAACTTTGCAAACATATATGGTGCAAAGCTAAATAAAAAATACCAAATGAAACAAGTGAAGATGGAACCTGTTTTTCATCCTATTTCATAAAATCATAGAGTCTTAGAGCCATGGAGCTGTACAGCACAGCAACAGATCATTTGGCCCAACCTGTCCATGTCGACTGTGATGCCTATCTATATTAATCCTATTTGCTTGCATGCCTGTATCCCGCAATGCTTTCCCTATCACAGTATCTGTCCAAATGACTTTAAAACATTGTGATTATTTCTGCCTTAACCACCTTAACACCAATTTCCATATAACCACCACCAGTTCTGTGTGAAAATCCTGCTCTTCAGATCTCCTTTAAACATCTCCCCTTTCATTTTAAACCTGTTCTCATAAATTTCAGTCTCCTTTGCTCTGGGAGAATAAACTCTGACTAGAAACTCTGAGAGTACACCCTATCCAAACCCTTCATAATCTTATACACTTCAGAAAGGTCTCCCCTCAGCCTTATACACTGCAATTAATACAAACCCTGCCAGACCAATCTCTCCTTGGAACTAAAGCCCTCCATTCCAGACAACCTCCTGGTGAATCTCTTCTGTAGTCTCTCCAGGGCTACATCATCTTTGCTGTAGTGTGGTCATAAGAGCTGTAGAGGATCTAATTTTCCTTCCAATTAGCTCGATCCCACTCTTCAATCAGAGACCAAGAAAATCAAAATACTTGGAACACTTAGTTTAGTTTAGTTTAGAGATACAGCGCGGAAACAGGGCCTTCGGTCCACCGAGTCCGCATCGACTAGTGATCCCCGCACATTACCACTGTCCTACACACACTAGAGACAATTTACATTTATACCAAGCCAATTAACTTACAAACCTGCACGTCTTTGGAGTCGTGGGGAATGGATATAGGGACAGGTGTTGCATCTCCTGCGGTTGCAAGGGAAAGTACCTGCGAAGGGAGTGGTTTGTGTGGGAAGGTACTAATTGACCAGGAGGTTGTGGAGGGAACGGTCTCTGTGGAAGGCGGAAAGGCGTGGAGATGGGAAGATGTGCTAGTGGTGCGATCCCATTGGAGGTGGCGGAAATGTTGGAGGATTATGTGCCCGCTGATGGGATGGAGGAGAGAACGAGTGCATGGGGAATTGTTGGTTGGCGTGGACTCAGTGCACCGAAGGGCCTATTTCTATGCTGTATCTCTAAAACTAAAATAAAAATTAATTCTACAAGAACATTTTTTAGTTTTATAATTTTAGAACCTAGAACATAGAACAGTAGAGCACAGGCACAGGCACTTCGGCCCACAATTTCCATACTGAATTTGATGCTAGGTTAAACTAATCTCCTCTCCCAAACTAATCTCTGCTAAACTTAAAGATTACTCTGAACAAATCTGCTGCTGTATTTCTTACATTCCAATTATATCTAATCCCCAGAATTATTGAAGCAGTGCACTTTAACGTAATGAAAGGTATTAGTTCAGAAGAATTATTTCTTTCTCTCTTACAGTGTTTTGCCAGAGTGGAGACAAGATGCAAAAGAGAGGAAAGATGGAAAAGAAAATTCCCACCAACAATCAGTCATATTCTCGATTCACATTTTATGCCATTTAAAAGGACATTAGCTTGGAGGATGTGGAATCGGTATGGGTAGAGCTGCGAAACACTAAGAGGCAGAAAACGCTGGTGGGTGTTGTGTACAGGCCACCTAGCAGTAGTAGTGAAGTTGGGGATGGCATCAAACAGGAAATTAGAAATGCGTGCAACAAAGGCAAAACAGTTATAATGGGTGACTTCAATCTACATATAGATTGGGTGAATCAAATTGGCAGGGGTGCTGAGGAAGAGGATTTCTTGGAATGTATGCGGGATAGTTATCTAAACCAACATGTAGAGGAACCAACGAGAGAGCAGGCTATTCTAGACTGGGTATTGAGTAATGAGGAAGGGTTAGTTAGCAGTCTTGTTGTGCGTGCCCCCTTGGGCAAGCGTGACCATAATATGGTTGAGTTCTTCATTAGGATGGAGAGTGACATTGCTAATTCAGAAACAACGGTTCTGAACTTAAAGAAAGGTAACTTTGAGGGTATGAGACGTGAATTGGCCAAGATTGACTGGCAATTAGTTCTAAAAGGGTTGACGGTGGATATGCAATGGAAGGCATTTAAAGACTGCATGGATGAACTACAAAAATTGTTCATCCCAGTTTGGCAAAAGAATAAATCAGGGAAGGTAGTGCATCCGTGGATAACAAGGGAAATCAGGGATAGTATCAAAGCAAAAGATGATGCGTACAAATTAGCCAGAAAAAGCAGCATACCAGAGGACTGGGAGAAATTCAGAGACCAGCAGAGGAGGACAAAGGGCTTAATTAGGAAAGGAAAAATAGATTATGAAAGGAAACTGGCAGAGAACATAAAAACTGACAGCAAAAGTTTTTATAGATATGTGAAGAGAAAGAGATTAGTTAAAACAAATGTAGGTCACTTGCAGTCAGAAACATGTGAATTGATCATGGGGAACAAGGATATGGCGGACCAATTGAATAACTACTTTGGTTCCGTCTTCACTAAGGAAGACATAAATAATCTGCCGGAAATAGCAGGGGGCTGCGGGTCAAAGGAGATGGAGGAACTGAGTGAAATCCAGGTTAGTCGGGAAGTGGTGTTGGGTAAATTGAATGGATTAAAGGCCGATAAATCACCAGGGCCAGATAGGCTGCATCCCAGAGTACTTAAGGAAGTAGCTCCAGAAATAGTGGATGCATTAGTGATAATTTTTCAAAACTCTTTAGATTCTGGAGTAGTTCCTGAGGATTGGAGGGTAGCAAACGTAACCCCACTTTTTAAGAAGGGAGGGAGAGAGAAAACGGGGAATTACAGACCAGTTAGTCTAACATCGGTAGTGGGGAAACTGCTAGAGTCAGTTATTAAAGATGGGATAGCAGCACATTTGGAAAGTGGTGAAATCATTGGACAAAGTCAGCATGGATTTACGAAAGGTAAATCGTGTCTGACGAATCTTATAGAATTTTTCGAGGATGTAACTAGTAGAGTGGATAGGGGAGAACCAGTGGATGTGTTGTATCTGGACTTTCAGAAGGCTTTCGACAAGGTACCACATAAGAGATTAGGATACAAACTTAAATCACACGGTATTGGGGGTTCAGTATTGATGTGGATAGAGAACTGGCTGGCAAACAGGAAGCAAAGAGTAGGAGTAAATGGGTCCTTTTCACAATGGCAGGCAGTGACTAGTGGGGTACCGCAAGGCTCAGTGCTGGGACCCCAGCTATTTACAATTTATATTAATGAACTGGATGAGGGAATTGAAGGCAACATCTCCAAGTTTGCGGATGACACTAAGCTGGGGGGCAGTGTTAGCTGTAAGGAGGATGCTAGGAGACTGCAAGGTGACTTGGATAGGCTGGGTGAGTGGGCAAATGTTTGGCAGATGCAGTATAATGTGGATAAATGTGAGGTTATCCACTTTGGTGGCAAAAACAGGAAAGTAGACTATTATCTGAATGGTGGCCGATTAGGAAAAGGGGAGAATGCAACGAGACCTGGGTGTCATGGTACACCAGTCATTGAAAGTAGGCATGCAGGTGCAGCAGGCAGTGAAGAAAGCGAATGGTATGTTGGCCTTCATAGCAAGATGATTTGAGTATAGGAGCAGGGAGGTTCTACTGCAGTTGTACAGGGTCTTGGTGAGACCACACCTGGAGTATTGCATACAGTTTTGGTCTCCAAATCTGAGGAAGGACATTATAGCCATAGAGGGAGTGCAGAGAAGGTTCACCAGACTGATTCCTGGGATGTCAGGACTTTCATATGAAGAAAGACTGGATAGACTTGGCTTATACTCGCTAGAATTTAGGAGATTGAGAGGGGATCTTATAGAAACGTACAAAATTCTTATGGGGTTGGACAGGCTAGATGCAGGAAGATTGTTCCCGATGTTGGGGAAGTCCAGGACAAGGGGTCACAGCTTAAGGATAAGGGGGAAATCCTTTATGATGAGGAAAAACTTTTTCACACAGAGAGTGGTGAATCTCTGGAACTCTCTGCCACAGAGGGTAGTTGAGGCCAGTTCATTGGCTATATTTAAGAGGGAGTTAGATGTGGCCCTTGTGGCTAAGGGGATCAGGGGGTATGGAGAGAAGGCATGTACGGGATACTGAGTTGGATGATCAGCCATGATCATATTGAATGGCGGTGCAGGCTCAAAGGGCCGAATGGCCTACTCCTGCACCTATTTTCTATGTATCTATGTATCTATGTATCCACTTTCTAACATTGAAATTAATCAATTTACTCTTTAAAATTTTTTTAAATATGAGATCCTTTTAAAAACTTGCTTTGCCTATTTGAAATTTGTCCTCGAAGATCAAAGCCTCAAGTCTAACGGTTGGCACGCTTGCATTGTGAATGTGACCATATCTGTCTCTGATGAGTCGAAATGTATTTAAATGAGAAGGGGCTCTATTGTACAAATCAACTCAATGGTAGCTAATTGAATCCAATGGTTGTTCAAGTGAAGAATTAATTCGAACTTACAAGCAGCAGCAAAGTAAACACATTTGTCTTCAGTTGTCCATTTGGCACAGTATTAAGCCATGTATGCCTGCAGAAGAAAATCATGCTGCCACCCTTCTTCGGTCCTTAATCTGTTTGCTGCAATGGTCTGGATTGCACTGGTTTTGTGGTTATCAGCACAGTTCCATGTAACTAAAACAAAGGGCACCACTGCACCAGGTTTATTCGGATTGAACAATGTTTCTTGTTCACCTTTGCAGACTTTCTTTTGGACGGCAATGTTCAATTTCACCTTGCCACGTAACTTTGATAATAGTTGTTTGTTCCTGCAAACAATAAACCTTAAAGGAGCTTTCGAATCTTCTATTTGGCCATGGGATTCTAGTTGTGATTAAAGCTACCTTTAATTAAAAAAAATGAAGGAGACATGTCTATGTGAAATCATGCTGTCTTTAACCACATACAACGAGAGAACTTCTTATCATAATACTGGTTTCTCCTCAGAGTACACTGCAAAGAGAGGATGGATCTTCTGAGCAGATGTGTCAGAAGCACCACCTACCTGAACAAAACTCATGCTTAAGGGCACAACATGTTTCCTGCTAGACTGATACTGTGCATAATTACCCAGAAGCATTAAAAATAGATTTGGAATAATTTTACCCAAAACATGTAAGAATTGCCTAAAATATCCGAGGGCCATGCAAATAGCCTTCAGCTCTGCTTTCCTGTAATGTATTAGTTACAAATAGACTAGTACCTGTTTGCATCCATATAAAATGAGCGCCGGAGAGAAAACTCCAAAGAATCTTTCCTTTGAATCGGATTCTCAAAGGTGAATATCTTTTATTTCTTGGTGCATTCTTTTGTTTTTCTGCCCGTCCAGCTCTCCCACTGTATTCCTGCAAACCAAATATCAGAGGATGGAAACATTCACTTATCCTCAGAGATTTGGAACAGAAAGTTGAGTATCTACAGCAGGATCATGTCACGCCATTCTCTTTGCATCCTGTTCTATCCCAGCACTAGTCCTCATCTGGGTACATAGGATACTTACCTTTATCTGGCTGCATTTTACACCAATATTCATGACTCTGTGATGCCTCTTCCGACAGCTGACTATTCATGAGCCACAAAAGAACAAGAGAAAACAAATGTTGGAATCTGGAGCAAGAAAAATAAATTGCTCAAGGTACATATCTCAGGTACTCAGCCATTATCTGTGGAGGCAGAGAGATAGTCAATGTTTCGGGTCAAAAGCTTGCATGAGTTAGAGTCATAGAGTGATACAGGGTGGAAACAGACCCTCCGGCCCAACTTGCCAACACCGGCCAACAATGTCCCAGCTACACAAGTCTCACCTGCCAGCATTTGGTCCATATCCCTCCAAACCTGTCCTATCCATATAGCTGTCTAACTGCTTCTTAAATGTTGGAATAGTCCCTGCCTCAAATACCTTCTCTGGCAGCTTGTACCATACACCCACCACCCTTTCCTCCAGCAGTTTATTTTTTTGCTCTGCTGAAGAATGCAAGGGTTCAATTCTACTAAGTATGCCAGTAGTAGACAATATATTCACTGACTAACATGGAATGAAGAAGCAACATGTTGAGACATCCCAGTAGTGAGTGATATCATAAGCAGTAAAACTAAGGTCATTCTATTCTTACTAACACACAGAGTTTTTTTAAATGGTGAAAGTTTGTGAAATGCTATTGTTTAAAGGGACTTGAATATATTGTACACAAGTCACTGAAAGCAAACATGGAAATGTGGCAGACAATTAGAAAGGCCATTAGTTGGTCAAGTCGTCAAGAGAGTTAATTGGCATGTGTCCTAGATAGGACAATGAAATTCTTGCTTGCAGCAGCACAACAGAATATTGTAGACATAAATACACATCAGTGTGTCCATATACCATAGAATATATATATACACACACATAAATAAACTGGCCTTTGACTCAAATTGATTTAACTGTACAGATGTCTTACTATAATTAAATAAGGCCACATCTGAAGTATTTGTGTACAATTTTGAATGCACTATCTAAAAAAGGATATACTGTAAAAGAAGTAATGCAGCAAAGACTCACTGGACTGGTTACTGGGATAGAATACAAGGAGAAATTGATTTGCTGGGCCACTGTGTTCAGTGTTCCCTCGCACTATCCTTAATTGGACATTGCTGGCTTTACCTTGCACTAAACGTTATTCCATTATCATGTTATTCCATTCCATTCCATACACTGTAAATGGCTCGATTGTAATCATGTATTGTCTTTCCGCTGACTGGTTAGCACACAACAAAAGCTTTTCTCTGCACCTTGGTACACCTGACAATAAACTAAACTGGAACTGATCATCCACATTTCTTAGAGTGCTTACAAGTGTAGATGTGGGGAGGATTATCCATACACGAGGATGATGAAACATTGATGTTCTGTACTTTGTGGATTCAGTCAATTATTACATTTAAAGCAGAGATTGATAGACTTCTAGATCTTAAGAGAAACCGCTATGGTTGGAGTGGAAAATAATGTTCAAGGTGGGTGAACCCTCAGACTATCTTTGATCGAACTTTACTGTCTTTACCTTGCACAAAACGTTATTCCCATATCATGTATGTATACACTGTAAGTGACTCGGTTGTAATCATGTATTGTCTTTGCACTGACTGGTTAGCACGCAACAAAAGCTTTTCTCTGTACCTTGGTACACGTGACAATAAACTAAACTAAATTAAACTAAAAGATTTTGTTGAATGGTCGAATAGGCTGAAGAGGTAAGTGGCCAAGGAGACACAAGAAACTGCCGATGCTGGAATCCTGAGCAAAAAAACAAAAGGCTAAAGGAACTCTGCAGGTCAGGCAGCATCTGTGAAGGGAATGGACAGATGACGTTACGGGGCGGGACCCTTCTTCATACTCACTCTGACTTCAGGCTGAAGAATAGTCCTGACCATCTGTCCATTTTCACCACAGATGCTGTGTGACATGCCGAGTTTGTTCAACCCCCCCCCCCCCCCCCACCTGAAGTCATCTGTTGCCAACCCAGATTTGTCCTGGTATTTTCTTGCTTCCCCCCCCCCCCGCTCCCACCCACAATCAGTCTGAGGAAGGGGCCCAAACTATCACCCATCCATGCCTAACACCAATGAGTTACTCCAGCACTATGGGTTATTTTTTTGTGTGATCTCTGTGGATGGCTGATTTGCTGAGGTTTCTCAAGTTGCAATATGGACCAGGGTGGCCTAGGGATCTGTCAGTGACCTATAAGTGTGGTGGATCCCTTTGCAGCCATTTGTAAGATGTATTGAGCATCTTCAAATTGTTGCATGGAAGATTGATTTTACTTCGGAGTCACGTGAGTGACTACGTGAAGACTCCCGTCAGGGCGCATGCGCGTCATTACGTCTGACGCATTGGCGACAACGGCAGCGGGAGCACGGACCTCCTGCTGCAGGTGAGTAATTACAGCTCCACCAAAGTCGGGGAGACTTTGGAGGAGTTAGAGAAAAGTAAAGAAAGTGTTTCTGTGTGTTTTTCCCCACATACAGGAATAAGGAAAAGGTGCAGGCTGCTGCCGACAAGGAGAGAGAAAGCTGCGGGAGCGCAGTTTCTGAAAGGCAGCCTGTCACCTCGGGGGAGTCGCAAGCCGGTAGCGGTGCGGCGACAGACTTGGCAAAGTGCCCAGCCGGGTACACAGCCAACGCCAGTTGGGCGGTCGGCATAACCCAAGTCAGTAAGGGCTATAGACTCCGCAGAGTCGGGCCACGAGAGTCCCGTCGGGGACAGGATACCGTTCCCCAGCGGTTATCCAAAAGGAGCAGCTCATATAGGGGCTGCTCCACAGAGATGCTCCAGGAGGAGTAATGCAGGAGGGAAGCCATAGAGAAGGCTCCACTGGTAGTGCCTAGGAGAGGTCTGCTTCATAAAGCCACACTCCAGGAGGAGTAGTGCATGCGGGAAGCCATAGAGAAGGCTCCGCTGGCAGTGCCTAGGAGAGGTCTGCTTCATAAAGCCATACTCCAGGAGGAGTTGTGCAGGCGGGAGGCCGTGGGGACGGCTCCGCTGGCAGTGCCTAGTAGAGGCCTGCTTGAAAGCACCCTCTTTGCAAGAGGTGAGTGCAGAAGGGCAGATACGCTCTGACCCTGAGTCTGACGACTTCCAAAGGGAGGGCAGGCAGCTGCCAGAGCTGACACCGTGTGCAGCACGGTTTGCCATGTCGTCGGACGCTGGTGAGCCTCTGGGTGAGGAACTTGCCACCAGCATAAATTACCAAGTCTCACATCAGCTACAGGAGCTGACAATGGATGAGACAGTAACGAAGTATGAAGCCCCAATCAACTGTGGACTGTTAAAAGTTCCTGTTGGGAACAGGAAGAATTGGGGCAAGATGGGCATACTAATGAAAGCCCAGGAGCATGTGAAGCTCCAGCATATTTTTAAAGTTGCTGGCATCTGGTATAACGAGCTTTGCCAGGATGGTAGATGGAGAGGCAATGACAAATTACAACAAAAGGCGCTATTGTGGAGTGCCCACTTTGAGATCAACTGCCTCCGCAAGACTGCGATTAGACCAACCATCAATGCTAAATATGCTTCACTCTGCCAGCCTGGCACAGTGCAACCGGCACAGCTGTTTGGCGAGGATTTCGCACAGCAGGTGAAGGAGCTGGAGGAGGAGGCTAAGACGGCAGCCACATATTCACCAAAGTGGAAGTATCCCTATAAGGGAGTAGACTGGTCCGGGCAAGGGACGAGTCCAGCTACGATGCAGCGCAGTTGGCGTTTGGCTGTAGCACCACCACGGAGGTGAGATATCCAGCTCAAGGCCGGGGAAGAATGCCAGGTGGTAAGGAGGTAAGAGGGTCTGGTTCTCATGTAGACAGATCTAATGTGATACAATTAAATGTTTACCTCAGATATGTTTATACTGAAGGTTATTCAAAGGCATCAAATAAAGCTTAATGCAAATTCTGATTTACCCATGCAACATGTTCAAAAAATAAAAATAAATAAATAAAAAAATAAAAAAAAGGAGTTTGACTTCAGTATCACTGAACAATTGGAAGTTCAGCTGGAACTTGCAAGCTTATGTAATAAAGGTGTAATTGCTAAGGCAGTTTACCAAAGCCATCAGTTTGTGTCCAATATCTTTCCCAGACCAAAAAAGGATGGGGGGATGCAGAATTATACGGACCTGAATAGTCTTAACCCTTTTGTACGGTATAGACATTTTAAGATGGAAACGTTTGTGAAGGAGATCTTAAAGATGCGGATTCAGTGTCTGTTCATTTGCAGGATAGAAGATTTAAAATTCAGCTGGATGCCAATACAATCCACTGCCTAATGGTTTCTCTTCAGCTCCTAGAGGGATTACAAAGTTGTTAAAACCTATTCTAGGCATGATGAGAAGTCAAGGTCATGTGTTCATGGCTTAACTAGATAATATCTTGATTGTAGGACAATCAAAGGAAACAGCTGAAGCATCAGTGGCATTTGGTAAAAACCATTTTTTAATTGGGCTTTATAAGCTATCCAGAGAAATCTAAATTTCTACCTGTGACACAAATTGACTAGTTGGGTTCACAATGGACTTAATCAACATCATTGTGACCTTGCCCAGGCAAAAAAGGGTAGAGCTAATTAAGAGCTATATCAAGTTAATTGCTAACACACAGCCTTCAATTAGCCAGGTGACAAGTCTGCTGTGGTAATGGCTGGCAGCATTTCCAGCAGTTCAATATGGCCACTTTATTATCTACAATTACAAAGGTCAAAGGAACAAGCATTGAGGATACATTGGGGTCATTATAATAGACCTATGCTTCTATCAATAGAGGCTGTTGCTGATGTACAATGATGGATTCAGCATGTGTCCACTAGTAGTTCCAAAGTGTTATTGGACCAAGCTTCCATGATTTGCAGACAGATGTCAGAGCACTTGGGTAGGGTGCTACTGATACAAGATCCAGCGGTGGAGACAGATGAACATTGCTTCTGCAAACATGGGGAATTAACCAAGAGTATTTTAAGGACTCAAGGCTTATGGCACTAACTAAACTAGTTTGCATGTGCAGTGCAAAATAGACAACACTAAAGCAGTTGCTGATATGAATCACATGGGTGGAATCAAATCGTTATCATGTGACAGGTTGGCAAATACAATTGGACCTGGAGTAGGGATAGAGAGATTTGGATTGGAGCTATCTATCTCCCAGGGAAACTTAATGTAGTACCAGATGGCAGCTCACGAAAATTCCATCATAACACAGAGTGGATGTGGAACCAGGATGTGTTCAAGAACATAGTACTTCTATATGGAAGGCCAAAATATGTTTCATAGGCACCAGATCCAGGGGCAGTGACAATTGATGCTTTTTCACTAAATTGGGATGATATGTTTGTGTACATTTTCCCACCATTCTGCCTCGTAGGTCGGTGTTTGAGAAAATCAAGCAGGATGCCGCTTCAGGGGTTTTGGTGATACCAAATTGCCTGATTCAACCATGGTTTCCTTTGATGTTACAGATAGCGATCCAACCTCTTTTTGCTGATTCCAAACAGTAGGAATTTGCTGGAGCATCCAGTAACGCATTAAGTTCATCCGTTATGTGATGGTATGGATCTGTTAATTTGCAGTTTTTTTAAATTTTTTTTTTAAATTTTTATTTATTAGAAGTACATTACATTACAACCACATACATTAATACTCGTCATTTATATCTTCTTACAATTAATGTACTCCCTTTATTTATTTTTTTACACTAGAGAAAGAAAAGATTGAAAGAGAGAAGAAAGTGAAGGAAAAAGTGCAAGTGTAGAAAAGTGTAGAAAATGTAACAACAAAAAAGGACGAAGACCCTATAAGAGCGAAATTAAAAACAAAAAGAAAAAGAGTTAAGAAATAGGCCCTAAGAAAAGAAAAGAGAAAGAGAAAAAAAGAGAAACAAATGTTTTTTTTTGAGCATCACGTAAATAGGACATACCAACTCTTCAACTATCATCCCCCCTTACCCGACCTCAATTTTTTTTTTTTTTTTAAAGTACTTTTGCACCCTATGTTTGTAATAATTCTATAAATGCAGACCACGTCAGGTGGAAGTGATCTGGTTTACCTGCTAGGAGGAGTCTTATCTCTTCAAGGTGTAATGTTTCAAACATATTTGAAATCCACATATTTATAGTTGGTATTGGAGCCTTCTTCCAAAATTTTAGAATTAGCTTTTTTCCAGTTATTAACCCATAATCCATTGATTTCTTTTGAAACACATTTAGTTCTGGATCATCTTCCGTTATTCCGAAGATAATCCATTCTGCTTTGGGTATCAGTCTTGTTTTAAATAACTTTGTAAAGATTTCAAAAATTTCATTCCAAAATTTTTGAATTTTTGTACAGAAGACAAATGAGTGCGCTATAGTTGCTTCTTGGGATTGACATTTATCACAAATAGATGATACGTTTGGGAAAATGTTTTGAATTTTAGTTTTCGAATAATATAATCTATGTAAAATTTTAAATTGTATTAAAGTGTGTCTTACATTAATCGAGCATTTATGCACTTTTAATAAGTATTCATTCCAACTTTCCTTTGAAATTTTAATAGCTAACTCTTGTTCCCAGTCTCTTCTGATACCCTCCGTAGATGGTATTTGTGCATTTAAGATAATATTGTACAAATATGATATTAAGTTTGCTGATTCCGCTTTTATCTGCATTGCCTCGTCCAGTACATCTGCTGGGTTATTATGATGATCTTTTATATATTTTTTCAAATAGTCGCATATTTGAAAGTATTTAAAATATTGATTATTTCCGAGTTTATATTTTATTTGTAATTGTTGAAATGAAAGTAATTTTCCAGTTTCATACAAGTCACCAAGCGTTTTAATTCCTAGTCTATCCCATTGTGTATAAGCTTTATCTATAATAGAAGGACTAAACGAAGGGTTATTGACTATAGGTAATAAAAGTGATAAGTTTCTTAATTTTAAATTTTGTTTTATTTGTTTCCAAATACGGATTGTACTATGAATAATTGGGTTCTTATTATAGTTTATGTTATTCAATTTCAATGGAGAGAGGAGGATCGCTCCAATGTTTCTAGAGGAGCAATCCTCTTTCTCCATTACAATCCAGTCTACTTGCTGGGCGGAGTTATCCATCAGTTGAATCATGTTTTTAATAATTTACTGACCAATAATAATACATAAAATTAGGTAGTGCTAGACCCCCCAATACTTTAGATTTATTCAGATGGGTTTTTTGTATTCTATGTGATTTATAGTCCCATATAAAATTAGTGATATCTGAGTCGAGTTTTTTAAAAAACTTCTTAGGTAAGTATATAGGAATTGATTGAAATAGGTATAAAATTTGTGGTAAAAAGATCATTTTTATTGCGTTTATTCGGCCTATTAAAGACATCGGAAGCGTTTTCCAGAATTTAATTAATGTATTCAGTTTATTAAGTAGGGGGTCAAAATTTGCCCTGAGCATACCTTGATATGCTCTGGTAATTTCGATTCCCAAATATTTAAATTTTTCTGTAGCTATTTTAAAAGGGAATTTTAAAAGATGTGTTGAATCTTTCGGTTTTATTGACATAATTTCACTTTTATTCCAATTTATTCTATATCCAGAAAAAGATCCGAAGTCTTCAATTAAATTTAATATATTTGGTATAGTGATTTGAGGTTTTGTAATATACAATAATATATCATCCGCGTATAAAGATATTTTATTATATGAGTCTTTAGTATTATATCCATGAATATCAGGGTGTATTCTAATTTTTTCTGCTAGCAGTTCAATAATGAGAGCAAACAGCTGTGGTGATAATGAGCATCCTTGTCTATTTCCCCTTGATAGTTGAAATTTCGAGGATAATATGTTATTAGTAAGTATTCTAGCTGTAGGTTTGTTATATAGTAACTTAATCCATAAAATAAAATTCTCTCCCAGTTGAAATTTTTGTAATACTTTATCCATATAATTCCATTCTACTTGATCAAATGCTTTTTCAGCATCCAGCAAAATAATTGATAATTCTTGATCTTCAGATTTGTGTGAGTGCATTATGTTGAGTAGACGTCTCATATTATTAGAAGAGTATCTCTTAGGGATAAACCCTGTCTGATCTGGGTTTATTAATTTACTAATGTATTTACTTAATCTTCTGGCTAATGTTTTCGCTAATATTTTTTGATCTGTGTTTAACAATGCTATAGCTCTATATGAGCCAGGTTCTTCTAAATCCTTATTTTTCTTAGGTATTAATGTAATCGTTGATTCCGCTAATGTATCAGGTAGTATTCGTTTTTTAAAAGCGTATTGGTACATTATTTGTAATCTTGGTATTATTTTATCATAAAAGCTTTTATAAAATTCATTAGTAAATCCATCAGGGCCTGGTGTTTTTCCATTTTTTAGTGAGTTTATTGTATCTTCTAATTCCTTAATTGAGATTTGTGCACCCAGTTCCTCTTGTTCCTTCAGCTCTAACTTTGGAAGATTACAGGTATCCAAGAACTTTGTGATATTATTGGAATCAATTATCGTTTTAGATGTATACAAATTCTCGTAAAATTGCGCAAATCTTTTATTAATATCCTTCGGTGTTGTTAATAATTCCCCTTTATCTGATTTGATCTTTGGTATAGTATGTTCCTTTTCTCGTTTTTTTAGCTGGCGAGCCAAAAGTTTATGCGGTTTATCCCCAAATTCAAAGTGCTCTTGTTTTGTAATTTGAAAAAGTCTTATAAGTTTGGCAGATAATAATTTATTTAATTTAAATTTTAAAATTATTATTTTATTATGTTTATCTATTGATGGATCTTTAGCATTATCTATATCCATTTGTCTAATAAGTTCTTCTAACTGTCTTTGTTCATTCTTATTCTTTTTATTTTGAAAAGCTTGATATGAAATTATAATACCCCTAATGTATGCTTTAAAAGATTCCCAAAGTAAAGTAGGCGATATATCTGAAGTATCATTTGTTTGAAAAAAGACCTCCATTTGTTCTTTTAAATATATACTCGCTTGTGGATCTTTTAAAATTTGAGAGTTAAATCTCCAGAATGAATTATTCTTAGACAATCCTTCCAGTTTTAAAAAGAAAGTTAGTGGAGAATGGTCTGAAATTGAATTTGTATGATATATTGCATTAGATGTTTGGGGGATTAATTTTGTATCCAGCAGAAAGTAGTCTATACGTGAGTATGTCTTATGTACCATTGAGTAAAACGAATATTCCCTGCCAGTTGGATTCACAATTCTCCAAACATCTGCTATATTAGTGTTATTTATGTAGGTATTGAGGAGTTCCCCAGTTTTCGATTTCATATTCCCTCTCTGTTTTTGACTTGATTTATCTAAGTACGGATCTAAAACACAGTTAAAGTCTCCGCCTATTATAACATTTTGATAGTTTGACTCTGCAATTATATTGAAGATTTTATTGAAAAAGTGGGGGTTATCAAAGTTAGGGGCATATATATTTACCAAAGTAAGTGGAGTGTCATGGATTTCTCCATTAACTATTAGGTATCTCCCTTCTATATCTGTTATAATATTCTTTGCTTTAAATGGTATACCTTTTCTTATGATAATTGACGTGCCTCTAGATTTTGAAGTGAATGAAGAGTGGTATGTTTGACCTATCCAATTCGCCCTCAGTCTAACTTGGTCCTGAGGTTTTAGGTGTGTTTCTTGTAGGAAGGTAATGTCAGAATTATACATTTTTAGCTGAGCTAATATCTTACCCCTTTTGATAGGTTCGTTAATACCTCTTATATTCCAACTACAAAATGAGATTCCTCCTAGGTTCTTTTGTGTGGTGTCATGCATTTTGAATAATTATAGTACCTTTGAATCTTGTGGTGCAATTTGCAGGTTTTAAGAATGCCTTACATTGGTCAAGGACTTTCTAGGCCAACGGTTGATATACTCACTGCAGCCTGGAGAAACAGTACTCAAAAACAGTATATGACTTATGAATTTTTTTTTTTTTTTAAATGGGAACAATATTGTGTTCAAAAGAATATTCAATATGATACTGTAGTTATTGAAAATGTGTTATAGTTAATCTACACTTTATTATGATGAGGGTCTTAGCTATACTGCTATCAATACAGCTAGAAGTGCTTGGTCGGCATATCTTGTAATAGGTACACGGACACAAAGTATAGGTTCTCACCCTCTCATATCTAGGCTGATGAAAGGAATCTTTAATTCCAAACTGCCTAAGCCTAGGTATATGGTAATCTGCGAGGTAAGTGTTGTTCGTAACATACTTCGTCATTGGGTCCCTGTCATGTCGATAACTTTGTTAAAATTAACCATGAAATTGGCTATGCTAATGACATTGGTGTCAGTACAGAGAGTGCAGACTTTCCAAAAACTTCAGTTCGAGAGAATGGAAGTGAATACAGAGAATGTTCTGTTTTATATTTCTGACCTGCTCAAACAAAGCAGGCCAGGTGTGACAGGTCTTAAGATTGTGTTCTCAGCATATCCTACAGCTCCATGTTTATGTGTAAGGACACATTTGTTACATTACATTGAAGCCACAAGGGCTTTAAGACAAGAAGAAACAGGATTATTTCTCAGTTACAAGAAGCCAACATAAAAGAGTGGCAGTTCAGACTATCTCAAGGTGGTTAAAGCAAGAGTTGGTTCAGGCAGGAATTAACATTTATGTGTTTACATCTCATTCCACTAGCGCAGTAGCAACATCCGCGGCCAGGGCGATGGACGTTCCCATCGACCATATATTAAAAGCCGCAGGTTGGAAAAATGAACTTGTGTTTCAGCAATACTACCATCGGCAGATTGCTGATGGAGGGCTGTTTGCCAACTCAATATTGAGTGCTGTTGCTATTGTTTAAAGTCTGTTTTCAATACTGTTTCATTCTGTTTCGTTTGTTGCCCTACATTAAGAGGGTATATTGGTTGTTTTATGACCAAAAATAAAACTGTTTTGTTTTTGCATGATATGCAATGTCATGTTTACAGCATTATTGATGATACTCAGAGTCAATCGATGCAGTGAGAAGCCGGGATTTTGATCTGCGGCATAAAAATCACAGGGCTTTAAAATCTTCACGTAGTCACTCACGTGACTCCGAAGTAAAATAGTAAGATTAAACGAGAACTTACCAGTTTGAAGTTTGATCTTTATTTTATGAGGAGTTACGTTGGTGATTACGTGCCCGCCACGCCCAACCCTCTCTCATAGAAAAAAGGTCATAATGGTAGTTCTCATGTTGATCATCTTAATATGTTACTTCAATTATGGTGTTGTCTGTGATTTCATACCGCTGCTTTGAAGATTGACGCGCATGCGCCCTGACGGGGTTCTTCACGTAATCACCAACGTAACTCCTCATAAAATAAAGATCAAACTTCAAACTGGTAAGTTCTCGTTTAATCTTACTATTCTTGGGTAGAAAATGTTTCCTATCCAGACTCTGTGAATGGCCAGTCCTTGGGCCTGGCAGCAGAGGGACATTTCGAGTGATAATTTGCGGTTGTTAGCCATGGCTCAGCGGGCACAGTCTCTTCTCTTAGTCTGTAAGTCGATAGGAAGCATAATTTCTACTTCCCAGTAATTGGTCTTGCTAACAGCATAGTCATCGGTATTAAGCATATCACAGGGCGCCAAATGGTGTTAATGGCAGCTATTAGCCTTGTGGACTGCACAAGGAGGTGGACCACTGTGAATAGATGAAAAACACCTCTCCATTTAGCAGTTCTAATGTTACGAGGCCACGTGCAGTGAAAGGATGTGAGCAAATAAAAATGGCTGAACAAATTCGTCCTCAGATCTTTCGACCGTGCCGCTCTTCTGAGAAGCTATTGTCCAAAAAAAAGTATTTGATTTTGCACATGGTAAAAATTCAGCAATAAAGTCGACAGACTTTGCGTACGTATCTGTGGCAGTGACAGAGAGAGAGAAAGTCGAGTACAGTGCTTTCAGCTTTTGCTTCACAGTGTGCAGTCCAGCCTTGCACAGACTTTTCTTTTGTGCAGCACACAGCAATAAAGCTATTTTTTCTCTTAACAACTTCCTCACAGGAGTATCTGAAATTGTCAAGTCACATGTGCTTGGCATCTCACGCATAATCCACATGGTGTCCACCAGCCTGCATTTCCTTTCCAGGTGGAAGATGTGGAAGATGAAGAAAATAAACAAAATAAATCAGAAATAAAGAAAAGAAAACAAAGAACCACGAATGCTGGAAATCAGAAATAAAAGCAGAAAATGCAGGAAACACTGATCATGCAAGGCAGCATCTGAGGGAAGAGAAAAAAGTAACAGATATGACACTTCCAGTCTGAAGAAGAGTCCCTACCCAAAACATTACCTATCCACCTTCTCTAGAGATGCTGCCTGACCCGCTGAGTTACTACAGCACTTTGTGTCCATTTTTGTAAACCAGCATCTGCAGTTCTTGGTTACTGCTGACTTGAACAGTTTTTCTTTCCACTGATGACCCCTCATCTGCTGATGCCTTCAGCATTCTCTGTTTTAATATTGAAATTAAATCAGGATAAACTCAGCCTAGACAAACAAAGGATGCTAATGTTATGGAAAATGAAAGTTTGATTGCACATTTCCCATTGTTTGGGTATCAATAATGTTATTTTGGATGCCAAAATGGAGTCCATTTTGAATGCCAAGAGTCAAGAGAGTTTTATTGTCATGTGTCCCAGATAGGACAATGATATTCTTACTTGCTGCAGCACAACAGAATATGTAAATATAATATAGAACAGGAGATAAAAGTTCAGTGTGTCTATATACCATAGACCATATATATACAATAAATAAACAGATAAAGTGCAATAATAATAATAGACTGTTATTGTTCAGAGCTTATTGATGTAATGTTGAATAGTAAGATTAAACGAGAACTTACCAGTTTTTTTATTTTATGAGGAGTTACGTTGAGGAATTACGTGAAGAGCCCGCCAGGACGCATGCGCGACATATCTTCAAAGCAGTGGTGTGAAATCACAGATACGGTAGTCGAATTAACATAGTAAGATAAGAACAATAATACCAGCTGACCTTTATAATAGAGGGTGGGCATGGAGGGCACGTAATCCCTCAACGTAACTCCTCATAAAATAAAGATCAAACTTCAAACTGGTAAGTTCTCATTTAATCTTACTATTTTACTTCGGAGTCACGTGAGTGACTACGTGAAGATTTTAAAGCTCTGTGATTTCATGCCACGGAACGAGTCCATGCTTCACACCCTGCTGTCGTAGACTGAGGAGGAAGTATGTTAACAAATTCAGACATGAATCAATTGTTAAAAAAGAAACAATGAGTGATTTATTAACACAAATTATAATAATGACCCCTGTCCTTCGGGGTGTATTATAAAACAGCTCAAAATAGTCTCTGCAAAAGTCACAGGCTTGGCAACTGGCTTATTATAAAATTCTTGGAAGGTCTTCTCCCTGGACCATACTGCCGTACCCAAAATGTGATCCATTGGAACCTCCATGTGCCGTGCTGCTGATGTGGCTGCAGCCCTGGTGGAATGAGATTTAAAAATATCAGTATCCACCCCTGCAGCCCCCAAAACCTGTCGAAGCCATCTAGATATAGTTTGGGCCGATACCCTATTGTGAGGTCTTTTGTGGCTCACTAATAGTGCCAATTCTTGGCCTCTTACTTTAGCTGTTAGCTCAATGTAAAGTAACAGATATGTTATGACGCATAAGCGAACATCTGTAGGGTATGCCCGAAACTCTAGTTTAAGGCCGGATGACCCAGGCCTGTTTTGTTTTACCAGTTCATGAATATAAAATGTTATACCATTTGTCCCTTTGGCCATCGAGTCCAGTCGTAATTTGTGTAAAGATTGCACCCGCTGGGCCGAGACCAGTGCCATCAGCATTACCAATTTAAGGGTAAGTTTCTCCAGGGACAGGGACGTTGCTGGTGACCAACCCCGAAGCAATGTCAAAACAATACTCACATCCCAAATGTTAGAGTATCTTGCCCTAGGGGGATTAGAGTTGAATATACCTCTCATTAGTTTGGAAACCAAGGGGTGAGACCCGAGAGAATGGTGGTCCAATCCCCGCCACAAATAGGTCGATAGGGCACTCCTGGCGCTGTTGATGGCACTGTAGCTAAGCCTTTCATCGAAATGAAGGTTAGCGAGGAACTCCAGGACATTAGTTACAGTGGCTGAGTTATACTCAACATTAGTCCTGGAACAATAACGTTCCCATTTCCTGATGTAAGTCAGGTACTGTTTTCTGGTAGACTCTCTTTGTGCCGCCGTGATCATGTTGATGGTTCGGTCCGTCAGTCCAAGATCCAGAAGTGGCCTGTTCAAATTCTGCAAATTAACAGATTAGTCCTGTCAAGGCATGGATGACTTTCGCCAGTTACAGGATGGACCATCAAGTCTGGTCGTTTGGCGACGGCCATACATGGTTCTGAAACCATGTCGAGAACCACAGGGAACCATGGCTGGGTAGGCCAGTCGGGTACTACCAAAATACCTGACGCAGAGTCTTGTTGTATTTTGCATAAGACCTGACTGATGAGGCAGAAGGGGGGAAATGCATAGAAAAACAAATTTCCCCAGTGCAGCGAAAATGCGTCCATCGCTGCTGCCCCAGGGTCTGGTTCCCACGCAGCATATGTTGGCAACTGGTGGTTAAGCCTAGATGCAAATAGATTGATATCTGGTGTTCCATATCGTGCTATGATGTCTGCAAATACTTTGGGGTCCAAAATCCATTCAGTGTTGTCATTAAATTTTCGTGACCTGGTGTCTGCCACTGAATTGAGTTTACCTGGTAGGTAAATAGCAGATATTCAAATGTTTCTCTTGATACACCATTGCCAGATTGAATTGGCCAGATCATCACATGATATCGATATGATTCCACCCATGTGATTAATATAAGCCACCACAGTGGTATTATCTATTTGCAGGCGAACATGCAAATGATGCATTTTTTAACAGTACGCCTTCAGACCATAGAAAGCTCCCAACATTTCCAAATAATTTATACCAAGTGTATAAAGCAAAGATGATTCATGCGCATCCCATCTGCCCCCACAACTGGAGATGGTGTTGGTGGCACCCCAACCTTGAGCATGCTGAACCGGAGGAAGGTGTTTGTTTACGAAATCAATTTCATATCCTTGAACACTATGCAGTAGATGAGAATCAGAGATTATTGAGCTCCATGCCTCACAAAACCAGTGTAACCTACCCCCAACAAGTGTACCCATTGCACCTGCTATGTCCTGGGAGGAACCAGACCCATCTACCTCCATGGTTACCAGTGAGGTGTTCATCCCTTCTTCTTCTGTTTCTTGGCCGGTTGAGATGCTGGAATTTGAGGTTGGCGCATCTTCCACGAAGGTCGCTCTGGGCCGCGGTCCAAAAAAGACCTTTGTCCTCGAGTTGCGGCCTTCGAGCTTTCACCAGCTTCGACGTGACCTGCTGGTGGATGCGTAGGGGTGCTGTCTACGAGGTATTCTGCCCAATGGCTTGATGAGCCCGGCGGCTTTCGCCTCTTCATCCAGCTCTTTAACCTGTTTGGACAGGTTGCCCCCGAATAACAAAATTGGCGGCGGTGTGGTGTTGGTCTTGCACAGAGCCGCAAATTTGGGGTTCAAGGCTGGGCAGATGGAGTTCTTTCGGAAACAGTTGATTTCAAACTGTATTGCAGAGGAGCGCCAGAGCATCTTGCTGAGCCTCTGTCATTTCCGAGTCATCCATCGACCAGGCAAATGCTGTAATCCCCGAAGCTAGAAGTTTGAGGATTTTCTGCATTTGTAACTCCTGTGCCCTTATACCTGCACCAATATGTCCCCAGATGGAAGGATTCACTGCTGGGACATTAAGTGAAATACAGTTCCCTGGTGCCAGGTATTTTGCAGTGGTTTCATGCCTGTTCCTGCAATTGATGGGTTGAAAGGTAGTCAATGCTGGCTGCTAGTTCTTGTTTCAGCGGCTGCCCTGACTGTGGAGGCACCGCAAACTTTTTCACCATGCCCAGCATCTTCTCTTCTGGCACCCCCAGCACACTAGAAGTCTCTTCAGCTAACCCTTGTTCGGAGTCAGCCCAGAAATGACTCCCAATGCTCCCCTCTGTCGAGGGAGATACATTGTGCAGCCCTGAAAAAGGTACTGCCATGGGCGTCCAAGGAGGCCCGTAGTGACGTGACTCCTTCTCCCGGAGTGTGTCATGGTGAAGCAATTGCTCCACTAGCCGCTCCAGACGTGATATGCGACCACTGTCGCTGTCTGCCGGCGGCGTTTGCTCATGGCCCAATACATTGGAGTCTATGAGCGTGTCCCTCTTCCTTTTGGCGTTCCTGTCAGCCTGTGGCGACCCAGACTGCACAGGTGCCGGGACAGAGACAGCTGATCGCATAGATAGCGATGCTGCAGTCGGCTGCGGCTGGCTCCCGGTACTCTCGCGGTCCTCCTCAGCCAGTTTTTTAGCGGCCCGTTTGGACTTAGTACGGGTCTTGTCCATCGTTGGTCTTCCTGTAATACAGAAAGACAACCCCAAAAACGACCTCAGAGTAAGTAACTTACCTGTAGGTCTCCGGTTTTAACCTTACCGCTGCGGGGAACGCTCCTCCCCACCTGTCGCTCGCAATGCGCTAGACGATATGTCGCGCATGCGCGCTGGCGGGCTCTTCACGTAGTCACTCACGTGAGTCCGAAGTAAAATAGCCTGATGGCTGTGGGGAAGAGGCTGCTCCTGAACCTGGATGTGCAAGATTTCAAGCTCCTGTACCTTCTTCCCAATGGCAACGGAGAGATGAGTGTGTGGCCAGGATGGTGTGGGTCCTTGATGATGTTGGCAGCCTTTTTGAGGCAGCGACTACGATGGATCCCTTTGATGATGGGGAGGTCAGAGCCGATGACTGAGCAGTGATCACAACGTTCTACATTTTTTTCCGCTCCTGGACATTCAAGTTGCCGAACAAAGCCACGATGCAGCCTGACAGTATGCTCGCTACTGTGCACCTGTAGAAGTTCGAGAGAGTCGTCCTTGACATACCGACTCTCCGTAATCTTCTCAGGAAGTGGAGGCGCCAATGTGCCTTCTTTATAATTGCATCAATGAGCTGGGACCAGGAAAGATCTTCGGAAACATGCATGCCCAGGAATTTGAAGTTTTTGTCCTTTTCCACCATTGTCCCATTGAGATAAATGGTATTGTGGGTCCCTATCCTACCCCTTCCAAAGTCCACAATCAGTTCCTTGGTTTTGCTGGTGTTGAGAGCCAGGTTGTTGTGCTGGCACCATTTGGTCAATCGGTCGATCTCACTTCTATACTCTGACTCGTCCCCATCAGTGATTCGTCCCACAACAGTGGTGTCGTCGGCAAACTTGATGATGGAATTCGCAGTATGTCCAGCTACGCAGTCATGAGTATAGAATGAGTACAGCAGAGGGCTGAGCATGCAGCCTTGAGGTGCTCCCATGATGATTGTTATCGAGGATGACACTATTCCACCAATACGGACAGACTGTGGTCTGTGGATGAGGAAGTTGAGGATCCAATTGCAGAGGGATGCGCAGAGACCCAGATCCGTGAGCTTGGGAACCATCTTGGAGGGGATGATGGTATTAAATGCAGAGCTGTATTCGATGAACAACAGCCTGACATACAAGTTTTTGTTGTCCAAGTGGTCCGGAGCGGAGAGGAGAGCCAGTGAGATCGCATCCACCGTTGACCTGTTGTGGCGGTAAGCATACTGCAGAGGGTCGAGGTTCTTGTCGAGGTAGGAGTTGATATGCGCCATAATCAATCTCTCAAATCACTTAATCACCACAGACGTTAGTGCCACTGGTCGATAGTTGTTGAGGCACGACACCTTGCTTTTCTTGGGCGTTGGCCTTTTAAAGCAGGTGGGAACCTCAGACCTCAGAACTGAGAGGTTGTAAATGTCCGTAAAAACTCCAGCCAGTTGGTCTGCACAGGTTTTGAGAACACGACCGAGCATCACGAGGGAATGTACCCTCTTACAATGCGTTAAGGGCCTGTCCCACTTGGGCATCATTTGCACGTCGTTTAGGCAACATCATTTACGCGTCACAATGCATGACGTGCACGTCGTGACGCGCACGTGATGCGAGCATGGTGCACATTACGCATGCATGGTGCGTGGTGACGCGCGGTCGTGCGCGGCGCCCCAGGATTTTGGGATGTACAAAATCTTCGCGTGCCATCTGCGTGGCGCAAATGATGCCCAAGTGGGACAGGCCTTTCCGATAACAAGTGATCTGCAGAAGGAAGGAACCCCAACCTCAAAGCTATTGATTAAAGCGATCGGCATTTATTTGCAGATTAGTTCCTGAGTGATTTTCTTTGCTGATACTACAATTCAATGGCTGATTGTTACTTTCTATTGCTGTATGAAAGTGTAGAAGTCTACCAAAAGTGGGAAATGCTGCCAATGTCTGCCAGATTCAGGCCTCTGCACTGATAGTTGCTCCTCGGCTTTGGCGAGCCTGTGGATGTTTCCCTTGGAGGGGGGAGTAAGAGTTGAATAGACAATCGACAATAGGTGCAGGAGTAGGCCATTCGGCCATTCGGGCCAGCCCCACCATTCAATGTGATGTGAAGAAGAAATATTACATGCAAGGAGAAAGCCAGGACACTGAGAGAAGGAGGGGAGGGTGATGAAGGAGGAGTCCAAGCATACAGCCACATCAACCCATTAATCTTACCTAAACCTCAGCAAGGAATAAGGTGTGAAATGTTTCTGTTCCAGTCAAGATATCTCCCCTGAAATGCATTACCTGCAGTCACAGAGCAGATGTAACTAATGCCAGTGACTGCCTTGATGACCGTGACAATGTTATGGCCTTGGTTCCTTCCAGACTGGAGATGGGGCTCTTTGCAGCAACCCATGGTTTGCTGTCCATTACTAAGATCACTGATAATCTCTGCTCAAAGAGAGTTCATCGAATTGTATGATTAAGAAGGAACTGAAGATGCTGGAAAATCAAAGGTAGACAAAAATGCTGGAGAAACTCAGCGGGTGAGGCAGCATCTATGGAGCGAAGGAAATAGGCGACGTTTCGGGTCGAGACCCTTCCTCAGCTCGACCCGAAACGTCGCCTATTTCCTTCGCTCCATAGATGGTGCCTCACCCGCTGAGTTTCTCCAGCATTTTTGTCTACCAGCGAATTGTATTCTCTCTTGCCTTTGTGACCCCATCACCATACCTCCAGAAACACTCTCATTGTTTCCAGCACTCAGCTAGTCCTGATTGCTTATAGACAAGCACTATGTACTGTATGTATTCAACATGAATGATTATTTAGTAATATGTGAGTTTTGAATTGAGTGGGCATCAAAAAGGGCCGATATGCTAACTCGGTCATTTCTTGTTTTGATGATTTCTGCTCAGAGAGACAGTGAGATGATTTGCTTGGGAAGTTACTTGAAAAGTGTGTGTAATGAAGGTTCTGTATGCGTTTTACCTTTATTTACTGATGGGATGCTGACTTTGGTCATTGTTCAGTGTTCATCATTCAATGATCATCCCTAATTGATCTTGAAGATATATTGAGAGACTGATTACTTATTTGTATACTTCTGTTGAATAGATTTTTGTCTCCAAGTCAGAAAGATATATGATTTTCTGTTGATAGGATATTAGATGATTTAGTCTTGCTTAGTTTAGTTTAGTTTAGTTTAGTCATACAATGTGGAAACAGGCCCTTTGGCCATCCAAGTCCACACTGACCAATGATTACCCATTCACACTAGTTCCATTCTACACACTAGGGACAATTTACAGAAGCCAATTAACCTACAAACCTGCATGTCATTGAAACGTCGGAGGAAACTGAACTACCCGGAAAAACCCCACGTGGTCTCAGTGAGATCTGGCAGACTCCATACAGACAGCACCTGTAGTAAGGGTCAGATCCAGCTCTTTGGCGCTGTAAGGCAGGAACTTTACTGTGAGGCGCCACTGTGTCACCCTTGGTGCTTTTATCCTTCATAGTGGGACTCACTGCATTTGGTCATTTCTCTGAGGAAACCTGGTATGTTTCTGCCATTTGGCTCATTGAATGTACACACTGCTAAAGCCATCATGGTTATTGACCTCCCCATCATCAAAGGGACCTACAGGAAGCTCTACCTCTTAGAAGGAAGTTCAAAGACACACACCAACCAACCTGGCCATCATGCTGCTACCTTTGGGAAGAAGGTGCAGAAACGTAAAAAACATTACTTCAAAGTTCAAAAACAGCTTTGTCCATGAACCATCATTGTTCTTGAACCACCCTGTACAACCCTAGCCACAACCTTAACTATAACCCTGCCTTAGCATGAACCACTATGTAAGTAAGTACATTTTATTTATATAGCACGTTTAAATCAACTCGCGTTGAGACCAAAGTGCTTCACATAAAAGAAATAATAAAATAAATAATAAAGTTTCCGTACATCCATAGAAAAAAAAAATCAGAAAAATGACATAACACAATATAGAATTCAACAAGAACGTCCCCCCACAACAGAATCAAAATTTTCCACTGTGGGGAAAGGCATCAAAAAGTTAAGTCCTCTTCCTCTGTGAATCACCCGAGGTCGGGGCCTATTTGTGGCCTCCGCAGCCAGTCCGATGTTTTCAGGCCCTCTTTGCCGGAAAGCTGGAACTCCGGCGTCGGGTAAACACTCCTCAGCAGCTTGGAAAATGTCTGGAGCGGCCGCTCCCTCCCCGGAGACCACGGCACCCGTAGTCCTCAGGCCGCGTTGTTTGGAGCTCCGAGCCCGGCGATCTCGGATCCCAGGCTCCACGGTGTTCCAAATCCAGCGCCGCCAGCGGCTGGACGCTCCGCAGCCACAGCTCCTCGATGTTGGAGTCGGCGGTCATAACACTCCGGAGCTTACCGCATGGCGACCCGGTAAGGCATCTAACCGCTCCGTGTTGGTGTCCCAGCGCTGTGCCACCGCTGAAGCTGCAGTCCCGGCCGGTCCCGACAGGAAAGGCCGCTCCAGTCCGATGGTAGGCCGCGAGGAAGGGGCGAAGAAACAGCTCGGAGGGAAGCCGCCTCTCCAACCAGGTAGGGGACTAAGAAATAAAGTTTCCCCCCTTCCCCTCCCCTCCCCCACCCACCACATAAAAGACCTCCAACTAACATCTGTTTTTTGACAGGACTAAAAATAAAAATAAAAAAGGGTGAAAGGACGGACTGCAGGGAGAGCAGCCATACACAACGGCGCCCCACTCCTGCAGTCCTCCATCTTGTTAACCTAGCCTTACCCAACCTAGCCTTACCCAACTATGGATTTCTCATAGGTTGCACCATGTCTATAGACTTGCACTATTTATGATTTGGTTACCTAGTATGACTGATAATATATAGTATTATTGTTTACTTATATGTGTTTATTGTATGTTGTGTTAAAATGCCTGTAAAACTAGAGCAAGTAAGAGTTTCATTGATCCCTTCCCTGTACCTGTGACAATTAAACACGCATTACTCTTGACTTGTTAAAGACAAAAACAACCTTTCAATATAGTTTACGAATTAATGTCATGCCCTGCACCAACTTATATCCATTGGTATCTGGATATGGTTCAAAATAGCTTTTGGTTTGTAACTATCAAGCACCGATAACTGTGCTGTCCAGTTGTTGGTGCCCTATGTCAATTTATACCTTCTTTAATGTCTCCTAAGAGAAGTCAACAATACTGAAGCACTTAAAAGATATCACATATATCAATTCAACCAAATATTAAGCTCCCTGCCATCGCTAAAGTTATAACTACATACAGTCCACGTTAGTTAAATAATTATATGGCCCTGTACACCGAAGATTGATAGCAACATAATTATTAAACTCAAAATATAATTTGATTTTTCAGTAATGAAACCTTTGCACAATCTGATCAAATCTGTGGCTGTAGTGAAGGGGGATTTGTGGTGCATTAATTATTAAGAATTTAGAATTAGTAACCTCATTGTGTCGACTTAGACAGATCCCTATTTCTCTTTTTTCTAAACAGAGTCCGGAAACGATATATCCAAAAGCTCAGAATACATGACTTGATTTGTAAATTAGTTAGATGTGAGTCCTGTTCCATCTTCAAAGCTCAAATTTGGTTTGCAGAGAATGTGAAGAGTTGGGACCAATTCAAGCAGCAAATCTTCTGATCTTGTGACCACATTCTGTACTTTTACGTCAATTTTAATTCCTTCCATGCCTCTTCTAATTCCCGCATCCCTGTTCCCACCCACTGTCCTGATAGACAAAAGAAGAACATTACTTTCAGCAGATCATTTTTCACAATTTCCTTCAGCTTCAACAAGATTCAACCACCAGGCACACGTTTGCCTCCTTTTTCAGGATTTCAAAGCAAATACTCTCTGTGGCTCCCCATCTCTTCTGTTCCCACCCATCATGCTGCATCTTGTGGCATGTTCCCGTGTGGCTATAGAAGGTTAATCACCTGTTTTACCTCTTCTCTTATCCAGGGAGCCAAACAGTTTTTTTCAGATGAAGCAGAGATTCACTTGCACTTCCAATTTAGTGTACTGCAGTTGTTTTTTTCTGCTCCAGATTAGTAAGATTAAACGAGAACTTACCAGTTTGAAGTTTGATCTTTATTTTATGAGGAGTTACGTTGGTGATTACGTGAAGAAGACCCGTCAGGGCGCATGCGCGTCAATCTTCAAAGCAGCGGAATGAAATCACAGACAACACAATAATTGAAGTAACATATTAAGATGAGCAACATGAGAACTACCATATGACCTTTTTTATGAGAGAGGGTTGGGCGTGGCGGGCACGTAATCACCAACGTAACTCCTCATAAAATAAAGATCAAACTTCAAACTGGTAAGTTCTCGTTTAATCTTACTATTTTACTTCGGAGTCACGTGAGTGACTACGTGAAGATTTCAAAGCTCTGTGATTTTATGCCGCAGATCCAAATCCCGGCCTCACTGCATTGATTGGCTTTCGATGAGAAACAATCAATAATGTGTTAAACATGAAATGGTAATATCATGCAATAACAATTGATTTGAATAATCAAAACAAACAGTAACCCGTCTATCCCAGAGGAACTAAACAGGACTTAATACTGAATTTGCAAACAGCCTCTCTCCGATCGGCGATCGGCCGATGGTAAAATTTTTTTTAAAAAAAATCATTTGAGCACCCGGCACCTATAAAATATGGCCGCTGTGAACATCCATCGTCCTAGCCGACGACATTGCTGCTGCACTAGTGGAAAACGGATATATACACTTCAGTGTTAATACCTGCCTTAATCAACATTTGCTTTAAACCACCTTGAGATAGTCTGCACTGACACTCTCCTGTGTGGCTTCATGTAACTGATAAACAATGCTGTTTCCACATTCCTTAAGATCTTTATAGCTTTAATATAATGAAAATAAATGTGCCATTACACATAAACATGGATCAGTAGGTTATGCTGAAACACAATTTTAACAAACCTGTGACACCTGGCCTGCTCTGCTTAAGCAGTACGTAATTATATAACATAACATTCTCTTCAGCAACTTCCATCCTGTCTAGCAGATGTTTTTTCAAAATCTGCACTTGCTATGCTGAACCAATGCCAAGAGCATAACCCCTTTCATGATTAGTTTTGCAAATTCAGAGACATGCCAGGAACCTACTGTCGAAACATCTTGCGGACCTCACTTACATCCCAGATCGCCATATACCTGGGTTTAGGAGGTTTAGAGTTGAAATTCCTTTCATCAATCCAGCTATGGTATGATGAAACTCAATAGGATCTAACCTGACCCCATCCAACCCACAGGATGACAAAGCACTTAAAGCTGTATTAATGGTGCTATAACTGAGCCCCTCATCATCATAGAGGGTCAACAGGAACTCTAAATATCCACAATACCTGTAGTATTATAGTCAATATTATTTTGTACACAATATTGCTCCCATTTTTTTACATAAGTAATATACCCCTTTTGAGTACTCTTTCTCCAGGCTACAGTGAGCATGTCCACCGTAAACCCAGACAGTCCTTGCTCCAGGTATGGCCTTCTTAAAAACCTGCAAATTAACAAGTCAATACAATCACATAACAGATGACTTTCCCATGTTAGCAGATGCTCCAGTCAATTCCTACGCTTGGGAACCACCAAAAAGAGGTTGGATCCCTAACTGTAACATCAAAGGGAAACCATGCTTGATTCGGCCAATTAGGTATTACAAGCACCCCCAAAGTGGCATCCTGCTTGATTTCTTGCAGACTCCGACCTATTAGGCAAAATGGTAAGAAAAAAAAAAATATATATATATATACCACCTCAATGTCAAAGTATTAATTGCAACTGCCACCTGGTCTGGTTCTCATGAAACCTATTTAGGCATTTGATGGTTGACCTTGATGCAAAACAAATCGATATCTGGCATTCATATACAAGTACTATATTATTGAACACCTCCTTGTTGAACATTCAATCTATGTTGTCATGGAATGTTATTGACTTGGCGTCTGCTACTATGTAGAATCTACCTGGTAGATAAATAACTGAAATATCTTTTCCAATGCACCAGGCCCAAATTTGATTAGCCAATCTGTCACAAAATACCGACTTGATTCCACCGATGTGATTAATATATATGCCACTTGCGTTGTATTGTCAATCTGAAACTGAACATGCAGATACATTTGTTAGAGCAATAAGCCTTGTCCTTAAAACCTCTTAATAGTTAATTGCCCATGTCTGCAGAAATGATGCCTCTTGGTCAGTCCATCTGCCTCCACAGTTGAAACTCGTATCCATGACACCCCACCCGAGTGCACTGACATTCATCTGCAAAATCATGGAAGGCTGGTCAAGCATTACCTTGCTATAACTCCTGGACACATGGTGAAACCATTGCAAATTAGCATAGTCTTTACTGATAACTGCATAGGTCTATTATAATGACCAGAATGTATCCTTAATGCCTCAATTAGCTTGATACAGCTGTCAATTAGCTCTACCCTTTTTCCCTGGGCAGAGCACTTAATTGAATCAATTGTGACCCAAATAGTCAGGTGTTAATTTGGATTTCTCTGGATGGATCAGCAATCAGCAACTGAGCAGCAATTTTAGAGGTAAACGCCTACTGCTTACCCTCATGCATTCAGCATGGGATCCCGGCACATAGCCATGTTTGGATTACTGTTTGGAGTTAATCCATACTAACATTAGACACTCTTTTAGAGTGGGACTTATCGAAGCTGAAGCAGGTATCACCATCCATCTCCTCCATTTGCTTGTACATGCCTCTGTACCAAGCATGTTGTTCGACTCCATTCCCCACAATCTTATCACATATGTGTGTGGCTCCATCTTCATCCACTATACATCCACGTGGGAGGACTTATGCAACCTGCAAGAGGAGTTGCCCCAGGCCTGTGTGCATGTATTTTAGCACCATCGCGACCACTACGGAGAAACCGAGTGGGAGTAATGGCAGCCCTGCAAACAGGTGTTGCTTCAGGCCCATGCGCATACTCCTGTAGCACTCTCTCGACCACTCCGCCATTTGAGTGGGAGAAATTTTGGCAACCCTTTACTAGGCGTCACCTTAGGCATGTGTGCATGTATTTTAGCACTATCCCGACCACTGTGGTGCACCAAGTGGGAGGAATGGCAACCCTACAAACAGGTTTTGCTTCAGGCACATGTGCATCCTCCTGTAGCACTCTCTCGACCACTCCGACCCTTGAGTAGGTGTTGCTGCCTGACATGCCTTACGATGGAGCGTTCTTGAATTGCAACAAGACGCAATGTTGTCTGACATTGATACCCCTGGCTTGGCACTCACTCTGAGTTGGGGTTATCAGGTCGCTGCCTACAGCAGCCGCCAGGACTAGCCATGCAATTTGATACTCTGTTGGTATCCTCCTTCCCCAAACAGGCTGCACGTGCTAGCAACTCCAAATCGTGCTCCTTCCCGATGCCAACGCCGTCTATAGGGAAGAATTGGGCGCCTCTGGCCCCCGTACATCAGACATAGTGGGAAATGCTGGAACAAACTTAACAATTATTTGTCATAGCCAAAGACATTTATGTGAATGAAGACGCCCATCCCAGTTAAACCTGGGCTTTGTTTACTTTTACTATGAGTAAACCGGCGTCTTGGGGAAGAAACCGTGCACAGTCCCTTTTAATGAGCAGCAATTACTATGACGGCACCTGGTGTAACTCCCACAGGTGACTGATAATACAGCTCTACAAGGCTTCCCATTTCTCTGGAGTCGCTGACCTGCCTGTCAGCGACTCGAAACAGCAAGCCTAACAGCCACTTCTATCGTGACTGCAGCTTGCTTCAACCTATCAAAGTCTATAAAAAAAAAAACAACCCGCGGCCCGAATAAAAACTCACCGGCCGCCTGCTACCGCACTCCCGCGGTCCGAAGCCGACATCGCCGCGGTCCACAATTTCTCCGCGGTCCACTTGGTTTCGCAGAATTTTTCCATGTCCAGCAGGAACCTGGGAAAACGATTCCTGCAATGGACAAACTGAAAAGTAAGTTTAAACTTACCTGCAGGATTTTTTAAACTTACCGCTTGAGAACTTCGTTCCTCCCAGCCTGTCTGCGCCAATGCAACCGACGTAATGACGCGCATGCGCCCTGATGGGTCTTCTTCACGTAGTCACTCACGTGACTCCGAAGTAAAATCCAGCATCGGCAATCTCTAGTGTTTCCAGTAGCTATAGGTTTTTTTGTCCATTTTCATTTGATTCCTTGGATTTCTCTACAGAGTGCCATTTCTTCTACAGAGTGGTAAGATGCAACTGCTGGGCCTACAATGCTGGGCACGAGGAAGTAGTTGACAGGACACTGGAGGAAATGGGTTTGGAGGAGCTCTATTGACCAGAGGAGGTCAGAAGCAAACCTGCAAAGGAAAACATTTTTCCTTTTGAAAATTTGAGCTTAGTTCCAGAATGACGTTCGAATAAAATACGATTTATCATTGGAACATGACAATGTCATGGAAAAACTCAACAGGTCTGGCAGTATCTGGGACCCCCGACACGAAACATCATCTATCCATGTTCTCCGGAGATGCTGCCTGCCCTGCTGAGTTACTCCATCACTTTGTGTCTTTTTTGTAAACCAGTATCTGCAGTTCCTTGTGTCTCCTTCCTTCTGCCCTTGCTATTAAAACTTAAGGTCATGGGAAGGGGACAAGATGTCAGATATTTAAGTCAGTAATTAAGTCAGTCAACAGCTAAAATCTTACCTAATATTTTTCTGTTTCTGCTGCTTAGTTTAGTTTAGTTTAGTTTAGAGATACAGCACGGAAAAAGGCCCTTTGGCCCACCAGGTCTGCGCCGACCAGCGATCTCCGCTATCGTGGATCAACACTATCCTACACCCACTAGGGATAATTTACATTTATACCAAGTCAATTAACTTACCAACCTGTACGTCTTTGGAGTGTGGGAGGAAACCGAAGATCTCGTAGAAAAACCCACGCAGATCACAGGGAGAACATACAATCTCCGCACACACAGCACCCGTAGTCAGGATCGAACACGGGTCTCCGGCACTATATTCGTTGTAAGGCAGCAACTCTACCGCTGCGCCACCAAGCTGTTAACCAAGGTGTAGATGCCAACAATTACAGGAAGGACGTGGAGGCTTTGGAGAGGGTGCAGAAGAGATTTACCAGAATGCCGTTTGGATTTGAGGATATTAACTATAAGGAGAGGTTGGACAAACTTGATTGTTTTCTCTGGGGGGCGGGTATCAGAAACTGAGGAGAAACCTGGAAGACGTATATACATTTATGAGAGGCAAAGATAGGTAAGAAAGTCAAAACATTTGCCCCAGGGTGGAAATGCCAAAGACTAGAAGGCATAATTTTAAGATGAGAGGTGCAAAGTTTAAAGGAAATGTGTGGAGAAAGCTCTTTGCACAGAGAGTTGTGGGTGCCTGGAGCACACTACCAAAAGCAGTGGAGGGGGCAGATATGAAAGTGGCATTGAAGAGGCTCTTGGATAGGCACATGCATATGCAAGAAATAGAGGGGTGGAGATCATGTGCAGGCAGAAGAGATTAGTTTAACCTGGCATCATGTTCGGCACGGACATTGAACTGTTTCAGTATTTTACTTTTCCACGTTCCATATGCTAACACGTTAACGGACAAATGAAAAGGAGACAATATGTAAACAAACTCTCCCAGGTAGTCCATGCAATAGCTCTGATCAGTCTTTTCACAGTGCGCAGCTCTGGCTTCATCATGAAGTGGAGGACTGGGTGATGAGATGGGAGGAAAGTCACTGATGGTTCTATTTCCCCAACCTCAATTCCCTGAATGTGCTTCTTTGACACAGTATACTTAGAAGAAAAGTAGTAGTCTGTTGGTTTATTGTTGTCAAATGTATCGAGATACAGTGAAATGTTTTGTTTGCATGCTATCCAGTCAAATCATACTACACATGACTACAATCGATCCATGCTTAAGTTCACCAAGTTTCAACAAAAAAGAAAATGGACCATACAGTAGAGTAGCTGCCTTAAGGACCTGTCCCACGTGCATGCGAGTCCATGCGGCAAGCGCGACCTAACGTGGTCGCTTGAGCCGTACGGCCTTGCGGGGCCGGTCCCACTTCGATCGCCGGAGCCGTACGGAGTTGTGCGGAGCTGGTCCTGACAACGCGCGGGGCTCCGAAAAACTGACCGTGTTCAAAAATTCCGCACGGCAATGGCCTGCCGGCCCGCAGCCACCTCGACGCTGTACGCATCGCCTCGACGCTGTACGCATCGCCTCGACGGGCATGCGCAGCATCTCGGCGCCGTACGCAGCGTCTTGACGCCATACGTCACGCGCAAACTTCCCGCGTCACTCACTCGACCTCCGCGCGGCCCCCGCTTCCGGTTTCGTCGCGCTTGCCGCATGCAGCCACATGCTGGTGGGACCGGCCCTGTACGGGGATCACTCGACCTCCGTGCGGCCCCGGCTTCCGGTTAGGTCGCGCTTGCCGCATGGAGTCGCATGCCCGTGGGACAGGCCCTTTACAGCACCAGAGACCTGGGTTGAATCTTGACTATGGGTGCTGTCTGTACAGTTTGTATGTTCTCCCTGTGACTTCATGGGTTTTCTGCGGGTGATCCAATTTCCTCCTACCCTCTAAAAACATACAAGTTTGTAGGTTAATTGGCTTCAGTAAGTTGTAAAATTGTCCCTAGTGTGTAGGATAGTGTTAGTGTATGGGGTGATCACTGGTTGGCGTGGACTTGGTGGGCTGAAGGGCCTGTTTCCACACTGAATTTCTAAAGCCTAAAGTAAATCTCTAATGTAAAGTCTAATAAATACCAGAATGCAGAAAATAGTGTTACAGCACTCAAAGCTACAGAGAAAGTACAATTACAAAATATTTCAAGGTCCAAAAAGATGTAGGTTGGAAGATCAGAATGATACCCTAGTATGTTGGGGAAGCATTCAGTAATCTAATAATAATGGGAAGCATTTGATCCTCAATGTGTTATGTTATTTCAAGCTCTTGTATCTTTGCCCGATAGGAGAAGGGAGAAGAGGGAATGGCTGAGGTGAAAATGGTCCTTGATTATATTAGTTGCTTTCCTGAGGTAGTGTGATGTAAATGGAGTTGATGGAGGTGAGCTGGTTTGTGTGAAGGTCTGGGGTACATGTACAACTCTCTGCAATTTCTTGAGGTCTTGTGCAGAGCAGTTGCCAAACCAAGCTGTTATGCATGTTGATAGGATGCTTTCTTCATTTGAGACATGTCGAAACACCTTAGCCTAAAGGGCCTGTCCCACTTTCACGACCTAATTCACGACCTCTGCTGAGTTTGCCCTTGACTCATACTCACAGCATGGTCATCATGAGGTCGTAGGAGGTCGTAGGTAGGTCGTAGCAGGCCGTGATGCTAGTCGTAGGTACTCGTGGTATCAAGTAGGTCGGGGCGTTTTTTCTAGCCTGATGAAAAATGTCCACGAGTAAAAAAGGTCGTGAATTAGGTCATGAAAGTGGGACAGGCCCTTTATAAGGAAGTAGAGGTGTTAGTGTGCTTTTTAAGGTGTTGCTTCAATGGGCTTCATCCAGGACAAATTATCGGTGATGTATACGCCAAGCAACTTGACCATCTCCATTTTGGCACCATTGACATTGACTGGGGCAAGTGCACCAACTTTCTTCCTGAAGCCAATAACTAGCAGCTTTGTCTTGCCGACGTTGAGGATCAGAAAGAAACAGCATAAAAGCCAAGGAAGAAGAGTAAAACAATGAGCAGCAACAGGGAAAAGGAAACCAAAAGCATTCAGATAACAAATAGAAGGCAAAAAGAGATGCTGATACAAGGGAGAGGAAGAAAGCCCAGTTCCCATAGAGTGATGATTCTCATTGAACATTTAGCAAACGCAGTCTGATGTCTGATAATCTTGAGAAACATGGGAGGGAGATACAGTGGTAGCAATTCTCCGCAGTTAAGTGTATTAAATGCACAATATAAAAGCAAAAACACGCTTTGCTTCTGAAATTCAGTCCCATTCAATTCAATAACTGAGCCATAACTCCCCAATGCACCTTATGAATTCATTACATGGCATAGTGCAGAAAGGCTTGCTCTCGTAATCAGTTTACTGCTTATGACATGGTTCTTTGCAGTACTTTCGAGATGTTGGATAGCTGAAGCATAAACACTTTAATGGACCGTTTCTTGAGATGGAAACTGGAACAGATTTATTAAAATAACAAATAAGTAATAGACTGATACAATAGTTTTCATTTTTGTATGGAATATTCAACATAGTTTTAGGGCATAAAACGTGTCACTTAAAGAGTTGATCATATTGAACTTAGACTAGCTTCTGCCCATAAACTCATTCATGTTGTTATACATTACAATGTACAAACTCCCAGACACCATATAAGCTGCAGGATCATGATACCGAAGAATTTGACATCCAGGTTTAGTTTTAGTTTAGTTTAGAGATACAGCGCGGAAACAGGCCCTTCGGCCCACCGGGTCCGCACCAACCAGCGATCCCCGCATATAACACTACCCTACACACACTAGGGGCACAGTCTGGAGGCCTAGAATAGGTGACATTTTGAGTCAGGACACTTGTTCAGACTGATTGCAGGGGTAATCTCCCCTTTTTATAGTAGTCATTATAGTTTTATACTCGTCATTAAGCCATCTACAGTTCCCGTGTAAAAGATGCAGATTCTAAATCAATCAAAATCATCACCTGATTTTTATGCAAGATGTGAAGAGTCCAGATATTGTTTTGCAAACACTAGCGTTTGATCTGCCAAGGCCTGTTAGATCTCGCAGTTGCTAACCACTTTAACTCCCCTTCTCATTCCCATACTGACCTTTCTGTCCTGGGCCTCCATTGCTAGAGTGAAATCACACGAAAACTAGAGGAACAGCATCTTATATTCCACTTGAGTAGCTTCCAACCTAACGACATGGACATTGAATTCTCCTATTTTAGGTAACTAACCAACATATCTTCCTCTCCCCCTTTTGCCCCCTCGATTTCCTGTACCCCACTTGGATGTGCACCCATTTCTCCCTTTCCCACTCACCCAGTCCCCTTCCACCCATTATCTTTCCTCTGGTTTCACAGTCTGTGCCTCTTCTTATCTCCATGTTTTTTGTCTTTTCTTCTATGGCATTTGTCCAACCATCTGTCAATCAAAAATCCCCTTCACCTGTATCCACCTATCACTTGTCAGACTTTGTTCTGTCCCACCTCTGTACGAGCTTCCCCCCCCCCCCCCCCCCTTCATTCCTCATTCAAAATCAGTCTAAAGATGATCACAACCCAAAACGTTGTCTATCCATTTCTTCAGATATACTGAAGACACAAAATGCTGGAGTATCTCAGCGGGACAGGCAGCATTTCTGGAGAGAAGGAATGGGTGATGTTTCGGGTCGAGACCCAGATGGCATCTTCAGAGATGCTCCCTGACCCGCTGAGTTACTGCATAACTTTGTGTGTTTTTTTGAAAATTGGCAATTGAGGTTGTAATCTTCATCGCAATCCATTCAGTGTAGTTTTCAGTCTTGTTATCTTTAGGGTTAGATTTAGGTTTAGAGATACAGCATGGAAACAGGCCCTTCAACCCATCGAGTCCGCGCCAACCAACGATCCCCAGTACAATAGTTCTACCCAATGCACTAGGGACAATTTACAGAAGCCAATTAACCTACAAACCTGCACGTCTTTGGAATGTAGGACAAAACCTGAACACCTGGAGAAAACCTACATGGTCACAGGGAGAACATGCAAGCTCTGAATGGACAGCACCAGTAGTCAGAATCAAACCCGGGTCTCTCGTGCTGTAAGGCAGCAAGTCTGCCACTTCGGCACAGTGCCAAGCAGGACTTTCTGACATGGACTTCCACTTGTTTCTGATTTGCAGGTGGTATCAATTTCTTCTACACAATGTCCATGTTTATAAACTGTTCTGTTGTCATTGTTTTGGCCAATAATTTCTGGTCAGTTGTCATAGATGAAGTTCTTTGCAATTTTGCAGGTGAATTTAACATAGATACATAGATACATAGAAAATAGGTGCAGGAGTAGGCCATTCGGCCCTTCGAGCCTGCACCGCCATTCAATATGATCATGGCTGATCATCCAACTCAGTATCCCGTACCTGCCTTCTCTCCATACCCACTGATCCCCTTAGCCACAAGGGCCACATCTAACTCCTTCTTAAATATAGCCAATGAACTGGCCTCAACTACCCTCTGTGGCAGAGAGTTCCAGAGATTCACCACTCTCTGTGTGAAAAAGTTTTTCCTCATCTCGGTCTTAAAGGATTTCCCCCTTATCCTTAAGCTGTGACCCCTTGTCCTGGACTTCCCCAACATCGGGAACAATCTTCCTGCATCTAGCCTGTCCAACCACGTAAGAATTTTGTACGTTTCTATAAGATCCCCTCTCAATCTCCTAAATTCTAGCGAGTATAAGCCAAGTCTATCCAGTCTTTCTTCATATGAAAGTCCTGACATCCCAGGAATCAGTCTGGTGAACCTTCTCTGCACTCCCTCTATGGCTATAATGTCCTTCCTCAGATTTGGAGACCAAAACTGTACGCAATACTCCAGGTGTGGTCTCACCAAGACCCTGTAAAACTGCAGTAGAACCTCCCTGCTCCTATACTCAAATCCTCTTGCTATGAAGGCCAACATACCATTCGCTTTCTTCACTGCCTGCTGCACCTGCATGCCTACTTTCAATGACTGGTGTACCATGACACCCAGGTCTCGCTGCATCTCCCCATTTCCTAATCGGCCACCATTTAGATAATAGTCTGCCTTCCCGTTTTTGCCACCAAAGTGGATAACCTCACATTTATCCACATTATACTGCATCTGTCAAACATTTGCCCACTCACCCAGCCTATCCAAGTCACCTTGTAGTCTCCTAGCATCCTCCTCACAGCTAACACTGCCCCCCAGCTTAGTGTCATCCGCAAACTTGGAGATGTTGCTTTCAATTCCCTCATCCAGTTCATTAATATAAATTGTAAATAGCTGGGGTCCCAGCACTGAGCCTTGCGGTACCCCACTAGTCACTGCCTGCCATTGTGAAAAGGACCCGTTTACTCTTATGTGGGACTTTGTCGAAAGCCTTCTGAAAGTCCAGATATAACACATCCACTGGTTCTCCCTTATCCACTCTACTAGTAACATCCTCGAAAAATTCTATAAGATTCGTCAGACATGATTTACCTTTCGTAAATCCATGCTGACTTTGTCCAATGATTTCACCACTTTCCAAATGTGCTGCTATCCCATCTTTAATAACTGACTCTAGCAGTTTCCCCACTACCGATGTTAGACTAACTGGTCTGTAATTCCCCGTTTTCTCTCTCCCTCCCTTCTTAAAAAGTGGGGTTACGTTTGCTACCCTCCAATCCTCAGGAACTACTCCAGAATCTAAAGAGTTTTGAAAAATTATCACTAATGCATCCACTATTTCTGGAGCTACTTCCTTAAGTACTCTGGGATGCAGCCTGTCTGGCCCTGGTGATTTATCGGCCTTTAATCCATTCAATTTACCCAACACCACTTCCCGACTAACCTGGATTTCACTCAGTTCCTCCATCTCCTTTGACCCGCAGCCCCCTGCTATTTCCGGCAGATTATTTATGTCTTCCTTAGTGAAGACGGAACCAAAGTAGTTATTCAATTGGTCCGCCATATCCTTGTTCCCCATGATCAATTCACCTGTTTCTGACTGCAAGGGACCTACATTTGTTTTAACTAATCTCTTTCTCTTCACATATCTATAAAAACCTTTGCAGTCAGTTTTTGTGTTCCCTGCCAGTTTCCTTTCATAATCTATTTTCCCTTTCCTAATTAAGCCCTTTGTCCTCCTCTGCTGGTCTCTGAATTTCTCCCAGTCCTTTGGTATGCTGCTTTTTCTGGCTAATTTGTACGCCTCATCTTTTGCTTTGATACTATCCCTGGATTCCCTTGTTATCCACGGATGCACTACCTTCCCTGATTTATTCTTTTGCCAAACTGGGATGAACAATTTTTGTAGTTCATCCATGCAGTCTTTAAATGCCTTCCATTGCATATCCACCGTCAACCCTTTTAGAACTAATTGCCAGTCAATCTTGGCCAATTCACGTCTCATACCCTCAAAGTTACCTTTCTTTAAGTTCAGAACCGTTGTTTCTGAATTAACTATGTCACTCTCCATCCTAATGAAGAACTCAACCATATTATGGTCACTCTTGCCCAAGGGGGCACGCACAACAAGACTGCTAACTAACCCTTCCTCATTACTCAATACCCAGTCTAGAATGCAATGTTATTCAGTAGCATTACCAAATGTTACCCTCCTAAGGATCCCCAATAATCCTACATCAAAGCTCTCTCCCATAGTCTTTTTTCCTTCTGGAGATGCATTTTCTCATCTTCTTCCAGTGATGTATACGTTTAATCACTGAGGCAAATAACATCAAGCACACAGCTGTGCAACTAACAACACAGATGTGATGTTACGTATCTGTGATGGAATCTCCATTAGTGATAACTTTAGTATATTTCTTCCAGTCTACTTGAGGCAGCAAAACCATATTGCAGATTTTTATGGCCGTCCCTAACTTTCCAAACAGGTTCAAAGAGAATTTTACCAAAGTGTTGGGAAAATAGTCTTAAGTGTCAGAGTAGGATGATTGCTCAACTCATTATCCTAAACAGGACTTTCTGACAAAGATTCTCTTCTTATTTTGAGGCTTTCATTCATGCCTTCATGGTGCCAGACTTGTCAGTTTGTCAAGTGTAGTCTGCTACAGTTATCATCAGCTCAATGAAATATTGGGCAAAATACAAGTTGCTGGAAGAACTCAGGCAGCATCTGTGGATTGTAATTGAGAAACAGGTTTCAGATCAGTATCCTTCTTTAGCCAATCTACAGCTCATTTCTGTCATTATGAGCATTTCACATCATCTATTTTAATATTCTCAGCTCTTTCTTGGATCTTGTATAGGCTATCTTGGATAGGCTATTTTTCCTATTTGTCAGTATTCATTATAACTCAGCTTAACTGCAGTTTTAAATGTGCTGCAGTTTTCTCTTCATCACAGTATGTGTTGTAAATACCTTTTGGCATCTATTCTTCCATGTCCATTGACTTCTATTAGAGTCATAGAGTCACATAGTGTGGAAACAGACCCTTTGGCCCAACTTGCCCACACCGGCCAACATGTCCCATCTACACTAACCCACTTGCATGTGTCTAGCCCATATCCCTCTAAACCTGTCCTATCCATGTACCTGTCTAATTTATTCTTATACGTTGCGATAGTCCCTACCTCAACTACCTCCTCTGGCAGCTTATTCCGTACACCTCCCACCCTTTGTGTGAAAAAGTTACCCTTCAGATTCCCATATTGTGTGTGGAGTACTTCATACCTAACTCGACCCAGAAATATTGGGGAAAAAAAATCATTGCAAGAGTTGATTCCCAACTGGAAGCACAATGTGTACACCAACTGGAAGCACAGCATGTACATTAGTAACCAGGTGAGACAATGCCTTAAGGTAAGAGCACCAGGTGGTTGAGTGATCAGTTCTCCCATTCATATGGAGAAACAATCCAATACTGTCACCAACTCATAGACCCTACCAGGTTGAACATCTTGCTGAACGATTCTGGCCATCTCATGTACAGAAACCTTCCTTAAAGCCTGCAGTGTGAAAATTATATCTATTATCCTTCTTCTGGATTAAATATTCAACCCCTCATTCTTGCACATGATACAACAACCTCAAGCTGAGGTCTGAAGACCATGGGTGTGCATTGATGACTGAGACTGCGACCATGACCAAAGCTTAATTTTGCTGATGAGCCTGTTTCGTAAAGGCTCTGTCTTACCTGTTTGCGGTCATCGGCGGTGAAGCACGGCGTTGCCGGTAGCGAGGACCGCGCGGCAACGGCGAGAGCGTCGAGCTTATCCACCGGAGCGCCGCACGGATGGTGCGCGGGGGCCGAGTTAATTCAAACACGGCGGGTCCCACGTGCTTGCGGTAAGTAAAAAAAGGGCGGGCCGACTGCGATGACGTCGGCCCGCCGCACGTGACTCACCAGCGGCGGCTGTGGTGGCTGCCGTCCAGATCGCGGCGCTGTAGCGGTGGCTGTGCCTGCGGCCGTGCAGCACACGTGCGTCATTGGCGGCGGCACGTGCCTCACTGGCGGAGGCTGTGGCAGTGGAGGCTTGACGCACGGCGCTCGAGCCATACTGGCGGCGGCCCGTGCGAGCGGCCGTGCGCACTCGTGCTTCACTGGTGGAGGTTGTGCGGTGAGTATTTAGTTTTGGACATTGTCGAATTTATTTTAGCACCGCGCGGTGTTGGGAACACCGACGCACGGCCCGGGAATTGTACTTTCTCACGAGTGCGTGGTCTATGGCGGCAGATTCTTCCCGTTTCGCCGCCATAGACCGCAGACTCGTGAGACAGGCCTTTAACTCTATTTTCCTGTGTAGGAAGGAACTGCAGATGCTGGTTTAAGCCGAAGATAGACACAAAAAGCTGGAGTAACTCAGCGGGTCAGACGGCATCTGTGGAGAAATGTTTGTGTCAGCTTTTTGTGTCAGCTCTACATTCCTAATGGTCTGCTCTATGGTGGGGCCCATTGACGACACTCATCGCAGCTTTGGATCGCTAGCAATCAGAATAAGGAAATAACAATCCATCCTCAGTCGGAAAATCTCAACGTGCTCTCACTGGGCTAGATGAGTCAGCCTCTCCGCTCATGCATAGGATGTCTTGGTGGCCTGCAGTCTCGGCAAACCGAGCATGGAACTTTGGCCTCTAGTCTTCACCTGGACCATGTCCATGTAGTACCCTTGGAAATCCACATCTTGTCACTCCCTCCGTCATACAGCCTTGATGCATGGTTGGTTTTGGCTGTCTTCTCCTGATGGTCACTGCCCACTTCCAATGCATGGCAGTTCCACAGCTGTAATCATGCATCTTTCCAGTTGGGACATTTTGTTGCATGCTCCCGGTAAGACGGAAAATCTTCTTCAATAATCTGCAGTGGTAAATTGCTGTTCCAGGCTTCTGATTTCTTTCTCATGGCAATGGCACTACTGTCCCACCTTGAGGTGTCAAATTGACACAGCAACACAACCCAATTTTATATTCATGGCAAAGTTAGGCCAATCGGCATATCAAGTCTACCGCGCCATTCAATCATGACTGATCAATCTTTCCCTCTCAACCCCATTCTCCTGCCTTCTCCCCATAACATCTAATACCCAATGAATGCCGCAGATTCAACGCCCTCTGACTAAAGATTTTCCTCCTTATCTCCTTTCTAAAGGTACGTCCTTTTATTCTGAGGCTATGGACCCAAAATTGTCTACTTCTGACCAAAATGTCCACTGATGAATTATGGTTTGCGAATAAGGTGAAATTCTCTTTTAATTTAGTTTAGAGATACAGCATGGAAACTGGTCCCTCGGCTCATCGAGTCCACACTGATCATTGATCACCCATTCACACAAGTTCTATGCTGTTTCGCATCCTTTCCCAACAACAATAAGGGCAATTTACAGAGGTCAATTACCCTAGAAATCTGCATGTCTTTGGGATGTGGGAGGGAACTGGAGGAAACCACACAGTCTCTGCAGGGAGAACGTGCAAACTCCACACAGACAGCACCCAAGATTGTGATCAAACCCCGGTCTCTGTGAGGCAGCACCTCTATCAGCAGCTCCACTGACATTCAGGAAATAAGTTCTAAAACACCAGAAATTATGGTTTGAGCTTCTTACACAACTTGTGCCTATCTTTAGCCAAACACAATGTGTTGGAGCAATGCAGCTGGTTAGGCAGCATCAGTGGAGGGAATGGACAGGCCCTTCTTCAGACAGTGATGTTTTGTTTCTTGGTGCTCCTTGCGTGTCCATTGTGCCCGCCTTTGTTCAGTGGAGGTGTCAGAATGGGAAGCACATGGATGGCAAACTGATGGACTAAGAGCTTCACATCAGTGAGGACCACACTGAACCTCATGTCTGGATATGTCGCACAAGAGCTTCATAGATGATCAAAAGAGTCACTGTTGAGATTGGTCTTTCACTACATGGATGCCACCAGCTGAAGTTCACCCCAATTCCAAGGTCCATCTTATCATGACAGCCTCAGCTGCAGGGTTACTAGAGTGCAAAATCCAATTATAATGGAGCATGGCATTGCACTTCCCTAAAGAAAGATCAAAGTTCTGTAACATGTTGGTTTCTAGGCACTCAACGTGTCCTGGACTAGACTAGACATATCGAAGCAATAGTCAAGAAAGCACACCTATGCCTCTACTTCCTTAGAAGGCTTGGGAAGTTCGGCATGTCCCCAACAGCTCCCACCAACTTCTACAGATATGCTGTAGAAGACTTTTTATGGGGATGCATCGGAGCATGGTTTGGGAACCGCAAGAAATTGTGGAGAAATGTGGACGCAGCCTTGCTTCACGCTGCCTCGGCAAGGACACCAGCAAAATCGAGGATGGGTCTCACTCCCTATGCTCCCCTCTTCCATCAGAAGTGTAAAAATGCATACCTCCAGATTCAGCGACAGTTTCTTCCCAGCTGTTATCAGGCAATTGAACCATCCTACCAACATCTAGAGAGCGATACAGCACTTCCATCTATCACATTGAATAGACCCTTAGACTATCTTTAATCGGACTTTATGGACTTTATCTTCAATATCTAAACATTATTCCATTTATCATGTATTAGTACATTGTAATCATGTATTGTCTTTCTGCTGACTAGTTAGCACGCAACAAAAAGATTTTCACTGTAACTCAGTACATGTGACATTAAACTAAACTAAACTAAACTAAATGATACCATGGTCACCTTTTCCTGGAGTGACTGCAGCCTTTTCTTTTCAATATTAATGCCCAAGTATATGATCTTGCATTAAATGAAGTCAAATTTAGTTTGCAGTATTATGATACAATTTCCTTAACACACTTTCCAAAACTTTCAAGTGCTCCTTATTGCAATGTACTGTATATCTCCCTCATTCTGCAAGTAGCAGGTAATCTGCAATATTTGGTGCATTATAATTGGAAATATCTTTGAAGCTGATCTCACCCTGTATGGCAATGGTTTCCCACTACAACTGCATATGGGCCTGGTGTGAGCAGATCCCATTGAAGAAGTCATTGAAGCACAGGTAGATAAGCGATGGTCTTGGCATCATGTTTGGGCCGGACATTGTGGGTTTAAGGGCCTGTTTTTGTACCGTGTTGTTCTATGTTGTAAGATATGATTAACATCACCGTTACTAAAGTTGTAGCACTGTACAAGCCTCTCACAGCTATATTTTAAATCGCCCAAAACTCTCTCACATTATTCAGTGCCATTTTCAGCAGAATGACAATCCAACTAGCTTTTTCAAATGACAGGTCTAGAGTACTAAAGAGCTTGTCATGCTTTTACTCATCAGCTTATCCACACTCTAATCGGTCTCGCAATGCTAGAACATTCTGAAATTGCAATGCCCCGCTCAGTTTCTCAGGTTCACAACATAATATTTCTCCTCTGGAAATTGATTATGTGCATCAAATCTGTACCATCGAAACATTTCAGGGAGGACTGAGTTGAATTGTGCCTCCTTTTCTACCAGTGTCATTTGTTTCTGGATATCCTTGAAGAGATTGCAATATTGATTTTAACAGTGAACACACTGACTCTCTAAACTTGTTATTCTGCTCATTCTTCTTGACCCTTGTATAGATTTCCCTTAATAGAGCATGGAGCAATGGTAAGATGGGAGCAGGTATAAAAGGAACAGATACACAGGTCTTCTATGATGGGGGTAGCTATGCAAGAAACATGGATGATGAGGGCAGGGCATAAAGAGAAATATGAGAAAATCTGCCTCCTTCATGCTCAATTTTCTTCTTAGGCTTCAGAGCTGACAAACAAATACCTTCCTCATAGCTGGTTCTCCCTGTCCGCCTATGCCTGTTCCCATCAAAGCTTCCATCTGTGTGCCTGGTCCCCTTCATATCTGTCCCCTTCATACTTTCCACCTTAAGATGTGCCCCCTTCCTCCATTCACTCATCACACTTTATGTGTGCAGATACTTGAAGTGTGCATTCTTGGATGGAGTGGATGTGGAGAAGATGTTTGGGACCAGAGGTCATAGCCTCAGAATTAAAAGACTTTCCTTTAGGATGGAGGAGAAATGTCTTTATTCAGAGGGTGGTGAATCTGTGGAATTCATTGCCACTGAAGGCTGTGGAAGCCATATTTGTAAGGCATAGATTGATAGATTCTTAATTAGTACGGGTGTCAGGGGTTATGGGGAGAGGGCAGGAGAATGGGGTTAGGAGGGAGAGATAGATCAGCCATGATTGAACGGCGGAGTAGACTTGACCTAATTCTGCTTCTATCACATATGACCTTATGATACAATTGGGTTCTGCATGAAGGATGCAAGTTTGGATGTAATGGGGAGGTTATGAAGTGTGCCATTGTGAAGGAGGCAGGAGTCATCAGACCATATTATGAGGGGCAGGAGGATTGTTGGTGACAGGTTAGAAGCGGCTAGAATTCAGGAGATATAGTCAGAGAGCAGCAGGTGTAAAGGCAGCAGGTATGAAATGCAGAGGATGAAGGGGTGAGATATGAAGGGTCAGATATGAGGATACCAGATATGAAGTGCCAATATGAAGTACTGGATATGAATGGACCAGGTATGAAGGGTCAGGTGTGAAGTACCGGGTATGAATGGGTCAGGTATGAAGGGTCAGGTGTGAAGGGTCAGGTGTGAAGGGCGAGATATAAAGAGGGGCAGGTAAGAAGGAGCGAGGCAGGAAGCAGCAGGAACGAGATGGTAGCAGGTATAAAGGGGTCAGGTATGAGGTTCCTAATTTGAGAAAGGTCATTCTTGCTATTGAGGGAGTGCAGCGTAGGCTCATGAGGTTAATTCCCGGGACAGCAGGACTGTCATATGATGAAGGAATGGAATGACTGTGCTTGTATTCACTGGAATTTAGAAGGATGAGAGGGAATCTTATAGAAACATATAAAATTATTAAGGGATTGGACACGCTAGAGGCAGGAAACATGTTTTGGGGGAGTCCAGAACCAAGGGCCACAGTTTAAGAATAAGGGGTAGGCCATTCAGAACTGAGATGAGGAAAAAAAAATTCACCCAGAAAGTGTGAATTTGTGGAATATTCTGCCCCAGAAGGCAGTGGAGACCAATTCACTGGATGCATTCAAAAGAGAGTTAGATATTGCACTTAGGGCTAGCGGTTTCAAGGGATATGGGGAGAAGGCAGAAACGGGGTACTGATTGTGGATGATCAGCCATGATCACATTGAATGGCGGTGATGGCCCAAAAGGCCGAATGGCCTATTCATGCACCTATTTTCTATGTGTCTATGTATCTATGTACTAGGTAAGATGTACCAGGTATAAAGGGGCCAGGTACGAAGCAGCAGGTATTAAGGCCCAGGTATGAAGGGGCCAGGTAGGAAGGGGCAGGTAGGAAGGGGCAGGTATGAGGGGCCAGGTATGAGGGGCCAGGTATGAGGGGCCAGGTATGAGGGGCCAGGTATGAGGGGCCAGGTAGGAGGGGGCAGGTAGGAAGGGGCAGGTAGGAAGGGGCAGGTAGGAAGGGGCAGGCAGGTATGAAGGCCTAGATATGAAGGGGCCCGGATTAAAGGCAGCACATGTGAAGGTATGATGTATGTAGGGCAAAGGTATGAAGGAATGAATGGAGTAAATATGAAGGGGATATGTTTGAGGGTACAGGAATTGTTTTACAACCCACATTGACAACCGGTATTTTGATTGTCTCTGCCTTAAATAATGATAGTCCATTCACCATGATGTTTTGCAATCTTGATGTTTTCACCATGATGTTTTGCAATCAATAATGATCTTCCCTTTCACGATGCCCATTTTCACAAAGCACTGAATATTCTGTTACTTTCTCACATCATGCCATGTTGGTGGCATCAGTTATCATTGGTGAAGCCCTCTTCCACCTTGCAGGTAAATGTAACATATATTGTCTTCACAGGTATTACAAGGATTAGAATCCTCCACACCTTTCATTTTTAAGAGCATATTGGAAAATTGACAAATAACATGCGTAATGTACAGCTAATCAGAGGGAATGTGTAGGAAGGAACTGCAGATGCTGATTTACACCGAAGATGGACACAAAATGCTGGAGTCATTCAGAGGGACAGGCAGCATCTCTGGAGAGAAGGAATGGGTGACGAGTCTGAAGGAGGGTCTCGACCTGAAACATTACCCATTCCTTCCAACCAGAGATGCTGCCTGACCCGCTGAGTTACTCCAGCATTTTGCATCTATAATCAGAGAATTAATTTCTAAAACATCCGCTTTAAGACGGGTTTGATTAATAATTACAATTTATGAATATTAAATGGCTGTCGAGATTATCTGATTCAATTCAGGATTTAGTGGAGAAACCAAGATAGGGACTACAAGCAACTAATGAAGGATTTCGTCTCTGCTTTATTTGCTTGTTTTTGAGATCACTGGTCATTTGGTATATTCAGTTGAAGGAATATCCATCCTTACATAAAAAAGGTTAAAAGAAAATGATGGCTTTCTTGTGATTCAAATGGTCTCATGAACTTGACCCAGACTTTAACTCATTTCCTATGCAGATGGAGTGCAACCTTAATCCTCACAGTTTGTACAATTAAATGCATATCATTTGTATTTCATTACCAAACTGAGAGAAAATGAAATGAAAATACTTCATCGCGTTGAAAACTTTTTTTTACTAGGTGGTTAGAATTTAAAATTAACTATCGGTTTAATCCAGTGAATTTCCTATTCAGAAAACTCAACATGGTACCATTGGCAGGAAGAAAAAGTGTTGCTGCACAACCTACTTCTATTTCTTAAGTCGCCTAATGTCTCACTTGTCTTTTTTGGGAGAGCACTGATTGCACAAGTTAAGAAAGGGACAAGATTAAGCCAATCAAAATGATTAAAGGATCTCAAAATTAATTCCTAACTGTTATCAAAAGTCTCCACAGCTGTCAGGAAATAAGCCCCATTCCTTCTCTCCAGAGATGCTGCCTGTCCTTCTGAGTTACTCCAGCATGTTGTGTCTGTCTTCGGTGTAAACCAGCATCTGCAGTTCCTTCCTATACTTATTATTTCCTGGCAGCTGTGGAGGCTTTCGATAACAGTTAGGAATTTATTTTGAGATCTTGTAATCATTTTGATTGTGAAGAGTCTGTAATCTAATCCTTCATCTATTAAACTAATCTGGTTTGTGCAGAGTTCACTAAATATGAGTTGCGGATTTTACAGATTGGACAGTTATAATGAACATGCTTGTGTAGGATTGGTGTCAATATGTTTCACAAAGCGTGGTTCTACCAGAACATGAACTAGTTGATTCAAGATTGTTCAGTAATGAAAATTATTTGGGAGAAGAAGGAAAAGTCCAGTATTAATGTCAATATCCTTTCAACTTGTTTTTATTATTTGTATTGCAAGGTTTATATTGAAGTTGTCGAGGTGTATGTAAATGTGACAGAAACTTCAAAAGATGTCTCAAGTTCAATGTGTACACTAGTGACAACCAGTTCTGTACTACCACCACCACCACACCACTCCAACCACCCACGAAAAAGAGTGTTTAATTGTCATATATACTGAAAATAAAACAATGACATTCTTATTTGCCGCAGCACAACAGCTCTGTATACACAGTAGTCAGAGATAACGTAATAAAGAAGAAACAGCTTGATAAGTTAAAAGAAACAATATTAGTGCAAAACAAAAGCCCAAAGTCCCGAGTGCAAACCAAGGCAGTTCATGGTTTAGTTGATGTTTGTGGTGTTGGGATGAAGTTGTTCCTGAACCTGGAGGTCATGGTTTTCAGACTCATATAACTTCTTCCTGATAGCAGGAGAGAAGTGAGAACATGGCCAAGGTGATGTGGGTCCTTGATGATGCTGGCTGCCTTTGTGAGGCAACGCCTACTATAGATCCTTTCGATGGTGTAAAGGTCAGTACCCGTGATGAACCGAGCAACGTCAACTACTTTTTATCATCTCTTTTATACCTGGGCGTTCAAGTTGCTGAACCAGGCTATGATGCAACCAGTAAATATGCTCTCTATTGTGCATAATATTACAATGTAACAATCTGTTACATTGTTTGCCCAACCTGTTGGATCATATAAGCAGAATCGTTTTCCAGGTAAAGACTCAGGTGCCTGAAGCCATCAAATGAAATCTGTTAAAGACACAAAAAGCTGGAGTAACTCAGCGGGTCAGATCTCTGGAAAAAAGTAATAGGTGATGTTTCGGGTCAAGACCCTTCTTCAATGAAACCTGTTCCCTAGTTGAATTCAAACCCCATCCTTAGCAAAACTGAGGTAAATCTGACATGCCATGAAGTTGTAAGTGAACTCCCAATCCCATATCCATTCCAAGACTGAATCTTTTCTAGATATATCACTTGACTTTGTTTGTTTCTCAGTTCGCTTATGACACATTCTAAAGCGCCTGACCACGCTCCCATTTTACTTCCCCTTATAAATTTCTTTATCCAAAACATTGAAACCTACATTTCAAACACTGCTCCATTCACGTCTATACTTGAAAGTTGACTCAGTTTCCAGACCACATCTCTAATTTCTCTAGTTCTGTAACCTCACTGATTTCAGTTCTTCTCGCATTCTGTTCATCACCGACATCATGTTCATCATCAATTATAATTAATCCACTCTTTCTGTCACAACTTTAAAGTCTCAGCTTCCTCCCCCACACTAATCATCATACTAGTTTCACTGTCATCCTGCTGAGTTTCACGGTTTGTATCATTTATTGTCATGCACCCCACAGCCAACATTGGATCATTGTGGGCTCTACCTTTCCTTGATCGTAGTTGCTGGGTTTGATTTGTTCTTTTGCATATTTTTCATTCATTTGTTCTATGTACCTTTTCATATCTCTCGTTTCCCTCTTCCCTGACTCTGAGTCTGAAGAAAGGTCTCGACTCGAAACATCACTTATTCAATTTCTCCACAGATGCTGCCTGACCTGCTGAGTTACTCCAGCTTTTCGTGTCTTTCGACAGCTTTGAAATTCCCTCCCTTAACCATTCAACTGCCTCTCCCACCTCTAGTACAAAATCAATCTGTTTGACTGTTCTAATATCCCCTTCTGTGGATCTGTGTCATGTTTAGTTTTGTGATACTTCATAAGGTAATGGGAGGTTTTAATACATTTGTGATATTAGATAAATGTAAATCTAAATCTATATAATATACGCACTAGAGTATAATATTAATACAAATATATATTATACACAGAAGTACAGCCCCAGAGACCCGGATTCGATCCTGACTATGGGTGCTGTCTGTAAGGTGCTTGTACATTCTCCCTGTGACCCTGTGGGTTTTCTCCGAGTGTTCCGGTTTCTTGCCATATTACAAACACGTGCAGGTTTGTAAGTTAAGTGACTTCTGCAAATTGTCCCCAGTGTGTAGGATAGAACGAGTGTATGCGTGATTGCTGATCAGTGCGGCCTGTTTCCACGTTGCATCTCTAAACTAAACTAAATTGTTGTCGAGTTTTTATCACATTGAATATTTGATAATGTTGACTGTAAATTGCTGCACAAAAAACCGTAAAGATCAAGTCTCAAGCAGGCTTTTGAAAAGTTAAATGGTTGATAACATAATTTGTATTTGTATTGCACCTTTGAACAATTTTGTTTGAGAGTGGAATACAAACAAAACTTATGCTGGCTCGGTGACATAACTGGGCCAAATATGGTAGTCTAACTAGATAAGAGACTCCTGTTACTGTTTAAAAGGAGTAGGTTAATGCACTCATTAAAATAGTGCACAGGAAAATTTGATAGCTGTTCATGTGATATTATCAGCCGTGGTCATTTCCAGGCCGTGACCATTAACATTCTATACATCAACAATGGTTTTGTTTTGCCTCAGTAAGCTAATTAAACACAGTTGCATGGTTGGACTCAAAGGCTTCCACATTAACCTCATCAGCAGTCACTGTTTAAACAGTGTAATCAAAGTTATGAAAATTCTGGCTGAAATTATCATTGACTTTAAAGAAATGATTCCACTTATGTTCGGGCGGCACAGTGGTGTAGTGGTAGAGTTGCTGCTTACAGCAACCTGGGTTCGATCCTGACTATGGGTGCTTGTCTGTACAGAGTTTGTACGTTCTCCCCGTGACCTGTGTGGGTTTTCGCCGAGATCTTCGATTTCCTCCCACACTCCAAAGACGTACAGGTTCGTAGGTTAATTGGCTTGGTGTAAATGTATAATTGTCCCTAGTTCATGTAAGAGTGTTAATGTGCGAAGATCACTGATTGGTGTGGACTCGGTAGGCCGAAGGGCCTGTTTCCGTGATGTATCTCTAAACTAAACTAAACTTATCATATATAGATCTCCCGAGGACAATTTGTTGGACAAAGGCATGTCCAAGTCCAAGCCTTTGCTCACAACATCTTCCATGTGGTACATTCATTATATATTGAACCAAAACAGGCTCCACCCTTAAAACAAAATGAATATTTTGACAATCATCTTTGACATCCAATCTGCCTTGGGTTCAAAATTCTTCAAATATTACTGAAGTATTCAAAAACTTTCAGAAACGACTGAAATATTTTAAAGCAAGTTAAAATATAATGCTTGATAGAATTTAACCTTTAAAAGCCAAAACACTGAAATACATTGACAAAGATTTGAAAACAATTAAAATCATTGGAATGCACTACCATAACTCAAAAACATTTACTGGTAAATTGATTACACAATCCAATCTTGCTGCTTCTCCTCCCCTTTCATATGAGTGTCCCAGCACTGGGTCTAACCTAGGGCAGGTTGTCCATGTGGATTCCCCATTATCAATGGGAGGAAACTGCAGCAATTTCACATTCCACCGCTGATCTTTATGAGGAGTCAAATGTCAGAATACAGTTGGAGATTCACTGATGACCAACCTTCAGCAGATTTGATACCTTTATGATATACCTACATAAAACATAGAACAGTACAACACAGAAACAAGCCCTTCAGCTCACTATATCCATGTTTATCATGATGCCAAATTAAACAAAATCTCCACTATCTGCATGTGATCTCTATCCTTCCTTTCCATGGACATCCTTGTGCCTACCCTAAAGGTTCTTAAATGCCATTATTGTGTCTATCTCCACCATTATTCTTCGCAGTGCGCTCCAGGCACCCACCACCCTCTGTGTAAGAAGCTTGCCCCACACATCTCCTTTAAACTTTGCCCCTCTCACCTTATAGCTATGCCCTCTAGTCTTTGACATTTTCATGCTGGGAAAAAGGTTCTGACTGTCTATCCTATCTATATGCCTCTCAAAATTTCTCATGCCTGAGATCCCCTAAGCTTGGCTGCACTCACATGGAAAAAAAATAATTTTCTTGCAAAATTCAAAACCATTAATAACAACAATCATTAATATTCTAGCAAATGACATGCATTTCAATATATATTGGGGATTTGAGGATTTTGTGGACATATAGGTTGTGTGAATTCTGAGTAATTATATAAATACATATGCTATCCATTACCTTGACATATATAATGTTCTAACACATCATCTAATGTTCCACTTACTTGTATTATTTGACATTCAGTTCAGATCCAGAGCTACATATATTTTGAGCAACATAATATTCTTCCCAATCTCCCTAAGGGGATCTGTTCTGCTCCTTTGTAATATCAACAGTATTTCATTAATGTAGAACTAACTTTTAATAAAAGTATTATATTGCATCCTTGGTTTCCTTAGGATCGGCAGTATTTGCCAGTGGTCTGCACCTCTTCCAATAGAACTGCAATGGTTTACAGAATCACAAGGGATGAAGATACAAATAAGTATCTGCGGCCAGTTTACCAGCAGATGATCAGTGAGAGCTGCTTTGTTCATTGGATTGGCGCACAAATCTTGTTGTTAAAGTTTAAATGTCCCATCTGATTATATTGCTGAAGTCGTAAGAAGGGATTTTTGGCTGGAGAATGCTGTTTATTCAGTAAGAGATTTTTAAGGCATAATATGTTATTGGATAATTATGAATCTTCCCTTTCTAACTGAGGACTGAAAGGCCAAATGTTCTCCCATTCCTACCCTTTTCGAAGCTGTTGCTGATCTGGTTTCTAAACTAGGAACGACAGTTCGCTGGACGATCCGGGACGGAGGTGACGGCTGGAGGTCCCGCAACAGCCGGGGGCTAGTCTTGATCGGGCGACACTCCAGAAGACCGGACCGGATATGCGACTCTTGCATGCGGTCTCAGAAGACTATTTCTATGCACTTTGTACTAATCGGGAATTGTGCTTAGGTATGGCGATACTTTACTGAACGGTATGCAAAGAAGAGGAATTTCACCGTATATATCTGTACATATGATAATAAAGAATCATTGTAAAATTGAATAACAAATTTAATTAGTCACCTGAAGAAAGTAGGTTGCTTAATAATATAATTTGTCACCTACACAAGTTTAAAGATGGGATTTATGTTGAATGAGGAGTTGAAATATCCTTCTTGTATTTGTCAGAATCAAATGTTGGGTGAGTTGAATTAATGAAGCTCAACTGTTGGGAGCTGGGACTGGATACAATGATCCTAGAAGGTTGTGTTTATTGTAACTGGCTGTGATAATTCTATGGGTTACTTTTGGTACCATGTGTCAATTTGTCATGGACATCATGTGTCCCAGTGTAGGAGTCACTTGCCTGCTGTTTTTCTTACACATGATGATGTCATCAGTGTGTGGGATGAATTTTAAGCACTAGATGACAGAAATTGGATCTAGAGGTCATGATCTATCACCTTTCTAATTAATTCACAATGAAAGAAGTACATCAAGTCACTGCACTTGATTTAAAGTGAAACCTTCTCTCTCCTCACCCCCCCCCCCTCCATATGTTATTATTTTGTTCATAAAGATCCTTCCAATATTTTTTATATTGGAAAATATTTGACAACAAGAGGCCTCCATAAAGATCTAGCCGTATGTGAGCCATTAACTGTAGTTTATAGATCATTATGCTATGAGGATCTCACTGTGATAAGAATACCATTCAGGATCAAGGGGCACCTTCAGCCCACTCCATCCTTTGGGTTAGGGATTTCGGCCATGACCCTCCTCACATCCCCAAGCTTCCATAAAGCAATCACTTTAAAAGTCTTGATGCAGTTCCCGTAGGCAGCACACAAACCACAAATGTTTCAATTTCCCCATTTTTGTGAATTCCAATTTAGCTTTAGCATTGTATGTGGCACTCATTTAGCTCAGCAAAGGTACATCGTCACCAACCTTTCGACGTATGATTTGAGTAATTTTATCCAGAATGAATCTATATTGACAAATAGTGTTGTAACTGTACAAATAGGGCAGGCCAGCAATTTGTAGGATTGAGTATTATTCGTTGGAGATGTATCACCTGCCCGACATTGATTATCTTGTAGCTTAATAAGGCAGGAATAGGATAGACAAATAATAATCCCTTCTTTCATGGATGCTTCTGAGGAGAGCTGAAGTGAACAAGAACTAGATGTTCAATCACCAATACAAATTATGTAGATATGTTGTGATAATTTGCAAATGATCTCTATATATGCTCCTAAAACCCAATGTATTATTGTATCAATCATTTTCTTTACATATTATCAATAAATACAGTACATCTTCTTCTTTTCGTGCCCATCTTGTTACAAACGTTGACCTCGCTGTCATCGTCCGTCCTGAAAAGGAAGCAAGCTTCCGACGACAATCAGTGGGAGCCATCACTTGTCGCAATAGATGATGGTGGTAGCAGAATTAGCTCAGGATACTTCCAGTTTCTGCTATGGGGCCAATACAGTATATAAATCCTTTATTGATATGAGTAGTCAACGTATAAAGTTTTTCCTTTTTTAAGATATAGGTGATATAAATTCCATGCCAAGATGTTAAAGTCATCTTCACTGTATCATTGAAGGGAAAAAACGACATTAGTTAGGGAGGAGGAGATTTTGGTCTGGAGGTTATGTAAAGTTTAATAAGAAAACTAACTTGTTCTGGAGACTCTACAGTGTGGGATATATTCATGCTAATGTAAGAACACCACATGGACTGATGGAAACTTGTCTGATGTTCTCTTATCTCACAAACAAGATCTGAAATAAGCAATATGTTTTTTGAAAAATTAGGAAAAGTAATCAAACCACCCCTAAAAGCTCCCCAAGTTAATTTTATTTTTACAATCATAGAATTCCTTGATTAAAGACTCAGAATTGTCTGATTTGGCATCATCATCAAACAAACTCTCTAAAATATATACTGTAAAGTTGGTAGAAAGGAGTGATTAATGGTTGTGTCAATCTGATACCCATGTGGGAGGCAGGGAGGGGCGGCAAGTAGCATTCTTATCTTATTTAATGAACAGATTATAAAGGGTGAGGGCTGGATGATTTCTCTGCCAAAATAAATGGGAATCAATTTTGCTAGTTGCCAGTTGGGCAAGCGAACAAATTAATTTTACCCTCACTTGGCCCGTTGATAATAGAGAGCAGTACAACTCTTAGAGAAGCTCTGGCTCTTCTTCCGCTAAACTACCATTTAAGAGTAAATAGACAATAGACAATAGGTGCAGGAGTAGGCCATTTGGCCCTTTGAGCCAGTGGTGTGGGGAGGGAGGGTTGGTGTGGGGGGGGTGTGGTGTAGGGGGGTGGGGTAGTGTGGGGGGGTGGGGTGGTGTGGGGGGGTGGGGTGGTGTGGGGGGGTGGGGTGGTTTGGGGAGTGGGGTGGTGTGGGGGGGGTGGGGTGGGGTGGGGTGGTGTGGGGGGGTGGGGTGGTGTGGGGGGTTGGGGTGGTGTGGGGGGGGGGTGGTGTGGGGGGGTGGGGTGGTGTGGGGAGGTGGGCAAGGGGGGAGCAATGGGGGAGGGGTAAAGGGGTGTGTGTGGGGGGGAGGTGGGGTGTGGGGAGATGGGGGGGAGGGGGGAATGGGGGAGTGGAAAGGGGGTGTGTGGGGGGAGTGGGGTGTGTGGGAGGGGAGGGACTCCACTGAGCGGCCACCGGCCGTGGCACCACACAGTACCTCCCGGCTCCACTCATCGGCTTCCCCGACTCCACTCAGCAGCTTGCCCGACTCCACACAGCGGCTTCCCCGACTCCACTCTTGCGGACTCAATCAGCATGGCTTGTGGACTCAGCCCTGCCTCCGGGGATTTTTTCTCCAGCGGGTGCCGGAAGGGGCGTTACCTTCATGGTGAATGACAGGCGAGAAGACCAATCTGCTGATCTCACGATTTTTTAAACCTTCATAACTTTTGTAATCTTCCACCGATCGGGAATAAAACTTGGTGCGCTTGGAGCAGAGGGTACCGTTTTTGCACAAATTTAAAAAAAAAGCAAACCGGAAGAGGACAAGATGAGAGTTTTAGTAATAGTATAGAAAAAGATGTTCCACAGCAGTAATTGACGTGAGATTGTGTTGCTCATGTGCAAGGATTGAAATTACATGAGTCTCACACAAAGTAATTGATATTTGCAAGATACTTCATTGGCAAGGGCAAGAAACAGAATATTTATAACAATTGGAGCAGCCTGTCATGCAGAAAAAAGCTTTTCAGCAGTCACTGACACTCTTGACTTGTTATTAATTGTTTAATTTTGTTGTAATTTGTTGCAATTTTAATGACGTACATAATTCCAGTAGCATGACAACATATAATTATTAATCTTTGAACTAATAAACTTTTCCATGCAATTAGCTAATTAAGGTAAAGTCGGCATCTAGAAAATAAAATTTAATGTGAGAGCTGAGAACAAATCAAAAGTTAAATCTTTTTGTTGAAATAGGAAACAAAATAATATCGTTCAAGGTTTCGGTTATTGTGATGACAGAGTCCAGAACAGTGTAACTGATGATCTTAAAACGCTAATCTTCAAAAAGTATATTCATTGTATCATCATAATCGTGACTAGAATAAATCAGTGCATTTCTGAGCTCACTCCAAGGACATGAAGTTTAATATATACTGATATTTCAAAGAAGTACCAAAGGAGTTGTCATGATGTCAGAAGAAGGCAATTTCAGATAGCTCACAAAGACGAGTCTGTTTGCTTGGGTCACCTTAAAGCTTTCATTGTATCATCTGAAGCAGAGCATAGATATTCTTTTGTTACAGCGGTGAATATTTATCCCAAATCAACTCTTCAAAATTAGATGAAACATTTATTTAATTGGGTATTTGGGAAATGACAGGATAAAGGATTAGTACATGGAGGTGGCACTGAGGTAAAAGATGAACCATAATCTTGTTGAATGGTGGAACAGGCATGAACAGGCATGGGCTGTTTCTATTTATTTTGTTCTCTTATCATGCTTCTTGTGTGTTTTGCAATGTGCACATTGCTGCAATGCCTGCCTGTGAAAAAAAGCACAATGACTACACGCCCAATAGTAAGTTTATAGCTTTGAAGCATAAAGAGCTTCAGGACATCCTGTAGGCATGCAAAGGACTATATACATACATTTTTTAAAAACTTGAATTTCCATAATGCGCCTGTCCAACTATGGGGGACTGTTGCAAAATTTTCAACATATTGAAAATTTATCGGCGACAGTGGCGACAATTTTTGCTGTTGTAGGTGTTGTCGTAGGTTGACGTAGGTGCTGTCGTAGGTTGTCGTCAGGTGTTGTAGGTGAATTCCATTCAAACTAGTCCCTGGCAGTCGCCTAATGAGTCCCCTAAGTGGGACAGGCCCATTAGGATACAATATAATTGAAATGTAATTTAGTGCAAGTGGAAGATGCATCTCAGTAAATCAGCTACCATATATTCACTCAAGTTGTTTTACGCTGTATCTGCATTGTACTCTTTACACCACAAACCTACAGCATATGAGAAAGGTGGCTCAATGATTATCTTGCTGGACTTTTGTTCATAGATTTGGAATACACAAACAAGCTTAAAGCTCACTTTGGCAGTATTGGCAGTTCAAGCATTATATAAAAGATTAGTATCAACAATGGTGATCAAGCAACCATCTAATCATTGTATTATCCATGATGCAGCAGATAGTTTATATAGAGGTAACATGGGACCAAATATTTTTGAACTTTTTAATATATTTGCTGCTTATTAATGTGATTGTCAAAGTCCTGGGATTTAGCCACTTGGCTATATGCGCTGTACTTTATAAACACAGTTTAAATGGCCTGAAAAAGATAAAAGAAAAACTCGAACAAATAGAATGCAAAAACCCCTTCATTTTTTAAAGGTTATATGGGTGAAATATAAATTAGTAAAGCATAGAAAACATCATCAGAAAATATTGATTTAAAATAATTAAAGTTTTGGCAACAGCACAAGACCGGTAGCTTTAATTAGTTTACTTACATTTACTGACTCAAGGCAGTATAACTCAATTCTTAAAACATTGATTAATTACTTTAAGACTAGAATGTTGACTAACAACAGAGCCATACTGATCGTGTCTCCACGTAACCACGAGGAAAGCCTGATTTTCATTTTCACTGTGAATTATGGAAAGGGGGTTTAAGTTTCACTGCCTTTAACAGTCCCCTCTTTCCATCCGATCCTACCTTGTAGCCCACCCCATGTTCCAACTGCAACACCTCTGTTGCCTCAACATAATGCACAAAAGAAAATGTTGAGATGAACGGGACGCCATTTCTTAGTAGGTTCTTCTCTGTGCTTTTAATATAATTCTTCCAGGTATGTATGGAATAATTTCCTAATCTCTCACATGAAACAGTAGGATATTTTTAAATCAGTATGATTCCTGAAATATGGTGTCTCAAATCATCCAAACAAGGATGTCAAACGGCTCCAAATAGCACAAAAACTAAACTTGAAACTTGTAGCATATTTCTTCTGAATGTGGGGATGGTAACCTGACTTCGTTAGAAATGCGGCAGCGATTTTATAGAAAGCTAACACGGGCAAAATAATTGAACGTTCCCATATATTAATATACTCTATTAGTCTGAAGAAGTGTCCCAATCCCAAAACATTGCATGTCTATTCCCTTCATACGCTGCCTGGCCTGTTAGGTTCCTCTAGCATTTTGTGCTTTGGTCAAGATTCTAGCATCTGCAGTTTCTTGTGCAAAGACGCATCATGTACAAACCCTCAGCAAGGTCATTGTCCCATGCACCTCTGAAAGTAGTGTCAATGGTTCAACCCCTACTTCAACAGTGTTGGCACAGTGTTCAAAAATATTTGCTGATTTTAAACAGAACAAGAACAAAATGAGCGCAGGACAAGTGCCGAGCCTCAGAAAGGTTTACTGTGACAAAATTGTTCAGAATCAGATTATGGTGGGTTCCAAGTGCACCAAATGTGCCAAACAAAAGAGAAAGATTCCAGGTTCAATTCCTTGTCTACACGGCATTTACCGATTCATCAGCAACAGTTGGCTGAGGAGAGGGAAGATCAGTGGAGTACCCTTCCTGATTGGTAATTACTGAGTCTTGCACAGTGAAAGGTCAAGTCAGAAATGGAAGCTGATATTTTCAAAATCCCTGAGAACACACCTGATTGTTTCTCTTTTGCCCATTATCCTCACTGAAAGCTCTGACTAACCTCATGCATCCACTGGGCTCTAACATATAGCAATCTCTCAATATGCTGGAGAATTAAATTGAGAGAGCTTTCGTGCATAGCCACAATAACTTCATTTTAGTCTGCTCCTACATGGATATACTAAATAAGTCCACAGGATCAGAGGAACATCAAAAGTTGGGATAGATGCTAAAATGATCTATTGGGGGCAAACATCACATCATTCCATATAGACACACCTCTCAAATCATTCATGGCATCCCACGCTGTAAGCAGAATCATCAGATGTGGTGCTTATTCATGGCTTAGTATAATGACTCGAAGAACCACCACTGCACTTCACTGGAAATCAGTAGTAATTAACACTTTCCTTGCACTGAGGAACCAATTATAAGTTGCCATAACTCAGCAAATATAAGATCTCTGCTACACTTTCCCACAAGTGGGAAGAACTGGAGTAAAACACATATGCACCTCATTGAATATTGGTGAATAATTGGGTTTCTGCTATTTAACTGCATTCAACATTGCAAGTGGGCTGAAGGGCATGTTTCCATAATGTATCTCTCAAACTAAAACTAAAACTAATCAGCAATTATTCTTTGTGAGGGAAATCACAGAGAAAGGCATATCCATAAGTGATGTGTGTGTTGGAGAGAGGGTGGGTGAAAATTTTCTTTAATACTCAATTAGGACCTGTCATGTGAATCGAGAGTTTATATGATTGATAAAGAGATATGCCTACTTCCAAAACAACTTCTGTTGGATACCCCAGAATGACTCCTGAAAGATGCAGATCCTTTATTTGTGGAATTAAAAATGTTATAACTACCGTTTGGTAAGAAATGTTTACATGAGTGTTGGGGGTGTGGAACTTGCAAACGTTGTAGCAAGTTCTGGGATGTAAACACTTTCTAAATACCTTGGTTGTGTAGATGATAGGCTTAAAATTACTTGCTCCACATTCACACTGTAATCATACATTCAATTAAAATAAGGATACATTGTATAATCAAAGATATGGCAAACATATTGAGAAAGGACACTTTGAATTGTTTAATACAACAATGATCACTTGTGATATATTGTGTAATCAGGAACCATTCTACTTTGGAGCATTTATCTGCTACAAACAAATCATAGCAGGTAAAGACGAAGATAAATTGTAAGATTATAAATAAGATTGATATTGGTGGACTTTAAAATGATAAAGCTCGCTTGTCTTATTTTCATCTGGAAGTGTTTTGAATCAGGTATAATAAGTAAGAGTTTAAAATACACTAGCTGTTCACTGAACTATTTATTACATATGTTGCCAAGTTCATTGTTGCAACCTCACTTTCCACTGACTTAAAAACAACATGTCTTAACTTTGAGTTTCAGAGATGGATATGAAGCCCCATTACTTTTGCATGACGCTTTTTGATGGAAATTAGCAAGAGTTCTTTATATGGGGCAGATTCAGCTGGCAGGAGTTTGGGTTAGATAGCATTCCTGAATCTTTGTTAAACTATTCCAGGTTGAAATGTAACTCTTTGAGCAAGTTTCTCACTGATAGTCAGCTTTACACTTAAAGCACTGTATTTTGCTGGACCTGGCCCACCTTGGTGGACTTCTAAAAGCAACTAACTATTCTCTTCTGTTGTAGAAGAGTTCTTCTTGCGTATGGCGTGCACAGCCTAAAGTTGTAGGTCAACTTGTTCTATTTGATCTTGTTTGTGCACATCGGATTGCATTAGTCGAAACAGGGTGGACCACGTGAAGGTTGCAATCTCCCACCCCATAGAAGAGTTAGAACTAAATGTCAAGTTTCATTTATACTTGCTTCATTTTGGTCCATCCCCTCTTTTGTTTTGGCAATTTGTTTTGTTTTTTACTTTCAGCATATATTCTGATGAAACTTTCCTTATTCATTATCACTTCTGAGTTGAAATGTCATGTAAACAGGGAATTCTTTGGAAGTTCTGGGGAAAGATGGTGAGGATTCTATGTATATGTATATATAAGAAAAATAAATTGAGGCAGGATATATATCGACTAGCTAGATTTCCAGCATCCATTGGCATATAGTATTCTCCAATAACCTATAATTTTTTTTCTTGCCCAATCTGCGTTTCAGTCTACTTGGTTCAAGACCTCATCACCTCCATGATCCAAACATGGACCAAAGATCTTGATTCCAGAGGTGAGGTGAGAACAACTGCTCTTGATATCAAGACTGCATTTGGCCAGTGTGGCTTCAAGGAGCTTTGATAAAACTGAAGTCAATGAGCATCATTGGGAAAGCGCTCCTATGGATGCACAAAAGCATATGGTTGTGGCTGTGGGAATTGGATCATCCCAAACCCAGGACAGCACTGTAGATAATCCTCAGGGAATATCCTGGGGTGATCTTCCTTCGTCACAAGGGCAGAAATGGGGATGGGAATTTGTTACTCTTCCAAAATTGAAGCTGTCCTTGCCTGCACGCAGCAAGCCTTAAGCCCACAAACCCTGCACCAATAATGCTATCAATTTAAACTGCACATCTGCTAGCACACAGTCTATATTTCTCAATTCCCTAGACAGACACAAAAGTCTGCAGTAACTCAGCGGGTCAGGCAGCATCTCTGGGGAAAAGAAACAGGTGATGTGTCGGGTCCAGACCCTCCATGAAGATGGCACAGTTTCACAGTTGTCCTGTAAGTGAATTCCATTTCAGTATGACTCAGTGGAAGTGAAATGTAGCATTGCAACAAGAAATACAATCAGAAACTGTTGGAATCATGCAGCAGGTACCCGTCGTCAGTGCTGATGAAGAGTCCATTACTTGAAAGATTACCCCTGTTTCTATTTCCATGGATGTTACATGATCTGTTCTTCCCAGCATTTTACATTTTTAATGCGAGTTTCCCGTTTCTGCAATTCTTTCATTTTCGAATTCCAGACCAAAAGACATAGGTGCAGAATTAGACCATTCGGCCCAACAAGTCTGTTCCACCATGTGATCCGGTTGATCTATTGTTCCCTCAGAAACCCATTCCCCTGCCTTCTCCTCATAACCTTTGACACCCTTACTAATCAAGAACCTATGAATATCCGCTTTGAATATAACCAATGACTTGGCCTCCACAGCTGGCCGTGGCAATAATTTCCACAGATTCACCACCCTCTGGCTAAATAAATTCTTCCTCATCTCCATTCTAATGGCACCTTTTATTCTGAGGCTGGGCCTTCTGGGCCTAGACTCTCCCACTAATAGAAACATCCTCACCACATCCCCTTTATCTCGGCCTTTCATTCTACAGTAGGAGGCAATGAGAAGATTATTAAGCATGAGGGCAGACCATTGTTTGATACCAACTTCTCTGAGATTTCTCCCATTGTGGACCTATTGCTTGTGATGACAGCTAATTTGTCAGCAGGCAGCATGAGCTCAATAAAGACTGTGTTGTGACTAATGTGCCTAAAATATCAGTATTAGTCCAACTTACACCCAATGAAAAATATAAGAATTGGGATCTATATTTTGCAAATGTTACTTTTAACTACAAAACTGCAGGAGAAAGAGATACTTGAATAAGCAGGCAAGATAATTTTTTTGCCCTTTGAACAGAATGCCATGTACTAAAATGAGCATGATAAAGCACAACAAAACTGAACTGAGATTAAAATAGAAACACAAAAATCCCTAAAGCTCAGAGACACAAACAACCATGAGAAAGCACTGATTGCTTGGAGCTTCACATACCGTTTTTGTATGTCGCTTCATTAAAAACTCTTTGAAGCCTCAAATGTGTTGCAACTTTCATGTATTTGCCTTCGATTGAGCGTTCACATCCAGTTTGAAATATGCTACTAAGTAAAAGTCATTTTAATTTTCTCTTGATTGTTTCTCATTGTGCAGTAACAGGTGGTATAGTTCACGTATCTGGATCATTCCCAGCAAATCTCCACCAGGTGAAAAATTCAATATTGTCCAGAATACTCACCTTTAGCCATTACCTTTGTGAAATGTTTGGCCCAACATTCTATGTACAAAAACAGTTAGGGATAGCGCTACAGTTCACTAATTTAAGTTTAAAAATGTAATTGGCTTCTGAGCCAATAAATATGCACACTCACAAAGATCATATCAAATTTGGAGTCACAGATGGAATTTAGTGCTATGGTAAAACTCTGTGATCCCATTGTTTGGATGGTTTGGCATCTGGCTCAGTCAGGCTCTGTTTCCCACACTCCTTTTAAACACATCGGGGCCCTGTTTCCTGCGCTCCTTTAAATTCATCATGGCCCGTCCCTCAGCTGCTATTAAACTCACCACAGGCCCATTTCTCCCGCGCTCTTTAAACAAACCGGGTTTTGTTTTCCATGTCCCCTTTAAATTCACTTGGTTCCCTGGAAAACTTATTATACCACCAGGTAACATCTTAAAAAAAGATGAATTAAAAGTCCGTGGTTTCAATAATAGGAGTAATAATCACCAGTCCAGAAGGTCTTCCATTCTAACATTGCCAAAGTCTTGGGGGCAGTGTAGTAGCAAAGTATTACTGCAGAATGAACTCATCACTCCAGCATTTGTAGGTTTATTGGCTTGGTATTACAGAGGCCCGAGAGCTGTTGGAGAGGTCGCAGAGGGAGGAGCTACACCCGAGCGGTAGGGGATAAAGTGGAGCGCGGGGCTTGCTTGTTCCTTACAGAGGCCCGAGAGCCGTTGGAGAGGTCGCAGAGGGAGGAGCTACACCCGAGCGGTAGGGGATAAAGTGGAGCACGGGGCTTGCTTCTTACAGAGGCCCGAGAGCCGTTGGAGCGGTCGCAGAGGGGGGAGGAACCCAAATCTGTAACGTTCCAAGTTCCACTTCAAAACAAGTGGGCTTGAGGAAGCCGCTGATTGGTGGAAGCAGACAAGAGGGAGCAGCTGATTGGGAGTCAGATCCCTGCTGATTGTACTGTATTGTAGCAGTTTGTTTTGTATTGTATTCTAGCTAAGAGGAGTATGAGGGCCAGGGCAGTTTACTGTTCTGGATGTCAGATGTGGGAAGTCATGGAGTCTGATAGCCCTCCAGACGTCCACATCTGCGCCAGGTGTATCGAGATGGGGCTCCTAAGGGACCGTATTAGGAACCTGGAGCAGCAGCTCGATGACCTCCGTCTGGTCAGGGAGAGCGAGGAAGTCATTGAGAGGAGTTACAGGAAGGTGGTCACTCCAAGACCACAGGAGGCAGGCAAGTGGATCACGGTTGGGAGAGGCAAGGGGCACAGGCAGGGACTAGAGAGTACCCCGGTGGCTGTACACCTTGACAATAAGTACTCCTGTTTGAGCACTGTTGGGGGGGACAGCCTACCTGGGGGTAGCGACAGCGGCCGGGCCTCCGGTATAGAGACCAGCCCTGTTGCTCAGAAGGGTAAGGAAAAGAAGAGGAGGGCAATACTAATAGGGGAGTCTATAGTTAGGGGGTCAGACAGGCGATTCTGTGGACGCAGTCGGGAGATCCGGATGGTAGTTTGCCTCCCTGGTGCCAGGGTCTGTGATGTGTCTCAACGTGTCCAAGATATCCTGAAAGGGCAGGGAGAGGAGCCCGAGGTCGTGGTACATATAGGTACCAATGACATAGGTAAAAAAAGAGAAGAGGTCCTGAAAGGAGAATTTAGGGAGTTAGGAGGGGAGTTAAAGAGAAGGACAGCAAAGGTAACAATCTCGGGATTACTGCCTGTGCCACGCGACAGTGAGAGTAGGAATGGAGCGAGGTGGAGGATAAATGCGTGGCTGAAGGACTGGTGCAGAAGGCAGGGATTCAAATTTCTGGATCATTGGGACTTCTTTTGTGGAAGGTGCGACCTGTACAAAAAGGATGGGTTGCACTTGAACCTGAGGGGGACTGATATCCTGGCGGGGAGATCTGCAAAGGCTACTGGGGAGACTTTAAACTAGAATGGTTGGGAGGAGGGACTCAAATAGAAAATGCTATTAGACAGTGTGTGAGGCAGGAGGCAGAGAAGGAAAGTACTCAGACCCAACATGTAGGGGGGAAAGAAGAAAACAATAATAAACAGAGAGTAAGAGGTGGTGGGGTTCTTAAATGGGTGAGCAGAGAAACAGAGGGGTGTAAAATGCGGGCGGAAGCAATAGGTAGCAAGGTGAAAAGTAAAAGTGGCAGGCAGACAAATCCAGGGCAAAAATCAAAAAGGGCCACTTTTCAACATAATTGTATAAGGGGTAAGAGCGTTGTAAAAACAAGCCTGAAGACTTTGTGTCTCAATGCAAGGAGCATTCGTAATAAGGTGGATGAGTTGAACGTGCAGATAGCAATTAATGATTATGATATAGTTGGGATCACGGAGACAAGGCTCCAGGGTGACCAAGGCTGGGAGCTGAACATCCAGGGATATTCAATATTCAGGAGGGATAGAGAGAAAGGAAAAGGAGGTGGGGTAGCGTTGCTGGTTAGAGAGGAGATTAACGCAGTGGAAAGGAAGGACATTAGCTTGGAGGATGTGGAATCGGTATGGGTAGAGCTGCGAAACACTAAGGGGCAGAAAACGCTGGTGGGTGTTGTGTACAGGCCACCTAGCAGTAGTAGTGAAGTTGGGGATGGCATCAAACAGGAAATTAGAAATGCGTGCAACAAAGGCAAAACAGTTATAATGGGTGACTTCAATCTACATATAGATTGGGTGAATCAAATTGGCAGGGGTGCTGAGGAAGAGGATTTCTCGGAATGTATGCGGGATAGTTATCTAAACCAACATGTAGAGGAACCAACGAGAGAGCAGGCTATTCTAGACTGGGTATTGAGTAATGAGGAAGGGTTAGTTAGCAGTCTTGTTGTGTGTGCCCCTTGAGCAAGAGTGACCATAATATGGTTGAGTTCTTCATTAGGATGGAGAGTGACATTGTTAATTCAGAAACAACGGTTCTGAACTTAAAGAAAGGTAACTGTGAGGGTATGAGACGTGAATTGGCCAAGATTGACTGGCAATTAGTTCTAAAAGGGTTGACGGTGGATATGCAATGGAAGGCATTTAAAGACTGCATGGATGAACTACAAAAATTGTTCATCCCAGTTTGGCAAAAGAATAAATCAGGGAAGGTAGTGCATCCATGGATAACAAGGGAAATCAGGGATAGTATCAAAGCAAAAGATGATGCGTACAAATTAGCCAAAAAAAGCAGCATACCAGAGGACAGGGAGAAATTCAGAGACCAGCAGAGGAGGACAGAGGGCTTAATTAGGAAAGGGAAAATATATTATGAAAGGAAACTGGCAGGGAACATAAAAACTGACTGCAAAAGTTTTTATAGATATGTGAAGAGAAAGAGATTAGTTAAAACAAATTTAGGTCCCTTGCAGTCAGAAACAGGTGAATTGATCATGGGGAACAAGGATATGGCGGACCAATTGAATAACTACTTTGGTTCCGTCTTCACTAAGGAAGACATAAATAATCTGCCGGAAATAGCAGGGGGCTGCGGGTCAAAGGAGATGGAGGAACTGAGTGAAATCCAGGTTAGTCGGGAAGTGGTGTTGGGTAAATTGAATGGATTAAAGGCCGATAAATCACCAGGGCCAGATAGGCTGCATCCCAGAGTACTTAAGGAAGTAGCTCCAGAAATAGTGGAAGCATTAGTGATAATTTTTCAAAACTCTTTAGATTCTGGAGTAGTTCCTGAGGATTGGAGGGTAGCAAACGTAACCCCACTTTTTAAGAAGGGAGGGAGAGAGAAAACGGGGAATTACAGACCAGTTAGTCTAACATCGGTAGTGGGGAAACTGCTAGAGTCAGTTATTAAAGATCGGATAGCAGCACATTTGGAAAGTGGTGAAATCATTGGACAAAGTCAGCATGGATTTACGAAAGGTAAATCGTGTCTGACGAATCTTATAGAATTTTTCGAGGATGTAACTAGTAGAGTGGATAGGGGAGAACCAGTGGATGTGTTGTATCTGGACTTTCAGAAGGCTTTCGACAAGGTACCACATAAGAGATTAGTATGCAAACTTAAAGCACACGGTATTGGGGGTTCAGTATTGATGTGGATAGAGAACTGGCTGGCAAACAGGAAGCAAAGAGTAGGAGTAAACGGGTCCTTTTCACAATGGCAGGCAGTGACTAGTGGGGTACCGCAAGGCTCAGTGCTGAGACCCCAGCTATTTACAATTTATATTAATGAACTGGATGAGGGAATTGAAGGCAACATCTCCAAGTTTGCGGATGACACTAAGCTGGGGGGCAGTGTTAGCTGTGAGGAGGATGCTAGGAGACTGCAAGGTGACTTGGATAGGCTGGGTGAGTGGGCAAATGTTTGGCAGATGCAGTATAATGTGGATAAATGTGAGGTTATCCACTTTGGTGGCAAAAACAGGAAAGCAGACTATTATCTAAATGGTGGCCGATTAGGAAATGGGGAGATGCAGCGAGACCTGGGTGTCATGGTACACCAGTCATTGAAAGTAGGCATGCAGATGCAGCAGGCAGTGAAGAAAGCGAATGGTATGTTAGCTTTCATAGCAAAAGGATTTGAGTATAGGAGCAGGGAGGTTCTATTGCAGTTGTACAGGGTCTTGGTGAGACCACACCTGGATTATTGCGTACAGTTTTGGTCTCCAAATCTGAGGAAGGACATTATAGCCATAGAGGGAGTGCAGAGAAGGTTCACCAGACTGATTCCTGGGATGTCAGGACTTTCATATGAAGAGAGACTGGATAGACTTGGCTTATACTCGCTAGAATTTAGGAGATTGAGAGGGGATCTTATAGAAACGTACAAAATTCTTATGGGGTTGGACAGGCTAGATGCAGGAAGATTGTTCCCGATGTTGGGGAAGTCCAGGACAAGGGGTCACAGCTTAAGGATAAGGGGGAAATCCTTTAAGACAGAGATGAGGAAAAACGTTTTCACACAGAGAGTGGTGAATCTCTGGAACTCTCTGGAACTCTGGAACTCTCTCTGGAACTCTCTCTCTCTCTCTCTGGAACCAACTAACTATCTCTATCTCTATCTCTATCTCTATCTCTATCTCTATCTCTATCAGAAATTCAGAGACCAGCAGAGGAGGACAGAGGGCTTAATTAGGAAAGGGAAAATATATTATGAAAGGAAACTGGCAGGGAACATAAAAACTGACTGCAAAAGTTTTTATAGATATGTGAAGAGAAAGAGATTAGTTAAAACAAATTTAGGTCCCTTGCAGTCAGAAACAGGTGAATTGATCATGGGGAACAAGGATATGGCGGACCAATTGAATAACTACTTTGGTTCCGTCTTCACTAAGGAAGACATAAATAATCTGCCGGAAATAGCAGGGGGCTGCGGGTCAAAGGAGATGGAGGAACTGAGTGAAATCCAGGTTAGTCGGGAAGTGGTGTTGGGTAAATTGAATGGATTAAAGGCCGATAAATCACCAGGGCCAGATAGGCTGCATCCCAGAGTACTTAAGGAAGTAGCTCCAGAAATAGTGGAAGCATTAGTGATAATTTTTCAAAACTCTTTAGATTCTGGAGTAGTTCCTGAGGATTGGAGGGTAGCAAACGTAACCCACTTTTTAAGAAGGGAGGGAGAGAGAAAACGGGGAATTACAGACCAGTTAGTCTAACATCGGTAGTGGGGAAACTGCTAGAGTCAGTTATTAAAGATGGGATAGCAGCACATTTGGAAAGTGGTGAAATCATTGGACAAAGTCAGCATGGATTTACGAAAGGTAAATCGTGTCTGACGAATCTTATAGAATTTTTCGAGGATGTAACTAATAGAGTGGATAGGGGAGAACCAGTGGATGTGTTGTATCTGGACTTTCAGAAGGCTTTCGACAAGGTACCACATAAGAGATTAGTATACAAACTTAAAGCACACGGTATTGGGGGTTCAGTATTGATATGGATAGAGAACTGGCTGGCAAACAGGAAGCAAAGAGTAGGAGTAAACGGGTCCTTTTCACAATGGCAGGCAGTGACTAGTGGGGTACCGCAAGGCTCAGTGCTGGGACCCCAGCTATTTACAATTTATATTAATGAACTGGATGAGGGAATTGAAGGCAACATCTCCAAGTTTGCGGATGACACTAAGCTGGGGGGCAGTGTTAGCTGTGAGGAGGATGCTAGGAGACTGCAAGGTGACTTGGATAGGCTGGGTGAGTGGGCAAATGTTTGGCAGATGCAGTATAATGTGGATAAATGTGAGGTTATCCACTTTGGTGGCAAAAACAGGAAAGCAGACTATTATCTAAATGGTGGCCGATTAGGAAATGGGGAGATGCAGCGAGACCTGGGTGTCATGGTACACCAGTCATTGAAAGTAGGCATGCAGATGCAGCAGGCAGTGAAGAAAGCGAATGGTATGTTAGCTTTCATAGCAAAAGGATTTGAGTATAGGAGCAGGGAGGTTCTATTGCAGTTGTACAGGGTCTTGGTGAGACCACACCTG
>CM075977.1:88642457-88826390 GCA_038087875.1 Malacoraja senta | reverse complement strand
GCAGAGTTACTCCAGCACTTTATTTCTATCTACACTTCTCATCTCATTTTTGGTCCTTTTGCCATTCATCTTCATTTAATAACCCCTGGTTAATCTTTCAAGCTGTGGAGGGTAATTCCCCTCTGTCTGTTTTTTCTATACCTTGCTAGATTTTGAATGTCACTATCACACATTTAGAGTATCCTGGTGCTTAAAGCAATAAATTAATACCAATCCCATTACCAATTGTTGGATTAGAAATCTCAATGACCTGAGTTAAAATCCCATTATAACAACAGTGAAATCTAGAGTTAGTTAATAATCTGGAGTAAAATAAAATTGCAGGTCATTCATTAACATGATAGGAAAATTACTAGATTGATCCATTGTTCACTTTAGGGAAGGATATCTTCCATGATTTTGGTTATGGCCTATTTGTGGCTCCAGACACATCATCATTGTTGACTCTTAAATGGACTTTGAAATGGCCAAGCTGGCTATTCACTTCAGTTCATCTATGCAGGCAATAGATGCCTGGACCCTGTAAAATGCATTTACAAAAAACCTCTTTGCAGCCTCTCATGACACAAGAATAGCAATTCCATCTTCTTTGGTGCATTCACATGTCTAAAACTCTCCTCACCCTCGAATTATTACAGTAAATCATATTTAAATCCTCTGTAAATGTGATACCCAGAACTGGACATAACTGGGGCCAAACCAATGATTGAGATGGACCAAATCAGGATGGAAATGGCTTGGAACTGCATGCTCAGTGCATACAGATGTATTATGCTGGGTAACCAGATGTATTATTTTGACATTCAAAAACATGTATAAACGTGCTCACCTATGCCTGGATTGGATTCATTAAAAAAGTGCATAATAACATAGATGCTTAGTCAGCTCAGAACATTTCTATGTAATTCATTAAGTTGCTGTATTTAATATGTATATTTTTTAAAAAATGGTGGACATTGTTTATTTAGGAAAGGAATACATTTTATTGATGGAAAAATAGTTGTGGTATTTTCCATGTTAGCAAGGACTAGTGCGGCATACAGTCTAAATAATTTGGAAGTTGTCAGCTGAGGTATACAGTGTTCATTTCTGGGCACTGTTCTGTTCTGGGTTACTGTGCTGGGATTACATTGCTCTGGCAGAGGAATTGCACAATCATAAATGGGCCAAATGTTCAGCAATTCACAGCCACAGTATGCAATTGAAGTATTACATTTCTGCTTTGTTTATTTGTGTACATTTAAGCATGTGTAAAAAGCCAGCCAATTTGTTCACAGTTGATTTACACCTTTCTCCTTCAGACGAACTCGATGGACCTCTTACAAAACTAAATAAATGAACATTGGAAACCATATTGCCAGTTTCCCTGTGCACAAAAAACAAACCACACAAATAAGCTGCATCTTAGCAATTCTGTTAACATAAATGCATATAATTGCAGGTAGTGTGTCCAATACTCCCTGTAATATTGAATTTGAAATCAAAGGGTGTCAGGGGTTATGGGGAGAAGGCAGGAGAATAGGGTTGAGAGTGAAAGATAGATTAGCCATGATTGAATGGCAGAATATACTTGATGGGCCGAATGGCCTTAAGGGCCTGTCCCACTTTCCCTGGGTTATTCACAAATTCTCCCGAGTTTTCCCCTTGATTCAAACTCGCAGAATGTTCGTAACGGGTCCGTAGGAGGCTGTAGGAGTCCGTAGATATATCGTAACGGCTCGTAATGCCAGCCGCAGGTATTCGGGGCATCAGGTAAGTTGGGACGTTTTTTCCAGTCTGATAAAAAATGTCCACGAGTAAAAAAATAGTCGGGAAACATGCCCCGAGTACCTACGGCTGGCATAACGAACCGCTACGATATATCTACGGACCCGTTACGAACATTCTGCGAGTTTGAATCAAGGGGAAAACTCGGGAGAATTCGTGAATAACTTGGGAAAATTCGTGAATAACTCGGGAAAGTGGGACAGGCCTTTTATTCTTCTCCTAGCACTTATGAACTTATGAAAGCCGCTTGATCATATAATATTTTTTTTGAGAATTGTTTTGAGAATTCTTCTTCCATCACTATGATGTTCTCAGTTCGAGCCCTGATCTAGCCAAGATGTTCCGCGGAATTGAACTTCTGAATCACGGAGATCTCCAGAGCAAAACCCTGATCACAGCACATTGGAATGGCAGGAGGTGGTGAGGTAGGCCCCAGTATTGATCAAATTGCACTGGAGTTCAGACTTTAGTTAAAATAATTGGATCTATTTAATAAGTAAATGAAAGAAAGTATTTGGGGAGAGAACACAATTAGGCATGAGATGGATTATTTTTGCACAGAGGCAGTACAGACTCTACAGTCAGTACCGTCTCTACAGTCCTAATAGCCTCATTCCATGCTGTAACCATATTGTGCCTGTGATTCATTATAAGAATTAACAGGAGCATTCTATTTGATTAACTTCTTAATTAGCACACAGTTCATCTCCCTTACAGTATCTCAAATGAATTTATGACTCCCCAGGATTGGCTTCTGGAACAGTCCCTGCTATATTATGCTGGAGATGTCTTTGCATACTGGAAAAATTCCAGGGAGAAATCGATAATAACATTTTTCACATTGCCAAATGGATTTATTTTTCATGTCCTACAATTATATATATTTTTCGGAAATATTATCTGAGCTCAACTTTGACTGCAACATTCCTGACCATACAAAGTTGCATTTAAAACTCACTTTGGCTTTCGGGCCTACACTTGGTTTGTGCATAGCAACTTGGTTCAATAACAACTTCCAAATTATTTGCAACAATGACAGTTTTTTTCTTTATGAGAGAAGTCTATTTTGTCTTCTTATGGAATGATCATAAAAAAGACATCTCTCTAGATTTTCACATTTTCCCATAACTGGCCATTTTACTACTCAATGTTACTCAACAACTGTATTGTATGCATTCATTCTGCATTGTGTACTTTTATTGTTATGTGCAGTAATTAATTCGTCATTTCAAATAGTGGTTTGTTGAAAAGAAGTTATTTTTCTCACTGCGATCCTTTCATCTTATTTAATTTTCATACATGCATAATTTGCATTCAATTTGCATTCATGGATATTTTAAAGTGGCTTTGTGTTGTGGAGAATTCTACAGTGAACATTTGCGTCACCTATTGTGAAGGTAGAAATCCAAGATAATAACGTTAAGTTGGAAGGGGTAAGTTAGAAAGCCCCATGTTTAAACATGGGGATTGTAATTCACAATTAATTTGTGCCCAATGATTCCAATGTAGGCAGCATGGGTTCTTTGCTTCCTGCAAATTTCAATAATTTCACCACTCTAATCAGCACTAGCCTTGTTTTAATAGGCTGTACAGATCAGGAAATATCAATATCAATATTGTGACTGATTATCTCTGATCAAAGCAACAATTCGCCTCATAGGAGAAAGCGATCTCCAAGCATGGTGTATCCAATAATTGCACCAGGGTTGCAAAGTGCTAGAGCAACTCAGCGGGTCAGGCAGCATCTCTTTAGAAAACAGGATAGATGACGTTTCGAGTCTGAACCCTTCCTCAGACACAGACTTTTTTCTCCAGAGATGCTTCCTGACCCTCTGAGTTACTCCAGCACTTTGTGTTTACGTTTGATATTAACCAGCACCTGCAATTCTTTGTTTCTACAGAGAAAGTACAAGCATGGTGAAATCTTTTGTACCCACAGGGGACACACAATTACGATGTAGTGCTAATGGTTGCCCTGGAGTTAAATGGTAGGAGTCTGGATGAAGTGTGGTAAGAAGATCAACTGTTGTCAAGATAAATGAAAGTAACTTCCAGCACTACAACCCACCAATGGCATCAATGGAACTATTCATTAGACCATCTCTCAGTATTAATGTATCAGGTATCTTTGCCCATCAGAAATTCAATCGCACACAATTCATATTGCTGAAGCCTGAAACCCACATCTCATAGCATACACACATGTAGTGTACTAAGAATGCCACATCACTCAAGTACTATTTCTGTGTGTGGACGTGGCGCTGACGGACGAGAGGCCGAAGCAAAGAAGTCGAAGTCAAAGAACCGAATGGAAACGAAGCCAAAACGCCAATAAACCGAACGATTACGAAGACGAACCGCCTACTAACCGAAAGGATGGGACGCCTAAATACAAACTAACCGAAAGGGCGGGATGCCTAAAAGCCAACGAACCGAAAAGCTGTGTCGCCTAAAGGCAAACTTACCGAATGGCCGCTCTGTCGAAACGCCACCTACCCGAAAGGCGGCATCGCCTACACGCCAACGAACCGACTGCCGCTCAACAGAAAAGTCCAATAACGGACATGACGTTGCCAGGGGGCGGGACTTGTCAGCGATTGGTCCAGACCCCCGCGTCCATCACATCACTGTGGAGGAATGAACATTGTCCCAAACCTCCGCTCCACCCGACCCGCAGCCCGCGGAGGGTGGCTGTGGGAGAGTGGGGTCTGTCCCGAGGGATGCACACCTTCGGCCGCTTTCAACTTGGTGCTTGGGTTCAGATTGCCCAGTCACCTATGGCTTGTGTGGGAAAATGAACCCCACGCTCCCATCTCCACCTTCTCTCTCCCCTCTTCTCTCTCTCCCTTCTCTCTCTCCCTTCTCTCTCCACCTCTCTCTCCCCTCTTCTCTCTCCTCTTCTCTCTCCCCTCTTCTCTCTCTCCTCCTCTCTCTCCACTCTTCTCTCTCTCTCCTCCTCTCTCTTCCCCTCCTCTCTCCCTCCCTTCTCTCTCTCCCCCTTCTCTCTCTCCCCATTCTCTCCCCCCCTCTCTCTCCCCTCTTTCTCTCCCCTTCTCTCCCCCTTTTCTCTCTCCTCCGTCTCCACCCACGGGAGCGTCCCACAGTCACTGACCGCAATGCACCTCCATCGGACCCCAACCCCCACCTTCACATTTTCACACCACTATTTCACATCCAGGATGGCACGGTGGCGCAGTGGTAGAGTTGCTGCCTTACAGCGCCTATAGCACCAGAGACCCGGGTTCGATCCCGACTACACGTGCTGTCTGTATGGAGTTTGTACGTTCCTTCCGTGACCACGTGCGTTTTCTTCGAGATCTTTGGTTTTCTCCCACACTCATAAGACGTACAGGTTTTTAGGTTAATTTGCTTGGTATAAATGTAAAATTGTCCCTAGTGTGCGTAGGATAGTGTTAATGTGCGGGGATCACTGGTCGGTGCGGACTCGGTGGACCAAAGGGCCTGTTTGCATGCTGTTTCTCTAAACTAAACTAATAACCTCTTATTTTATTTACTTATGCAAGGGAGGAGATTATTTGTCACATCAAGTGTAACTAAAGAACGGTAGGTGCACCTACAAATACTGGCCCTCTCTGGTCGATAGTTGGCCAATACTGGCTTAGCAATTACTACTGCTGTAGCCAGCAAGGAGTCTTAAACCATTGTAAATGCAGATGTCTTCCTTCTGACATCCCACTTCTATGGTCTAGCTAAATGAAAGGCAAGAGTCAAGGATCTGAATAGTCCATTCCTGCATTTATTTCAAGTGTTCCTTTGCATTCCTCCTGATGTCCGATGCACCTCTTACTTGCCACCCTTACTTCACCCCCTTCCCAAGTCACAACCTCTCTCTCTAGCAAATGTCTTCTTTCATATACTCAGCAAAGAGCATGGCCAGTCAGTGAAGGAAGAGCAAGAAACATGATGAGGGCTTGGTGGGCCAAAGGGCCTGGTTTCATGCTGTATATTTAAACTAAACAATAAACGCTATCAATGATTTTGCACTTTCAGCCAAACATCCTTGATAGAGGCAATGTGCATAATATGAGATGGAAATGGAATCTGCTACCGCTGAGACCTTGGACATGAATGGCAGGGCAGAGGGCAAAGATGATGACAATTACCATAATGATACGATACGATACGATAGAACTTTATTTGTCCCAGGAGGGAAATTGATCTTCCAACAGTCATAAAAACACAAAGTACATAAAAATGAAATTAAAGTGAGGAGTGGAAAGGATTGGGGATGGGAGGGAAGGAAAGTCAGTCTCAGTACCCCACAACAGAAGGGGGTGGAGTTGTACAGTTTGATAGCCACAGGGAAGAAAGATCTCCTGTGGCGTTTTGACCTGCATCTTGGTGGATTATCAGAGATCCCCGTTGTAGGGTGCACAGAAAATAACTTTAAGGGGAAGAGAATTACTTTAAGGATGAGCCCTTCCTTTCATGAATGAAAGAGCAATTTTGCTCACACAGTGGCAGACCCAACTAAGATACAATGTCCTCCATGAAAGTGCAGAATGGAGAGCCATTGAGATCGCATCCCCCGTTGATCTATTGTGACAGTAGGCAAATTTGAAGCAAATTTGTGCCACTGTGCCGTATCTTAAATGGGAAGTCCTCATTTCATCCTCCCTTGCTAGGTTATTGCATGGCTTTGCACAGCCTGTCTCATGCCGTAGCAGGCTTTGAAATGAAAACCAGGAGCAAAAAATTAAAAATTGAGGAACTCAGCGGGTCGGGGAGCATCCGTGGAGGATATGGACAGACAACTTTTCGGGTTGGGATTCTTCTTCAAACTGATGGAGGAGGAGGGGGAGGAAGCTGGATAAGATAGGTGTGGCTGGGCCAAAGCCTGGCTGCTGATTAGCAGATGGGTGGTGTAGGATATAAAGGCTGGATGTGAAAAAAGGGTATCAGATAAGGAAAGAGGAAGAGGAGTGCAATGTAAAGCAGGAAGGAGTGATGTGGGTAGAAGGGGACAGTGGAGAGGGGAAAGAAGGGGGACAAAAGAGAAAGATGCGACTTGGAATGAGGAGGGGATAAAACCAGGCAGAACCAGGTAGAGTGATGGGAGATGGTGGGAGAAATGTGGGCACCCCAGGGTGGAGTGATGGGAAGGGGAAAGAGACGGGGGAGGGAAGGCGGGTATTACTTGAAATTAGAGGATTCAATGTTAATACCGTTGAGTTGTAAGCTTCCCAAGCCGAGTATGAGGTGGTTTACTTGCCAGGATCCTGTTTTCCTTGAAGTTGGTTGGAGTGGAGAAGAAATTTCCTCCAAGCTTAAAGGTCCATTAAGATCTATAACGAAGTGGCACACCGTGTACCGAGATTTAAACCGAGATCTCAAGCTAGACAAGACCACCCACGACAGATTATTGTGAAATTTTGAGACATTTCAGAACTGGAAGAGGTGATGAGTAAAATCAAATATGGAGTGCAACTGAGGCTTGATAACGACATTATCAAAATATTCAGGGACTATCCGTATGAAATTGTGCAAAAGAGAAATCAATTCGGAAAGGCAAAATAACTTTTAAGGGGGATGCAAGATGTTAGATACGGTGTCTTTTATCCAGCTAAAATGCGCATCTCTTATAAGGGACGTGAAAGATCATTTGTAAACCCGGAGGATGCGTACAAATATGCCCAGAGCATCGTTGAAAAGTAGCAACATAGATGGTATGAACAAACTTTTTTATTGGAATTCCACAGTTAATGGAGGATCGGCAGCTCAGAACTATTTCATGTAGTGTTTTGTTTAGGATGGCGAGACTGGTTATCTGTGGAATTTTAACTCAAGGACATTCTGTGTTCCAAACGAAGTAAACAGCCGAACCGAAGAGAATGGACTATACCAGAAGCATTAATTGTTTAATAGATTATAATATTAAATCCAATTGTAAGAATTGATCCTATTAACAAATTAACAATTTAACAAGTTATCAATATTAAACTAGAATAGTAACGGACGCTAACAAAAAAAATAACGAACTAACATAACTAACATAAATTTTTACTAAATCTAAACCTTATCTATAACTGGGAGGAGGGGATGAGAAACGAGCACCTGGCTCAGGTCCAGGAGCATGTTTCATTAACCCCTTCAACCAACAGTTGATTATTATTGAAGGTAAAATCATTCGTTTAATAATTAGTAGATAAAATTGCGATATATATGATATGTTATAATGAAATATATAGGGTAAATTTGTATTATATATCTGATTGTGAGGCCCCGTCCTATTATGTTATGATTAACCAAGGGTGCGGAGTTATTTGTTTAACATCAACAATGGAAGTCGAAACAATGTTTTCTCCCACCTACAGGTGGGCCAATTGTTACAGTGTCGACCATTTTAGACACTGTATTTTCACTTTTTCCATTTTTTTTAAATTATTATTATTACCACATAAAGTCACATGTTTGTGTTTTGTGTTTAGTGATAAGCATAAAAGGGATATGCCAACAAAACTTAGTAATGCAAAGGTTCCCCCACTACCCAGAGACCTGAGACATGGATGCACCGCAAGATTTAAAGGTATTATAATTATTCAAAATGCAAGATGTTAAACAAAGGAACCTAGGAGGAGCCTCATTCTGCAGTTGGAAGAGGTATTAATGAACCTATTAAAAGGGGTAAGATATTAGCTCAGCTGAAACTGTACAGTTCTTTTTTTTTTTTTTTTGGAAAATATTTTTTATTGGAGAAAAGTACACAACCTATTAACATCATTGCAGTCTTACATTTTTAAATTGATAATATTATCAATTATTATTACATTGTCTCCAATACCTTTTGCCTTTAAAATTTTTTTTTTTTTAAACTAGATAGAACTAAAAAGATAGATGAAGTAAAGAAAGAAAAGAATGAGAAGAAAAAGAGAAAAGAGAAAACAAAAAAACCAAAAAAAAAAAAAAAAAATTAAAATAAAAAAAAAAAAAAAAAAAAAAAAAATAAATAAATTAAAAAAAATTAAAAAAGAAAAAGAAAAAGATGGTTAAAGAAGAATGGAAAAATTTATTAAAATAAAAAACTTCATTCGAGATATATTCGTACATTTCAGAGTATAGCATTTCATCCATACTTTAGCCCGAGCATTAGTCAGGTTCCCGTGCTGAACCATTCTGACATCATTTTCTTACAAGAAACTCATCTAAAATCCCAGGATCAAGTAGGTTGAGGGCGAAATGGATAGGTCAAATATATCATTCTTCATATACTTCAAAATCTAGAGGTACGTCAATCATTATTAGAAAAGGTATACCATTCAAAGCAAAGAATACCATAGCAGACATTGAAGGGAGATATTTGATAGTTACTGGAGAAATTCATGATACTCCAATTACCTTGGTAAATATATACGCGCCTAACTTTGACAATCCTCATTTTTTCAATAAAATTCTGAACATAATCGCAGAGTTTATTTATCAAAATGTTATAATAGGAGGATACTTTAACTGTGTTTTAGATCCGTATTTAGACAAATCAAGCCAAAAACAGAGAGGGAATACGAAATCTAAAACTAGTGAACTTTTAAATACTTATATAAATAATACCAATATAACAGATGTTTGGAGAATTGCTAATCCGACTTGCAGGGAATACTCATTTTATTCAATGGTACACAAAACATACTCACGTATAGATTATTTCCTGGTGGATACAAAATTAATCCCTCACAATGTGAACCCAGCATACCATACAAATTCGATTTCAGACCATTCACCACTAACTTTCTTTTTAAAACTGAAAGGAATGTCTAAGAATAAATCGTTTTGGAGATTCAATTCTCAAATCCTAAAAGATCGGCAAGCGAGTATATATTTAAAAGAACAAATGGACGTCTTTTTTGAAATAAATGACACTCCAGATATATCGCCTACTTTACTATGGGAATCTTTTAAAGCATTTATTAGAGGTGTTATAATCTCATACCAAGCTTTTCAAAATAAAAAGAATAAGAATGAACAAAGAGTTAGAAGAACATTAGACAAATGGATATAGATAATGCTAAAGATCCATCAATAGATAAACATAATAAAATAATAATTTTGAAATTTAAATTAAATAAACTATTATCAGCCAAACTTATAAGACTTTTCCAAATTACAAAACAGGAACACTTTGAATTTGGGGATAAACCGCATAAACTTTTGGCTCGTCAGCTAAAAAACGAGAAAAAGAAAATACGATCCAAAAGATAAAATCAGATAGAGGGGAATTACTAACCATACCGAAGGATATTAATAAAACATTTGCGCAATTTTATGAGAATTTGTACACATCTAAAACGACAACGGACTCCAATAAAATTACAGAGTTCTTGGATAATTGTAATCTTCCAAAGTTAGAGTTGAAGGAACAAGAGGAATTGGGTGCACAAATTTCAATCAAGGAATTAGAAGACACAATAAATTCATTAAAGAATGGAAAAACTCCAGGTCCTGATGGATTTACTAATGAATTTTATAAAAGCTTTTATGACAAAATTATACCACGGTTACAAAAAATGTATCAATATGCTTTTAAAAAACAAATATTACCTGATACATTACCTGAATCAACGATCACACTAATACTTAAAAAAGACAAAGATATAGAAGAACCGGGTTCATATAGAGCTATAGCATTGTTAAATAAAGATAAACAAATATTAGCGAAAACATTAGCTAGAAGATTAAGTAAATATATTAGTAAATTAATAAACCCAGATCAGACGGGGTTTATCCCTAAGAGATATTCATCTAATAATATGAGACGTCTACTCAATATAATGCACTCACACAAAATTGAAGAACAAGAATTATCAATTATTTTGCTGGACGCTGAAAAAGCATTTGACCAAGTAGAATGGAATTATATGGATAAAGTATTACAAAAATTCCAACTGGGAGAGAATTTTATATTATGGATTAAATTATTATATAATAAACATACAGCTAGAATACTAACTAATAACATATTATCCTCGAAATTTCAACTATCAAGGGGAAACAGAGAATGATGCTCATTATCACCACAGTTGTTTGCTCTCATAATTGAACCTTTAGAAGAAAAAATTAGAACACATCCAGATATCCATGGGTATAATACTAAATACTCAAGTAATAAAATATCTTTATACGCGGATGATATATTATTGTACATTACAAAACCTCAAATTACTATACCAAACATACTAAATCTAATTGAGGACTTTGGATCCTTTTCTGGATACAGAATAAATTGGAATAAAAGTGAAATTATGTCAATAAAACCGAAAGATTCAACACATCTTTTAAAATTCCCTTTTAAAATAGCTACAGAAATTTTTTAATACTTGGGTATTGAAATCACCAGAACATATCAAGGCATGTTCAAAGCAAATTATGATCCTCTACTTAATAAATTAAATACATTAATTAAATTTTGGAAAACGCTTCCGATGTCTTTAATAGGCCAAATAAATGCAATAAAAATGATCTTCTTACCACAAATTTTGTACCTATTTCAATCGATTCCTATATACCTACCAAAGAAGTTTTTTTTTAAATTGGACTCAGACATTACTAATTTTATATGGGATTATAAATCCCATAGAATACAAAGAACACACTTGAACAAAGCTAACGTATTAGGGGGCTTAGCACTCCCTAACTTCATGTATTATTATTGGTCAGTAAATATTAAAAATATGATCCAACTGATGGACAACTCTGCCCAGCAAGTGGACTGGATTGTAATGGAGAGAGAGGACTGCTCTTCTGGTAATATTGGAGCGATCTTCCTCTCACCAATGAAACTGAATAACATAAATTATAACAAAAACCCAATTATACATAGTACAATCAGAACTTGGAAACAAATAAAACAAAATTTAAAATTAAGAAATCTATCGCTTTTATCTCCAATAGTTAATAACCCTTCGTTTAATCCCTCTATTACAGACAAATCTTTTACACAATGGGATAGACTAGGAATTAAAATGTTCGGTGACTTGTATGAAACTGGAAAATTACTATCATTCCAACAATTACAAATAAAATATAAACTGGGAAATAATCAATATTTTAAATATTTTCAAATATGTGACTATTTGAAAAAATATACAAAAGATCATTATAATATCCCAGCAGATGTATTGGATGAAGCAATGCAGATAAAAGCTGAATCAGCAAACTTAATATCATATTTGTATAATATTATCTTAAATGTAGAAATACCATCTACGGAAGGTATTAGAAGAGACTGGGAACAAGAATTAGCTATTAAAATCTCAAAGGAAAGGTGGAATGAACATTTATTAAACGTGCATAAATGTTCGATTAATGTAAGACACACTTTAATACAATTTAAAATTTTACATCGATTATATTATTCAAAAACTAAAATTAATAAAATTTTCCCCAATGTATCATCCATTTGTGATAAATGTCAATCTCAAGAAGCGCACTCATTTGTTTTTTGTACAAAAATTCAAAAAGTTTGGATTGAAATTTTTGAAATCTTTACAAAAATATTTAAAATAAAACTGATACCAAAAGCAGAATGGATTATCTTTGGAACAACGGAAGATAGTCCTGAACTAAATGTGTTTCAAAATAAATTAATAGATTACGGGTTAATAACTGGAAAAAAGTTAATCCTAAAATTCTGGAAAAACGCTCCAATACCAACTATAAACATGTGGATTTCAAATATGTTTGAAACATTACACCTAGAAGAGATAAGACTCCTCCTGGCAGGTAAACCAGATCACTTCCACCTGACATGGTCTGCATTTATAGAATTATTACAAGTATAGGGTGCAAAAGTACTTAAAAAAAAACTGAGGTCAGGTAAAGGGGGATGAAAGCTGGAGAGTTGGTATATCCCATTTGCGTGATGCTTATAACAAAGTATTTGTTTTTCTCTTTTTTCCTCTTTCTCTTTTTTTTCTTCTTTAGGGTCTATCTCTTAATCCTTTCTTTTTAATTTCTTTTCTACAGGGTCTCTGTTCTTTCTTGTTGTCACGTTTTTACACTTTCACTATTTTCCTTCACTTTCTCTTCTTTCTTAATCTCAACCTTTCCTTTTTATCAGTGTAAAAAATGACGGAGTACATTAATTGTAATAAGATATACGTGATGAGTACTAATGTAATTGGTTGTAATGTAATGTACTTCTAATAAATTAAAAAAAAAAAGATCTATAACGAAGCAGAGATGACAAGAACAGTTAATACCCAGAACATAGTGCTGTACAAAGCTGTAGAAGGTTTCAGCTGAAAAAGCAACAGATGTTACTGGTACTGTAGTTCAAAAAGTTGCAAGATTTAAACTAGTGGCACGGTGCCACAGATCTTAAGCCCTTAATCCCCTCGTCTGCTGATGTTTAAGCGCTGTATTCGCACAAATATACTCGTAGAATTTTCAGTGGAGTGGGAAATCAAATAAGTTTCAAAGCCCTTGCAGAGATATGTGTTTCATCTTTAGCCACAGGTGAAGTTCCAGAAGACTGGAGGGCGGCCCATGTTGTACCATTATTTAAGATGGGCAGAAAGAAGAAATTTGGGAACTGCAAGGCTGTGAGCCTGACATCAATGGTAGGTAAATTACTGGAGGGTTTCTGAATGATAAGATCAACCAGCATTTGGATAGATAAGGACAGATTAATGATAGTCAGTACGTATATGAGTGCGGGAAACTATCTCAGAAATCTGGTAGAATTTTCTGAAGACAATAGACAATAGACAATAGGTGCAGGAGTAGGCCATTCGGCCCTTCGAGCCAGCACCGACATTCAAATGTGATCATGGCTGATCATCCCCAATCAGTACCCCGTTCCTGCCTTCTGCCCATATCCCCTGCCTCTCGCGTGTCCAAACCCTTAACAATCTTATATGTTTCAATGAGATCCCCTCTCATCCTTCTAAACTCCAGATTGTACAAGCCCAGCTGCTCCATTCTCTCAGCAATCACTTCTCTATCCATGTAACCACTCTACCCCCAATACCATGTACCCTAATTTTGCCCACTAATCTCCTATGTGGCACCTTATCATTGCGGGAATTAATCTTGTAAACCTACGCTGCACTCCCTCAATAGCAAGAATGTCCTTCCTCAAATTAGTGGACCAAAACTGCACACAATACTCCAGGTGTGGTCTCACTAGGGCTCTGTACAACTGCAGAAGGATCTCTTTGCTCCTATATTCGATTCCTCTTGTTATAAAGGCCAACATGCCATTCGCTTACTTCACTGCCTGCTGTACCTGCATGCTTACTTTCATAGACTGATGAACAAGGACCCCCAAACCCACTTTTCTCTTTTCCCAACTTGACACCATTTAGATAGTAATCTGCCTTCCTGTTTTTGCTACCAAAGTGGATAACCACACATTTATCCGCATTAAACTTCATCTGCCATGCATCTGCCCACTCCCCCAACCTGTCTAAGTCACCCTGCATTTTCATAGCATCCTCCTCACAGTTCACACTGCCACCCAGCTTTGTGTCATCTGTAAATTTGCTAATGTTACTTTGAATCCCTTCATCCAAATCATTGATGTATATTGTAAATAGCTGCGGTCCCAGCACCGAGCCTTGCGGTACCCCACTAGTCACTGCCTGCCATTTTGAAAGGGACCAGTTAATCCCTACTCTTTGTTTGCTATCTGCCAATCACTTCTCTATCCATGTAACCACTCTACCCCCAATACCATGTACCCTAATTTTGCCCACTAATCTCCTATGTGGCACCTTATCAAATGCTTTCTGAAAGTCCAGGTACACTAGATTAGATTAGATAGATTAGATAGCCCTTTATTGTCATTCAGACCGAAGTCTGAACGAAATTGCAACAGTCATACATAAAACAACAATAAACACATATTAACATCCACCACAGTGAGTCCACCCAACATCTCCTCACGGTGATGGAGGCAAAAGTCTTTGGTCTGCAGTCTCTTCCCTCCTCTTCTCCCTCTGCGCTGAGGCGATACCCCCCGGGCGATGTTTCCCGCGGCTCAAACACCGCGGCCCGGGGTGGTCGAAGCTGCCGCCCACCAGTCCTGCAGACGCAGCCGCTGGCCCGCGGCCGAACCCCGGACTCAGGCCATCACCGCCAGAACACCGTCCCAGCCACCCTCACGTGAGTACCGTGCCATCTTCAGCCTCAGGCTGGGCCGCCCCGACATGGGCGCCGAACCTCCCCCGGGCCGGGCCGCCCCGACATGGGCGTCGCTTCTTCCCCGGGCCGCGCCGCCCCGACTTGGGCGTCGCTTCTTCCCCGGGCCGGGCCGCCCCGACTTGGGCGCCGAACATCCCTTGGGCCGGGCTGCCCCGACTTGGGCGCTCACGGGAGCACTGTTCCAGCCCCGACTTGGGCGTCGCTTCTTCCCCGGGCCGGGCCGCCCCGAATTGGGCGTCGCTTCTTCCCTCGGGCCGGGCCGCCCCGACTTGGGCGCCGAACCTCCCTCGGGCCGGGCCGCCCCGACTTGGGCGCTCACGGGAGCACTGTTCCAGCCCTGAGCCGGACCACCCTCACAGGAGCGAGCTTAGGGCGAGTCCTGACGGGCTCTGCCTCCGGAGCCTCGAGGTCGCCACCTCCATTAGGCCTCAGCGCAGATGGAGGCAGAGAAGGGGAATACAAAAAAAAGTCGCATTCCTCCACAGGGAGAGACTGCAAACCCCGTTACAACCCCCCACTCCCCCAAAACACAAACTAAAAACCAAAAACTAGACTAACCAAAATGAAATAAACAACACAAAAAACACAAACAAACAGGACTGCCGATGAGCCGCTGCAGCCAGTGCCGCGCCGCCACTACATCCACTGGCTCTCCCTTGTCCATTTTCCTAGTTACATCTTCAAAAAATTCCATAAGATTAGTCAAGCATGATTTGCTCTTCGTAAATCCATGCTGACTCGGACCGATCCTGTTACTGCTATCCAAATGTTCGGCTATCTCATCTTTTATAATTGACTCCAGCATCTTCCCCTCCACCAATGTCAGGCTAACTTGTCTATAATTCCATGTTTTCTCTCTCCCGCCTTTCTTAAAAAATGGGATAACATTATCTACCCCTCCAATCGACAGGAACTGATCCTGAGTCTATAGAACATTGGAAAATTATCACCAATGTATCCACGATTTCTAGAGCCACTTCCTTAAGTACCCTGGGATGCAGACCATCAGGCCCTGGGGATTTATCAGCCTTCAGTCCCATCAGTCTATCCAACACCATTTCCTGCCTAATGTGGATTTCCTTCAGTTCCTCCGTCACCCCAGTACCTGTTCAACCCATCTGCCATTTCCTTGTTTCCCATAATAAATCACCTTTTTCGGTCTTCAAGGGTCCAACTTTGGTCTTAACCACGAGGTATGATGAAGGCAGGGTGGTGGATGTTGTTTGTATGGATTTCAGTAAGACTTTTGACAAGGTAGTCTGGAACATTAAATGAGATGGGATGGGATCGATGAGAGTTAACTAATTGGATGCACAATAGGCTTGATGGGTAGGAAGAAGTGAGTGATGGTAGAAAGTTGGTTTTCGTCCTGTAACTAGTGGTGTGCCACATGAATTGTGCTGGGCATATTGTCATTTTCGACATATATATGATGTGAATGAGAATATACTAAGGTGGTTAATAAATTTGCAAATGGCACTACAATATGTGGTTTCATGATGGGATAATCCCATCAACAAATACAGTGGGATCTTGATCAGCTGGGCAGATGACATTCAATTCAGGTAACTGTGAGGTGTTGTATTTTGAGAAGCCATATCAGGGTAGGACTTTCACAGTGAATGGCAGGGCCTTGGAGCGTGTCATACAACATGGAACCTAGGTGTACAAGTATTTAGGTCACTGAAAATGACATTACAGGTAGACAGGCGGTTAAGCAGATGTTTGACACACTGGCCTTCATCAGTCAGTGCACTGAACATGTTATGAGTAGTTGGGATGTTATGTTGCAGTTGTAAGATGTTGTTAAGGCTGCACTTTGAGTATTGTGTATAGTTTTGGTTACACTACTTTTGGAAAGACGACATTCAGTTTCAAAGTGTACAACAAATCGAGCATGGGTCTCTGGAGCTGTGAGGCAGCTGCGCCATTGTGCTTTCAATGCACAGTAGTATGAAGCAGGCTCTTCCATGCTTAAATTTCAATGATTTACCATGATATTTCATACCAGTGGAAGGGGGACCATTGATCTTTGCTCATGTTGCCTGTTCATGTTGCCTGTGAGATGCAATGATTAGGCCTATCATGGGCTAGGTTGAATAATAGCATTCTGGGACCCACATTTATCTCTGGAATATGAATTAGGGCCACGATAGTTGACCTGTTATCCAGGAGACTGTATTTGCTGATTCATTCAAGGTGCTACGATTGACTCATGGCATGGAATGAAGATAGAAACTGCAGCATGTGTTTGAATCATTGACGTATACAGCCGTCCCTGCTAATTGATGAATTTATATTCCCTTACAATATGATTTGTCACTACTAATAATGTTCCGTGCCTACACATTTGCAGGGGACCTGTCAAATACCATTATCTAATAGGGGAATAGGTGTCTAAAAATTGTTTTAATATGGATTGCAATACTGTGTTGTAGATTCAACAAGAAAGGGCACCTTTTATCTGTAGAGGAATAGGTAATTATCCGCACAGGTTACCAACTGATTGCCCTTGACAAGCATTGGCCAAAAGCAGATCATTGTTCGACATTTTTCAAAAAGAATGGAGTGCTCTGCAGGCCATATCCTGTTGCAATTCTCAATCCTAAACATGGGGACAATCCAAAAACAACCTGAATGTTACCGAATGTGTGGAACTCATAGCCACAGAGGGCTGTGGAGGCCAAGTCAGTGGATATTTTAAGGAAGAGATAGACAAATTCTTGATTAGAATGGGTGTCAATGGTTATGAGGAGAAGGCAGGAAAATGGGATTAGGAGGCAGAGATCAGCCATGATTGAAAGGGGGAGTAAACTTGTGAACTTGTGAACATGACCCTGACTGATTCTGCTTCCAAATCACTTTCTGTGTAACTCTTGTATGCAGAGAATTTATGAATTTATGGTTTACTGAGAGAAATATGTCATCCTTCAAGCCACAATGGGCTCATGACTCGAGCACAAAGGATAGTTAAATTAAATTCGCCAATGACGTGTTTGCCAGTTTTTAATTAATAAAAGTAAATTCCATTATATATTTAATGTCTTGTACAACATCCTTATATGGTTACTTAGTTTAGTTTAGTGATACAGCGTGGAAACAGGCCCTTCGGCCCACCGAGTCCGCACTGACCAACAATCATCCGCACACTAGTTCTACGTTATCCCAGTTTCGCATCCTCCACATTACGTGCAATTTATAAAAAGCCAAACAACCTGCAAACCTCCACGTCTTTGGAATGTGGGATAAAACCGAAGCACCATACGGTCACAGGGAGATTGTACAAACTTCGTATAGACAGTACGTGTGGTCAAGATAGAACCTGGGTCTTTGGTACAGTGAAGCAGCAACTGTGCCACTGTGCCACTGTGCCACCCATTATTATCAGATTGTTTGAAAAAGTAGTCTTAAATAGAGTTGCTGAAAGGTTTTGATGCACATAACAGAAATGAAGTTGTCGGTCTGTGTGTGATGCTGATCGGTTGGCCAGCGGTGTTATTTTGGAGCTTCATGTGCAAGTTGGTGCCCTCACTGAATCACACGCAGCCAAGCAATTGTAAAGTAGCAGCAAGAGTCCCCTGCGACACTATTTGATGAAATCACCATTTACTTCCAAGTTAGTTTCTGTCGATTTCTTCCGGCGGATGCAACATGTTTTCAACCTGTTTTCAACATGCAAGCAACCTGTTTTCAGTAATTCCTACAGTGGTTTCAAGTTTCTAAAGTGTTCTGGCATTGGGACACCAATTTTGAAGGACTTTCAGCTGAGTTTCAGGCTGTAGTACTAACCTTTTAGCAAAAGACTGAGCTGGTGAGTCCTCCTTCTCTAATAGAGTGTTGCAGGCAGTATATGTAGAGACAACTCAGAACAGAAGCTGCTTCAATGTGTTCAGGGAGCGGTCCTCTTACCTGATCTCAGTGATGGCCAACATTAGATGGAAAGCTCAAGCGACTGTGGGCTGAGAAAGCCTGGAACAGCCTGGACTGATGTGTAACAGCAAGGGCATTGGCAAAGCAGCAGTATAAATGCTGTCATCCTGAGGGCGGATGGCAGCGCAATGATCCACAAAGCCTCGGCCATTTCCCTAGGGTAACGCTGCTGCAATCCTAGTAATTTGTTGGAGGACAGATTGCTGGATTGCTGTGACAACCGGCAAGTCTCTTTGAACACTGATATCAGGACCCTGGTGACAAGAATCTGAGCTTGTAGGGCAGAAAAGTAACCTTGCATGATATCTGCCTGTGCTTCCACTGCTACATTCAGAGTTTCATTGGAAGCTACCTAATCTGCTGTGGGAACTAAGATCAGTCATTAGCCCCTGATCGGCATTGACCCGAGAAATATTTATTGAGTCAAATGCCAGCTCTGTGTTGGATAGTATAAGTTCTAAGCTCTATAAATATTGCTGCAGTGCCAGCCTGGTTCAAAACTCTCCACTTTTCTTGTTATTAGACAGCCTTTTCTCAGGCTTCTCACTATATACATATCCCTTCACCATCTTTGTAACTTAGCCAAACAAAAACCTCATCTGAATCCTCTGCAGCAGAATTGGTGCCTGGCCTCACCCTTTGTCTGCAGTGCACCAATGCCCAGTAATCTCTCCACCTTCAGATGTTGTATCAATTGTAAGGCATAAATAGCATTTCAAATGGCATCCATATGTCCTATGTTTAAGAAAGAACTGCAGATGCTGGAAAAATCGAAGGTAGACAAAAAAGCTGGAGAAACTCAGTGGGTGAGGCAGCATCTATGGAGCGAAGGAATAGATGATGTTTCGGGTCGAGACCCTTCTTCAGCGACATCAGTCTGAAGAAGGGTCTCGACCCGAAACGTCATCTATTCCTTCGCTCCATAGATGCTGCCTCACCCGCTGAGTTTCTCCAGCTTTTTTGTCTACCTCTGTATGTCCCCTGATGACAAAAGGTTATCCCATGTGTGATCATTGATTTATTGTGTTGTTAATGGATGAACTTTTTTCCTTAGGTGCACCTCAGGGTTTAGCAAGTATAAAGAACATTAGGAATGATACAGAACAACCTGTTAATTCCTTTTTCCCCTTGTGTACCAATGTATAAAACAAATTTATAAACCTTAAGAGTCATTTACTAAGGTGAGGTGACAAATTATCTCCTACAATAATCCTCAACACTGGTGCCCTCCAAGGAGGTGTTCTCAGCCCCCTTTTATACCCCTCATACACTCATGACTGTGCAGACAAATACCAATCCAACTCAATTTAGATGTTCGCAGACAACACCATCATAGTGGGCCAGACATCAAATAATGATGAGACAGATTACAGGAAGGAGATTGAGAACCTCGTAACCTGGTGCCAAAACAACAGCCTTTCCCTTAATGACAGCAGGACACTGGAGATTGTGATTAACTTCAGGAAGCCAAGCAGTACACACACCCCAATATACATTGATGGCACCGAAGTAGAGAGGTCGCAATCTTCAAATTCATAGAAATAAATATTACCAGCAATTTGTCCTGGACCAGCCACATTGAAGCAATGGCCAAGAAAGCACACCAATGCCTCTACTTCCTTAGAAGGCTTAGGAAGTTTGGCATGTCTCACCACCCCTCTTCAACTTCTGCACCAACTTGCACCATAGAAAGCATTTTATCGGGAATGCATTGCAGCATGGTTAGAAAACAGGTCCATCCAAGACTGCAAGAAATTGCAGAGTTGTGGCATACACCAGACCATCACGCAAACCAACCTCTCTTCCATGGTCAATGCCTACTATGTTCTGTTGTGCTGAAGCAAAACAAGAATTTCATTGTCCTATCAGGGACACATGACAATAAACTCACTTGACTTGACTTGGTCTCCATCTACACTTCACGCAGCCGAGGCAAGGCCACAAGCATAATCAAGCACCAGTCCCACCCTGCTCACTCTCTCTTCTTCCCTCTCCCATCAGGTAAGAGGTACAGAAGTTTGAAAACTAATACCTCCAGATTCGGACAGTTTCTTCCCGCTTGTTATCAGACAACTGAACCATCTTCTCAGCAGCTAGAGTGCGATCCTGACCTCCCAACTACCTCACTGGAAATCTTTAAACTATCTTTAATCAGACTATCGGACTTTATCTTGTACTAAATGATATACTCCCTATCTCCTTATCCTTTATCTGTAACTGTGGACGGCTTCATTGTAATTATAGTTTTTTTGTCGACTGGACAGCACGTAACAAAAAAGCTTTCCACTGTACCTCAATACATGTGCCAATAATAAACCAACTAAAGTCTTAATGTTGACTGCCATTTGAGATAACCACCTTTACTTCCCACCATACTAAGTCTAGGTGATATATCAGCTACTTTTTTTTTGTTGGTTTTCATTTACCATTATCTCATTGTTCATGACTTTGCATGTGAAAGAAATTTACATAGAAACATAGAAAATAGGTGCAGTAGTAGGCTATTCAGCCCTTCGAGCCAGCACCGCCATTCAATCTGATCATGGTTGATCATCCAAAATCAGTCATGCTTTCTCCCTATATCCGTATATCCTGCTTTCTCCCCATATCCCTTGATTCCATTAGCCCTAAGAGCTATATCTAACTCTCTCTTGAAATCATCCAGTGAATTGGCCTTTGCTGCCTTCTGTGGAAGAGAATTCCACAGATTCTCTGGGTGAAAAGGTTTTTCCTCATCTCAGTTCTAAATGGCCTACCCCTTCTTCTTAATTTATTGCTGATGCAACTGTTAATTTAAAGAATTAATAATTGATACAATGGTTTTTGGACTCTCTTGCAACCTCAACATCTATTTCTCAAAGTTTGCACTTTCACACATTAGGTACGATAGTAAAAAAGTAATTGTATAATCCTTACAACACAATATCCAAGATGTGAGGTGGCCACAAATGGTGAAAGAAGCACCTCAATACTACTTCTGTTTTCCAGTACCATTTACTTATTTAACAGTGGGTTTGAAGGTCATTGAGGATGATTTGATTGTAACATACCTTCAGATGAGGGAAAATAATTGCCGTTCAGTTCTGCATCATCCCATTGCTGGAATGATTTTGAGGCTTTGGAAAGGGTGCAAAAGCGGTTTACCAGAATGATGCCTGGATTAGAGGGTATTCGCTACAAGGAGAAAATGGAAACATTTGCATTGTTTTCTCTGGAATGACAGAGGCTGAGGGGAGACCTAATAAAAGTTTATAAAATGACAAGAAGCTTAGAGAGGGTCGGCAGCTTCTTCCCTAATGTTATCAGGCAACTGAATGGTCCTCTTTCCAGCTTGAATGCAATCTGAAGAAGGGTCTCGACCCGAAATGTCATCCATTCCTTCTCTCCATAGATGCTGCCTCACCCGCTGAGTTACTCCAGCATTTTGTGTCTACTTCCCATATACCTCATTGGACACGATTAAACTATCTTTAATTGGACTTTATTTTGCGCTAAATGTTGTACCCTTTATCCATTATCTATGCACTGTGGACAGCTTTAACTGGATAGCAGGCAAGAAAAAGGTCTTTCCTGTACCTGAGTACACGTAACAATAATAAACTAAACTAAACTGAACAGTCAGAATCTTTTTTTCCAGGGTAGAGTTGTCAAATACTAGAGATCATAGCTTTGGACGTAAATGTAGATAGGTTGGTGTGTAAGTTTGATGACAACACAAAAATTGGAGGAGTTGCAGACGATGAGGAAGGCTGTCAAAAGATAAAATGGGATGCAGAGCAGCTGCAGATATGCGCAAATAAATGACCGATGGATTTTAATCCGAGCAAGTGTGAGGTGTACTTTGTGAGGTAGAATGTAAGGGGAGAGCAAACAGTTAATGGCAAGACCCTTAAGAGTAATGATGTGCAGAGGGATTTTGGAGTCCAAGTTCATAGCTCACTGAAGGTAGCAGCACAAATAGATTGGGTGGTAAAGAAGGCATATGGTATGAGAGACAGGAAGTCATGATGCAGCTCTATAAAACGTTGGTTAGGTTGCATTCAGAGCATTGAGTGCTGTTCTGGTTGCCCCATCACAGGGAGGATGTGGAGGCTTTGGAGAAGGTGCAGACGAGGTTCACCAGAATGTTGCCTGGATTAGAAAGCTTCAGCTGCAAGGAGAGGTTGAATAAACTTGGATTGTTTTATGTGGAAAGTCGGAGATTGTGGAGAGATGATTGGAGTATATAAAATTATGAGAGGCGTAGATAGGATAGACAGTAAAGGATAGACACTTTTTCCCAGGGTGAAAATGTCCAATGCTAGCGGGCATAGCTACAGTATAAGGTAAGAGGAAGAAAGTTTAATGGAGATGTGTGAGGGAATTTTTTTGCACAGAGTGGTAGTGCCATGATCAGGCTGGCAGAGGTGATGGTGGAAGCAGACGTGATATTAGCATTTAAGAGGTTTTTAGATTGGCACATGATTATGGACAGAATGAAGGGATATGAATCAAATGCAGACAGAAATGATTACCTTAATTCGGCACCATGATCAGCAGAGACATCATGGGACAAAGGACCTGTTCCTGCACTGTTCTATGTTCTATGTAAATCCACGTTTTGTGGTTTCACATTGTTTTCACCTACACTCATTGTATATTTTCAAAGAATTAAAGTCACCTTATCACTGTTCTCTTTATTTACCTTTTCTGTTGCAGGAGTTTTTACCTCAGTTTATATTACATGCTATCATTTGGTGATAAGGCCAGGAGCTTCACAGGTGCTGACAGGCGCATTTGTGCCATTGAAAGAAATACATTCCTAGATCCCAAACAAGCTTGGGTTGCATGCGATATTGAAGCTAAACAGAGGAAGAAGGCAATTTACAAATAACATCACAAGCAGCTGGAGAAGAAAGAAGCTGACACAGAGAAAAGTAATAATCCAGACAAAAAAACATCAAATGCCCACTGTGGCTAGTCAACCATTAATTAAAAAGCAAACCCATTGTGCTTTTGCTCTCCTTAAGATGTTGGAGCTTCTAATATTCTTGGCTAAAGAAAAATAAGATGCATTTTTGGTGTATAATTTACAGATATTGCCACGTAGAATAAATCCACTACCATAATTACATGCTGTAAGGGTAAAAAATTAATATTTTCCCCGTTAATATCTGGTCCAAAATTCATAGTTTTCACCAGGATAATACATCAATAGAAATCAAATATTGCCCTGAGATTTTGATAAGTAGGCTAGTATGCTAATTGTAATGGTTTAAGCGTGAAGCTCATCTGCAAATGCGATGCAGAAAAAACAGAAATGACCTCTTGAGGTAAGATGTCACAGGAAAAATTTCTCCTTTGATATTTGTGATCAAAGCAATGTGCCAAGAGAAAATGATAAAAACTTCATCTTATTTATATATGGAAAAAGGAAAACGAAAGGTCACGGAATGATAATTTTTTTCAAGTTACGTTTCGTCTGCAGTGAGCTTTGAAAATATCACTGATATTTTAGCAATTGAGCATTGCTTTTAAACATAAATATACACTTCTATTCTAAGATGGTGAAGGCAATCTTTGAATGAAGTGTTACATTATTGGGAAACAAAATAACTCATCATTAATGTAGATTAGATAAATATTAAATCAAATCAGATAGAAATTCTTGTCAGATATTTTATTTAAATCTAACGACAATGCAAATCAAATTATCAGTCACAAATAAAACTGATTTAATATAAATATGATGGCTTACTTGAATTGTCAGGCATATTTTTAGAAAGCTTCATATTTTAGATTAATTGTGGTACAGTGGCATACCATTCACAAAATGTGACTTTGCCAAAACATAAATCATCAAATGTTATTGAATGATATTTCCATGAGACACAGATTAAATAATCTCGGAATTATGAGTTTGAATCCTAGTATGATAGTTACTCTGGAAATAAAATAAAAGCCAGCATCAGATAAAAGTGAATGTGTAAAACGGTCTGAAGAAGGGCCTCGATCTGAAACGTCATCCATTCCATTTCTCCTGAGATGCTGCCTGTCCCTTTGAGTTACTCCAGCTTTTTGTGTCTACCTTCCATGTAAAACCCTATTTGCTTCACTAACAACCTATTGGGAAAAAGACCAACAACAACATGGTTGATTCTTACCTGCCCTCTGAAGTGGTATACCTACAGTCTCAAATGTAACAAAAGGTGCTTGTGTTCCATTTATTAAGAATGGATTTGGGTTGAACCAGTTTGTTTCATTTGGTAGGAAGCTTCTTGGTAATTGTGAAGTAATGCACTTTTAATAAATCAAAGAAAAAGAAAAGGAAAGAATGCATTTATATATCGGCGTTCACATCCAAGTGCTTTGTTGCCATTTAATTCTTTTTGAAGTGTAGGAGTTTTGTGGAGTTAACTGCACTCAGGTATGAAGGATTTTACAATGTCAACACAAGGTGAACACACATTTGAACATTCACACAAAGACAGTTCTCAAAAATCAAAATGTCTGACATTTTCTTTTGCAGAACTGGCATTTATTTTAGGATAGGTCTGATGCCCTCATCACATTGAAATTGAGATAATGGCTGGATAAAGACCAGTTGCCGTTTTTATTTATGTCATTCGTAGGTTTCCTCAAATCTTCCGTCCAAGGTGAAGACCTTCTGTGTGAAAATGCTATTCATTTTATTCCATGTACGAATTTTTAATGAAACCAAGCCTTTGTTATATGTATTTATTCCTTGAGTTGGCAACTCAAGGAGAAACCAATGGATTTGATCATTGATTGATTGATTGATTGAAAGATACAACATGGAAACTGGTCCTTTGACCCATCCAGCCCATGCCGACCATTGATCACACCCTCACACTAGTGCCAAGTTATCCTACTCTCCCATCTACTCCCTACACACTCAACTTACAAACTAACACATCTTTGGGATGAGGGAGGAAACCCATGCGGTGACTGGGAGAATGTGCAAACTCCACGCAGACAGCACCCTTGGTCAGGACCTCACCTGGGTCTCTAGCGCCTTGAGGCAGCAGCTCTACCAGCTGTGCCACAATGAACAGGATTAACGTTTCATCAATTATAATTAATATGAGCAATTTTCTTCTTCTTTGCAAAATGTTCACCCCAAAGTAAGCATGGTGCTTAGTGGCTATAGAATTTCAGTGCAGGCTGCTTGCAGATGGAATTGCTAGATTACAGTCATACATAAGCTTGCATATTCATATTTCATTGCTCCCCATCCCTCTTCCCAGGAACATCCAGAATACTATCCAGATAATACAGAACAAAGGTTGTTGTCAGGAATAATCAACATTAGCTCTTAATTCTCTAGCTATTTAATTTTACACAGGTTCTCGTGTGGACATGTCAGCAGACTGCCTCATCTTTCCCCACATGCTCCACCTTATCTACATAGCTGCAACCTGACTGTCTGTATCTTTTTGGATCTGAATTTATCTTCAGTGCAGCTGAGGAAGTCTTCACAAATTCTAACTAATAAATTAGCTTTCAGTATGTGCATTCCCAGAGTAAAAAAATATCCATGATTTAATACCACGTGATGAAAGTGTTTTTTAAAAATATTTTAACTGCTTGTACAATATACCAAGTGGACTGGTGCGCTTTTGCATTTCCTTTGCTTCCTAGGTTCATTGTCTACTGCTCATCTGATTTGTCAAGGAGGCTTTATGAAGGTCATGAGATGTAGTCTCCACAGAGTAAAAGCTTCCATCGTTTTACAGTCGACTAACTATTACCGAGGCCGGCAGCAGATAGCTGAGACTGACAAATTCAGTTCCCTGCTATCACTGGTTGTTCCAATGTATGCTGTGTGTGGCATGTAATGATAGATGGCAGCGGTGGACGGTGAAAGGGAATATCGGTGTCTGTGAGCTCACCTCCCCCATCCTCGGAAGTGCTCTAAAAGTCCCTGGACCAGCTATGGGAAGCGATTGATGGCAGCTTTGGCACACAGAATAGAGGGAGGCGGGTGTTGGGGGAGCGATAGATGGCGTCCTATCAGTGATCACAGGTCAAGGTGTCAATGGAGTAGGCCGCTAGAGGCCTTACAGCAATCGAGGGAATGTGTGGATCAAACACCACTGGAGGCTCCACTGAAGTTGGATCTGCGCACAGGTCGGTTGCAGCTCGCAGCCGCTGCCTGTAGTGGTGGCATCAACAGGTCAGGAAGTCCCCTACAACACCAAACCAGTGAAGCCGCCAGTGCAATGGGCCTTTAAGACCAAGATAAGACTCGATTAGTGTTATGAACTTGATACATGAAAGCAACAAAGGAGTCAAGAGACAAGTGTTTTATTGTCCCATTGTATATGTGCTGAAACGGAACAATGAAATGCTTACTTGCAGCAGCACAACAGATATGTAAACACAGTGCTCTGTAAAACCCATAATAACAATTAAAAAAAGTTCAGTATATATAAAACAAAAGGAACAGGACAAATAAATGGACAAGTGATGTTGGAAACATGGCGACTCTTTTTGTAGTGCCTCAGAAGAAATCTATTCATTTTACAACAGAAGAAATCTATTCATTTTACATTACAACTGTTCCACTCTTTTATTTAGGAATGATTTTGCTTATGTTTAGCATGATTTTACTGGATTGTATACAAAGCAAAACATTTCACCGTATCTAGGTATGTTTCAGGAATTTGGATTATTGCGTGGTGTTCTTGTCACCCTATAACAGGAACGATATGGAAGGTTTGGAGAGAGTGCAGATTGACTGGATAATTCCGGAATTATGGGTTATTAGCTACAGGGACAGGTTGGACAGACTTGGATTGTTTTCCTCGGCATGCCGGAGGTTGAGGGGAGACTTGATAGAAATATATAAAATTACTAGACTAAGTGGGACCCGTTGTTCACACGGGAGGGCTTGTCCCGCAACGCAATATTCCACCTCTCCACCAATTCCAATATTGGTGGCCAGTGGGGGGGGGGGGGGGGGCTTTCTGGAGCGCTAGTATGGGTGTTGTGGGCTGAAGGGACTGGTTTCCAGAGGGGTAGTATGGACATTGTGGGCCAAATGGATTCTTGGGGTGGCAGCTCAGTCATCCAACCTGAAGTGCTATCAGCTCACTCACTCATGCCTGGTGGGCTGGCAGTTGACTCACGGCTATTCCTTGAAATTCCATTTCAAGCAGGGTGCAAGGCCACCAAATTCACATGCGGTTTCCTACCATTTCAAGCTGGGTGCAAGGCCACCACATTCAAGTGCAGTTTCATACCACTTCAAGCAGGGTGCAAGGCCACTAAATTCAGGTGCAGTTTCCTACCACTTCAAGCCTGGTGCAAGGCCACCGAATTCACGTGCAGTTTCCTACTACTTCAAGCATGGTGCAAGGCCACCGAATTCAAGTGCAGTTTCCGACCACTTCAAGTAGGGTGCAAGGCCAACGAATTCAAGTGCAGTTTCATACCACTTCAAGCAGGGTGCAAGGCCACCGAATTCAAGTGCAGTTTATTACCACTTCAACCAGGGTGCAAGTCCACCAAATTCAAGTGCAGTTTCATACCACTTCAAGCAGAGTCCAATTCCACCAAACTCAAGTGCAGTTTCATACCACTTCAAGCAGGGTGCAAGTCCACCAAATTCAAGTGCAGTTTCCTTCCACTTCATGGGAGGAAGCGGCCGCTCCAGACATTTTCCAAGCTGCTGAGGAGTGTTTACCCGACGCCGGAGTTCCAGCTTTCCGGCAAAGAGGGCCTGAAAACATCGGACTGGCTGCGGAGGCCACAAATAGGCCCCGACCTCGGGTGTTTCACAGAGGAAGAGGACTTAACTTTTTGTTGCCTTTCCCCACAGTGGAAAATTTTGATTCTGTTGTGGGGGGACGTTCTTGTTAAATTCTATAATGTGTTATGTCATTTTTCTGATTTTTAATTTTTCTATGGATGTACGGAAACTTTATTATTTCTTTTATTATTTCTTTTATATAAAGCACTTTGGTTTCAACGCGAGTTGATTTAAACTATAAATAAAATGTACTTACTTACTTACTTACTTACTTACTTACTTACATTAATGGTACTCAAGGTCAGTAAAACCACACTCACAGTTTAGTAGACATGAGTTCAGTGTTATTCACAGCTCAGACTGAGGGACGTGACCGTCTCGCTCCCCCATCTTGCAGAGACTGACTGAGACTGACTGAGGCACTCAACACTTCCGGGTTTTATAGACCCTCTGGAAGGGGCGTGGCCTTCAGGAGAGAGAATCTCAACATTTTTTAAACACCCCTAATAACTCTTTTATTTTTCATCGATGGGAAAAATCCTCTTGTCCTGCGCAGCGGAGGGCTACTCTGAGTAAGATGGCCAAAAATCACAGCCGTAAGTGGCAGCGTTTTTTCTAAAATCAATATAGAGAACAACAGGAAGTGGTCAAGATCAGACTTTTAGTAATATAGATAGATAAGAGGCATTGATAGGGATAGACAGCCAGAAACATTTCCCAGAATGGAAAATCAAATACCAGAGGGCATAGCTTTAAGGTGAAAGGGGCAAAGCAGAGCAGAGTTTTGTAACACAGAGGTTGGTGAGTACCAGGAAAACGCTGCTGGGATTGGTGGTTGAGGGATGTACGATGGTGAGGGACTTTTAGATAGGCACATGGATATGCAGGGAAGAGAGGCATGTGGATTATGTGTAGGCAGATAAGAGTTTATCTTGGCATCATGTTCGGCAGAGACGTTTAGGGCTGAAGGGCCTGTTCCTGTGTGGTACTGTACTGTTCGGTCGACAATAAAGTAACTATTGAACTATTAATGTTTCTGCAAAGATCTTTGGCTAAATCGCATGAGTTATTGTTGTGTGGTTAATACTTCTGGCACCACCTTTCTGCAATACCACCTTGTACAGAAAGATAACCAGGATGACCTCTGAACTCCCGGGCAGAGATATATGACTGGCGAGATATGTGGTATTTAATCCTGATCTAACCCTTCAAAAACTAGTCGAACTGCTGCAGAAGCACTAACGATCTAGCTTTGAAAAAATATTATATTCATTCCACTGAAATACGGAATAATTAAATGAATTTTATCTGTGCCTGTGATTTCATGTTTTCAATTTTTGGTTCGACTGTGGATAACTACACACATGACAAAGGATTAAATGTACTCCTTTAGCTCTCTCAGCATGAGCTTTTGTGTTCTAGCAGTGTGTGGGTGGTATTCGAGCAAGCTGGATTATGCATCCTTGATAGATCTCATCTGGTGTTCATACAATTGATTCCAATCTGGTGAGTCTATAATGCGTGTGCGATTCACCCTGGCAGATTATCACTGACAGATTACCGCCAAGGTGTTGTAGACAAACTAAAAGGTGTCTGCCTGAATTGCAAATAGTCAATGCAAAGCTCTATCCCTTGAGCATTAGAGATGAAAATATACTCTGTGTCATTAATATATAAAAAAGTATTTTTTGGCATTCCTCGGGCAGGCCTTTGCTTGGAATTGTCACCTCCAGCCAAAAGTCAATTAGTAACCTCGAGCAACAGTGAAACTATTATTATGTGCAAAACGAAAATGTAATTCTGCGTCACTGTCATCTCCCACCTTGGCAAGTGCAAAGAAATACACCTTTAAGTTGTTGTTTAATTACTTTCTTTGTCACTCTCCCGAGGACGAATAAAAAAAGATACCTTTTCACCAAATAGGAACTGTCCTCAGTCATGGCCAATTCAAAGACAAAGGATTTAAGTCAGAATATTGTCAGCAATCATATTAAATAATTTTCTCAATGCAGTACAAGTAATGAAATCTAATGACCGTTATTACTGTGATGAGTGTGAGGCTCGGGCAAAAGAAACTTCATTAGAGGTGAAAATCTCATTTTTTACAGGTCTTCATAATACCGCAACACGTTTTACCCAAGCAAAATGAGGCCTGAGGTTTCTTTTTTGAAGATAATTGCAGAATATATCAACAATAATGCTGAATTCATTAAAGGAATCAGAAAAAAGTAACTGCTGTCTCACTGGTCAATGGTGCATCATATTTTAGTGTGATGTATGCCAATTGTTCCCTAACATCACAAAAGCAAGACTGATGTGTTCAGAAATCTGTCCCCCAGTATTGCTTTGTTTTCTAAAGTTACGAGAATTTAGCACAGGTGTATAATTAATAAATAAGAGTTTCTGACATTTTGTAGCATGGAATACAAAAGAGAACTCTACTGTGCAGTAATTACACTCACACCCATAAGCCCTGGGGTATAATTATCTCTATGAATATAAAAGCAGATACTATTCTCAACACTGAGGAAGAACAATAACTCTCAAAATACAACCGACACACAGCAAGTTGTATAGAGCCCGTCCATGTGTGAAATAATATATCTACCCCACAGTGCTTTGTGTGATTCTTTGTTTATTGCACATTTAATATACTTTTGGATCCTTTTGTGCATTAAAGTAAAAGAGAAAAAAAGATTTACACGAAACAATTCCTCTGGAAAATTGTAATCGTTGCCAAGGTAACGCAGATCAGAGTGTGGAACTAAGAAAGCTCTAAAATGTAAATGACAAATAATGGCAAATGGGTCTCCAAACTCCTTGGCAGAAATAGATACAAAGCCTGTTTAAAAATACAGAGGGCATACTTTACAGCATTTGTTTTTGAAAACACGCTCACATCGCAAACGTAATATTTCTGTACTTTGGATATATTATGGCACATACCAAACCCAAACAGATGCTGCTGAAATTCATTATATCAATCAGCATAGAGTTTGCTACAGTAATTAAGCATTATTGCATTTGTTTGCCAATGGATTGTCATCATTATTAACATAAGGTAGTAATGCAATGGATCATATTGAAGCCATCTTTTAACAGCAATATGAACATGAAAGAAGGAAATTTGCTCATTTTCACATGATCAAGGTTATTTTAACCTAACCCATCTAATGGTAAATTGTTGGATTGGTTCTCAATTCATACTTTCATTTCTTTATTTTATAGCGGCTTCAATCTGAAAATAAAAATGGAATGGTGGACATTCCAACCTCATCAAGAACCTGTAAATTGAATTAGGGTAAAATTAGGTTAATGTTATAATTTAAATTTTGACTTCATTTTCTTCTTATACCCAACATAAAACATGTCCAGTAGATAGACATCTGCCATGTCCTCTCGAATAGAATGCACGGAATCAGTAACTGGGTGGGCAAGAGTGGCCTCGAAATGCAACGAGTACAGCACACTGTCTTTGACTTTACGTAGAAACAAGGAACTATAGATACTGTTTAAGAAGGAACTGTAGATGCTGGAAAATCAAAGGTAGACAAAAATGCTGGAGAAACTTAGCTGGTGAGGCAGCATCTATGGAGCGAAGGAAATAGGCAACGTTTCGGGTCGAAACCCAAGGGCTTCGACCCGAAACGTTGCCTATTTCCTTCGAACTATAGATGCTGGTTGGTACCAAATATAGACACAAAGTGCTAGAGTAACTCAGCGGATCAGGCAGCATCTCTGGAGAAAAACGATGGGTGACATTTTGGGTCCTAACCTGCCTGAGTTACTCCAACACTTTGTGTCTATCTGTTAGGACTTTAGACAAGTTCAAGTTCAAGACATTTATTGTCACAAGCACCAATTGGTACAGTGAGATTTGAGTGATTTCCTCCTATTTATCAGCACTATCATATGACAACAAAACACTCTTGACTCTTGAATGAATGCCATTGACATAAAGGCAGAAAGTGACCGTGTGGCATCAAAGAATCATGAGAAAGCTGAACACAATGGGCATTTGTGGAAAAACGCTCAAGTGATTGGAATTATATCATGCAAAAGAAGATGTTTTTGTTTGTGAAAAGTTCCTTTCTTTACAGTTACCCTCCCCTCTCCCCAGATTGTTCCACCTGCCCACTTTCATTTTCTTTATTGTCATTTTTTCCCCTTATCTCTTTCCACCTATCACTCACCAGCCTCTATCTTAAAACCTCCCTCCCTCTCCCTCATCGGACTCCAACTGTCCATCATTCCCCACCATACCTGGTTCCACCTATTGCCTGCCAATCCCCACTTCACCCATACCTCTTTGTACTGTCTTTCTCCCCTCTTTACTCCCCGTCCGAACAGAGGGGAGTAAAACATTGACCATTCCTTGACCAGCTGAGTTCACCCAGCAGTTTGTTATTTGAGAAAGTCATTGATTTCGGTCAACGGATAAATACAGATAATTCTAGGGTGAAAGGATTATAAGATGTAATCAATGCGACTATTATTGCAGAGGAGCAAGGAACTGACAGGTGAAACCCTAGTTTGCTGAAAACATGGCCTTCTGAGGAATCAGGAGGCAAATACATAGAAGGTTGTGTTAGTCCCCATCTGACATCCTCATTTGCTGTGCCTGGTTAAAGAGTGGCAAGGAAAAATAGGTGCATGAAAATCTAGCATAAACCTGATTTAGTTGTACCAGTGATCATACGCTTTTTGTCCTTGGGATCCAAAAGGGCAGTCGGGTGGTGCAAAGGAGCTCAGAGGGTAATGTAGGTACGGTCAGAAGTGGGGAAAGCCTGCGATCTGTGCAGACCCTGGAGGCCTGTCCTCTGCTTCTACTTTTCCATAGGGAACATGGTGAGAGTGTTTGTCCTAGCAAGTCTGGTCACCGGATTAATTTAATCATGAACTGCAGACTGGCTGATGTTACTGATTCCCCTGTGGAAGCCTAAAAGGAGTCAGCGATAAATAAGTTCAGGGCTGCAGTGATCCTGACTGCAACTGGCAATGCTTGACTACAGAGCTTATTACAGGAGGTGACAATCTCCCCAGAGATACGGTGCCTCCTACTGCGCTGCCTCTCAGAGAACTGCGGGGGTAACATTTGTGGCTCAGGAACTGCTGGAAGATCCCTGGCAACTCATGCCCTTCCATTTGACCTGCAGCACTATTCCTTGCTTCCTCCTGTTTCCCCTCCATGGATGAAGATCAATTATTCATTGATCAAATAGAGGAATAGATCGGGTAGATGCACAGAGTCTCTTGCCCAGAGTAGAGGAATTGAGGACCAGAGGACATAGGTTCAAGGTGAAGGGGAAAAGATTTAATATGAATCCGAGGGGTAACTTTTTCACACAAAGGGTGGTGGGTTTATGGAGCAAGCTGCCAGATGAGGTAGTTGAGGCTGGGACTATCCCATCATTTAAGAAACAGTTAGACAGGTACATGGATAGGACAGGTTTGGCGGGATATGGACCAAGCGCAGGCAAGTGGGACTAGTGTAGCTGGGACATTGTTGGGCGGTGTGGGCAAGTTGGGCTGAAGGGCCTGTTTCCACACTGTAGCACTCTATGACTCTATGACTATGACTCCACCTCCTGTTGCCAGCCAGGAATTGCAACACGAATCTCGACGGAGCCTGGTGACAGGTACTTCTTTCAGGCTCTTAATACTGGACAACCATACGTACAAAAATCAAAACCATCAATGTAGTAAGAAAAGACAGTTTGCAACACAGGGAAGATACCTCTGCAGTTGCTTTGCGTATCGAGTAACCCTTGAAATATTCCCCATGATGACCACTTTCTAGTCCACCTAGAAACGTGGACATGCAGAAGCATTGGACATGTGGACATGTCCAAACGTGGACATGCAGAAGCATTGATTGTGGCAAAAGCAGTATGGTTGAAGATGAATTCAGGATCTGAATGTTGTCATTTGAACCCCAGTTGTGTATAGGATGTGAATTCAGAAGAGATAAAAAATTGGAACAGGCCTTCCTCTGGAGCAGACTAGGTGCTTTATTACTTCCTGTGGCTTTTAGTTTAGTTTAGTTTAAAAATACAGCGCAGAAACCGTGTCCGCGCCTATCAGCGATCCTGGCACACTAACACTATACTACACACACGAGGAACAATTTACAATTTTTACCAAGCCAATTAACCTACGAACATGTACTGTACATCTTTCGAGTGTGAGAGGACACCAGAGCACCGGGAGAAGAACAACGCCGGTCATGGGGAGAGAACGTACAAACTCCGTACAGACTGCACCCGCAGTAAGGATCGAACCCAGGTCTCTGGGTGCTGTGAGGCAGCAACTCTACCTCTGCCCATTTGATATTTTGTCTCAATGTCGAACTTGTATGTTGCTGTAGTGCGACAAATTGTGGCCCTGATGTTTTTGCCCAGCTCCATGAACCTTTGAGCTAAATCCGAATTCTTCAACATGAACATCTGTACTATGCCAAAGGTCGCGGGATGGATCAATGTAATTCAGGCAGCTGTACTGAGTTTTGTTCTCAGGTGTTTCAATACTATTTGTAGAAAGCTGTGAGATAAATCTCAAATAATGAACATTTCCTAAGACAGGTTCCCTTTCCGCTGGTAATTTAATAATGAAGTTAATAATATTAAGTAACTTTATAATCTTTTTATTCTAACTTTATTGCAACTTATTATAATCTTTTTATTATAACTTTGTAACCTGAGGAGCACCTTCAGCAACAGACTGGTTCCACCAAGATGCAGGGCAGAATGCCACAGGAGATCCTTCTTCCCTGTGGCTATCAAACTGTACAATTCCTCCCCCTTCTGTCGTGGGGTAGACTGAGACTGACTCCCCCCCCTACCCCCCCACCGCCACACCCCCCTCCCCCCCCACCCTCCCCCCCACCTTCCCAAACTTTGCACATCCCCAATCCTTTCCACTCGTCACTTTCATTTCATGTTTCGTGTTTTATGACTGTTGGCAGATCAATTTCCCTCCTCGGATAAATCAAGTTCTATTGTATCGTATCATACCGTATTGTAATCAAAGGGATAATATTGTCTGCATTTGTGCAAGGGTGAATGGTTGCAATGAACGCAAGTCCTTTAAGGGCTGCTGACCTTCCCTGCACTCAGTGCACTGAATTATAAGGATTTGCTCCAGCTCCAGTGGAGAAATATATATCTCAGCATACAATATATCTTTGTGTAGGAAGGAACTGCAGATGCTGGTTTAGACTGAAGATAGACACAAAATGTTGGAGTAACTCAGTGGGACAGGCAGCATCTTTGGATAGAAGGAATGGGTGACATTTTGGGTTGAGGCTCTTCTTCAGACTGAGAGTCAGGTGAGAGGGAGACACAGAGATAAGGAAGGGTAAGGTGTGAAAACGAGACATCAAAGGGGATGCGGCTGAAAGAAAATGTGGAATAGACCATTGTTAACTAGGGGAAGGTGACAACGAAGCATACAAAGATAACATTTAATCAGGGAGACAGTCTGACTAGTTTGAGGACTATGAAGGCGGAGGGATGGAGAGAGAGGCAAAGCAAGGATTACGAAGTTAGAGAAGTCGATATTCATACCGCTGGGCTGTAAGCTGCCCAAGCGAAATATGAGGTTCCTGATTCAATGTTATCTTTGTATACTTCGTTGTCACCTTCCACTAGTTAACAATGATCTATTCCACATTTTTCTTGAATGTCGCCCCCTTTGATAACTTGTTTTCACACCTTACCCTTCCATATCTCTGTTTCCCCCTCTCCCCTGACTCTGTCTGAAGAAGGGTCTCAACCCGAAATGTCCTATCCAGAGATGTTGCCGGTCCCGCTGAGTTACTCCAGCATTTTATGTCTATCTACAATATTTATATTGTGGTAAGAGTAACAGTTCTGCGATTTAAATGGGCATTACAGCAAATGTGATTTTCAGGGGGCACCGGCTGACAGCTAGTGTATGGATAGAGGAGAAAATACCTCTTGCTCAAATGGCACAGGGACTTGGTGTGAGACCCCATGTTGAAGGCAGCCTCTGCTTTCTACTGCAACAGAGCATTGGCCTGGATTTTCTAGAATGGGTCTTGAAACTACAACATTGAACCTGCGAGTTAACCCCACTGAGCGAGATATCTGTGCCTTCCGAGAGCAAGATTCCACTACCAATGATGCCCGGACAAGGTAATTCAAAGATCATCCTGCCTCTATCGCCTCTCAGTCAGCACCAACCGGAGCACTTAGTACTTCCCAAAGGAAGCCAATGTTCAGTATCATCCGCTGCCGAGAACTAAGAGGGACCCAGTGGGCTGCGCCGCCGAGAACGAAGAAGGACCCGGCAGGGGGCCGCCGAGAACGAAGAAGGACCCGGCAGGGGGCCACCGAGAACGAAGAGGGTGCTGTGGAGAACAAAAAGGAACCAAGGAGGGGGCAGCCAAGAACTAAGAGGGGACCGGCAAGGTGCTCCCGAGAACAGAGAGAGACCAGGCAAGCCACCTACTAAGACGGACCCATCAGGGGGCCATCGAGAATGAAGAGGGCCCAGCAGGCCTGGTTTGCCACTGCGAGAAGATAAGACTGTACTAAGAACATTTTGAAACTTTGTTGGTGCCAGAAACGTGGCGACTCGTTGTGTACTGCCTAGGTGAAGCCTACTGTATGATTGTACCGGATTGTATAGAATTTCACTGTACCTAGATACATGTGCCAATAATGTATCATTGACCTGCAGCAGTAAAGGTTTGTAGGAAGGAATTGCAGATGCTGGTTTAAACCAGAGATGGACACAAAATGCTGGAGAAACTCATCATGGCAGCCAGCATCTCTGGAGAAATGGAATGGGTGACGTTTCTGGTCGAGACCCTTCTTCAGCCAGCAGTGAAAGTTTATTGGGAGCTCACATGTGTGGGCAGTGGGCAGGTGCTATAGACCTGCACGGGAAGGTAGACGCTCTCGCCCCCATGAGTCCCGGGCAGATGGGGCTCGTCAGTCTGGGAAGGCAGTCCATCTAGGAGAGGGAAAACTCTGATTTAAAACCTCCACTGCCTTGTGGCCATATCCAGTCATGGAAAAGGCTCCTGGAGTAAACCTCAAGAAAATCAGGAGGCGGCACCCCTAAGGCAGTTCGTCGTTGTCTACGACCTCGCTCTGGCACCTCCTGCGATGGCGCTGGTGCCAAACTATAACGGCCCTGCTGTTCCTTTGGATCGATCAGCGACATGGAGAGGGGCGACTTGTTGCATGGGCAACAGCCTGTCCTCCATATGACATCACCCTGGCTTGCATCCGACCGCACATCACGTGCAAACTAGGATGCATCACCATGGTCAGTCATGACCGAGGGGGGCCTACGACATGTTGACAGCAGTGGCATGGAGAAAATTAGCTGAAGGTATCTTGAATGATATCTAGCATAGATTATTGAAACAATTTGATAGGTAGAGCAGGATACATTATTCTGATCCCACCATTCTTTATCCTGTTGCCCTCGTAAAATTTGATGAGCCCTCTTTGGTCAGGAATATAAGGACATCGTAAATGATACCATGAATGGGAGTTCTGTTTTAATGGGATGTCCAGCCCTCTTTCTTGGTACCTTTGTCAGTCGAGTAATGTGGCTGATGTTGAGATCACAAGGTTACACTGCGTTTGAAAAGTAAATGCCAAAAATGTCCAAGGAAACCCAATTGCTTGAGAAATAGAAACATAGAAACATAGAAAATAGGTGCATGAGTAGGCCATTCGGCCCTTCGAGCCAGCACTGCCATTCAATATGACCATAGCTGCATCAGAGGGCGGTGGAGGCTGGTTCTCTGGATACTTTCAAGAGAGAGCTTGATAGGGCTCTTAAAGATAGCGGAGCCAGGGGATATGGGGAGAAGGCAGGGGTACTGATTGTGGATGATAACCCATGATCACATTGAATGGCAGTGCTGGTTCGATGGGCCGAATGGCCTATTCCTGCACCTATTGTCTATTGTCATCTCAGTCCTAAATGGCCTACCCCTTATTCTTAAACTGTAACCCATGTTTCTGGAAACTCCCAACATCGGGAACATTTTCCTGCATCTGGCCTGTCAAATCCCTTAAGAATTGTATATGTTTCTATAAGATACCCTCTCATCCTTCTAACTTCTGGTGAATGTACAGTAAGCCTAGTCGATCCATTATTTAAATGGAGAGTTGGAGGAACTCAGCAGGCTAGGCAGCAGCAGTACAGGGGAATGGACAGAAACATCATCTGATGCTACCAGGCCTGCTGAATTCCTCCAGAACTTCAAATTTTGCTGAAGATTCCAGCACTTGCAGATTCTTATGTGAACGTAGCTGCTTGTTGCCCTTTTGATCTCCATTCCCTGCACCAGTGGGCGGAATGGTGGCTCAACAGTAAAGTTGCTGCCTTACAGCGCCAGAGACCCGGGTTCGATCCTGACTATGGGTAATGTCTGTACGGAGTTTGTACGTTCTCTCCGTGACCTGCGTGGCTTTCCTCTGGGATCTCCGGTTTCCTCCCACATTCCAAAGATGTACTGGTTTGTAGGTTAATTGGCTTGGAAAAATTGTAAATTGTCCCTAGTGTGTATGGGATGGTGTTAGTGTGCGGGGATCGCTGGTCGGCGCGGACTCGGTGGGCCAAAGGGCCTGTTTCCGCACTGTATCTCTAAACTGAACTAAACTAAACTAAACAGTGATGGTCATGGCTGTGACACTAATTGGGTTAGGACCAAAGAGCTCCTCTAGTATCTTTGGTTAGGACTGCTATTTTGAATGATGGTGCCAAGTGACAAAAAAAAAACATGTAGTGGCATGCGTTGCTTCCATCTCCAGGAAGAATTCCTCAGATTTCAACACTGTGTCCTATAAGGCAAACAATATATCCAAATTGAATAAGGCAAACAATATATCCATATCTGGAGAAGGGTTTCGACCCGAAACGTTGCCTATTTCCTTCGCTCCATAGATGCTGCCTCACCCGCTGAGTTTCTCCAGATTTTTTGTCTACTATCCATATACTTGCTGAGCCTGAGTTGAGAAAGGCCAAACCAAAAGTCTTCCTACTGATACTGGTACAGAGAGAGCATGAATGTAGATATTGTAGGTCAGTTGCAGGTAACTAAATCACAGCATTTATAATAGCACACATGATATAAAGTTGGCCATAGAGTTGCAGTGATACAGCACGGAAATAAGCACTTTGGCCCAACTCACCAATGTCAATCAAAACGCCTCTAGTAAGCTAGTTCCATTTGCCCGCATTTGGCCCATCTATCTATATTAATAAAAGTCTGATCTTGACCGCTTTTGGCTCACTGTGCTGTGATTTCCGAGAGAACGCCGCCATCTATGGCCGTCATTTTTGGCCACCTCGCTCAGAGCCCCCCTCCGCCTTCCTGGACCAGAGGATTTTTCCCATCGATGAAAAATCAGAGAGATATTAATGTTTTTTTTTAAATTACCATTCTCTCTGCTGCCCCTGCTGGTGGGAGGGGGGAAGAGGCTATAAAACCCAGAAGTGGTGTGCCTCACTCAGTCTCTGCAAGATGGAGGAAGCCAGAGGGTCACGTGTCACGTGTCACGTGTCACGTGTCACGTGTCACGTGTCACGTGTCACGTGTCACGTGTCACGTGTCACGTGTCTCTGAGCTCTGAATAACACTGAACACTGAACACATGTCTACTCAACTGTGAGTGCCCTTAATGTGGTTTGAAAATGAAAATATGGTTGGTTTGCAGTAAACAGGCACTGCATGCAAATGGTTGATTGGGGGGTTTAGGTTGAAGTAAAAAGGCACTGCATGCAAATGGTTGTTTGGGGGGTTTGGGTTGAAATGAAAAGGCACTGCATGCAAATGGTTGTTTGGGGGTTAGGGTTGAAGTGAAAAGGCACTGCATGCAAATGGCTGTTTGGGGTGTTTGGGTTGAAGTGAAAAGGCACTGCATGCAAATGGTTGTTTGGGTTGAAGTGAAAAGGCACTGCAAGCAAATGGTTGTTTGGGGGGTTTGGGTTGAAGTGAAAAGGCACTGCATGCAAATGGTTGTTTGGGGGGTTTGGGTTGAAGTGAAAAGGCACTGCATGCAAATGGTTGTTTGTCTAAACTTGACAACTTCCTGTTTGCACTATATTGATTTTAGATAAAACGCTACCACTTATGGCTGTGATTTTTGGCCATCTTACTCAGCTACCACTTATGGCTGTGATTTTTGGCCATCTTACATCAGGTGCACAGGATTCTTCCAATCAGTGAAAAACAAAAGTGTTATTAGTGTTTATAAATGTTGGGAATCTCTCTCCTGTCAATCACGCCATGAAGGCCACACCTTTTCTGGTGGGAGGGGGAGGGATTATAAAACCCGGATGTGTGGGTGTGGCTCAGTCTCTGCATGATGGGGAGGGAGAGGTCACGACTCTGTCTGAGCTGTGAATCAACTGAACACACTGAATGTCTATTGAACGGTGAGTGTGGTGTTTTGTGTGGTTTTATGGTGGTTTTTATGGTGGTTTCACCCTGCTTGAAATAGTATGAAACTGCATTTGAATGTGGTGGCCTTGCATGAAATGGTATGAAACTGCATTTGAATGTGGTGTTGTTGCACCCTGCATGAAATGGTATGAAACTGCATTTGAATTTGGTGGCCTTGCACCCTGCTTGAAGTGGTATGAAACTGCACTTGAATTTGGTGGCCTTGCACCCTGCTTGAAGTGGTTGGAAACTGCACTTGAATTCGGTGGCCTTGCACACTGCTTGAAGTGGTAGGAAACTGAACATGAATTTGGTGGCCTTGCACCCGGCTTGAAGTGGTATGAAACTGCACTTGAAATTTGTGGCCTTGCACCCTGCTCGAAGAGGTCAGAAACTGCACTTGAATTTGGTGGCCTTGCACCCTGCTTGAAATGGTAGGAAAATGGATTTGAATTTGGTGGCCTTGCACTCTGCTTGAAATGGAATTTCAAGGAATAACCGTGAGTCAACTGCCAGCCCACCAGCCGCGAGTGAGCTGCCAGCACATCAGGCTTGAGGGACTGAGCTGCCACCCCAAGAATCCATTTGGCCCACAATGTCCATACTAACCCTCTGGAGACCAGTAGTCCCTGCAGCCAACAACACCCATACCAGCGCTCCAGAAAGCTCCCCCCCCCCCCCCCCACCACTGGCCACCAATATTGGAATTGGTGGAGAGGTGGAATATTGCATCGGGGGACCAGCCCTCCCGTGTGAACATGGGACCCAACGGGTCCCACTTAGTCTAGTATCCCTCTAAACCTTTCCTATCCAGGCATCTGTCCATGTGCGTTTTAAATACTGTTATTCTACCTGTCTTAACAACCTTCTCTGGCAGCTTGTTCCATATATCGACCATCCTTTGAGTGAAAAGGTTGCTCCTTCAATTCCTATTCAGTCTTTACCCTCTCATCTTAAACCTATGTTCTCTTCTTTTGGATCCCTACACCCTGGGAAAAAGAAAACTGTGCATTTTATTGCCCTCATGGCTTATACACCTTTATAAGATCAACCCCTCAGCCTTCAGCACTCCAAGGAATAAAGTCCTAGCCAGCTTATTCTTTCCCTAAAGCTCAGACCCTTGAGTCCCAGCACCATCCTGGGTATCCCCTGGAAAATTCTCATGCTTACATTTTCAGATAATAATGTTATTTTCATTTTGCCTTTCATTCGTCTGAGGCAAGTGAAGAATCATCAGGTAAGGAAATCATGACTACCCAGTTGCACCTTCATCGTTCCAATTCTACAAGAGGAACTTTTTTTTCCTTCTATAAAATCAAATCTAATTGTGTATTATGTGCAAAGGGATCAAAGCTTTTATCATAGTCATTGGCAATGGGTTGCAGAAGTGAATCTAGGTGAGGTCTACTATTCCCGAGATGCCTAAATCTAAGACAGTGGATAGAATGACCGAATGGGATGATCATGTGGTGTTCCTTCCTATATTTGAGTACAAAGTCTCATTCACCGGGGGGGGGGGGGTGGCTCTGTTGACAATGTTTTTTGTCTGTCTGAATTGAAAGGGTTCCCTGTTATTGTCATGGTGAGGAATGAGACCAGGTGATAGTGGCATGTTTTTATCTAAGCTGAAAATAATGCGGGATGAGAGACAAGTTGGATGTAGAAAGAGGATTAAATATAAGCTTACAGTCATCCTCAATTATCTCCAATCCTCTGCGGATGACGGCTGGCAGTGTCTTTGTCAACACCCTCACTTCAATTTGACAACGGACTTGAGAGCCAGACTGGTGATAGTCTGCAGCTCCCTGCCACCTTTCCTGCAGGAGAGTCTATGTGTTGTGATGTGTCTGCATGAGTTGCCTGCATGGTTGAACAGTTGGATGTGTTTGGAAGTTGTGAGATGTGTGTGTTGACACATAAGTTGGAATGTTGATTGATAGGTTGATGGAGAATTGTTGTTAGGTGATGGATTAGAACGTGTTGTGTGGAACAATGTGTTAGTGGAGTTTGGTTGCTGCTGGTAAATGGGATTTATGGCTGCTCGCACTGAAGTATGAGGGCATCAACTGTCTCTATGCATAGAAGGAACATCTATGTGTGGAGGTAATGTAGGCAGAATGGTCGAACAAAACTAAAGGTCCTGGAGTAACTCAATGAGTCAGACGGCATCAGTGGAAGGAATGGATAGGTGACGTTTCGGGTCAGGACAGAATAGTTGTGCGCAGTAACCTCCTCCCATTGTCAGGACATCTTTGCAGGTCTTTCACCAGAATTTCACATTGACCATTGGAACATTGCAGTCATGTTGGGATTGTTATTATTGAGAGAGATTTACTACTGGCTGCACAATGTCTTTCAGTAGTGAGTGGCAACAGTCAGGGATCGTTCCTTTCACCAGGAGAAGTGGGCAATATGTTTATCGGAACACCTTAGTGTGCTGGATTGCACAAATTACTCTTGGTTAATTTTGCACTATTTACAAATAAATATCCTTGCAGGAGTACTTGCATGAAAACTTTGCACCAATGGCCCCGGAAATAATGACACACAGTGCGTTTGTTGTTCAAAAATTGAATTCATGGGCTACAGTTCAACAATTATGCCTTCAGAAAGCAATTGGATTTATTTTCTTTTGGTCTTCCATACAAAGACACAGGTTCTTTAAACATCAACCAGTCAGATATGATGATACATAAGTCTCAATGCTGGAGATAGGTAAATAATGCATGAAGATGATATTTGAGTCCCAGAAATCTGAGAGGTCAAGATCTTTCTTTGCAATGAACTTTGTATGATGTGTAGAGCAGCAGTAGGAGCTAAAGGTTAGGCACTTGACCAGACTACACTTTGGCTTATAAATTCAACAGTAGTTCCCCAAGTATGCTGGACACAGATCACTCAAGTACTTTGTGTGGTTTTAGCTTCCTGTTTTACTCTGAGCATTGGAAGAGTTGAGTGCCAGGCAATGCAGAGAGGAAAGTTTAGCATTCTAAGCATTTACCAACTGCTGAGCTGGTATTTTGTATTGATTTCTTTTTCCTGAAGCCCATAATCTGGAAAGCTTGTAACTGTGAGTGAATTAAATATCATTTTATTTGCTCAAATAGGCTTAGATTGGATTGAGATGAAAAATTCTGGATTGCCTGAATAAGGATTGAAAGCAGCAATTACCTTTTATTGTCTTCACCGATAACAAGGCCATTAAAATGGGTCGGCGAGCAGGGTTAGGATCATTTCAGCCAGGCAATTGCATTTGGAAAGTTAATTGCGAAATGGAGAAATAATTTTTCTCTGGAGAGGATGCACAGAAGATATTCACTGATTTTCTTAATGCTCAAATTGGTATGTACACTGAGTCGAATTTCACTTACCAGCTCCACTTTATTGTTGAAGAATTTGCATCTGCAACTCTTGTTTCATGGAATAAATAAAATGACAGAGTACTCCTGCAACATCATGATAAGAAAATCTTCATTGTTGTATTTTTGTAATTCTATCAAGTAAATCCTCTAAGATCTCTGATCTCCTAAAGTTTGGTCAATTTGCAGGGTCTTGATTTAACCAATTCCACCAATTACAAGTGTTTCTTCAGCATCTCTGCTCTGGTATACCTTTCCTAAACCATCTATCTGTTTACCTCTCTGTCATGGGGCTGTCCCACTGTACGAGCTAATTCAAGAGTTCTCCCGAGTTTCCTCTGATTCGAACTTGGAGAATTACGGTAATAGCGCTTGTAGGTACTCGGGGCTCTCATGGACATCTTTCAGCATGTTGAAAAATCTTCATGAGTCTTCCCGAGCTTACTGCGTTTCCCGAGTACCTGCCGCTAAGAGATGTCCCGAGCTCCGACAGACCAGCTACGTCCATTTTATGTGCTTCCACGAGTTTGATTTTTTTTTTTAAACTTGGGAGAGCTCTTGAATTAGCTCGTACAGTGGGACAGCCCCATTATTTTAATGACACCCCATAGAACCCATCTAATTTGCCCTAACATCTCTTTATGTGCCCTATGTCATATTTTAAATGGTATTTTCTCTTGTGAAAATTCTTGGGATACTTTAATATATTAAAGTTGCTAACTAATTCTAATTTGTTGATGGTTTCCTTGCTAAAATATTTATTTGCTGGAGTGACTGAAGTAGTATCACACCTTCTATTGAATTGAATTGAATATGAATTGAATTGAATTTCCTTTATTGTCATTTAAACAAGTTTGAATGAAATGTTCTTACCATGCAGTCATGACAGTAACATAAAAGCAACAAAACACACAATTAACACAATTTAACACAAATATCCATCACAGTGACTCTCTTCCAGGCACCTCCTCACTGTGATGGAAGGCAAAACATGTCTTATCTCTTCCCTGCTTCTTCTCCCGCGGTCAAGCAGTCAGACTGCTGCGTCGAGGCGCTCAAGGCTCCCGATGTTGATGCCCCCGCCGGGCGATGGAAGATCCCGTTTTTCTTAAACAAGAAAATTGAAAAGAGGAATTAGAGGAATATGGGCCAAACATGGGCAAATGTGACAAGCTTAGATGGGGCATCTTGGTCAGCATGCATGAGTTGGGCATAAAGTCCTGTTTCTATGCTGTACGACACTGATTCTATGAGTCAAAGAAGCTGAAATATATCGAGAGCATGAAAGATTGCAGAAGCTAAAATATTAATTAGTTGGTATGACAGAAGTTGTATCACACTTTCCCTAAATTCTTAAACCAGAACATTGGAAATAAAATAGATACGGTTGTATGATTCTATGATTCTATGACTCTGAGAAGCTGAAATGTATCATGACTGAAGCATAAGAGATTGCAGATGCTGGAAACTTGAACAAAAAAAACCAAGGAAGGCTGTAGGAACTCATATGTGTAGGAAGGAACTGCAGATGCTGGTTTAAACCGAAGATAGACACAAAAAGCTGGAATAACTCAGCGGGTCAGACAGCATCACTGGAGAAAAGGAATATGTGACGTTTCGGTCCACACCCTTCATCAGACTGCGAGTCAGGGAAAAACAATTCCCCTGACTCTCAGTTTGCAGAAGGGTCTCGACCTGAAACGTCACCTATTCCTTGGCTCCAGAGATGCTGTCTGACCCGTTGAGTTACTCCAGCTTTTTGTGGCAGGGCTTGAATGCCATCACCTCCAACAAGGCGAAATCAGGAGGCAGCTCAAGTGACAGCGAAGCATCACTCCCTGAGGAGCTCAATGCGTTCTAAGCACGCTTTGATAGGGAGAACATTGATGTGCCTTCCCGAGCCCCAATTCGCCGTGATGGTATTACAGTCACAATCACAGAATCCGACGTCAGAAGATCCTTCAGGGGGGTGAACCCTCGGAAAGCGCCTGGACCTGACGGTATACCCGGTCGAGTTCTTAAAACCTGTGCGGACCAACTTGCTGGGGTTTTTGCGGACATTTTTAACCTCTCACTGCTGAGGTCTGAGGTTCCCACCTGCTTTAAGAGGGCATCAATAATACCGGTGCCCAAGAAGAGTAAGGTGACGTGCCTCAATGACTATCGACCAGTGGCACTAACGTCCGTGGTGATGAAGTGATTTGAGAGGTTGGTTATGGGGCATATCAGCTACAACCTCAATTAAAACCTCGACCCACTACAGTTCACCTACCGTCACAATAGGTCTATGGAGGATGCAATCTCACTGGCTCTCCACTATGCACTGGACCACTTAGACAATAAAAACATCAGGCTGTTGTTTATAGACCACAGCTCGGCGTTCAATACCATCCAAGCTGGTTACGAAACTCACGGAACTGGGTCTCTGCACATCCCTCTGCAATTGGATCCTCGACTTCCTCATCCACAGACCATAATCTGTTCGAATTGGCAGAAACACTTCATCCTCAGTAATAATCAATACGGGAGCACCTCAAGGCTGCGTGCTCAGCCCCCTGCTCTACTCAATCTCTACTCACGACTGTGTAGCCGGACAAAGTGCAAACTCCATTTTTAAGTTCGCTGACGACACCACTGTTGTGGGACGTATCACTGATGGAGACGAGTCAGAGTATAGAAGTGAGATCGACCGATTGACCAAATGGTGCCAGCACAACAACCTGGCTCACAATATCAGCAAAACCAAAGAACGGATTGTGGACTTTGGAAGAGGAAGGTTGAGAACACACAATCCTGTTTACATCAATGGGATGATGGTGGAGAGAGTCAAAAACATCAAATTCCTGGGGGGCGTGCATATTTTCGATGATCTTTTCTGGACCCAGCACACTGATCCAATCATAAAGAAAGCACATCAGCGCCTCTACTTCCTGAGAAGATTAAGGAGAGTCGGTATGTCAAAGAGGACTCTCTTGAACTTCTACAGGTGCACAGTAGAGAGCATACTGGCTGGTTGCATCGTGGCCTGGTTCGGCAATTTGAATGTCCAGGAGCGGAAAAGACTGCAAAAAAGTTTTAAACACTGCCCAGGCCATCACCGGCTCTGACATCCCCACCATCGAAGGGATCTATCGTAGTCGCTGCCTTAAAAAGGCAGCCAACATCATCAAAGACCCATACCATCCTGGCCACGCACTCATCTCACCATTGCTATCGGGAAGAAGGTACAGGAGCCTGAGAACTGTAACGTCCAGGTTCAGGAACAGCTTCTTCCCTACAGTCATCAGGCTATTAAACACTACAACCTCATAAGCTATGAACTACAATAGACTATTATTATTATTATTATTATTATGGCACCATTTTGTTTGTTATTTTTTTTCTGAGTTTTTGTTATATTATTTATTATGATTGCATATTCTGTTGTGTTGCAGCAAGTAAAGGGCCTGTCCCACAGGCATGCGACTCCATGCGGCAAGCGCGACCTAACCGCAAGCGGGGACCGTGCGGGGGCCGTGCGGAGGTCGCGGAGCTGGTCCCGACATCGCGCGGGGCTCTGAAAAACTGACCCCACTGTTCAAAAATTCCGTGCGGCAACGGCCTGCCGGCCCGCAGCCGCATCGAGGCCGAGTGCGCCGCATCGACGGCCGTGCGCACCGCCTAGACGCCGGACGCAGCCGCCTCGAGGCCGTGCACACCGCCTCGCCGCCGCCTACACAGTCTTGCGGTCACTCGACCTCCGCGCGGCCCCCGCTTCCGATTTGGTAGCGCTTGCCGCATGCAGCCGCATGCTGGTGGGACCGGCCCTGTACGGGGATCACTCGACCTTCGCGCGGCCCCTGCTTGCGGTTAGGTCGCGCTTGCCGCATGGAGTTGCATGCCCGTGGGACAGGCCCTTTAGAGTTTCATTGTTCCAACTGGGACATATGACAATAAAACACTCTTGACTCTTGAAGGAACTCAGCAGGTCAGGCAGCATCTGTGAAAGGAAGTCAACAGAATGAAGAAGGGTCCTGACCACTTTGCTGTTTCATGGAATTGCAAACTGAATTGTTTTATTTGTGGAAAAACTAAATTATTTGAGCCACATTCATTTGTGATACTTTTGGTTTCACTGTAAATTCAAGTCAGTTTTTAAAATAATTTACATTGAAACATTGGCAACAAAAAGGAAATGAATAAAATATAGAAATGCAGAGAGAAGTTTGAATAATATTAAACAACAACGTTTGTAGTTTAAATTGGAAAGAATTCCATGGACTATTTTGACAGTGTCTGTTATTTATACTTTTTTGTTGAACACATCAAACGCTCTCGCTGAAATTCCTTTTCACTGAATTGTTTTGCATTGACATTTTGCAATGAGTTGCACAGCTAGTTACACAATGAGTATTTGCACTTTGAACTTAAATGGCAATCATATACATCTTTTGATTTATTTATTTTACTCAACCGTGAAGTTTCTACAGTTGTGTCTTGTTTTAACTGAACCAGTATTTTCTTATCAACAAAAGTTAACAGGAAAGTGCTCTGAAGCAAGCATTTCCCTTGTCCTACTGCTTGCTGCAGTAATTTGGTGCTTTATAAGTACTGTACTACTAATAGTACGCAGATCGTCAAACATTCAGGTCGTGTAAAAATAAGTCAGTGTTTTTCTCTGCCCGGCTGCAAAAGAGCAATACAGAAACCGAAATACATGATTTACAATAAAGGAATGTTTCATCTATTTCACGGCTATCCACTTGATTGGAATACTACAAAATCTAATGTGCACTTCCAATCTGAAAACCAGCATACCATGGCAATGCCGCAGATTCTTTTTTTCCAACACTGCATGTTCCATTGGATATTTGTTGCATATTTTTATGCATGTTTGAATTTTCCAATGTACTTTCTACATGTGAAATTGAATTGTAGGATGGTAGAAGGCAATGACACCATCTTCAAGTTTCAATGAGATTAAAAAGTATTGGATGCTTTTGAATGTCATCACGGCCCTGGCAAAGTGGAATGAAGTCCATCGCTCTAAATGAGTTGTTACTTTATACAGAATACTATTCAGTATTTCCAATGGTTTCATCAGAAAGGATTGCTTTTGTCTGTGATATCTACCTCGACAACCTTCGGAATGTGCTACTTAAAATTTCAATGCACAATGACATAACAGGGAATTTTGTAGATATTATGGTAGAAATAATAGAGAAAGACTAAAATAACACATAAATGGTAGCTGAGGTTGGTTATCTCAACACAACTGTTATCAGTAAAAAATGACCATTGACAGATGGGCCGAATGGCCTCCTCCTGCACCTATTTTCTATGTTTCTATGGGTTATTGATTGGGGATGATCAGCCATGATCACAATGAATGGCAGTGCTGGCTCGGGCCGAATGGCCTCCTCCTGCACCTATATTCTATGTTTCTATGTTTCTAGATGCAAGGGACTGCTGATGCTGAAATCTTGAGCAAAAAACAAAGTGCTGGAATAACTCAGCAGGTCAGGCAACATTTGTAGATGAAAATAGATGGGCGCCATTTTAGGTTGTGCCCCTTCTTAGACGGGGAAGAAGCTGGAAACCGGAAAAGAGAGGCGGGTGTGGGGCAAATCTTGTTAAGTGCTGGGTGGACCCAGGAGAGCAGGTGGAATAAGTGCCAAAGGCTAGAGGTGAAATGGAGACAAAAGAGTGTCAAATAATGAAAGAAGAGGTGGAGTAAAACAGAAAGGCGGAGGAATGCATATGGGTGGGACAGGAACATGAGAAAGGAAAAGAGGGGAATAAAACTGAAATGGGGAAAGAATATGTGAGGGGTGGGGATGGGCAGAAGGAAGAGGGGAATGGAACAGGGTGACATAGGTAGCGGGAGAAATGTGTACCTTCCAGGAGGGTGGGGGTAAGAGAAGGAGGGGTCAGGGGTTGTTCTTGACACTTGACGATTCAATGTTCATACCGTTGGGTTGCAGGCTATCCAAGTGGAATATGAGGTGCTGTTCTTCCTGGTTGCAAGTGTCCTCCCTCAGGCAGCGGAGAAGAGCCAGCAGAGGAAGGTCAGTAGAGGAATGGGAAGGAGCGTTAAAATGGTTACACTACAGAGAGCCCGAGCAGATCTTTGCCGACAGAGCACACGTTTTTGGCCAAGCAGCCACCTAGTCTATGCTGGGTCTCGACGATGAAAAATATGCCATATCGGGAGTACCAAATGCAAGAGGCGAGGTTGAAAGAGATGCAGGTGAATCTTTCATTCACCTGGAAGGATGGTTGGAGATCCTGAATGGAAATGAGAGAGGAGGTGTAGCAACAGGTCTTACATCTCATGTGGTTGCAAGGGATGGTACCTCGGGAGTGGGGGATGAAGGGAGGGGGGGGGGTGGTGATGGGGGTGGTTGATTGGGGAGGCATGAGTGAACCAAATGACCATGATGAGAGTCATAGAGTGATACAGTGTGGAAGCAGGCCCTTCAGCCCAACTTGCCGACACCGAACGATATATCCCATTAACACTATTCCCACTTGCCTGCGTTTGGCCTTTATTCATCTAAACCCATCCTATCCATGTACTTGCCCAATTACTTCTTAAACGTTGCAATAGTCCCTGCTTCAACTACCTCCTCCGGCAGCTCATTCCATGTACCTACAACACTTTGCGTGAAAATATTACCCTCAGATTCCAATAAAATCTTTCCCGCTTCAGCTTAAACTTATGCCCTCTGGTTCTCAATCCCACCACTCTGGGCAAGAGACTCTGTGCGTCCACCCAATCTGGTACTCTCATGATTCTATCCATTTTAATTGAGCTTCAAAAATCCAACTGGTGTGCAAATAGTTGTTTCCAAGAAAGAAATGTATTTTTCCTGCAAAGATATGACTCCAGTCCCAACACCAACATTCCCTGAAATGATCTAGCAAGATCCTGATATCCAGAGCAACAGAGCAAAAGTTTCCTTTTACAGGGTAAGAGGGAATGGTTGATTAACGACAACCTTACCATCGCTGTCGACATCGCAAGAATATGTTTTCAAATCATTTGAGGCAACATTAGATAGCACCAGTTCAGTAGTCCTGTGACACTAATTCTAGTCTTCCATGCTGTGAACTTGTACCATTTATTCCAACTGCAAGAAGATTGGCATTGTGAAAGCCTATCTGTCTCCAGAGCCACCGAATAAAAAAAATATCTTTACAATGACTCACTTTCTTTTTCAATGTAATATGTGGAGATCACTATATAACATTAGAAAAACAACTTGGAAATGTTGTTATTCTTTCTTAAATGTCTCTCTGAGATTACATACTTTCATAAAGATTTCCTCAAACACAGTTTGTGGTGGTGATAGAAGTTTATATTACCACAGATGTCTAAAAAGCTGAGGATATGGTCATAGATTACACACAGAGAAAAATCAATAGCCCACTATCTCTAAGGCATCAATACAGATTAGGCATCCCAGCTAGGAAGCAGCTAGTGATCTCTGCTACCAACAGAGCTTCATAAAAGTCATTTGGTTGTTAAAATCTTTTTTTTTCTGCATGGCTTTCAGGTCATAAAATGAGAAGAGTGCCAATCTTTCCAGTTCTCTGCTTGTCTTTGTATCTGGAGAAACACTCAAATATCCTGGCGATTTCTCACATACTCAACAAGTACAAAGAACATGTTTAAGAAGGAACTGCCGATGCTGGAAAATCGAAGGTAGACAAAAATGCTGCACTTGCATTTATTTATAAGACGTTAAGCACTTAAGGGCAGCATATTTCAGCAGAACACAAAAGGCTATCACATTCACAATGTATTTTTTTCAGAGAGGATGACTAACAAATATCAGTAATTTCCAAGTTACAACAACAGACTTTATTGTTTTCACATTTAGCCTAACTTTTTCATCCTATCTTTAAAATTCTGTATTTTTAAGAAATGGCTAACCCTTAGGTGTAAGCCAGAAAAGTGTTTATTATTGTGTTCTGCATAAAATAAAAATTGAAGGATTCAAGGAATTTTAATGATGTTATTATTGGCCACTTTAAACTATGTGCATTTATTGCAATTTGAAAATGTAGTTTAGTGTTCAACATGGGCAGCATGTAGGTTAATTGGCCTCTGTGAATTGCGATTACCATGTAGGGGACTGAATGCGAAAGTGGGCTAACATGGAACTAGTTTGAACGGATGATCGGTACAGTGTGGACAGTGGGCCGAAGGGCCAGTTTCCATGCTGTATTTTTCAATCAATCAAATAATATCCCATTTCAAGGCAGCTCTTCACAACATCACAACCCAGCGGGTTAAATGTTACAACCCAACAGTATGAACATTGATTTTTCTAATTTCAAGTAACTCCTGCATTCCTTCCTCCTCCCTCTCTCCCCCCTCTCTCCGCCATTGACATCCTACCATTTCCACTGTTCGCATCTTTGTATCTCTGTAGTTAGCACATTTTCTCCAGTCAACAATGGGCCATTATGGGCTCCACCCCTCCTGAGATCATCTTTTGCTGGCCCTGATTTGTTCTGGCCTTTTCTCGCCTCCATGGGTGGGTGATGTTTTAGGTCGAGAATCCTACTTCAGACTTCAGCCATTCTGAAGAAGGGTTTCGACCCGAAATTTCACCCATTCTTTTTTTCTAGAGATGCTGCCTGACCTGCTGAGTTTCTCCAACACTTTGTGTCTACCTCTGCTCGCTAAATATCCAGCATGTGTGTGACCACATACCAAACATCATGGTGATCAATATCCAATACCTAGGCCACAGACATGATATTTTTGTTTTATGCCATTTACATTTTTGCCTCCAAGACAAAGCAATGAGTGTCTCCTAGTTGACAAGCACTCACTTCATACGCCACATCAAAGGATGAGGACAACATCTACACAGCAAATCCTATGCAGTCACCTGCAACCTGAGGGAGCAGACAATGTTACATGTAATAGGAGCAGAATTACGCCCATCAAGTCTACTCTGCCATTCAATCACGGCTGATCTATCTCTCCCTCCTAACCCCATTCTCCTGCCTTCTCTCTATGACCCCATGACACCCACAGTAATCAAGAATCTATCTATCTCTGCCTTAGAAATATCTATTGACTTGGCCTCCACAGCCTTCTGTGGCAAATAGTTCCACCGATTCACCACCCTCTGAATAAAGAAATTCCTTCTCATCTCCTTCCTAAAGGAAAGTCCTTTAATTCTGAAGCTATGACCTCTAGTCCTAGATTTTTCCACTAGCGGAAACATCCTCTCCACATCCACTCTATCCAAGCCTTTCACTATTCGGTACGTTTCAATGAGGTCCCCCCCACATTCTTCTAAACTCTGTTTCCTAGAGTCCTCTGAAGAAGCCCTGCAGCTTACAATGTGGCATGTCCTGTGATATAAAAGGTCTGCTGGACAACCTCACAATCATGAATAGATTAATTGTTATAAAGCATGAAACAGGCACTATGGCCCAACTTTTCCATGCCAACCAAGATGCCCCATCTAAGCTAGTCCCATTTGCTCACATTTGGCCCATATTCTTCTGAACCCATCCTATCTATGTATCAGTCCAAGTGTATTTTAAATGTTGTTATTGTACTTGCCTCAACTACCTCCTGTGGCAGCTGATTCCATATACCCACCATCTTGTGTGTGAAAAAGTTGCCCCCCTCCAGGTTCCTATTAAACCTATCTCCTCTCATCTTAAACCTCTGGTTCTTAATTCCACTAGGCTGGGTAAAAGATTCTGTGCATTCACCCTGTCAATTCCCTCATGATTTTAAACCTATTAGATCACCCCTCAGCCTCTTGTGCTCAAAGGAGTAAAGTCCTGGCCCACCTGTGCAATGATGTTTAGACATCTGCTGTCAGAAGCTAGACATAAAATGTTGGAGTAACTTAGCATAGGACAGGCAGCATTTCTGGAGAGAAGGAATGGGCGACTTTTCGGGTCGAGACCCTTCTTCCCGAAATGTCACCCATTCCTACTCTCCAGAGATGCTGTCTGTCCCGCTGAGTTACTCCAGCATTTTGTGTCTATCTTCGGTTTAAACCAGCATCTGCAGTTCCTTCCTGCACATGCTATCAGAAGCTGTATCTTGGTTGGATCTACAATTTTGCAATGCAATTGCCAAGCATTTCAAAATTCATCTCAAAATTCTGCACAAGACCCGGTTTAAAAGTTTGAAGAACTTGCTCTGCAATAATGTATACACAGCATATTGGCTGGAATGAAAGATGTACCAAATGGTTCATAGAGGCAAGAGTGAGATACAGCCTGGAAACAGGGGCTTAGGTGTAATGAGTCCATACTGACCTTCATGCAGCCCTTTCTACAGGCCCTAACATGATATATTTTATTCTTCTTTCACTACTCGTTCTACCCCCCAGACCCCCCCACCACCAATACTATTCACCCATACACACTCCATGTGCTCCGGTTTCATCCCTCATCCTAAAAATGTGTTGGTCACTAGGCAAATAGGCTACAGTAAACTGGGCAATGTAATGTGGCCTATCAGCCCAGCAACCCACGCATTTTTACAATGAGGGGGGATACGGGAGCACTTGGAGGAAACCCACGCAGTCACAGGGAGAACATGCAAGTACCATCCTGGAGGTGAGGTTTGGACCTGGGATGTTAGAGTAGTGAGGCCACAGTTCTGCAAGCTGCACTTCAGTTTCACACTCAAATGCCATGCTTCATTGCACACAACCTCCTGTCAATGGCCCCATGAAAAGGAGCTGAGGTTGAAGTTCACAGAGGTCCACACTGCTTGCTCCAGTTTCTAATTCTTGTGTAATGTATAATCCTGCTGCATTTTCAAAGGAGCTAAAGTACCGATAAGAAGCTGTAAGAGTGAGATGTCTTGGCAGAAAGCACCAATCTGCTTATTATTACTTATTATTACTTGTTTGAGCTTGTTTTCTTCCAATATTTACATTTCAGTTGAGGAAAATGAGTTCTGGCAGCAGTTTCATCATAGCACAAAGCACAAAGTTGGAATAGAACCCAACAGTAATCTTGGCATGTTCTGCAAATGGGGCTTAAATAATAAAAAAAAATGCCGATATTTTAACTACTCCATTTACAAAAGTGATGGTTCTGATTTTGTTGCCCAAATCCTACTGGTTCAGTATCAAGTCAAGTATCAAGTTCAAGTATCAAGTTTCCTTTATTGTCATTCAAACCTTTCGGTCTGAACGAAATTGTGATGCCTGCAGTCATACACAGAACCAATAATAACAAAACATACAATAAACACAAATTAAACATCCACCACAGTGAGTTCACCAAGCATACCCTCACTGTGATGGAGGCAAAGTCTTAGTCTCCGTCTCTTCCCTCCTTGTTCTCCCTCTGCGCTGAGGCGATTGATCCAGGCCGAAGATGCCGCCCTCCAGTCCAGCGGACCTCCGTGGTGATGTCGCCACCGCCGAAAGCCGGAACGCCGTCTCCGCTCCGAGACGGCCCGCCACAGCATCAGCCCCGAGTCCCGCAGTCTCCGCTCCGGACCCCGCTGCATCAGCTCCAGGTCCTGCAGACTCCGCTCCGGACCCCGCTGTATCAGCTCCAGGTCCCGCAGTCTCCGCTCCGGACCCCGCTGCATCAGCTCCAGGTCCCGCAGACTCCGCTCCGGACCCCGCTGCACCAGCTCCAGGTCCCGCAGACTCCGCTCCGGACCCCGCTGCATCACAGATCATGTAACTATATTCTAAAACAGTGCTGTAAATAACATTATATCTTTGTATGTCGAATCACATTTTATTCTCTCTAACAGAGCGAGCACTCTAATCCCCAACAGCACCTCATACTTTACTGTTTGGCAAGCTAATGAGTGTTCAATTGTGAAATCAGGAACAAACAGTACAATAGAGTCATAGAACTTGTGAAAGGTGCTCAATTTCAATTTGGGAGGAGAACTATAGAATTATAGATTTGCCATTTTGAACGGTTCAATTGCCTTTTGTATCACAGATCCCTTACTTCTGTCGGGCAGCTATTCAATACAAATATGAGCCAATCAAAGAAGACACAATCCTTGATCTTATACTGCATGAATTTTAGCCTGCAAACATTTAATGCATTTGCTTTTTTTTTTTTACTAATGTAACATGTATTAAACTGAGTAATACTTCTATTAAAAAAAAGTCAATAACCAATTAAAAACAAATTCATATTTCTAATATTGTGCCATTTCAAGGTAATGAAATAAATTTATAGTTACCTTGATTTTTTTATGGAGAACTAGACTAAGGGTCACACGGGAGGCCTGGTCCCCCCAACGCAACCCGTTCCCCAACGAAATATTCCACCACTCACCCGTTCCCCCAACGCAACCTGTTCCCCCAACGCAATATTCCACCACTCATGCCTATCATGCCTAGGCCGGACTGGGTCTCCAACTCTGGGCTGGACTGGGTCTCCAACGCTGTGCTGGGTCGGGTTTCCGACGCTGGGCTGCTTCAGGCTGGACTGCTTCGGGTCCCTCCGAAAATTGTGTCCGATTGGAAACCTCCTCCGGCCACCCTCAGCTCCAGTAACGGCGCGATGGCACAGGACGGGACGGACCGTCCCGGGGAGTGACAGGGGAAGAGACTATCCCGCGCGGCGCTGGCTGGCAAGAGAAGAGATCGATCTGCGCACCCGTGTTTTTTAAGATTTTTAAACCGCACTAACTTTTACACCATTCAACCGATCGTAACGAGAATGGTAAGAGAGCTGGCAAAAAATCGTAGCGCTATTGCGTAAATAGAAAGACCGCGCAAACCGGAAGATAACAAGATCAGAGTTAGAGATAGATAGATAGATAGATAGATAGATAGATAGATAGATAGATAGATAGATAGATGGATGGATAGATAGATAGATAGATAGATAGATAGATAGATAGATAGATAGATAGATAGATAGATAGATAGATAGATAGATAGATAGATAGATAGATAGATAGATAGATAGATAGATGAATTGATTGATTGATTGATTGATTGATTGATTGATTGATTGATTGATTGATTGATTGATTGATTGATTGATTGATTGATTGATTGATTCCACTTGATTTTAACCTGTACATCTTTGGAGTATGGGAGGAAACTGAAGATCTCAGAGGAAACCTACGCGGCCATGGGAGAACATACAAACTCCGTATAGATAGCACCTGTAGCCGGGATCGAACCTGGGTCTTTGACACTGTAAGCGCCGTAAGGCAGCAACTCTAGCACTGTGCTTGGTGAACTATGGAAGGGAGCAATCAACGACTCTCAAGAAGCCCAAATAAGACAACAGAAGCTACTTGATCGGCACTCCATCAAAACCCAAAACATTTATTCCCTCCATCATTTGCACAGTAATGCACCGTGCACAGTCAGCAAAATCAATGCAGTATATACACCTAGCTTATTCCAGCCACACCACTGAAACTCACAACCTCTACCCCCAAAAATGTCAAGAGCAGTAGATGCATGTTCAGAGCCCCAAATTCAGGTTCCCTTCCAAGAGACCCACTGATATGAAAATACATCGCTGGGCCTGTGTTTCATGCTCTGGTACATTTGTTGGAAAGACCCTGCTTTTTTCAGTTTCAACAACCAGATTCCACATTACAGGCATTTATGGCAAAAAGAAAAACAGTGCAGAAAAGATAGACTAGGAACAAAGATGGATATAATAAAAAGAAAGGATGAAAGAAAAAAATAGGAAGTAAAGAAAAAGAAGGAAAAAAGAAAAAAAAGAAAAGAGAGATGGTATAGCATTCACAAGCTTTGGACCGCACCAAAACCATCGGCAGTGGGATCTGAGAGGAAGGTAGGACTCAGATACATTGCCCCCAGATGGCAGTCTTTGATAATGAGTTGCTGACAAAGTCACTGGAATTCATGACCCTCTTCCACCGAGCAACTCTCCTATGGATCCGAATAGAGACATTTGGACATGTCCTCAAAAAGTATTGACTATGTTAAATTGCTAAACTTACCTAGTTACCAGTGAGGCAAATGAAGTAGGAACATTGAAAATAAGGATCATGGTCCAGAAAGTGATGGACCATATATGAGAGAGTTACTAATTCCTCTTAGGAACTAGCCTAGAATTATCTGGCCCTGCCACTAGACTTCCACTGTGGACCTACACCAGAAGAAAATGCATACATTTGGTGCTGACAGCCAACATTCCCATGAAGAACTATCACTATCATGTATTCACAGCACAACTCATCCTAGAATTCATGTATGCTTTGCCAAACATGGATGTCCGAGACAAGATGGATGCAATGCTACTAAAGAGAGACCAAGGATGTTTGAGAGAGGTGTAGCTATGCTTCACTCCTTTCCCCTCCACTTTTCAACAAAACAACCGGGCGGGCCCCATCATTCAATTGATTAAACATCTCTGGCACTTTAAAAAGTGCAGATGAGTGTCTAAGTTATATTCATTCATTTTATTTTAATTACATTTCTCAATTTTTTTTGAGCATGTATAGTTGTTTTTTATTAACTATTATTTTTGTGTTTATACAGTTTTACAATAACTCCAAAGACGTACAGGTTTGTAGGTTAATTAGCGTGGTGTTAAAGTAAATTGTCCCTAGCGTGTGTAGGATAGTGTTAATATGCGAGGATCGCTGGTCAGCGCAAACTCAGTGGGCCGAAGGGCCTGTTTCAGCAATATATCTCTAAACTAAACTCAACACATAAAAATTACATGACTATTTGAACAGTTTGTAAATGCCACCATTAGTGACATCAAAATAAAATAGTTCAAAGAACTTTGGCAGCAGCTCATAATCAAAAACTTCCATGTGTTCTGGGGGCATTGTATCTGAGCTGCTTGCGACACAGATCCTATTCTGCAGAGGTAAGAGATCAGATCTTTCAACCCTCTGCTTCCATTCGACGTATGTCCAAGCTGGGAAGCTCAGCTGGGCACAGCACAAACCATCCTAGCTACATTGACAAGTACAAAAGTCCAGAGCCAAAATAAGTGACATTCTCACCATCATGTTGATGAGCCAGAACAAAATTGGGTAAATACCATATTCTCATCATGACATCCTGAGTACTTCACGATGAAACATCCAAAATGCCATTTCGATTCGAAGAAAGGAAAAAAAAATGTCCAGTCCAGATGTGACATATAAAAGAAAAAGAGTACTGTTATGGATTTATGGAATAATACAAGAAAAAAAGCTGTTAAAATTAAAGACATCATAACCTCTTTCATCAGAAATCTCCCTAATGGGCCTGTCCCTCTTAGGCGACTATTTAGGCGACTGCCAGGGACTAGTTTTAATGGAATTCACCTACGACACCTGGCGACAACCTACGACAGCCTAGGTCAACCAACGACAGCAAAAATTGTCGCCCCTGTCGCTGAAAATTTTTCAACATGCTGAAAATGTTGTGGCAGTCGCCTGTAGTCACCCAAAAAATCGCCAAAGAGGGACAGGCCCATAAGAGTCTGATGTGGGTGTTGTGGTATCAATTAGAAGTAGCTGAAAGATGCTGGCAATTATTTCCAGGTTAAAAATTAAATTCAGTCTTTGCCAATCATTTTTTTAAATGTGAATATCAGGGTGCCAAGAAATCAAAGGACATTGAGCACAATTGGTACTGAAGCAAGTGTGTGTAGAGGATCAGACTGGAGTCTGGATAATCTGCTCCCAGACTTGGCTGCTGTTTACAAAAGGGTGTTGTTTAAAAGGGAATCTCTTCCCATTGCAACCTCAGATGGGATATATTGCAGAAGGTGAGATTTCCAACTTGGGAATGTTCTCACCTCCAGCTTAAAAGCCAGCATCCAGGAAACATTAAATATTCTAGCTGAAGGAGATCTGAGGGAGGTAATGGCAAACCCCAAACAGCTTTGATGATCAGTGACTACATGTCCAAGTCCATAGCTTCCTGAAAGTGACAACACGTCGATAGAGTGGTAAAGAGAGTGCAATGGCATGCTTGCCTTCATCAGGCGGGGCTTTGAGTTTAAGAGTTATGAAGTCATGTGACAGCTTTATAAAACTCTGGTTAGGTCGCATTTGGAGCATTGTGTGCAGTTCTTGTTGTTACATAGTAGGAAGAATGTGGAGGCTTTAGAGAGGGTGCAGAAGAAGCTTACCTGGAGTAACTCAGCGGGACAGGCAGTATCCAGGGAGAGAAGGAATGGGTGTCATCTTCGATTTAAACCAGCATCTGAAGTTCTTTCCTACAAGTTTACCTGGATGCTGCCTGGATTAGACAGTATTAGTTTTAGGATAGGTTGGACAAACTTTGGATTGTTTTCTCCATGGCTGAGAGGAGACCTAATATATAAAATTATGAGAGGCCTGGAAAGGCAGGATAGTCATAAACTTTAACCCAGGGTGGAAAGGTCAAAGACTAGATGGCACAGGTTTAAGGTGAGAGGGGCAACATTTAAAGTAGTCATGCAGAACAGGTGTTTTGACATAGAAAGTGGTGGGTGACTGGAATATGCTGCCAGGCATGATGGTGGAAGTAGATATAATAGTGGCATTTAAGAAGCTTTTAGATAGGCACATGGATATGCGGGGAATGGAGTGATATGGATCACATGTAGGCAGAAAGATTAGTTTAACCTGGTATCATGTTCAACACAGACGGTCTGGGCTGATGGGCCTGTTCTGAGCTACACTGCTCCATGTACTATGTTCTATGCTGCTCTATGAGATGGTGCCTAGCTATGCTGCTCTATGAGATGGTGCCTGGACTGGAAGGTAACACATGGAGGAAAAATAGTGTAAATGGTAATGGACTTATTATCGCCATCCCCAATATTCCTTCCACCATCCTCACAATATTTCAGGGCTAATGCCTCACATACTCAAATTATTGCACACAGTATTGTGCAATATGAGTCATTTTAACAGTGAAATAGTTTGTTGCTTTAAAAAAGGGGAACAAGAGAATAAGATTGCAAATGTTGGCTTATAATGGAAGAAACATTGGCCAAATTGCTTGTTTCAGTGCCATTACATTCTTGAATTCGAGGATAAAGTTACAGACACTATGGTTTACATACTCCTTGAAAAATGGGTTAAGTAGCTGTTTCTCGCTGCTGTTTATGTGCTGCTAACAAAATGGCAGGAACATTTGGTTTTGAAATATGCAATTCTGTGGAATGTGTTTCATTAGTGGGAATGAAAGTAAGCAGCCAATTACAGTAAACGTAATACAATCTTTTAACATGTCTCAAACAGCTAATCAGTCACTTCTGCCAACAGAAATGGCGAGATGTTCAGTAATCCACACCAAAAAAACTCATAACAGGATTGAAGAAGAAATGTTTGGAAAAACTTGCGCACGAGTGATGTGGCCAGCCATACTAACAGGAGTAATAACGGAAAGCACTCAGCAATATGGCCTACATCTGTGCAGCAAGAACACAGCTCATGCATTTAAGGTGAGAAACTTTCATCAGATTCATCTCTGCTATTTTACAAAAAACAGAATTTGCATTTAATGGAACCCTTTGGGTAATTTTAAAGTTTATTTTTGGAGGAAGAGGAGGCTGCAGTGACGAAGGTGTTTGGAATGCTGGCCTTCATTGGGAAGGGTTTAGCTTAGTTTCGAGATACAACGTGGAAACAGGCCCTTCGGCCCACCGAGTTAACGCTGACCAACGATCCCCGCACACAAGCACCGTCCTACAAACATCCTGCACTCAAATTTACTTGGACCATCCCTGACATCTCCCTACCTTTTCGTGATCTCGCCGTCTCCATCACAGGAAACAGACTATCACATGACATCCTGCATGAACAAACCTGATCCCCCGGTTGCTGGACACTTTAATTCTCCTTCCCATTCCTACACAGACCTTTCTGTCCTTGATCTCCTCCATTGTCAGAGTGAGGCTAAACACAAATTGGAGGAACAGCATCTCATATTTCGCTTTGGGCGCTTACAGCCCAGTGGTATGAATATTGATTTCTCTAACTTCAGGTCGCCCTGGCATTCCCTCTCTCTCTAACATTCTCCCACCCAAGTCGCACAAGCTTCTCATTTTCAACCCACAAACAGCTTAGAATGGCCTGTTTCCTTTATCATCGTTACTTTTTTGCATACCTTTTATTCATTGTTCTTTATCTCTCCACATCACCGTCTATATCTCTCGTTTCCCTTATCCCTAACCAGTCTGAAGTAGGATCTCGACCCGAAACGTCACCCATTCCTTCAGTCCAGAGATGCTGCCTTCCCGCTGAGTTACTCCAGCTTTTTGTGTCTACCTTCAACATCTATAATCAATCCATTGACACCCACAGCTATCTGGACTACACTTCTTCCCACTCTGCTTCGTGCAAAGACTCTATCCCCTATTCTCAGTTCCTCCATGTACGCCGCATCTGCGCCCAAGGTGAGATGTTTCATACCATGACATCGGAGATGTGCTCATTCTTTAGGCAATGGGGGTTCCCGTCCTCCATCATAGATAAGGGGCCCTCATTAGGGTCTCCTCGATATCCCGCAGCTCGGCTCCTGCTCCCCCTCCCCCCCAGTCGTAATAGGGACGGTATCTCTACACCCCATCAGCACATTGCATACAGCACATAATCCTCCGACATTTTCGCCACCTCCAACGGGATCCCAACACTACCCACATCTTCCCATCTCTAACCCTTTCCGCAACTCCCTGGTGAACTCGTCCCTTCCCACCCAAACCACCCCTCCCCAGGTACTTTCCCTTCCAATTGCAGGAGATGCAACACCTGTCCCTATACCTCCCCCCTCGACTCTGTCCTAGGATCCTGACAGTCTTTTCAGGTGAGGCAGAGGTTCACTTGCACCTCCTCCAACCTCATCAACTGTATCCGCTGTTCCAGGTGTGGACTCCTGCATATCGGCGCAGGCTCTGCGATGATTTAGCTGAACACCTCCGCTCAGTCCGCCTAAACCTATCTGAACTCCCGGTTGCTAAACACTTTAACTCCCCCTCTCATTCCCACGCTGACCTTTCTGTCCTGGGCCTGTCCATTGTCAGAGTGAGGCCCAGTGCAAATTGGAGGAACAGCACCTAATATTTTGCTTGGGTAGCTTAATCCCCAGTGGTATGAACATTGACTTCTCTAACTTCAAGTAACCCTTGCTTTTCCTCTCTTTCCATCCCTCCACTACCCAGTTCTCTGACCAGTCTTCTGTCTCCGACTACATTTTATCTCCGTTTGCTTTGTTGTTACCTTCTCCCAGCTAACAATGATCTATTCTACATTTTCCTTGATCTCCATTCCATTTGTCCTATTTTTACACCTTACACTTCCTTATCTATGTATCTCCCTCTCCCTTGACATCAGTCTGAAGAACGGTGTCGACCAGAAATGTCACCCATTCCTTCTCTCCAGAGATGCTGCCTGTCCGGCTGAGTTACTCCAGAATATTGTGTCTATCTCCAATTAACCTCCAAAAACTGTACGTCTTTGGAGTGTAGGAGGAAACCGGAGCACCCAGAGAAAACCCACGCAGGTCATGAGGAGAACGTACAAACTCCATGCAAAAAACACCCGTAATCAGGATCGAACCTGGGTCTATAAGGCAGCAACTCTACAACTGCACAACCGTGCCACCCTGAGTATTGAGTATAAACATTGGGGCATCATGGTGCAGCTGTACAAATTGATACTAAGATCACACTTGGTGTACTCTGTGCATTTCTGGTCTCACTATATTAAGGATATCATTAAGTTAGAAAGGGTGAAAAAGAGATTCACTGGGATGTGACCTAGGCAGGCGGGCTTGAGTTATAGGGAGAGGCTGAATAGGCTGGGACTTTTTTTATTTGGAGTTCTTTCAACATTTATTTTGCCAAAGCACACTTTATTAAATGTTTTGCTGAAATGCATCATTGCATCAAATAGTTGACAAAGGCAGGATGTTGACTGACCATTCCCTCCGCAGATGTTGCCTGACCCATTGAGTTCCTCCAGCACTTTGTTTTTTTCCCCTCAAGATTCCACCATCTACAGTTTTTTTGTGCTTCCTTGAAGTGGTACTAAGCGTCGACAACAGCATGTCTGCATGAGTCTACTGCTATTTGTACACATGGAAGCTCAGAGCCCTACACTAGTTACAAGCAAGTGAAGATGACCCCATCTGTGGCCTACAGCACTAATCTCATTACCATGGAGACTCTTCTTCCATCAGTCCTGCCATGGAGATAGCACACTGCAGGAATTGAACTGATTCCAATTTGGTACAGGGAACAAATCCTTAGCCTTTTGTTTGGTTTAGTTTAGAGATACAGCGTGGAAACAGGCCCTTCAGCCCACTGAGTCCGTGCTGACCAGTGATCCCTGCACACTAACGCTATACTACACACACTAGGATCAATTTACAATTTTACCAAGCCAATTTGCCTTCATACCCGTACATCTTTGGAGTGTGGGAGGAAACCGGAGCTCCCGGTGAAAACCCACGCAGGTCATGGGGAGAACGTATCAACTCCATACAGACACCATCTGTAGTCAGGATTGAGTTGGGTCTCTGGCACTGTAAAGGGCCTGTCCCACTGTACGAGCTAATTCAAGAGTTCTCCCGAGTTTCCCCTGATTCGAACTCGGAGAATTACGGTAATAGCCGCTCGTAGGTACTCGGGGCTCTTGAGGACATTTTTCAGCATGTTGAAAAATCTTCACGAGTCTTCACGAGCTTACCGCATTTCCCGAGTACCTGCCGTTAGCGTTATGAGCCGCTAAGAGACGTCCCAAGGTCCGATGTACCTGCTACGTACATTCTACGTGCTTACCACGAGTTTGATTTTTTTTATTTACTCGGGAGAGCTCTTGAATTACCTCGTACAGTGGGACAGGCCCTTTAGGCAGCAACTCTACCACTGTGCCACCCATTTTGTGTATTTTTTAGTTTTAAGAGTTCCTCAGCAAGGATCCTGGACAATGTCTAACCCCCCAACCTCTCCAAAACCCTTTCTATCCCCATCACCATCAGTCAACTGCTTTGGCAGAGTACACCAGGTAGGCACTGATTTTGTTCTTTGTAATTCCCAGCTGAAAAATATTGAAAAATTCACCTTGTATAGGGCCCTGTGCAATCTCCAAGTCCAACACAGATCATAGTTTATACACAACCACATTTAATCTAAAGATTTCCCATTATGCTGATGTTTGAGTCCCACCAAAATCAAGGCAGAGCAAAATTGAATCTTTGGAGATCTATGGCCCAAATAATTTTCTTTTGTCGGAGAGGAGAAATCTGAAAACTTGTGAATAATTCATCTACTTGCAAATGCATTCCAATAATTCCTACCATAATAATTCACCACAGTAAACAGTACAGCCGTCCTATGGATATTGCAAGGGCCTACCTAAAGATTAGCAAATAATGCATTTATATATCACCAACTTATTTTACATTCCGAATAATTATGTTGAAACAGTCTTTGATGCTGGGTAGGGAAAAAGAAAGCTGAATTAAATGTTTCTTCAAAGTATCTGAATTAAATTTTAGTTGCAAATATTTATGAAGAAGAAAGACTAACTTAAGAATTAATCAAGCATGACATACACAGTAACAACATGATGTAATTCTTGTCTTTTGGAACGAGCAGCTCAGTGTCCCACAACTTGTTTTCCAGGAGACTTTATTGAATACCTGTCAAAGGTTACATGGTTAGGGCTTGCCCTTTTGATTGCATGAAAAGAAAAGTGAGCACCAGGTCACAATTACAAGACCAAGACAATCAACCAATATAATAAGTGAATAGTGATAATGAAGGTTCTTTCAAATGACACAAATTAGATCGAAATTTCAAACATACAAAATGCACACAGCACAAGACCAGTTTTACAAAGCAGCACCATGTCAAATTGAACAGAATTTTAAAATAAGGCTCTGCATTCATTCAAAATGATTCCCACAGACAAGAAGCTTTGGTTAACAGGCATTCAACCCCTTGATAAGTTGAAAATTCTGTTATCCAAGTTCAAGTTCAAGTTCAAGTTCACATTTATTGTCACATGCACCAATTGGTACAATGAAATTTGAGTTACCATACAGCCATACGAATTAAAAAGAACACAATACACAATAGAGTTTAACATAAATATCCACCACAGTGGAATCAGCGTTTCTCACTGTGATGGAAGGCAATAAAGTTAAGTCATCTTCCTCTTTGTTCACCCGTGGTCGGGGCCTTTGAATCCTCCGCTGTCGCCGCTACGGATGGCCCGATGTACAGGCCTTCTCGCCGGGATGATCGAAACTCCAGCGTCAGAACGGATCAGAACACACTCTGCGGCTTGGAGTTTCCGAATCGGCCGCTTCTTACCGGAGACCGCGTCTTCCGAGACCACAGGCCACGCTGGACGGAGCTCCAACACTGGCGATCCTCGGCAAGGGATCGCCCTGCTCCGTGATGGTAATTCTGCGCTGTGCCTGCTGCTGAAGCTCTGGGCCGGTCTCCGGTAGGAAAGGACGCGCCAATCCAGTTGTTAGGCCGCGAGGGGGGGGCGAAGATGCGACACGGAGAAAAGACGCATCTCCGTCCAGGTAGGTGACTGAAAAATGGATTCCCCCTATTCCACCCCCACATAAGACATACTAAGAAATATTAAAACATACATTTAAGGGCCTGCCCCGCTTAGGCGATTTTTTTAGGTGAGTGCAGGGGACTCTGCGCTCGCCTCATGATCGCCACATGTTCGCTGGTGGTCTCTGGTGAGTCTCCTTCATGGTTGCGAGGAGTTCCCACATTTTGGGAACTAGTCGCAGCCTCAGTATGGTCGCCACAAATTTTGCAACGTGTTGATAAATAATCTGCGACCAAAAATTGGTCGCCATAGAGAAAATCGATAATCCTGTAGTCGTAGGTGCAGTTGTAGTGGGGTCGCCATGTAGTTATGGATAGTCGAGGTAGTCGTAGGTAGTTTTAGTTAATCGCCTTTGCTGACCGGTCATCTTCATTAGCTCATTGGGGAAAAAAAAACATAAGCACAAGTTTTCAGAACCAAGGAAAACCGACCGGTAATGTTAAATGCCCGCCAGACTTCACAGCTGTGTATCTATGGCTTATTAAAAGTTGCCTGGCTTCTTAAAAGTGTCTCCACTCCTTCTACCCCCTTCTCCCCCCCCTTCTCCCCCCCTTCTCCTCCCCCCCTTCTCCTCTCCCCCCCCTCTTTTAAAGGACTTACTGTACACTGTGCTAGCCGTCTTAACCTTCCTGTTCATCGCGGTGTGAGTCTGTATCACCTTGGCTTTGCACCGTGTGAATTTCACACAGCACTCCCCCGCTTGCCCTGGCCCCCACCTTTGTGATGTGTGTGTGTGTGTGTGTGTATGTGTGTTCCACTCTGACACTCGCCGTTCCAGATCCCGGTTTTTCAGCGAGTGACGCAAACTTGACAGTCGCCCGCAGTCCGCTGAAAAATTGCCCAAGTGGGACAGGCTCATTAGACACACAAAAAATAACAAAAAGGGTGAAAGGACTAAAGAGCTGCTGGCGAGTCAGCCTGAGATTTTGTCAATCCTGCACTCACCTAAAGTCCAATCTTCTTCCTCTTTATTTCTCCCACGGTCGGGGCAGTCCAACCATCCGTTGGGGCGATCAAAGCTGCTGCAGCCGGCGGTTGAAGCTCCAGCGTTGGGGCAATCGAAACTCCCGCGTCGGGGCGATCGAAACTCCCGCGTTGGGGCGATCGAAACTCCCACGTCGGGGTGATCGATTCTCCCGTGTCAAGGCAGTCAAAACTCCCACGGCTTGGAGTTCCCAATGTCGATCTCTGACCAGAGACCATGGGCTCCGTGATGTTAAGTCGGCAAGCACCCATGGTTGGAGCTCCGAGATCGATCACTGGCAAATCCCTGGGGATGTTAAAGTCCCGTAGGCACCCGCAATGGAGCTCTCAAAAGTCGGTCTCCAGCAAAGGCCGCCAACTCCTCGATGTTAGGCCGCAGTGCGGATGGAGATACGATACGGAAAAATAATTGCATCTCCGTCGAGGTAAGAGATTAGAAAAAGTTTTCCCCAACACTGCAAACATAGTTAATTCTGAGCCATACAGCCTACTTATGTATGATCTTCTACTTAGAAGTATTAGACCATTTGACCTGATAGATATATTCATAACAGGAATGAGTAGGTTAGCATATGATGAGTGTCTGACAGCACTGGGCCTCCACTCGCTGGCGTTTAGAAGGTTGAGGGGGGGCCTCATTGAAACTTAAGGGGCTGTCCCACTGCGGCGACCTAATTGGCGAGTTTAGAAGAGTTTGCCCTCGACTCGTACTCGCAGCATGGTCGACACGAGGTACTAGGAGGTTGTTGTAACCCTCCTTCATGTTTGAGAGTAGTCCCCGTGTACTCGAGGCCTCAGTTAGGTCGCGGTGTATTTTTCAACATGCTGAAAAATGCCCGTGAGTAAAAAAAGGTCGCCATGGAAAAAATCTATATTTTTTTTACTCGTAGGTTTAGTCGAAGTAGGTCATAGTAGGTCGGCATGTTATTTGTAGGTAATCGAGGGTGGTCAAAGGTAATCAAAAGTAATCGAAGGTAGTTGTAGATAGTCTTCAACATAATCGAAGGGAGGTCAAAGGAGGTCGAAGGAGGTCGTCTTCACTCTCCACTATTCGTTGTCCAATTTTCCTGAAGCTAGTCGAAGCTAGTCTTCAACATAGTCGAAGGAGGTCGAAGGAGGTCTTCTACATAGTCGAAGGAGGTCTTCAACATGACACTTTTTCAAACTCTCCTAAACTCGCCAATTAGGTCGCCGCAGTGGGACAGCCCCTTTACAGAATAATGAAAGGCATAGATAGAGTAGATGTGGAAAGGATGTTTCCACTGGTAGGAGAGTCTCGGATCAGAGGTCATAGCCTCAGAATTAATGGGCGCTCTTTTAAAAAGGTGAGGAGGAACCTCTTTAGTCAGAGGGTATTTCATCTGTGAAACTCATTGCCACAGAGGGCTGTGGAGATCAAGTCAGTGGATATTTTTAAGGCTGAGATACACGTTCTTGATTTGAACTGATGTCAAGGGTTATGGAGATAAGGCAGCAAAATGGTATTAGGTGGCAGAGATCGGCCATGATTGAATGGCAGAATGGACTTGATGGGCCGAATGGCCTAATTCTACTCCTATAACTTGTGAACTTGTGAAATCATGGGAGTTACGTTGGGATGCTCATAGCTATCTTCAGGATGCCACCTAGCTATCCAAATTTTAAATTGGCGCCAAGATGTGCATGCCTGCTCCATATGACCAGTAGGCAGCATGTCACCCTATGAAAGGGCTTTGTGAGTGCATCCACTGAATATTGGCCCTGCAGAGACCCATTGCAGGCCAACATGCAATCCTAAAGTATATCCGCTGATGTCTTTTGAAAAGCATTCAGTTGGCTGCCGTTTTGGCTCCTGCTTTTAGTTATTCCGAGGCCTGTTAAAGTTTTTGAAATCTACAATATGTTTTTATACTCATGGCCCTGCTATCAATTTCAGTCTGAAAGCAGAACAAGGGACTGGAGACACAAAAACTGCAGATGCTGGCTATTGAGCAGAAAACAAAGTGCCAGAGGAACTCAGCAGGTCAGGCTGCAACTGTGGAGAGAAAGGACAGATGACGTTTTGGGTTGGGATCTTCTTCAGACCGATCATGAAATTGATTTTAGATTAAAGGATGCACTGCCAAGTGTCTAAAATTCTACGTGAGTGCTTCAGTTTATGTGTGGCCTCAGTTTGGCAATGGAGGGGGCCCAGGAAAGAAAGGTTGGTGTGGGAATGGGAAGAGGAGTTAAAATGGTTAATAACTAAGAGATCCAGCAGGCCTTGGGTGGATCGAACTCAAGTGTTTCGCTAAAAGCATTCAATCTTGGCTTTGAGCAGAAGGTCAACAGAGGGATGACATTCGTCCCATCAGACCCGAGTGCGCCCTTTACCAGGGTCACTGTTGCAGAAGTTAGATCGGCCTCCCTGAGGGTAAGCCCACAGAAAGCAGGATCGAGTCCCTGGCCACGTCCTTAGGAACAGCTCGGACCAACTAGCGGGAGTGTTCACAGACATCTTTAATCTCTCCCAACTCCATTCTGAGGTGCCCATTTGCTTCAAAGAAGACAACCATCATCCCGGTGCTAAAGCAAAGCAAGATCTCATGCTTTAATGACTGCCACCCAATGGCCTAGACATCACCATAATGAAGTGCATGCATCAAGAGGCTGGTTATGGCATGCATTAAATCCAACCTACCAAGCAGCCTTGATGCACTGCAGCTCATCTACCACAACCATGGCTGATACCATCTCACTGGCCCTACCTTCATCACTGGAACCCCTGACAAGAAGAATACCTATGTCAGATGCCCATTCATCGACTACACCTCCACTTTCAATACCATTTTCCCAACCAAATTCGTCTCTAAACCCATGGAGCTTGGAATCAGAATTCCCCTCCACACCTAGAGCTTTATCTTTCTGACCGAAAGACCACAATCAGTGAGAATAGGTGACAAGTCATCTTCTACGATAATGCTCTGGTACCCCACAAGGATGCATTCTCAGCCCCCTACTATACTCCTTTTACACTCATGACTATGCAGCCAAACACCAATCCAACTCAATTGACAAGTTTGCAGTTGACACAATCATAGTGGGTCGGATATCAAATAATGACTAGATGGAGTACTGGAAGGAGATTGAGAATCTTGTAACCTGATGCCAAGATACCAACCTCTCCCTCAATGCCAGCAAGGCAAATGAAATTGTAATCGACTTCAGGAAGCAAAGCAGTTCACACACCCTGGTATACTTTGACAGTGCCAAAGTAGATTGTTGCAAGCTTCAAATTCTTAGGATTCTTATATATCACCAACAACTTGTCCTAGACCAGCCACATTGAAGCTATGGCCAAGGAAGCACACCCACACCTCGAATTCCTGAGAACGTTTAGGAAGTTCAACATGTCCCCAACAACCCTCACCAACTTCTACAGATGCACCATAGAAAGCATTTTATCAGGATACATCACAGTATGGCTTGGGAACAGCTGCATCCAAGACCACAAGAAATTGCAGAGTTGTGGACGTATCCCAGACCATCACATAAACCAACTTCCCACCCACTGGCTCCTACTACACTTCACGCTGCCTTGGCAAGGCCATCAGCATAATCAAGCACCAGTCTCACCCTGGTAGTCATTCCTCCTCTCTCCCATCAGACAAGAAGTACAGAAGTTTGAGAAAGGAAACCTCCAGATTGAGGAACAGTTTCTTCCCAGCTGTTATCAGGCAATTGAATCCTCCTCTCACCAGCTAGAGTGCAGTCCTGCTCCCATCTATCTCATTCGAAACCATTGAACTATCTTTATTCAGACTTTATCTTGCACTAAATGTTGTACCTTTTATCTGTACACTGTGGACAGCTTGATTGTAATTTTACTTCGGAGTCACGTGAGTGACTACGTGAAGAGCCCGTCCAGCACGCATGCGCGACATTTTAGCGTTCACGCAGTGCAACAGCGACGACCGGGAGTACAGGCGCTCCTGCTACACGTCGGTGTAAAATAAACAGCGGACCATCAGGTAAGTCTTACTCTGTGGTCGTAATCAGCAAGCTGTGCTCTGCTCTGTATTCCAGGGGAACTGGGAAAATGAGCAGCACGGCAAAGGAAGAAAACCGCCCCCCGTTCGACTCCAACAGAACGGGAGTGTTCCATCAGTGGGGGGCGAGAGGCGGCACCTGGACCGTATATGCGGCGGTCCACCCTCATCGAGACCGAGCCGAGCCCAGTACCGCTAGCGCAGCCTGATGAGCGGCAGCGGGCTGGAGGAAAAGTTTTTAAAAAATAAATAAAAATAAAAAACCGGCCGGTTATGTCTGACTCCAATAAGGAGGGTCCGCCTTAGAGCGGCAGAGCTAGCCGCCTGAGCCGAATGGAAAGGCTCATGGAGCAACTGCTCCAGCGAGACTTGCTTCAGGAGCTAGAGCAGTCTCGCCAGGGGGATCAGGCACTCCCACAGCAGTGCTCTACAAGGCACTGGCCATCGCTTTCCCCTCAAAGCAGGGCAGCGTTGGCGACCAGGGCTGGGCTGGTCAGGAACAGGGGTCATTGGCTGAAGATGTTGGGAGTACGCTTGGGGTACAGGATCAGGAAGAGCTGCTGGGTGTGGAGATTCGCTACGTGGTTACACCACGAGCAGGGCGGCCATTGGAGCCAAAACTGGCGGCCAGCATCAACCACCTGTCCCTCAAACCCCTACAAGACAGGTACTTAATGAGGCACTAGAGCTGGAAAACTGCAGTTCGCTCAATGTACCGGCTGTTAACAGCCAAATCTGGGGGGGGGACAGAGTATCCGGAACCAGGAGCTAAAATCCTCAAGCTCCTGACGACAGGGATAACAGCCTATGCTCGTTCCGTGGATGGGGTGGTTATGACCACAAACCAGCAAGACACTCTGGCTCTGCTGTGCAACCCCCAATATGAGATAAGCAACCTCTGCAAGGAGAGAATAAGACCTGCCCTCAATCCCAGGTTTGCAGGACTGTGTAAAACACCGGCCTCAGAGCCGCAGATCCTGTTATTTGGAAGGACAAGTGAAAGACCTGGAGGAAGAGTCCAAAGCATTTGGCCTCATGAGGGCAGGCCCCGGAACGAGCAGACCCACACAAAAAACCAGACGGCAGTACCCCACCGCGTCCACCAGTCAAGGTCAAATTTATGGAACTGGTGAAAGCTCGGGGTCCGCATACTATCCCCGAAAGCCTTTTTAGGCCAGGGCCCAGAGCGGACCCCATGGAAAATGCGCCACCCCCAATCAGCAGTACATCAGCAGTACATCCAGCAGTATAACGACGGATGAACAAACGGAAGAAAGGAACACTACCATAACTATGGAGGTAGGTGGGTCTGGTTCCTACCAGCATGTAAATGGGGAACTGTACTAACAGGAGGTGTCTCACGAATGATAGTTATATACTTAACAGTATTCGGGGATACAAAATAGAGTTCATTCAAGAAAACATGCTACCAGTTCAGCACGTACCCCAAAGGGTCTTTACCCTCTCAGTCAAAGAGAACTAGAGGCTCAAGCAGAACTGGTGAGGTTACTTACAAAGGGTGTCATTGAGAAATCCAAACATGAACCTTTGGAATTTGTCTCAAATATATTTACCAAAAGCAAAAAAGATGGTGGATGTCGCATCATCATTGACTTAACCTCACTAAATACCTTTGTTAAGTATGTACATGTCAAAATGGAAACATTTGTAACTGCTAAACAACTGATTTTGAAAGGATACTTTATGGCAAGCATTGATTTAAAAGATGCCTACTATTCAGTACCCATTCACAAGGGTCATCACAGATACCTGAAAATTTACCTGGATGGGGCAACTATGGCAGTATAAAGTGTTGCCTAATGGGTTGACATTAGCCCTAGACTATTTACCAAGATATTAAAACCAGCCTTGGCAACATTAACAAAACAAAGACATATTGTCATGGCGTAACTTGATGATATCCTAATAGTAGGCAAAACCATGGAGTTGGCTAAATCAGCTGTATTAGCTACCAAACAATTGTTTGAAACCCTGGGTTTGTCATACATCCAGATAAATCTAAGTTGACGCCATCCACAACTATGGACTATCTGGGATTCACAATTAACTCAATCCACATGTCTGTAACGTTGCCAAAAGGTAAAGCAGCAGAATTGGCACAGATGTGCAACAATTTAATGGTAAGCAATCGACCAACCATCCGACAAGTGGCAAGAGTAATTGGCAAAATGGTAGCAGCATTTTCAGCTACACAATTTGGACTCCTGCACTATCAGCACCTACAAAGGGCAAAAGTACAGGCGTTGAAACGACATGCAGGTCACTTTGACAGAACCATGAAACTACCCATTGAAGCAATATCAGAGTTACAATGGTGGATATAACATTTGGCATAGTTCCAGCCCTATCATCATCAATAACCCAACGTTAACTATACAAACAGATGCCAGTGCTCAAGGCTGGGGAGCAACTAATACCATATCCAGCACAGGTGGTAGATGGACTAACCTAGACTCATCTTTACTACAAACACTGGGCATAAATTATTTGGAAATGTTGGGTGCGTTTTATGGTTTTAAAGCATATTCTAGGAATATGCACAACTTGCATGTTCATTTACAAATTGATAATATCACGTTGGTGGCCTATATTAACCATATGGGCGGAATAAAGTCGATATCATGTGACAATTGGGTCAACACAATCTGGTAATGGTGGGTCGATAGACATATTTGGCTATCAGCAACTTACCTACCAGGTAAGCTAAATACAGTGCCAGGTCACGCAAATTCAATGATAAATACTGAATGGATGTTAAATCCTAGAGCTTTTGCTAAAATTACAAACCAATATGGCACACCAGATATCGATCTCTTTGCATCCAGACTAAATCACCACGTACCAATGTATGTCCCTTGGGAACCACACCCTGAGGCAGCAGCGATAGATGCATTCGCGCTGAACTGGGGGACCTATTTCTTCTATGCTTTTCCCCCCTTCTGCCTTAATCTGTAGGGTACTACGCAAAATACAGATGGACTCTGCTTCAGGTATTTTGATAGTACCAACTGGCCTACACAGCCATGGTTCCCAGTGGTACTCGACATGGTCATCGAAACTCCTATGACCTTTCCCAGTAGCCCAGACCTATTGACGCACCCTGTATCAGGCATAAGTCATCCATGCCATGACAAAATTAACCTACTGGGTTGCAGATTATCAAAAGACCACTGCTGGGACTGGGGTGTCTGACAGGACCATCAACATGATGACACCGTATGTCCACCAGGAAACAATACCTATCGAGCATCAGGAAGTGGGAAAGATACTGCTCGACTACTGGGACAACATACTCATCTGCAACCATAACCAATGTACTGGAGTTCCTGGGGGGCCTTCACCATAATGAAGGATTGAGCTACAGCGCCATCAATACTGCCAGAAGTGCGCTGTCAGCCTACTTAAAACAGGTGCCAGGACAACAGGCCATAGGGTCTCAACCGCTGGTGATCAAACTCATGAGGAGTATCGTCAACTCCAACCCTCTTAGACCTAGGTATACCCAAATCTGGGATGTCAGTGTGGTCCTGACATACCTAAGGGGATGGTCCCCAGCCAGGTCTCACCCTAGAAAAGCTAACCCTGAAAACGGTCATGCTGATGCCACTAGTCTCAGCACAAAGAGTCCAGTCCCTCCACTTACTGCGACTGGACAACATGGTTATAACACCAGACCGGGTCATTCACCATTCAGGAGCTGCTAAAGCAGAGCAAGCCAGGAACTTGAGTCCTAGTTATGGATTTCCGGGCATACCCACCTGACCTACGGTTGTGTGTCATGACTCACTTATTCACTTACATCAACACAACAAGAGATTCTCGAGTGAGAAGGGAAAAAAAAAAAAAAAAAAAAAAAAAGCCTTATGGGTCAGCCACAAGAAACCTCATGGTTGGGTGTCGAGCCAAACCATCTCGAGATGGCTCAAGCAGGTACTGGGAGCTGCTGGAGTAGATACTGATGTATATACATCTCACTCCACCAGGGCAGCATCCACATCGGCGGCTAAAAGAATGAACATGGAGAAAACGTTCCAGACGTTCTACCACAAGCCGCTAGCAGAACCTGTGCTATTTGCAGAAAGAGTTTTAAAATCTGCAAAAATATATAATTTAAGCCCGGGGGAGCATTTTGTCTTTTGTTATTGATTAATAGATACCATTATTGTTTACAAACAGATTATGGTTGATTACGATAACATACTTCCTCCCTTGAATGACTTCGGCAGCGAGTGAAGTATGAACTGTTACACGGTTTGAAATCACAGAGCTTTAAAATCTTCACGTCGTCACTCACGTGACTCCGAAGTAAAATAGTAAGATTAAACGAGAACTTACCAGTTTGAAGTTTGATCTGTATTTTATGAGGAGTTATGATGAGGGATTACGTGCCCTCCGCTCCCACCCTCAATTATAGATCAACTGGTATCTTAGTTCTCCTTTTCTTTACTATGTTTATTTCAATTATTGTGTTTCCTGTGATTCCACACTGCTGCTTTGAAGAATGTCGCGCATGCGTGCTGGACGGGCTCTTCACGTAATCCCTCATCGTAACTCCTCATAAAATACAGATCAAACTTCAAACTGGTAAGTTCTCGTTTAATCTTACTATTATATATGGTGCTTTCTTTGACTGGAAAGCACGTAACAAATCTTTTCATTGTACCTTGATATTTGTGACAATAACATCGGTAACACAAGATGCAGTAAATGAGGTTAAGTGAGGTGCATGTGTCATAGAAACATAGAAACATAGAAAATAGGTGCAGGAGTAGGCCATTCGGCCCTTCGATCATCCAACTCAGTATCCTGTACCTGCCTTCTCTCCATACCCCCTGATCCCTTTAGCCACAAGGGCCACATCTAACTCCCTCTTAAATATAGCCAATGAACTGGCCTCAACTACCTTCTGTGGCAGAGAATTCCAGAGATTCACCAATCTCTGTGTGAAAAACGTTTTTCTCATCTCGGTCCTAAAAGATTTCCCCTTTATCCTTAAACTGTGACCCCTTGTTCTGGACTTCCCCAACATCGGGAACAATCTTCCTGCATCTAGCCTGTCCAACCCCTTAAGAATTTGTAAGTTTCTATAAGATACCCCCTCAATCTTCTAAATTCTAGTGAGTACAAGCCGAGTCTATCCAGTCTTTCTTCATATGAAAGTCCTGCCATCCCAGGAATCAGTCTGGTGAACCTTCTCTGTACTCCCTCTATGGCAAGAATGTCTTTCCTCAGATTTGGAGACCAAAACTGTACGCAATACTCCAGGTGTGGTCTCACCAAGACCCTGTACAACTGCAGTAGAACCTCCCCGCTCCTATACTCAATTCCTTTTGCTATGAATGCTAACATACCATTCACTTTCTTCACTGCCTGCTGCACCTGCATGCCTAATTTCAATGACTGGTGTACCATGGCACCCAGGTCTCATTGCATCTCCCCTTTTCCTAATCGGCCACCATTCAGATAATATACTTTCCTGTTTTTGCCACCAAAGTGGATAACCTCACATTTATCCACATTATACTGCATCTGCCATGCATTTGCCCACTCACCGAGCCTATCCAAGTCACGTTGCAGCCTCCTAGCATCCTCCTCACAGCTAACACTGCCCCCCAGCTTCGTGTCATCCGCAAACTTGGAGATGTTGCATTCAATTCCCTCGTCCAAATCATTAATATATATTGTAAATAGCTGGGGTCCCAGCACTGAGCCTTGCGGTACCCCACTAGTCACTGCCTGCCATTCTGAAAAGGACCCGTTTACTCCTACTCTTTGCTTCCTGTTTGCCAGCCAGTTCTCTATCCACATCAATACTGAACCCCCAATACCATGTGCTTTAAGTTTGTATACTAATCTCTTATGTGGGACTTTGTCGAAAGCCTTCTGAAAGTCCAGATATAACACATCCACTGGTTCTCCCTTATCCACTCTACTAGTAACATCCTCGAAAAATTCTATAAGATTCGTCAGACATGATTTACCTTTCGTAAATCCATGCTGACTTTGTCCAATGATTTCACCACTTTCCAAATGTGTTGCTATCCCATCTTTAATAACTGACTCTAGCAGTTTCCCCACTACTGATGTTAGACTAACTGGTCTGTAATTCCCTGTTTCCTCTCTCCCTCCCTTTTTAAAAAGTGGGGTTACATTAGCTGCCCTCCAATCCTCAGGAACTACTCCAGAATCTAAGGCGTTTTGAAAAATTATCACTAATGCATCCACTATTTCCTGAGCTACTTCCTTAAGTACTCTGCGATGCAGCCTATCTGGCCCTGGTGATTTATCAGCCTTTAATCCATTCAATTTACCTAACACCACTTCCCGGCTAACCTGGATTTCACTCAGTTCCTCCATCTCATTTGACCCGCGGTCCCCTGCTATTTCCGGCAGATTATTTATATCTTCCTTAGTGAAGAGAACCAAAGTAGTTATTCAATTGGTCTGCCATGTCCTTGTTCCCCATGATCAATTCACCTGTTTCTGACTGCAAGGGACCTACATTTGTTTTAACTAATCTTTTTCTCTTCACATATCTATAAAAACGTTTGCAGTCAGTTTTTTGGAAGGACTGCTGAGGTCCATGGATGGACGCCAGGAAGGAGATATAGGGACAGGTGTTATTCCCTGCCATGCAGGAGAAAACACCTGGGGAAGGGATGGCTTTGGTGGAAGGGATGAAGTGGACCAAGGAGTTGTGGAGGGAGCAGTCTGTGGAAGGCAGAAATGGATGGAGATGGGCTGATGTGAGTAGTGGTGGGATTACGTTGGAGAAGATGGAAATATTGGAGGATGATGTGTTGGATGCAGAGGCTGGCGGGGTGAAAGGTGAGGACCAGTGGAACTCTATCCTTGTTCCATCTGGGGGGAGGGGGAGCAGGAACAGAACTGCAGAATACAGAGGAGATGTGGGTGAGAGATCCATCTGTGACAGCAGGGAGAAACCACATTTACTAAAAAAAAGAGGACATCTCAGACCATTTGACTCTTTACCAGAGCAACTCTTCAGTTTCTAAAAATGTCAAATGTAAAGGGAAATTATCTCTTTGTATTTTGCAGGGACCCCATAACTCATGACTCCCTCCTTCTCTCTTCCATCCCCATCCATCATTCACCATCTCACAGCAGCAACACCTATACAATCATCTCTGCCTTCCCCACCATCCTGAGTTCCAAATAGTCCCTGATACCTGACCTCCCCCTCTCTGAAATGATCTGTCGTCAGCAGAGGCTTCACCCTTGCACCCCTACGCCCACCACAAGGTCATGCTCTTCCTCAGTTGCCTCTGCCTCCATGGCTATCTCTTTTGCAATGAGTTCTTGTCCTCCACTGATGACTCATTCTCTCATCTCCAACACTCTTCATTCTCTTGCACATCTCCTTCCAGCCTTCTACATTCTCTCAATCTTTTTATTTCCAATGGCTAACGTGACATTAGGCACCTTGACTTTGCCACTCCCTTCACCCACTCCAATTGCAGCCCCTTTGGGCGCACGGCCCTCCACTCACTCTGCACGCTTCCCAGCCCATAGGCAAGGGCAGCGCTATTGTAGTCTGGTGGACTGGCCTTGTTGAGGGGGGTGGGAGATTGCAACATTCACGTGGTCCGCCCTGTTTCGACGAATGCAATCAACCTGGCGTGCACAATCAAAAAAGATCAAATAGAACAAGTTGTTCTACAACTTTAGGCTGTGCACGCCATATGCAAGAAGAAGAGGTCCTGTTGAGGCTACGGCAGCCCCCAGCAAGTGTTGTGCCAGCAATGAAGGGATCTCCCAGCGAGTGCTGTGCCAGCGCAGAAGAACCAAGACCACCAAAAGCTTTCTCTCTGTCCACCGAGATCTGCTGGATTTCCCAGTTGCTAACCATTTTAACCCCCCCCCCCCTCCCATTCCAATTCCAAACTGTCTGGCCTAGGCCTCCTCCAAAGCCTGAATAAGGCCACATGCAGACTGGAAGAACAGCACTTCATATTTTGCTCGTGTAAATAACAAACCAATTCTCCAATTGCATACCACCTTCCACCTATCCTTTCCCTCTCCTTCAGATCTACCATGTCTTCTCATGCATATCTTTCTTTCTGGAACACTTTGTGTTCTGCTTGGTTCTACAACACAATGGTATGAACATTGAACTCCCCAATTTTAAGTAACAAACCCTTCCTACCTCTCTTCCCAGTGTGCCTCCACTCCAATGCACAGCCACTTCTCTCACCATTTAGCCCCTCTATCCGCTCCCTCCCATCCCCTTCCACCTACACCCCTAACCTCTTGCATTTCATTCCACTTCACTCCTTCCTCACAACCTTTTGTCTCCTTTTCATCTCTAGCCTTTATCAGTTACTCCACCCATCTGCCAAACAAGCACCCCTCACCTGTGTCCTTCTGTCACATGCCAGGTTTTGTCCCACCCTTACAACTTTTTCACCATTTCCCCCCCTGCTACGATCAGTCTGTAAATGGGATCCAACTCAGAAATGTCACCCTCCTTTCCCTCCACTGATGCTGCCTGACCCACAGAGCTAGTTTAGTCCTTTATGTTTTGCTCAAGGTTCCAGTCTCTGCAGTTCCTTGTGTCATGCTCTAATTGTCTCTAGGCATCAAGCTTGTGTCTGGTTCTCTCTCTGTTACATTAAAATGTCTTGCTAACGGTTAATAGTCATGTTCTTTATCACCTCAACTTTCTTCACCTCTCCCCCTCCCCCCCCCCCCCCTCCCCCCGAAACTTTTATTTTATACCATACTCCTAGAATGTCAGAGGTTGAGGGGAGACTTGATAAAAAATATATAAAATTATCAGGGGCATAGATAGGATAGACAGTCAGACCTTTTTCCTAATGTGGAAATGTCCAATACTTGAGGGCATAGCTACAAGGTGAGAGGGGAAAGTTTAATGTAGATGTGCGGGACAAGATTTTTACACAGAGGGTGGTGGGGGCCTGGAACGCATTGCCAGGGGTGGTGGTGGAGGCAGATACGATAGTGCCGTTTCAGAGGCTTTTAGATAGGCTGATGGAAGTGCAGGGAATAGTGGGATGTGGATCATGTAGAAGCAGATGAGATCAGTTTAACCTGGCATTATGTTCGCACAAACATTTTGCTGTGCTGTAAGTTCTATGTTTGCTGTGCCATGTTCCTCCTCCCAGCCCCAAGGAAGGGTCACTAACCTGAAGCATTGACGAGATCCTCATTCCACAGATGTTGCTTGACTGAGTTCTTCCAGTATTTATTTCAAGTTAGTTTCTGTGCTGGAGCCTCGGGCAATGACATTTTGTTCAGCATTTTGCTCTCTTCATCTGCTCGCCAACAGCAGATTGGATGCAGGAAAACCTTCTACTCTGGAATTGGTTTCATACTGACTGGGAGCTTCTGTTTGTCTTGTACAGGTACATTGGCATGTCTACCCTGCAAAGATACCTTAGTTTAGTTTAGATTATTGTCACATGTACCGAGGTACAGTGAAAAGCGTTTTTGTTTGTTTTGTGCTGTGCTGTATCATGTATAGTCAGTGGAAAGACTGTACATGATTACGATCAAGCTGTCTAGAGTGTACAGATATAGGATAAAGGGAATAACTTTAGTGCAAGATCAAGCCCAATAAAGCCAAATTAAAGATAGTCTGAGGGTCTCTAATGAGTTAGATGGCAGCTCAGGACTGCTCTCTGGTTGCTGATAGAGTCAATGTGCAGTGTAAGAGCTCTCTGTGGTAAATGGATGAAGAAGTGAATACTCAGCTCAGAGATTGAGCTGAGAAGGGTCTTGGTCTGAAACACCACCAATCCATGTTCTCCAGATATGCTGAAGATAGACACAAAGTGCTGGAGTAACTCAGTGGGTCAGGCAGCATCTCTTGAGATAAAGGATAGGTGACATGCACCACATTGTATCCCAGTTGCACAGTTCACCACATTGTAGAAACATAGAAAACATAGCAACATGGAAAAATAGGCCATTCGGCTCTTCGAGCCAGCACCGCCATTCAATATGATCATGGCTGATCATCTAAAATCAGTGTTCCGTTCTTGCTTTTTTCCTATATACCTTAATTCCTTTAGCCCTAAGAGCTAAATCTAAAGGGCCTGTCCCACTGTACGAGGTAATTCAAGAGTTCCCCCGAATTCTCCCCTGATTCAAGCTTGTGTAATGAACGTAGGGGCTCGTACGAGTAAAAAGTAACAATTTTTTTCATCACGAGTAGTTTTTTACTCGTAGACATTTTTCACAGTGTTGAAAAAATGTCCCGAGTTTACCGGATTTTCCGAGTACCTACCGTACTCGTACGAGCCGCTACATGACATGCAAGAGCTCCTACGTACCCGCTACGTACATTACACGAGCTCGAAATCAGGGAGAACTCGATAGAACTCTTGAATTACCTCATAGAGTGGGACAGGCCCTTAACTCTCTCTTGAAAACATCTAGTGAATTGGCCCTCCACTGCTTTCTGCGGCAGAGAATTCCACAGTTTTTCCTCAAATTAGTCTTAAATGGTTTACACCTCATTCTTAACTGTGACCCCTGGTTCTGAACTCCCCCAACATTTTTTCCTGCATGTAGCCTGTCCAATCCTTTAAGAATTTTATATGTCTTATATGTTTCTATAAGTATCCCTCTTGAGATCACACCTTCCTGGCCAACAATGGGCCTTGTGGGGACTCCACCATTTGTTGCTGTCACTAGTTGGTCCTGTTTTATTCTCGCCTCCAGCTCACCCCCACCCCCTACTTTCAGTCTGAAGAAGGGTCCGTCCTGAAACTTTACCCATCCTTTCTTCCAGAGATGCTGCCTGACCCGCTGAGTTACTCCAGCACTCTGTGTCTATCTTCGGTATAAATCAGCATCTGCAGTTTCTTTCTACACATTTGTCTTCCCCAGAGATGCTGTCTGGCCTGCTGAGTTATTCCAGCACTTTGTGTCATTTTGTGTATTAAACAGCATCTGCAGTTCTTTTTTTCTACTTGGAAACTGACTCAAGAGTCAAGTCAAGAGAGTCAAGAGCGTTTTATTGTCATGTGTCCCAGATAGAACAATGAAATTCTTACTTGCTGCAGCACAACAGAATATGCAAAAATAATATGATATGACAAATGTGAGGGAGAAAAGAAAAGCTCAGTGTGTTTATAAACACATGCTCACCACATACCCATATATATATATATATAGGTAGAGGCCAGGGTAGAGCAAGGATCTGCAAGTGGTGTTATAGTCATATGTGATCTATTTGAATGGTAGAAAGGGTATGTGGAGCTGCAGGACCCACACTTGAATTTATTTTTTTATATATTATATCTTTACTTCTTATGAAGAAATTGTTTGGTGTGATTAATTCACTTGGTTCTCTGGCCCTGTGGCTTATTGTTTCAATATAATTTTATTTTCATCTTTAATACTTTCAAGGAATGTTTATTGGAAGGAATCACAGAGCACAGCCTGCAATGGCAGTGTGCTTTAATTTGTTTCAATAAAAAAGAGCATAAATAGCACGTAAATAGGAAAAAACGTTCACAGTTCATCTTTCAGAGCAGCTCTGGGAATTAACCCACTTTGCACTCATTGGCAAATCAATGCAAAGTTAATTATAGAGGGTTCTTCTAAAGTCATCTAAATATTGAATTACAAAATTGAACTTGTCCAAGACATGTTCGGGAAATTAGCTGCCTTGAGAACTGGACAGAACACAGCCATGATCATAACAGCAAATGCATCTGTAGGCTCTGACTTACTTCACTGGCCAGAATATACAGGTGTCAGTGCCTCATTCAGTTTGCAGCCTTGTACCCATATCCCTCAAAGTTATGCTAAGTGACCGAAACCAACGACTATTCTCAGACATAAATACATTTCAAAGGGAATATTGACAGCCTTAGCAGCTCAGTTTTAAACCTCTTCTGAGAATAGCCATCCTTGTTCTGCACTCCTTAGCTATTAGAAATATTCCTACCTAACATCTCTACTTTTAATTGGTACTTCTGCTACTGCGGACTGGAAATTTAGGTAGGTTTTGGTGGTGGACTTTGGCAAATTTTGATGGCGGTCTCCACTCACATCACACAAACCAACCTCCCTTCCATTAACTCCATTTACACCTCACACTGCCTCGGCAAAGCCAGCAGCAGAGTCAAGTCTACAGGTGCACAGTAGAGAGCATGCTGACCGGTTGCATCGTGGCTTGGTTCGGCAACTTGAGCGCCCTGGAGAGGAAAAGACTACAAAAAGTAGTAAACACTGCCCAGTTCATCATCGGCTCTGACCTCCCTTCCATCGAGGGGATCTACCACAGTCGCTGCCTCAAAAAGAATGGCAGCATCATCAAGGACCCACACCATCTTGGCCACACACTCATCTCCCTACTACCTTCAGGTAGAAGGTACAGGAGCCTGAAGACTGCAACGACCAGGTTCAGGAACAGCTACTTCCCCACAGCCATCAGGCTATTAAACCTGGCTCGGACATAACACTGAACATTACTAGCCAATACTGTTATTTGCACTTTATCAGTATATTGACCATTGTGTATATATTTATAGAATGCCTTGTAGTAAATGCCTACTATGTTCTGTTGTGCTCAAGCAAAGCAAGAATTTCATTGTCCTACCAGGGACACATGACAATAAACTCACTTGACTTGACTTGACTTGAAGTCAAGTCGCACCCCAGCTCTCTTCCCCCCTCTCCCATCAGGCAAGAGGTATAGATGCACAGGTACATATTCAGGGACAGTTTCTTCCTAGCTGTTATCAGGCAACTGAACCATCGTATCGACAACTGGAGAACTGTCTTGAGCTACTATCTATCTCATTGAAGGGACTCGGACTATCTTTGATCGGACTTTACTGGACTTTATCTTGCACTAATCGTTAATCACTTTATTCCCTTTGTCATGTATCTGTACACTGTGGATGGCTCGATTGTAATCATGTATTGTCTTTCCGCTGACGGGTTAGCATGCAGAAAAAGCTTTTCACTGTACCTCATTCCAGCAATGGAGGAAGTTAAGGACGAATAGTTCAGTGTAGGAATGGGAGGTGAATTCACATGGCTAGCAACGGAGAGTTTCAGGTGGTCATGGTGGACAGAGTTCAGATGCTTGGTAGAGCAGTTGCCTCGTCTGTACTTGGACTCAACAATGTAGAGGAGGCCACATCGTGGGTACCAAATGCAATAGGTGATGTTGGTGACGGTGCAGGTAATCTCTGTTCAGGTAGAAGGACTGTTTAGGTTCCTGGATGGAGATGCAGATGAAGGTGGAGGTGTAGATTCAGGTATTCCATCTCCTCTGGCTCCAGGGGAAACTGTCTGTGGAGAGAGAGGTGGGAGTGGGGAGGGATGAGTGAACGAGGAGGTCATGGAGAGAGTAGTCCATGGGGAAAGCAGAAAGGGGTAGCAAGGGATGGGTGGTGGGATCGCATACACAAACCTATTGGTTGGAGCAGCGATGCAGCTGGTAGTGCCGCTGCATCAATGCTCCAGTGGCCCAGATTTGATCCTGATCTTCAGCGCAGTCTATACGGATTTGGTATGTTCTCTCTGTGAGGATTTCTACCGAGTCCTCTGGTTTCCTCCCACATCTCAGACTTGTACTGGCTGATAGCTGATAGGTGAATTGGCGACCTACTAAAGGGGCTGACCCACTTGGGCGACCTAATCAGCGAGTTTAGAAGAGTTGGAAGAAATGACGTTGAAGACCTCCTTCGACTATGTAGAAGACCTCCTTCGACCTCCTTCGACTATGTTGAACACCAGCTTCGACTAGCTACGGCTAACTTCGGGAAAATTGGACACCGAATAGTGGAGAGTGAAGACGACCTCCTTCGACCTACTACTACTACGAGTAAAAAAAGTATCGATTTTTTCCATGGCGACCTTTTTATACTCGCGGGCATTTTTTAACATATTGAAAAATACGCCGCGACCTAGCCGAGGCCTCGAGTACGTGGAGAGCATTTTCGAGCATGAAGGAGAGTTACGAAGACCTCCTACAACCTTGTGTCGACCATGCTGCGAGTATGAGTCGAGGGCAAACTCGCCAGAACTTGCGGATTAGGTGGCCCAAGTGGGACAGGCCCTTAAGTGTCATCTTTTAGTTTTTTAGTTTTAGTTTTAGAGATACAGCGTGGAAACAGGCCCTTCGGCCCACCGAGTCCGTACCGACCAGCGATCCCCGCACATTTTCTTGCACATTAACACCATCCTATACACATTAGAAACAATTTACACTTATACCAAGCCAATTTACCTGCATATCTGTACGTCTTTGGAGAGTGGGAGGAAACCGAAGATCTCAGAGAAAACCCACGCGGTCATGGGGAGAACGTACAAACTCCATACAGACAGCACCCATAGTTGAGATCAAACCTGGGTCTCCGGCACAGCAACAACTCTACTGCTGTGCCACTATGAACAGAGATCATCTGCACCTCAGTACTCCTGATGTGGCTTATTCTACATCAGCTCAGACTAGTGTAGGTGTGTGACATGTGGATCAGGGTGGAAATGACGGACTTGTGAATGAGTTTAGGTTACAGGGAAATATATAGCAATTGGGATCAATGGGAGTGCTCGTGAATTGGTAGAGATTCAATGAGCTGATGGATCCTTCGAATTCATAGGAATATATGAAAAAGACAAAATATAAATACGAAATAATTCAACTTCAGTGTCACCAATTTACTCACTGAGATCAATATATATATTTAGCATGCAACTGCAAGGAAATCTTGAAATATCCTTCTTCTGTTCATTTTTACACAGTGTTTTGCAGTTGGTTTCTGAGGAAACCACAATTCTATCAATGCACAGAATCGCATATGTGTCAACACTGAAGAGAAGCAATTTTGTAGAAAATGTACTTTATATTTGGTAACCCACTAAACACAACATAAAGAATCTTGCATTTTTCATTTGGAAGTGCTGCACCTGAGAAAGAATTACACCGAGATAGTTCGACCTTTTCTCTTTCCTGTTATCCTTTAGCTTGGCAAAAACAATTCCACGTGGGGCCTCCGTGAAAAATGGGAGTAACTGTCTCGTCTCTCTCAGCAACCTTGTGCTGGGTAAGAAGCCAGAACTGGTGTGGAAAAGGATGTGAATTTAGTATCAAATCAAGTACAGAGAAAGAAATGTAGGGAGGGGGAAATGAATGAAATGGATAAATAGGAAACAGGAATAATAGGGAAAAAAATATTTTCATCAATTTTTAAAAGGCTCCGAGAATAATACTTGCTAGCATAGAACTCCACAATTTCCCATTTTGCCTCTCAGGCATTGATTGGCATTGCAGGAACTTGTATCTCCTCATTAGCACAGTTCTGATTCAGATATTAACTGTACTTTTTTTCAATAGTGTAATTTTTGCACTAATGCTGCCATATCTTGAAATGCGCTGGGAAGTGAGGGCATGCTGTTATTTATGTGAGGCTGACAGTGGAGCAATCCAAATCATCTGGCAACGTGTGGCGATTCACACTTACTAGTTATTTCTTCCTCCTCACAAATTGCTTTGTGATTAATATGCTGATATGCCCATTAGGAAAAAACTTGCCACTGTTTTCCCAGAAATTCCAGCCCAACAAGTTTTCAGACCATCAGCACTTCAGAGAGTACATCAAACCAGTTGAAAACTGATGGTGATGCCTCAAGCTACGATCTTCAGGCTCACAGCAGTTCAGCACATATTAATCTTCAATTACCTTCTATCCTGGTATATTAATTTATTGGAATATTTTTATGTTTGTAATCTCCACTAGAAGTTTTGATATTTTTTTGATATTCATAATCTAGCAATTCATCCATAAAGCAGGCAATTTTTGAAGGTGTTTAAAACGTTAAAAACACATTATCCTATGTGATTTTGTTCTCATTTCTGAATATGGCAGTCTGCTTTGTTGTGTCAAGACATTATCATTAAACTGTGTTCAACTAACGTGTAGCTTTAATGATTTCTTGTATTATTTTGATTAGATCTCTTCATGCCTTGGAGGGGTACCACCATTGTTCTTCAATCTCCGATTTAATCAAATGCCACTGTCTGAGAAAATGATCAACAAAAGGCTGTTTCCAATTTCCTTTCAGCCCAATATTGCACTTCGGTGAAAAGTGGTGCTGGTCACGTCACGGCATTTTACTAAGACAAGGACTGGGGAGCTGTGTGAAGACCACAGCAGAATGACATTTCTGCCCTCTTTCCCCAGACTAGGCTGTCCTGTCAGGATCAGTGACAAGAGGCTGAAGAGTTTTGTTGTTCCTTGCTTGACAGGGCCTATATTTGTACTAGACACATCTTTTGTTGGCAGCAGGTTCCACCACAGACAGGGATCAGGGAGAACACCATTATTCTCTGGGTACTCTTAAGATCAAGTTACACAGGTAATCTTCTTGTCTTTCCTCTCTTGTACCTTTGGGTTGTTTCCAAGAAAAGGAAGAGGTGCTGAATTACTGTTTTTTTTGTTATTTCGCAGTGCTGTAACATGACCCCCTCACCTCCTTGATTATTTGGTGAATTCTTCAGAACTAATTGACAGGAAGCCTTTCTTTCTTGATTTGTTCCCATTAGATGTCCATGTGCCCTTGAATAAACAGGTAAGATAATAACTTTAATTATCATTTTAATTAACTGTAGCTCAAAGCACCTGGATTTTCAGTCTTTCTCATCTTGTTTTATGATGATCCCTCTCAATTTCTCTCAATCCACCCCACCCCTCCAACCCCCCCAGACCCATCCACCTCAATGCACAAAACACACATACATGCAAACATGCTGTTTGAGGATCCTAACCTTAGAATGTGATATATTAAATGAAATAACTACCCCTAATACCTCTCAAAATGAACTTAAAAGTATCAGAGGTTTGCAATGGTCACAGCCAACAACACAAAAATTCCACAGGGGATATTGCCAATTATCTTGCCCTTGCTGCCAAACCTGATAAAACATAAATGCCAAAGGTCATGAAAAGGTAAAAGTGCCTAATCTTAAAAAGTTAAAACCAGGGGGAAAAATTGCCATCACAAATTATTTTTTTGTTTAGGAGTAGTTGTCCCGGAACAAATATTTATTTTCAGACCTTTCTAATAATGCTTTATTTTCTATGAACTTACATTGATCTAAGGGCATACATGAGCAGGCCAAAACAGAGAATGTCTGTGGATCTGAGGAAGGAATAATTGCCACAGAATGAAAGTAGATTGTCCAAGTGAATGCGGAACAGAAAAGCTCCTTTTACACTTTGTGTGGACTAACACTAACTATTCGCTAGTGGCAAGATGTTAGGTGACTCGTTGAATTAGAGGAGTGGGATTTACAAAGTAATGGCTGTTCATTCTGACTTTCATAATCCATACGGCAAATTCAAATATTGCTTTTTGATCAGTGCGGTACAGTGGATCACAGAGCGACGGTTAGCCATTCTTTTTATAGGGAAAATAAATCCTAATAGTTCTGCTTTCTCATTATGATAAGGAACAAGGGCTAATCGTCACAAACCACCACAGTTTAGTAAAACTTGAAATCTGCTGAACAGTTGGACAAATCCATTAGGGTTTTATTAGCTCCTAAAAGAGTTATGCGAATCCCAAGGATCCAATCCTTGTCAATCAGGCATAGTAAATTGGATTCTTGAATAGGGAAATCCCTTGGGGAGCGGAGACGTTATCTAGATCAGATGCAGTGATTTTTTTTCCCCTACTCTTTGCTCACCAGGTTCTGTTCTCTCTTTAGTGGACCAATAAAACTATAATAAGTATTGATTAATCCATTACAGTGTATTATCCGCTGTCTTGAGCCTTGACTGTATTTAAGCACAAAATAACACCTTTAAGATTGTCCATGTTATTGACCAAGGTATCTTGTAAACATTATTATGCTTTTTTTTTGATAAAGCAGATAAAAGTAAGTTGCACAGCCCGAAATCCTTCACTGAAAGGACATGATTAACTGGGATTGTGACAAGAAGCATATAAAATCAAAGAGACAAACGGAGAAACATCATGCATCCTTTCTGAAAGGAAGAATACAATAATTGTTCTAACTTGTGAGATTCCATAAATTCCAGTTGGGTAAATTGGCATTACTGTATTTTATGTATCGTGTTCATTCTGGTAATTATATATTGTTCAGCAGCTTTATTAGGATAATTCTACTAGGATGTATAATGTTGCAGTATAGGTTTTCACTACATCTAAATAATGGACCTTTGTGGTCTGAGGCCCTAATTTGCCCTATGTGTCAGTTCTGTGCTGACGTGCAGTGCTTTCAAGGGCCTTTCTAATCATTAGCTTGTTGGTGGCTCCTCTGAATTTACTTGTGAACACTACTCAATACTGGGGATACAGAGATCAGCTGGCTAAATTAAGTTTGATTACAGAGGACAAGGTCATGTGTTGAATGGACACAGGTCGAAAGGAGGCGTCACTGCAGGTTGTTTTTCTTTAAATGCGGCCCTGGATTATCATGCTTTGTATTGTAAAAAATATTTTGTTTATCCGCAGTTCAAAAAGAACTTTAGTGATAGGAAAATAATCACTTGTACAAGAATTCATGCATGTGGCTAAATGTGCACCACTGATATATTCTCATTTTCAATACAGTGTCATGTTTTTGTGTTCTGTGGTCATTACTGAATACTCATTTGATCGAGTGATTTCCGATACGTTGTCAAGATAAATTACGTTCACTTAATTAGATGTACAGGAAGTATAGCTGAAGCAGGGACAAGTATTAATTTGGGACTTTGCAGAAACTGACACTCCATCTTATGACCCTGAGGCTGTATTATTTGAGATAGCCCTTGATGGAAGGAAGTCTGTCTCCATAGCAATTACCCAAGTCTTTTATCAGTCATTTCTGGGAAGAAAATTAGAGCAATTGTGTCAGGATAGTCATATGGGCAGAAATTGCACACTCATTCTAACCACTTATGTCTCTGACTTTGTCCCTGCTTGATGGCTGCTTTTGTTCACGGTAGTTATGTGAAGCTTGATTGGATATGAGTAAATGTGGCATGCTGTGCTCACAAAGGACTGCCATTGTTTTTTTTCTCCCTTCTTACAGAAATAATTCCTGCATCAGGCATTGCTTTTTGTTTTACGGACATACTTATTCACTAAACAATAGCGCAGCAGTTTTATCATTAAAAGGAGATGGGGTTGGGGACTGGGGGAGTTTAAACAGAGCTGATCATCAAAGATGAGCTTTAACCCACTATCAAAGACCAATTTTTATCTATTCTATTGTAATTCATTCCAGGCTTCAAGAAAAAAAAATGTATGTGTAAATTAGTGGATGGGGGGAAAAAAACATAAAAGTAATCAATAAAACAAAATCTTATTTGATCCTGGACTTCACAAAGCCACAATTAGAAAGTAATTATGTTAAATCTGCACTGAAGGTTTTTTCCTTCTATTTATAATATAAGTCTGTTTTTACTTAATCAAAGATAGAGCAGTTAAAAGACCGTTTCACAATTTTTTTTAAAGATACTCGGTATAAATACATTTTTCAGTTTGCTAATTTACAATTAATGGTATCCCCCCCCCCCCCACCACCACCACCATCTCTCCACCTCCTCCCTTGTCCTACCATTGTTAATAGTATCCTGCGCTTCATAACTGAGTGAGGTACCTGCCAGACTAATCCATTCCCATTTTGCTAGCCATAGTTCTTTATCTGTCTTAACATATTGATTCGTGGACTGTTTTATTGGTTCCTAACATAATTATATCAGGACTAGGTCTCTTAGTACAAGTAATACATTTACACAATGCCATCCAGGGAAGTTTGTGTTTGTGCCATTGTTTTAAAGCTGTTGATTGGCTCTGTGAAATACTGTTAACCTAAAATCATCAGAGTCAACACTATGTGCTGGATTATGGCATACCAATTTACTGCACAATGAACTGAAGCCCTTAAAAAACAGAAAAGGGAGCCTATTGCAAAACATGTCACACAGTTTTGACTAATGCTTGTCTAATGTATGCTACACTTAAAAAGCTACCAAGCAGTTTCTTTAATAATACACATTATATGCTCCCAATTATATTAGCTTTAATGAACCGTTTATATGTGGAGTCGCTTTTCCACATTGTGTCATAAAGAAAGATTGTGGCCTATTTATTTCACTGTTCTTAATTGTTGTCAGAACAAGACCTGAAACTTGAAGAGCTTATTTTTCAAAGTCAAACCTAGAGAAGGCAGGGGCACCAATTTATCACTGTTCCCCCCCCACCTCCTCCTTTTCCACCTACACTGCAGCACTTGTGAAGGTCTGTTTTTTATTTAATTCTGAAGATTTTCTTGTTAATGGAAAACCTGCCTTATAAATTAGGGAAGTACTCAATTACAGGGCTGACAGGGATTGATCTCATTCTGCTGTTGGTCATGAGAGGTACAGGCAAGTGAAGACTTGCAGAAACCACAGTACAAGCTTAAGGCACATTACCATGAGGAGAATTCACTTGCATTTTCATTTGAAAAAGATGGTTAGCCCATCTCATAAAATAGCACATTAGCTAAAAGCGAGCTACAACACTCTCTGAATTGTTATTAGATTGTTATTTAACCTACATTACATTAATAACAGGAAATTACACTGCACATTGGACTAATGTAATAAAGCAGCAATTAGAATAGTTATGAACAATAAAGATGCCATAAGTGGAAGGCTTTTTGAAGAATGCTGTCATTATCATGGTTTATCTGTTTTGCAATTTGAAGTTGTGCGGTGTAAAAGTTTCATAAGTATTACAATAATAGAATTGACCTAAATTATTGCAAAGTTGAACAAAACCACGACTTTAAATATGTGGACTGTTTACTTTTTTAGATCCTAAAAGCACAGTCAATCAATGAAGCAGAGTCATTTTCTTCGACTAAACCACATAGGTGTCAATTCAGATGGGTGCCTTTTAATGTCATCTTAATAATAGTTTAAACAACAGCATTTTTTTGATAATATACAAGGAATAAGATGTTCCTTACAAATATCAAGTAAGATTAAAATGCCAATAGCTTGCTCCAGTTTCACTCTGCTTCGAACCTAATGTGTACAGAAATTATTGATAACACCCCTTGCCCATGTTCAATTATGGTGATACTCAAGACTAAAGCCTGGAAATTTGTTTGCGCCGCACACAAAATGCTCTTGCACAGACGTAAACCATGATAATACGGTGTTACCAATTCTGCACATGTTTTCCAGTGAGTTAACTTGAAAGTTAACTAGTTGCTAATCAGCATGGATTCCTAGATGCAATGAATTCATTCTCCTTAATGTTGTTTTTCTGATGTCTGTTTCATCCAAGTCATATCAATAGTAACCTTTAAGCACTAAGGTAAATTCTGTTGATTATTTTCAACCCCATTGGTCGAAATCATTACGTGGATTGATATCCGAATGGTGAAATAAGCATGTTTCTTGTTTATGAGATCAGGGTTGAGCAAAAACAAGAGAAAGACATCAGGCAAAAGATGTGGGACATGGCAGGAAGGTCAGCAAGGGTATGAGTGTTCTCTGTGAATGTTTGCACATTAGAGAGTCCCACACAAAAGCCAAATGTCCCTTCCAGGTCTAAATGCAAAAGTCATATAGAACAAAAATGGACGTTTCCCTCACTTTACTGTGAAAGCTGTTCTTCACTTCTGCAATGCAGAGGTGAACAGCAAAGTGGCATGTGTGGCATCTCCTGGTGGAGCCACTCAGCACAGATCCCGAGGCAAGGTTTCGGAAAGTGAGAGGGAGCCTGATTATGACTCTGACAACAGTACAACCAGTGTGTATTTGTTTACCAGACAATCCTCAGGTTATATTTATAAACTGAACCGATTCTTATATTTCCAACCAGAAATAGTTTTGATCTGCCTGCCCAATGACTTCCCCTCAGTGTATTAAATATTTTAAATAACTAGCCTTAATATTTCAATCTCCTAAATATTAGGGATTATAACAACATAGGAAAAAAAACTCTTTAAGGGCCTGTCCCACTTTGGCGACTCTTTAGGTGACTGCCAGGGACCAGTTTTAATGAAATTCACCTACGACACCTGGCGACAACCTATGACAGCACTTTCGACAACCCACTACAGCAAAAAATTGCCGCCACTGTCGCCGAAAAAAGTTCAACATGTTGAAAATTTTGTGGCAGTCGCCTGTACTAGCCCAAAAAATCGCATAAGTGGGACAGGCCCTTTACTATAACTAGGAGTGCAACAAAAAAGAGTGTTGGGGAGATACAGCCATAGAGTTATTGACTGTAACTTAAGGGCCTGTCCCACTGCGGTGACCTAATTTGCGAGTATAGAAGAGTTTGCCCTCGACTCATACTCGCAGCACAGTCGACACGTGGTCCTAGGAGGTCTATGTAACTCTCCTTCATGCTCGAGAGTAGTCCCCGCAGACTCGAGGCCTCAGTTTGGTCGAGGCGTTTTTTTTAGCATGCTGAAAAATGCCGGCGTGTAAAAAAAGGTTGGCATGGAAAAAATCAATTTTTTAAAAACTCGTAGATTTAGTCGAAGTAGGTCGTAGTAGGTCGGCATGTTATTCGTAGGTAATCAAAGGCAATCAAAGGTAATCGAGGGTAGTCAAAGGTAATCGAAGGAAGTAAAAGGTAATCGAAGGTGGTCGTCTTCACTCTCCACTATTCGGCGTCCAATTTTCCCGAAGCTAGTCGAAGCTAGTCTTCAACATAGTCGAAGGAGGTCGAAGGAGATCGAAGGAGGTCTTCTACATATTCGTAGGAGGTTCGCTACATAGTCAAAGGAGGTCGTAGGAGGTGTTCTACTTTGGTGATAAGACCATGACACTTTTAAAAACTCTCCTAAACTCTTCTAAACTCACAAATTAGGTCCCCGCAGTGGGACAGGCCCTTATCCATTCTCACCAAGATGGCTATCTAAGATAATCCCTTCAGCCTGTGTTTGGCCCATATTCCTCTAAACCTGTACAAATGTCTTTCAAACATTGTTCTTGTACCTACAACTTCCACTGACAACTCGTTCCATTTGCCCATCACCCACTATATGAAAAAGTTGTCTGTCAGGCCCCCTTTAAATCTTTCCCTGTCACCTTAAATCAATGCCTTCTTGTTTTTGACACCAGTTGAACATGGTGTTAATCCACTTTTGGTGATAATGGAGCAGGCAAACAAAGGAGTCAAAGTGGAAGCTTATAAGGAGCACCTTAAAGGAAGAGAGAGAGACATGCGGACAAACTGAGGAAAGACATTCAAGAATTTAGGATATTTGCAGATGAAGGGGTAGATGCGAATAATTCAGCAATTAAATTAATGGATAAGTAAGAGTTCTATGAGAGTTGTAACAAAAGATGAAACTACAGAAGGTCAAGACGCACACATTTGAATGAAGAATGAGAATTTAAAAAAGAATGGAGGCACTACTAATTGGGAAGTGATAAATATTTACAAACTGCGAGGAGATAGATAAATAGAGTTTAAAAAAATCATACTTATGATTGGGGGAGATTGGCTGGATGTGCAAAGGAATTGTCCTTGAGTGGATACCTAAAGCAAGATCAAAGGTTTCAGCAGCTGATGAACAGAGGCAGGGTCAAAGGTGACCCATGTCCCGGGAGGGTGTTCATAGCGTGAATATGAGCGTGGAAGTGTCTGCATAAAGCTTAGTTTAGTTTAGTTTATTGTCACGTGTACTGAGGTACAGTGTAAAGCTTTTGTTGCGTGCTAACCAGTCAGTGGAAAGAGTATACACTATTGCAATCGTGCCATCCACAGTGTACGGATACATCATGAAGGGAATAATGTTTAGTGCAAGATAAATTCTAGTAAAGTCCGAATAAAGATAATTTGAGGGTTTCCAATGAGGTAGATAGTAGCTCAGGACCACTCTCTAGTTATTGATAGGATGGTTCAGTTGCCTGATAACATAGAAACATAGAAACATAGAAAATAGATGCAGGAGGGGGCCATCGGCCTTTCCAGCCAACGCTGCCACTCCAAAATCAGTATCCTGTTCCTGCATTTCCCCATATCCCTTGATTCCGTTAGCCCTAGCCCTAACACTCTCTTGAAAACATCTTCATGAATAACAGCTAGGAAGAAATTGTCCAGACACATTCATGGCAATGGCCATGGACATTGAATATTAACAGAGATCATTGGAAAAGATCATTGCTTTATATTTACATATGCAAACATTACTTTCGACTTCACATTCAGGTCTGAATGTTAACCTGGTGTTGCTGTAGGCAGTCAGGACCAGAGAATGGAGTGGAGAATACTGTAAAATCCTCAATGACCATCCTACCTAATTAAAAAACAAAGTACCACTTGTCAAATATAAACACAAACTTAATCAGAAGAATAAGAGGCCAAAGACAGAGAGTGGGACTGAGAATGAAAGCAGCAGGTGACCAGAAGCTTCAGGAGTGCTTGGGCACTGAATGGAGGTAGTCAGTGAAGCTGTTGATCAAACTACAGGTAGTTTCCCCAGTGTGGAGAAGACCAAATCATGTGCGGAGGTACAATTTATGTGTAATTCTCTTATATGAAAATTGAAAGAAGTGCACACAAACGGCTACTTGTCTGAAAACAGTTTATATGGTGCTGGAATAAAGGGTGTAAATGGGCACGAGTGTCATTGCTTGCTCTTGTGTGGAAACATGTCAAGGGAGTAATTTTTGGAGGTGCTTATGGAATTTTTCAAGAGGCTATAAAAGTCAGGGAAGGATAGTTCTGTTTGCTGGTGACAGGAATGGTAAGGATTACACAATATAAGTGGATGGTGGTGGTTGGAAAGAGAGGACAAGAGAAAGACTAACTTGGTTCTGCAAGGGAGGAGAAAGAATGAACACAGAAATGCAGAAAATGCAACAACCTCACAAATGCCGGGAATTATTAGCTGATGAGAAGGGAAGATATACCAGAAGAACTACTACGGAATATAGGATTTTCAGATCAGACATGACAGATAGAGAAAATATGGGAGTCATGTAGAATGTCTTCAGGAAGCAAGAAATTGTCTTACAGTTGACTGGGAGTTGATTTGCTTATAATATATATCGTCAATCATTTTTCCCAATAAATAATAACAATAAAGTTGAGAGGGAGAAGGGAAGAACTGGAGATGGACTGAAGAGGAGAGAAGGGTAGAATTTGAATACAAGGAGATAAGCTTGATATCTGGGGGAAAAATTGAAATATGTAACAGCCCAGGAAAGGTTTGGTTTATTCATCATTTGCATGTCAAATTGACATGTGCCTGTTTAGTACTTCCAGGTAATTCAAATTATGACAATCAGTAATTAGGATTTAAATTGTGAATTAAATCCAGTTATTCCAACAGCTAAATCATATCAGCATAGCTGCTATGCAATGCTTTTGCCAAAACAATATCATAAATTATTTCAAAAATTGCAAAGCATTGTGATCCAACCATCTAATTGGCATGACACTAATTTCTCGGTTGGTGGTCAGAGAGTCTTCATGGAAGAACTGAATCAACAGGACAAGAAGTTGTTGAGGAAGGGAATAGAGGTGACCTGAACCAGACTCGGGTAAATAGCTGGATAAATAGCTAGATAAATAGATAAGAAACAGTTGTGAGGATTATCCGTGTCGTTGCCCAGCTAAGAGAGATTTATCTAAACTGAATAAAATATGATGATTCATTGGGCAAGCTTTGTCATGAGGGGCGTCCAAGGAGAGAGAGCACTGCTCAGCTAAACGCTGAGATGTCATGTCTCCAGTTCTCTTGTGAGATACCAGGGGCCTTGAGTCAGGATGTTCAAAGATAGCTGTATTCAAGCTGCAATTCTGTGCAGAGCTGTTTCTCTATTGTCTGGCAATTCCAGACATGTTTATAGCAACAAAAAAGCACTGCCTCTGGATGCACAAATCCTTACCCTTCTCTTTATATGAGCTCCAAGGCAGTAAACAAAATAAAACATAAAAACTTAAATACAACAGTTTCAAATCCACATCCAAAAAATCCGACACTTGCTTTAATCTCACAAACATCCATCAGAGGCCCAGCGCCCAATATGCAAATAAATCAGATACAATGGAAGTCCTCCTAATATATATGTCTATTAGTTTCCCCAAATAATTACTTTTTGTGGTAGTATGAATGACAGAATTGAATACCGTTTACTATTTTGAAAAAAGGTTGAATAGCATGGAGTTTAACTCAAAAGACTGATTTGCATTGAGGATTTGGATTTTCCAGGTGGGATTGTATTTTGAAGGATGAGGACGATAATCAAATTTCAAAGGTTTAAATCCATCAGAAATCTATACTTTCCCCCTAGAGTTTACTGAGACAGAATGATACCTGTTGGATGAAGACCCTGTTGCATTCTATTCTACCAGGGGAATCATATTGTCTGCACCAGCCAATGTCAAACCTACTTTGAATTTCATTGAAGTTAGATCATTCAAGGCAATACCAATTGATTTTTATTGCATGTAACAGGTCGTGGCTCACCAAAGAATTACTGAGTCCATTGATGTTCCATTCAAAAGGCCTGCCTAATTCATATTACTGATAATGAAATCTTCTCTGCCATGCTAGCAGAAGAAACTAGTGTATCTTGGCATCATGTTGTGGGGCGCAGTACACCTGCACCTCTCATTCCAGCAGCCTTTCTCCTGTGCAGAGTGCACACATAAGTGAGTCTGTACACAAATCTCTGCACACTTCTTCCCACCCTGCTTCCTGCAAAGACTCTATCCCCCACTCCCAATTCATCCGTCTACGCCGCATCTGCGCCCAAGATGAGGTGTTCCATACCAGGACATCTGAGATGCCTTCATTCTTTAGGGAATGGGGGTTCCCCTCTTCTATCATAGATAAAGCCCTCACATGTGTCTCCTCGGTGCCCCACAGCATTGCTCTTGCTCCCCCTGTAGCAACAGGGATAGAGTGCCCCTACTCCTCACCTTTCACCCCATCAGCTGTCCCATACACCACATAATCCTCTGACATTTTTGCCACCTCCAACTGGATCCCACCACGTCACATCTTCACCCCTTTCTACTTTCAACAGAGACTGTTCCCTCTGCGGCTCCCTGGTTAACTCATCCCTTCCCACCCAAACCATTCCCTTCCCAGGTACCTTCCTCTGCAACCGCAGGAGATGCAACATCTGTTCTTATACCTCCTCCCTCGACTCTGTCCAGGGACCCAGACAGTCCTTTCAGTTTATGCAAAGGACCTGCCCCTCCTCCAACCTCATCTATTGTACCCGTTGTTCCAGGTGTGGACTCTTATACATCGGCGGGTCCAAGCATAGACTGGGTGATTGTTTCGCTGAACACCTTCCCTCAGTCCGCCTTGGCCTATGTGATCTCTTGGTTTCCAAACACATTAACTCCCCTTCCCGTTCCCATACTGACCTTTCTATCCAGGGCCTCCTCCGTTGTCAGAGTGAGGCCAAACGCAAATTGGAGGAACAGCACCTCATATTTCGCTTGGGCAGCTTACAACTCAATGAAGGTAGACAACTCAACGGGTGAGGCAGCATCTATGGAGCGAAGGAAATAGGTGACAGAAACAGTCTGAAGAAGGGTCTCCACCCAAAACATCGCCTATTTCCTTCGCTCCATAGATGCTGCCTCACCCGCTGAGTTACTCCAGCATTTTTGTCTACCTTCGATTTTCCAGCATCTGCAGTTCCTTCTTAAACATCACAACTCAAAGTTTGATTTCTCTTACTTTGTCACTCTTGCATCCTTCTGTCTCCGACCCTCTCCCACCCTAGTCGTTGTACTAGTTTCACTGTCGTCCTGGTGAGTTTCATTGTATGTATCGTTATCACCCAGCCCACAACCAACAATGGACTATTTCCTTGATCATCATTACTTTTTTGCATATCTTTCATTCATTTCTTCTAAACCTCTCTATATCACCGTCTATATATCTCACTAGACTAAGTGGGACCCGTTGAGTCCCTGTCACACAGGAGGCCTGGTCCCCCAACGCAACCCGTTCCCCCAACGCAATATTCCACCACTCACCCATAGCCCCCAACTGCGCAGGCGCGGCCCACTTCCCCTCATCCCCCAGCACTCTCTCGCTCTCCTCTTCACCCTCCCTCTTCTTTTCCTCTCCCCTCCCCCAACCTCTCCCAGCTTCTCCTTTCCCTACCCTCAGTCGCTCCCTCCCTCCATAACCTTCTCTCCCCTCCCTACCCCCCTCCCATCCCTCTATCCCCCACTCCTCACCTCCCCCTATCCCCCCACTATCTCTCCTCACCTCCCCCACCTCCCCCACTGCCCTCCTCTCCCTTTATATCCCACTCGCAACCTCTCCACTCCTCCTCATCTCTCTCTATTCCCCTCCTCCCCCACTCTTCCTCCTCACTTCTTCCCTCTTCTTTCCCATCTCCTCCTCCCCTCCCCCAATCCCTCCCTCACCTCTCCTATCCGCTACCCTCAGTCACTCCCTCCCTCCATAAATCCTCTCCCCTCCTTACCCCCTTCTATCCTTCTATCCCCCTCCTCCCCAACTTTCCCTCCTCCACTCCCCCACTTTCCCCTCTCTCTCCCTCCCTACCCCTCCACTCCCACCTCGACAACAGAGACACCTACGTGAGAATGCTGTTCATCGACCATAGCTCAGCATTCAACACCATTATCCCGTCAAAACTGATCACCAAACTCAGCGACCTGGGCATCGACCCCTCCCTCTACAACTGGATACTGGACTTTCTAATTAACAGACCCCAGTCTGTTAGGTTGGACAATCACACCTCTTCAACCCTCACCCTGAACACCGGCGTTCCACAGGGCTGTGTACTGAGCCCCCTCCTCTATTCCCTCTTCACCTACGACTGCACACCTGTAGATGGTACTAACACCATCATCAAGTATGCAGATGATACAACGGTGATTGACCTCATCAGCGACAACGATGAGTCGGCCTATAGGGAGGAGGTTCAGCTCCTAGCAGCATGGTGCGCTGACAACAACCTGGCCCTTAACTCCAAGAAGACCAAGGTGCTCATTGTGGACTACAGAAGGTCCAGGGGCGGCACGCACACCCCCATCCATATTAACGGGACGGAGGTGGAACGTGTTTCCAGCTTCAGGTTTCTGGGGGTCAACATCTCCGATGACCTCTCTTGGACCCACAATACATCAACACTGGTCAAGAAGGCTCACCAGTGTCTCTTCTTCCTGAGGAGACTAAAGAAGGTCCATCTGCCTCCTCAGATTCTGGTGAACTTCTACCGCTGCACCATCGAGAGCATCCTTACCAACTGTATCACAGTAAGGTATGGCAACTGCTCTGTCTCCGACCAGAAAGCACTGCAGAGGGTGGTGAAAACTGCCAACGCATCACCGGTTCATCACTCCCCTCCATTGAGTCTGTCCAAAGCAAGCGATGTCTGCGAAGGGCGCGCAGCATCGTCAAGGACTGCTCTCATCCCAGCCACAGACTGTTTACCCTCCTCCCATCCGGGAGGCGCTACAGGTCTCTCCGTTGCCGAACCAGCAGGTTCAGGAACAGCTTCTTCCCGGCGGCTGTTACACTACTTAACTCTGCACCTTGGTGACTGCCAGTCACTCCCCCCCCCCCCAGGACACTCCTTCCCCCAGAAAAATTGCACTACTGCTACTGTTTGTACATATATATATTTTACTGTTCATTATTCTATGTTCGCTCTTCTGGGTGAGATGCTAACTGCATTTTGTTGTCTCTGTACTGTACACTGCACAATGACAATTAAAGATTGAATCTGGAATCTTGAATCTGAATCATCTCCCCCACTTTCCCCTCCCTCTCCCTGCCTACCCCCTCCTCTCCCTCAATTCCCCCACTCTCCCTCCTCACCCCCCCATGATCTCGAGGTTGCCGTTCCTCTTACCAGAGGTTGCCTTGACCGGAGGCCATGCCGACTGGAGGCCACGCTGACCGGAAGCAGCGCCGACTGGAAGCAACGCCGACCAGAAGCCGCGCCGGACAACGCCAAGCAGAGGCGGGTGCTGCCGCTGACCGACAGCGGACGCGGCCAATCAGTGCAGTGATGGTGCAGGAAGGAGCGTCGCCGTCCCGGCGGAGACTGACAGGAGAGGAGACCAATCCGCGCATGCGTGGTTTAAATTTTTTTTAAACCTTAATAACTTAAAAAATATACCAGAGATCGCAACAAAACGTGTTGCACTTGCAGCACAGGAGAATTGTGAGTAAGGTGGCAAAAATTGTAGCGCTATTGTTTACTGTTTTTGTGCAAATCTAAAAACAACACATACTGGAAGATAAGAGATTTTTTAAAATATACTAGACTAAGTCCGGACCCGTTGGGTCTGCTTCCCAATGCAATATTCCACCACTCACCCATTCCCCCAATGCAACCCGTTCCCCCAACGCAATATTCCATCACTCACACATAGCCCCTGACTGTGCAGGCGCGGCTCATTTCCCCTCATCCCCCAGCACTCCCCCCCCCTCCTCTTCACCCTTCCTCTTCTTTCCCCTCTCCTCCTCCCCTCACCACATCCCTCCCTCACCTCTCCCTCCATCTTCTTTCCCCTACCCTCAGTCCCTCCCTCCATAACTCCTCTCCCCTCCCTACCCCCCTCCTGTCCCTCTATCCCCCACCTCCCCCACCTCCCCCACTCCACACCTCCCCCTCTCCCCCCCACTATCCCTCCTCACCTCCCCACTGCCCTCCTCTCCCTCTCTATTCCCCACTCGCTACGTCCCCACGCCCCCCTCCTCTCCCTCTATTCCCCCACTCTCCCTCCTCACTTGCCCCACTTTCCCCCTCTTCCTCCCTACCCCCTGCTCTCCCTCAATCCCCCCACCTTCCCTCCTCACCGCCTCAGGATATTCCCCTCTCCTCCCCTTCCCCAATCCCTCCCTCACCTCTCCCTCCCTCTCCTTTCCCCTACCCTCAGTCACTCCCTCCCTCCCTGCTTAAATAGCAGCATCTGCAGTTCCTTCCTCCACAAGTCATTCATTGTTAGCTGTGGTTTAGATCCCGTTGACTTGACGATTGGACCAGTTTGAATCGTGTGCATGTATGTGCGTGTGTGCGTGTGTGTGCATGTGTGTGTGTGTGTGTGTGTGTGAGAGTTACTCAAACTCCACGCAAACTGCTTGGCCACCCTGCAACTCGACTCTCCCTCCCTCCCTCTGCCCACTGTGGCTCAGCCGCAGTTCGTCCCGTCTCTGTCTTGCCCGACCGCCCGCTGCTGCCGCTCGGCCCGTCCGCGCCCTGCCCGCCCGCCTGCTGCTACCGCGTGGTCCGTCCCCACCCTGCTCACCATCCAACCTGCCTGCCTGCCCGCTGCCGCGGCCAGGCCGGGCAGCGAGCAACGAGATGGAGTCGGTGTTCGTCAGGGTGGGCATCACGAGTTTCGATGAGCTGGTGGAGAAGATCTCCTCCGAGAGGGCCGTGAGGGTGAGTAAGGTGGTGAAAAATCGTAGCACTATCGTGTACCATTTTTGCATAATAGAAAAACCACGCAAACGGGATGAGCACATGATCAGAGTTTTAGTTATGTATAGAAGATAGATAGAAGATAGATAGATTTATCTTTCCCCTGACACTCAGTCTGAAGAAGGATCTCATCTAGGTGTACATGTTCCATACCCCCCTATTCCCTGCAGTTCTGCGTGCCTATCTAAATGTCTCTTGAATGCCACTATTGTATCTGCCTCCACCATCACCCCGACATTGTGTTCCAGGCCACCACTACCCTCTGTGTAAGAAACTTGTCCGTGAAACATCTACATGAAACTTACCCCCTCTCACCTTATAGCTATGCCCTCTAGTGTTGGACTTTTCCACCCCGGGAAAATGGTTCTGACTGTCTACACTATGTTTGCCTCTCATAAATGTGTATACCTATCAAGTCTCCCCTCAACCTGAGGAGAAAGTTCTGGTAGAAAGAGGTGAGATGAATGTGTTTCTTTTGGGTAGCCTACAACCCAACATAATTCACTACTAGTTCTCCAATTTCAAGTAAAACACACCGCTTCACCAAACAAACAGGACCAGATGACATAGGCTTAAGGAGAAGGGCAAAAGATTTAATAGGAATCTGAGGGGTAACTTTTTCACACAATGGGTGGTGGGTGTATGGAACAAGCTGCCATCGGAGGTAATTCAGGCAGGGACTATCCCAACATTTAAGAAACAGATAGACTGGTACATGGATAGGACAGGTTTGGAGGGATATGGACCAAATGCTGGCAGGTGAGATTAGTGTAGCTGGAACATTTTGGCCAGTGTGGGCAAGTTGGGCGAAAGGGCCTGTTGCCACACTGTATGACTCTATGACTATAACTGTCTCCTTCTCATTTACACAGTCCCTCCTCCCATGCATACCTTTCTTTCTACTTCCTCTACTGATGACACCCAGTTCCATTCCCCTCCTCCACCTCCTCCATACACCCATCACCCACTTCTCCATACTCCAGGTCCCCTTTTTTTCTTCATCCTCTTTTCCTGTTCGCCTTGCTAAACCTTCCTCGGGTTCTGTTTCATTCCCCACTTTCCTTTCTTTATCAGATGCCACCATTGCACCCTTTTGTCTTCTTCACATCACCTCCTGCCTTACTTACTATCTCCACCCTTCTCTCCATCATTGGACTCAGTTGCCTATCAATTCCTACTTTCCTGGATCATTTGCCAGCTCTGTGCTACTCCCCTACCCCTCATCACTTACTGCCAGATATTTCCCCTTTCCTCCATCATTCTAAAGAAGGGACTGAAACATCGTCTGTTCACTTCCCTCCACAGATGCTGCCTGACTTGCTGAGTTCTTCCAGTGGTTTATTTTTAACTAAAGCACTTACCTTCACTTATGATTCTTCACATCAACGGTGCCCTAGTTCCTGGTGGAAAACTGGTGAGCCATTCTCCCTCCGCAGGCCTGCTAATTGTTCCTGGCACATTTCACTCCACCCCTCTGGGTATAACGACCAACCTTCATCAGCACTGCTGGACCTTGTTGCATCTGACCTCTTGTTGCATCTGACCTCCAGAGGTCATGCTAATGTTACATTCAATCTGGTCCAAGCAAAGGTGAAGGGAGATGGTGGTCGGAGATGATGTTGATGGTGTTTAGCGATTTCCTTCATTATTACATGAAGATTATGGGTGGAATGGACAGGAACGAGAGGAATTTGCAATTATATCTCCAAAGAAACACACTTCATATATGAAGGTTGAGTCACCCGATCAACTCACTTCACACTTCTATGTTCTCCGGCCGCATACTTAATGTCTCTCACTATCCAATATTCCTGCCAAATTTCCACCAACACCACCCTGGCCACACACTAATTTTACCCCTGCCATCGGGAATAAGGTACGGGAGCCTGAAAACTATCGTCAGGTTCAGGAACAGTTTCTTCCTTACTGCCTTCAAGCTATTAAACACTACCACCTCAAATAAGCTTGGAGCTACATAGACTATTATTGTTTTTATTGAACTATTATTGTTTGTTTGCTTTTTATCTGTACGTATGTGTGTGTGTGTACCAGGTGGCGCCGAACGATGGCTGCCTCGCCAACGGTCTGTCACGTCTTTTTCCTTCATTGTTGTTTATAGTATGTTGTTAAATGTATGTTTTAGTTTATCTTTAGCTTTGTATTATGTGGGGGGTGGGCAAAACTTTTTTTATTGCTTTCCTCGACAGAGATGCGACCTTCCCGTATCATATCTCCGTCCGCACTGCGGCCTAACATCGTGGAACTGGCGGCCTCTTGCTAGGGATCGACCTTGGGAGCTCCAACCGTGGCAGCCTGCGGACTTAACATCATGGAGCTCATGGTCCCTGGTTAGCGACAGGCTTCGGGAGATCCAACCCGCAGGAGCTTTGACTGCCCCGATCGCGGGAGCGTCGATCCCCCAAATCGCCGGTTGCGGGATCTTCAATCACCCCGACTGCGGATGGTTCGACTTCCCCGACTGCCGGGGAAAGAAGAGGAAAGAAGATAAGACTTTACGACATTCCATCATGTGGAGGAGCCGCTGTGATGGATGTTTATGTTAAATTTTTATGTGGTTACGTGTTTTGTTGCTTTTTTGGTATGACTGCATGGCAAATCAAATTCCTCGTATACTTGTTTTGTTTTCATGCTTGGCTAATAAAATCAATTACAATTACAATTACAATATATATATATATATATATATATATATATATATGTATGTATATATACTGTATCTATATTACTAAAAGTCTGATCTTAACCACTTCCTGTTGTTCTCCATATTGATTTTAGAAAAAACGCTGCCACTTACGGCTGTGATTTTTGGCCATCTTATTCAGAGTCCCCCTCCGCTGCGCAGGACAAGAGGATTTTTCCCATCGATGAAAAATAAAAGAGTTATTAGTGTTTTAAAAATGTTGAGATTCTCTCTCCTGTCAATCACCGCCATGGAGGCCACACCCCTTCCGGTGGGAGGGGGGGATGGACTATAAAACCCGGAAGTGTGGACCTAGCTCAGTCTCTGCAAGATGGGGGAGGGAATTGGTCATGACTCTCAGACTGAGCTGTGAATCAACTGAAAACTGAATATCTACTGAACTATGAGGGTGGTTTTAAGTGGTTTTTATGTGTTTTTTATGTGGTTTTATTGTTTTATGGTGTTTTGTGTTGTTTTGTGTTGTGTTGTTTTGTGTGGTGTTATACATTTGAATTTGGTGGCCTTGCACCCTGTTTGAAATGGTATGAAACTGCATTTGAATTTGGTGGCCTTGCCTTGCACCCTGGTTGAAATGGTATGAAACTGTACTTGAATTCGGTGGCCGTGCCTTGCACCCTGCTTGAAATGGTATGAAACTGCATTTGAATTCAGTGGCTGTGCCTTGCACCCTGATTGAAATGGTGTGAAACTGCACTTGAATTTGGTGGCCTTGCCTTGCATCCTGCTTGAAATGGTATCAAACTGCACTTGAATTTGCTGGCCTTGCCTTGCACCCTGTTTGAAATGGTATGAAACTGCACTTGAATTTGGTGGCCTTGCCTTGCACCCTGCTTGAAATGGTATTTCAAGGAATAACCATGAGTCAACTGCCAGCCCACCAGCTGTGAGTGAGTCAGCTGCCAGCACATCAGGCTTGAGTGACTGAGCTGCCAGCCCAAGAATCTATTTGGCCCACAATGTCCATACTAGCCCTCTGTAAACTAGTCCCTTCAGCCCACAACACCCATACTAGCGCTCCAGAAAGCCGCCCCCCCCCTCCATTGGCCACCAAAATTGGTGTATATATATATACATGTGTGTGTGAGTATGTGTGTAAATATACACATACAATGTGTATATATACACACATACTGAACTTTTTTTCCTCATTTAATATATTGTTTATAGAGTACTATGTTTACATATTCGGTTGTGCTGCTGCAAGTAAGAATTTCATCGTTTTACCTGGGACATATGACAATAAAACACTCTTGACTCTTGAACTTTTATAATTCCACTGCTATTATCCAAGTTTGTACCAAGTAAATAAAATTGCAGATGTTAATTCCGAAATCCACACTTTAAAATTGTGTCCACATAACATAGAGTAACATTGGAAAAAGAAGGGAAGTTAGGGGAGATAAACTGAATAAGTAAGTGCTCAAGGCAGGCTGGTCTGGCTGCAACCTATTTTCCAAGTACCGGTAAGTAAAGCTTGAATCTGGGGAGGTGCTGGCAGCAACTTTACAATTCGTATAGATTTGAAAGGGTGCCAAGGGATGATAGAATTGTAAATGCTGCACTTCTGTTCAATAAACATGACAATCAAAGGCCAGTCAGACTGAACACTGGCAATGGGGAAACCTTTCGAGGCAATGATCTTGAACATTAATTGGCATTTACTAAATACCTAAAAGCCAGCATACATTCATTAAAGGCAAATAGGGCCTGACTAACTTGATTGTGTTCAGAGAGGTTTGATGATCATCATCCCCACCTTCATAAAAAATAGCAAATTCAGCAATAATTAAAATAAAGTCGCTCATCCTTTCAACCATGTTACTTGCAGTTAGTTTCTTTGACTTCCCATTTCATTGAAGAGATGAAGAAATGCCTTTTTAACAATGGCTTTTACCTTTGAAAGGTGTTGTGCCATATTTATTCAATTCTCCTCTCAATGGAGAGAAGTTCACAAGGATCAATGGATTTTCAAAGCCATTTAGCCAAGGATCCAGGTATTGCATAAGAGGCTTGGCAGAAAGATTGACATCCATGGGATGAGATGCCATTAGCTGAATGGATATGATCTTGCTGAGATAAAGCAAGCAGAAATAGGGTGAAGACTTCCATGCAGAATTGGGTGAACTTTGCTTTGGTGCTCCCAGGAGTTAAGCTTTGGGATCGCTGCTTTTTTGAATGTTCAGGTATTAATGATTTAAAGTCTGTTATGCAAGGGATAACATTAAAGTTTGCTGACCGCTCACAGCTCAGAACTGCAATAAATAAAGAATACCATAGTGATGGACCACAGGAGATCCAGAAGTATTAGGAAATACTGCATTTTTTATTAAAAAAAACTCCAAAACATTCTGGGATGACACAGTGGCACAATGGTAGAGTTGCTCCTTTACAGCAGTGGAAATAATGCAATCAAGCCATCCACAGGGTACAGGTGCATGGTAGATGGAATAACGTTTCGTACAAGATAAAGTCCAGTAAAGTCTGATTAAAGATAGTCCGAGGGTCTTGGATGCGGTCGATAGTAGCTCAGGACCGCTCTCTAGTTGGTGATAGAATGGTTCAGTTGTCTGATAACAGCTGGGAAGAAACTGTTCAAAACTTACCATTGAATTTAGCAAATTCAGTCAACTGACCTTTCCTGTTTGTGGCCACAACTGATCAGATTGATGAAAGTTGGTAGTCAAAAATGCTGGAGAAACTCAGCGGGTGAGGCAGCATCTATGGAGCGAAGGAAATAGGCGACGTTTCAGGTCGAGACCCTTCTTCAGACTATGAAGAAGGGTCTCGACCCAATACGTCGCCTACATCCTTTGCTCCATAGATGCTGCCTCACCCGCTGAGTTTCTCCAGCATTTTTGTCTACCATCGATTTTCCAGCATCTGCAGTTCCTTCCTAAACAGATTGATGAAAGTTAATTAGTCGGTAATCTTAACTCTATTCCTCTCTCCAAAGATGCTGCCTGACATGTTGATGTTGAATGCTTCCAGAATTCTCTATTTTATTGCATCTTTGGAGAATCCACAATGTTTTCTTGCTTTCAAGGGTTTGGGTAAAATTCAATGTGTAGGAGTGACCTGATGGTAAGATGCCCGGTCACCAAGGATATGTGAAAGTGCAATCATAAGTTGAACAGAATTAGGACTTATCTGGCAGTTCCAAATGTATCCCTGTGAACAATTGAAGGCCATCATTATCAGTAGAATGTGTTCCACCACAAAAGAAAAGTGGCAAGGGGAACTCACTCTGTTCAGAAGGAGGCAAATTATGGAGCTAATAGCAGAAGCACATAATACACTCCATGAAATAGACAAAGAATCTTGTTTGTTGCTTTTCAACCCATTTCTAAGAAGGAACGTGAGATTGTGTCAAGTAAGTGGAGTTTACAGTATGTTGACTGTCACTCCATGCGACCTGCCATCTATACAAAAATGCAGCTCAACGACTCACACCTGCCCCCTCATCTTATCACCCATCTCAGGCTGTCTTTGAAAGTATAAGGGATACAACTGTGAGATCAGTTGTTGAATGGTGATTTCCAGTTCAGACCACCAATCTTCGATGCCCTATTATAGCACACCCTCAGGCTACGCTATCCTATAAATAGATACAGGGCAGAGAGGAGACATTGTTGAATGTCTGATGCCCAGAATGTTTGCAGGAATAGCTGATACTGCTGCATACATGAAAATAAAGCAGACCTGAAATTTGTACGTTAATTGGACTTTGTTTCATATGAGTATCAGCTCTTCAGACATTAGATCTGCCTCAACCAACCCTTTTCACCCCTCCAATGACTCTAAGTTGTCAGTCTGCTTGTCTAAAACCCTGCTGGATTTTCCACCAACTAGATACCAAGAAATAAAGGCACTGTTCTGGATACTTTTGAGTGGTATCTGTTACCTGCACCCATCACGCAGCAGCTCATCTTCATCATCATCATCGTTGAAAACATCAACGGGCATTGTGCCTTACAATGCTATTTACGACAGTGTTCGCAACTTCTACTGAACTGAAGTGTGGATGGTCGTTAGCTCACTAGGAGCTCATCCGCCCTTTGACAGGTCTTTGTTTTTGGTCCTGCTGGGGGTCCACAGCCCCCTCCTCACCTGGCAAACCAGGTGGGGGAGACGGTTTAGTCGCCGACTATCAGACCGTGGAGCAGGTAGCACGGGATTACACGGTACCCATAGCGGGGGAATCTCCCCGCGACCTGACCCATTCACCAAACATATCTACTCTGGACACAAAAGGCCTGTTCCAATAGCTCATAGAGTCTCAGGGCCTATGTCAAGGCTGGGAATCACAAGACTAAAATTATTAATAACAGAATAATGAGACATTGTGGATGTGCTAGGGCAGGCTTCCTCCATGAAATGTAATCTTTAGTTTAGTTTTAGGTTAGAGATACAGCGCAGAAACAGGACCTTCAACCCACCGAGCCGGCGTCGACCAGTGATCCCCGCACACTAACACTATCCTACGAACATTAGGGATAATTTTCAATTTTACCAAAGCCAATCAACCTACAAACCTGTACGTCTTTAGAGTGTGGGGGAAACCGGAGCACCCGGAGAAAACAGGTCGCGGGGGGAACATACAAATTCCGTACAGACAGCGCCTATGGTCAGGATCGAACCAGGGTCTCTGGCTCTGTAAGGCAGCAAATCTACCGCTACTCCACCGTGCCACCCCTTGAAACTTTTGATGAATGATAAAATCCTATCTTCAGTTTTTGCCATTTGTTTATTAATGTTAAAACCATTAACCAAAATAAATAAATAGAAAAATTATTAAACATGGAAAATGTTCAACCAGAAGAGCAAAAGTATTTAGAGAATCATGTGTAACTTATGTTGTCATTTTGTCACTGGTCCTATTACATGATTCATGGACCCCTGTCAGGTTTGTCGGCTTCTTCACCATGGACGCACATGAATTTTAACTGCCTCTTTCCCCATTTCACATCAGAGGGGGGAAGAGGTTGGTGTAATCATTCATAGCCTTGCAAGGCTCTGCTACACCAGCCTCTACTGTTACACTTATTCTGCTGTCAGTCCAGGCTAGAAAAACCTCACATTCTCAAATGCTGGTTGTCTCCTTCACCGGTGTTGGTCAGCACTACCTTTGATGACATCAAGTCCGCAGCTCCTTCAGTTTCCCTGCCCCCATTCCTTGTTTGCCATTCCTTTCCTGCTTCAGTTCCTATTCCTGCCCACTCAGTCTAGTCTCTGCTACCACACCTGAATTGTCTTAAGTTGTCTTCAGTTGTCGCCGACAGGGTCGTACCTTGTCGTAGCTTGTCACGGGTGGACGTAGGTTGTCGTAGGTGTGGTCATAGGTGGACGTCCTAATGGGTCGCCGGTTGTCAGTAGCTTGCCGTAGCATGACGTTGACTAGGAGGTAGGTTGTTGTAGACATTGTAGTAGGGGGGGGGGGGAGTTCCAGTCGCCACTTTTTCAGTAGCCAGCTACGACCATGACAGTCGCCGGCAGTCGCTGAAAAAATCACTTAAGTGGGACAGGCCCATGACTCCAGCATTTTGTGTCTATCTTTGGTTTAAACCAGCATCCGCAGAAGCATAACAGATACTTTAAGAGCTTTATATCTTACCTCCGTAACAGACTATTTTCCAAATCAATCACTCGCACATCCTCATGATACATTTTGTTAGCATCTTGCATTGCATTGCAGAGGGAATAGGAGACGATCAATGGTTTACTGGTATAAAAAATAGAGATAGAAACTATTTTGACCCTTTCAAAATGTGTTTCAAATGAAGCCTTTTTGTTATGTTTGCCTGAAAGTATGTTGAGACATAAGGAATCTTCAGCTGGAAGCAAGTGAATAAAAGGAATTGGGCAAAGCTCAATACTGCAGACCTAAACCTCATCTTCACTTACTGTACATGATTTTTGATTGTAGGACTGGGGACAAATGTTTTCATATGATATAAATGAGCAATCTAATTTAACTTCCAGGAAGCAACCTGGAGAGGACAGGAATATGACTGGTAGCTCTTGATGCTGACAAATGCATGGGAAATTAATGAACTGTTCAAATGGCCAACATTGATCTGTTATATTTGCGAGCACATAAATTTTTCCATTTTGGTTATCCTGTTGCTACACCAGAAAGCCACAGTACCCATGGGCAAAGGGGATTAGTTTAGTTTAGTTTAGTTTAGAGATACAGGGCGAAAGCAGGCCCTTCGGCCCACCGAGTCCGCACTGACCAGTGGTCCCCACTCATTAACACTATCCTACACACACTAGGGACAATTTACACATATACCAAGCCAATTATCCTACATACCTGTGCGTCTTTAGAGTGTTGGGAGGAAACTGAAGATTTGGGAGAAAACCCACGCGGTCACGGGGAAAATGTATAAACTCCGTACAGACAGCACCCGTAATCGGGATCGAACCCGGGACTCCGGCGCTGTAAGCGCTGTAAGGCAGCAACTCTATCGCTGCGCCACCGTGCCACCCCGCGTTAAGTAATTTTCCTGGCATTTTTTTAATGCATTTTTGATCGTAGCAAACGTGTTAGTTATTAGCTGCTACCCATCATGGTAACCATTTTAATTCCCCTCCCATTCCAATACTGACCTTTCTGACCTAGGCCTCTTCCATTGCCATAGTGTGGTCACATGCATGCAAACTGGAGGAACAGCACTTCATATTCCACTATGGTAGCTTACAACCCTAAGCCATAAACATTGAGTGCAGGAAAGAACTGCAGATGCTGGTTTACTTCGAAGGTAGACACAAAATGCGGGAGCAACTCAGTCTGAAGAAGGGTCTCAACCTAAAAGGTTCCCCATTCCTTCTCTCCAGAGATGCTGCCTGACCTGCTGAGTTACTCCAGCATTTTGTGTCTACCTTCGGTATAAATATTGAATTCTCCAATTTTTGGTAACCTGCCAGTAAACACGCCCCCCCCCCCCCCACACCAATTTCTCCCATACACATCTTTTTCTTACCCTCTCCCCTTCTTCTCCCTTTTGCCCCACCTAGACTCTCACCTATTTCTCCTCTCTCACTCCCTCCTACTACGTTTCTCCATTCACAACTCTTCAATCCTGTCACACCTCCTGTTTTTATCTCTCGCCTTTGTTCCAACCATCTGCCTAACCAGTACCCCTTCACCTGCATCCACTGGCCACATTTTGTCCTGCCTCTTCCCTCTTCTAGTTTTTTTCTCAACCCACCCCCTCTACAATCAGCCTAAAGAAGGGTCTTGACTCGAAACGCCACCTATCCAAGTTCTCCAAAGATGCTGCCTGTCCTGCTGAGATACTCCAGCACTTTGCTTCAGTTTGTGTATTAGCCAGCATCTGCAGTTCTTTGTTTCTACTGAATGCACTGCTATGATATTGTGGTGCAGTCTCAGGAATTGAAGGCAATAAATAGTAAAAATAGACCTTTAAACTTTGTTGTGAATTTTGAGTTGAGTGTTTTACTCCTATCACCAGATATTTATTTCAAGTATTGTTTCAATGACTGTTGTAGAATATTCTGCAGATCATTTGGAACTAATTATATATATAGGTTAAAATAAAACCCATATATTGTGGTTCTTATCTTTGCTGGGAAATTAGCATTTGCAATAAAAGATGATTAACAAGTGACTTATCTCAATCATTAAATCAAATTTCAAGTTGTGATACTTTAAAATCATGTCTTGAAAGAACAAACGCGTTCTTTTAAATAATATCTTTCTTCAGGTATGTGATGGTGCTAAAAAAATACTGATCGTCCTTAACGCGTGGAAAAATCATTCAACTTGCTACAATTAAATGCAGACATCTTTTATTTTTAAGACTTTTTACAAATGTGAAAAGCGAATTTGAGGTAGAAGGAGCAGCAGCAACAATCCGTGAGTAAATATGTGTTCTGACATAGGACTTCTATGTAAACCCATTAGAATAATTTCTATTGATTGTGACAAAAGCCACTAATGTAACTTAGCAGAGTGAGGAAACCCTACTTCTCTCATATTCAATGCTTATTGCTTATAAATAGCCACTTCTAACACGTAACTAGGAATCACAATGCTTTTTGGTAGAAAACCTATTGATTATGATTGGGACCATTGACTAATATGGACAATCTCTTGTGAGGTGCTGATTGCTCATAGACTACCATCACTAACTTTGTCGGAATCTAGCAAGGAGGCACCATTAACTGACAAAGGAATAACTACGCATAATTATTGGACCAGGTTTTGCAATGACTGTAAAATTGCAATTTTTAACTCCCGTTGACTTTGAAATGGACAGCAGTCTCTGGTGCACTGATCTGGACAGTTAAATCTGGAAATCCCCAAATTACTGTTGGTGTCTCCCTGCTCCGAGTCAGGCTGAGTTGTTATACAGCCTTCCAGAGCAATCTAAATAACTAACAGTTACAAATTGTGATGCTTTGCTTAAATTATAGTAATATGTTTGTGCTGGCTGTGCTTTGGCCAATAGATGCATAATTTACAAGCTATGTAATGATTTAGGCTCACATTAAATCTTGCCCTTCTCTCAAACATATGTCCTCTTGTTTTTTGATTCCCCACCCTGGGTGACTGTGTCTGTGACTGTGTATTCACCTTATCTATTCCCCTTATTATTTTATACACCATTAAAGGAAGATTTGGTTACTTATTTTCCTGATTCAAGTAAAGAACATCCCTCCATTTCTCAAACTCATTTAGTTACACACCTCGTGGTACTTAAGGAATCTTATGCTCTCCTTAATTTCTAGCTCTGTCATAAATTACATTTGTCTAACAACACACTACATCACACTAAGGGTGGCGGGTGTATGGACCAAGCTTAGATGAGGCTGGGACTATCCCAATGTTTAAGAAACAGTTAGACAGGTACATGGATAGGACAGGTTTGGAGGGATATGGACCAAGCGCAGGCAGGTGGGACTAGTGTAGCTGGGACATGTTGCCTGGTGTGGGCATCTTGGGCCAAAGGGCCTGTTTCCACACTGTATCACTCTATTACACTCTATGACATACAAAGTAGAGTCATACAGCATGGAAACAGGCCCTTCAGTCCAACTTGTCCATGCTGACCAAGGTGCCCCCTCTGTGAATGGAGAAGGCTTCATCCAAACTTTATACTCCTATTTAGGTAAATGACTTTCAAACGACTTCTAAGCCTTCCCTATTAACACAGAAACTATCTAGTGTCAGTAATCATGAATGATCAAAATAAGCCTCCTAATCCTGAATGTGTTATTTTTCTTTCTTTTAACACCAATATAACACATCGATAAGCAGTGAGGATAGATCAAGAAAAAGCCCCAAATACCCCCACATCCTTCTGTACTGGCCCACTTACAGTTAATTTAAGGGATTGTTAGTGGCACAGCAGATGCAGCAGCACGGTGGCGGGGTGATATATGAGGCGGCAAAGTGGCGCAGTGGTAGACTTGCTGCTTTACAGTGCCAGAGTCCCGGGTTCGATCCTGACTATGGGTGCTCTCTGTAGGGAGTTTGTAGGTTCTCCCTGTGACCACGTGGGTATTCTTCAGGTGCTCCAGTTTCCTTCCACATTCCAAAGACATACAGGTTTGTATGTTTAGGAAGGAACTGCAGATGCTGATTTAAATCAAAGATGGACTCTAAATGCTGGAGTAACTCAGCGGGACAGGCAGCATCCCTGGAGAGAAGGAATGGGTGATGTTTCTGGTCGAGACTCTCAGTCCTGACTCTCAGTCTGAAGAAGGGACTCGACCCAAAACGTCACCCATTCCTTCTCTCCAGAGATGCGGCCTGTCCCATTGAGTTACTCCAGCATTTTGTATCTATCCAGGTTTGTATGTTAATTGGCTTCGATAAAAAAATAGTAAATTGTCCCAAGTGTATTAGGATAGTGTTGGTATACAGGGTGATCCCTTGTTTGTGGACTCGATGGGCCAATGGGGGCCTGTTGCTGCACTGTATCTCTAAAGTCTAAATTCTAAGCCTGGTACATCTTTTTATTTCCTGATGAATGCCCGGTGACTGAAATAACTCAGATCTCTGTGTAAAATAGGCCATTCTGTGAGGATTTCCATTTTGTAGGCATGGACAGTGATCACCCTGACATTGGTTGTGAGGATATGCAATTTCTTTCCATATTTCTATGCTGCGTGGGGTTTCTCATTCGTGCACAGTGCATTTTCTGGTGGATTAAATTGGTCCTCCCTTCTCCTTCGTTTGTAGTTCGTTGACTTGGAGTTGCATACCATTTTGCATGAATGTGAAAACTCTCTTCCTAATGCTGTCATGAACGCCATAGTGTGTGTTTCTCCTGTTTTATGCCCTGGGGAATATATCATTGAGGTATGATACTCTTCTCCAGAGCCTGCACTGCAAATTGGCGGAAGTGTACAAGGTTTGGGGAGGTCATATGAGGAAGTATGCAGGTTGCATTTTAGCTCTTGTCCCTGTTTATAATCTGTCATCTATGCTTCAAATTGGAATTTGGCCAACCTCATCATTTATGTTTGCAGAGAGCCTAATTGAGTGCACTATATTTTTAGTGCATCAAAAATGGGCACAATCCAATTTTTCGGCAAGGACAACTCAATGATTGGGAGATTTTTTTATTAACTCTACTTCGAAAATGATTTTCATTTTTGTACAGTTCTCAGCAGGAGTCACCGGCTGTTGGAAAGAAACAAATTGGTTTCGATAAAACAGTGAAGAAAACCGCAGTTGATGAATGAATCTAAGCTATTTTGCGGTTCAATTTGCACAGGGTTTTCATATGAGGAATGGATGATTTCATCTTATTTACGTAAAATCAGAAGCATATCTAGTAATCGTGAGTTATGCCATTAAATACAACACCAGTGAGAAATGCTGAAGATCAGACATAATGTTATGCTTGTGAATTTAACTGACAGCTATTTTCCTAAAGTCAAAAGCACTTTAGGGAACACTGAGTATTTCTCACTTTGTATTTGTTCACTGATATTTTCTGAGAGAAGGACACTTTATTTGCCAAATCTACCATAATTGATCAAAAGAATATGCGCCTGATTTTTAACTCAAAACTATGGATGATGTTTTCAAGGCATAAGAAATGCAATAAAACCAAAAATTAATTTATAAACTACTCATAATTTTAGAAAAACAATAGGAAAGAAGAAAATAACAGTCCAAAAGAAATGGCAAGACATTGTTGATATTTTTTTTAACATCTTTTGGGGAGTTTACACTAACTCAATGAAAATGGACAGCACTAAGAGAGTTTTCAGTGTTATTCAATCGGACCACGTCCCCATTGATAAGGTTCCGCATGGTGGGCTGCGCTGGAAAGTTAGATTGCATGGAGTCCAGGGAGAGTTATCTAACTGGATACAGAATTGGTGTCATGGAATAAAGCAAAGCCGGCGGTAGAAGTTATTTTTCAGTCTGAAAGACTGTGGCTAGTGGTGGGGATCAGGGATCAGTACTGGTCTCATTGCTGTATCCAGTTTATATCAACGATTTGGATGAGAATGTGCAAGGCATGATTAGTAAGTTTGTCGATAGGTGGTATCATAGACAGTGAAGAGGGCCATCAAAAATTATAACAGGATCTCGATCAACTGGGCAGGTGGGCTGAGGAATGGCTAATAGAGCTTATTACAGATAAGTGAGAGGTGTTGCACTACGTGTAGTCAAACAAGGGCAGAACCTTTACAGCGAATGGTGGGGCCCTTGAGAGTGTGGTAGAACAGATGTACAGGTATATAGTTCCCTGAAAGTGGCATCAAAAGCTTTTTGGTGCATTGGCCTTCATCATGGAAATTGGGACATCATATTATAGTTGTAGAAGACCTTGGTGAGGCTGCATTTGGAGGGTTGTGTTCAATTTTGGTCACCCTGCTATAGGAATAATATCATGAAGCTGGAATGAATGCAAATAAGATTTACAAGGTTACAAATATAGGGGGAGTTTGAACTGGGTAGGACTTTAATCCTTGGAGAGCAGGAGGTTTATAGAAGTGTATGAAATCATCAGAGGAATAGAGTCAAGAGTCAAGTGTTTTATTGTCATATGTCCCAGATAAAACCATGAAAGTCTTACTTGCTGCAGCACAACAGGATATGTAAACATAGTACACTGTAAACAATATGATAAACGAGAGAGGGAAAAAAATTCAGTGTGTATATATACACATACTCACTAGTACACACACACACATATACATATATATGCTATATATATAGACACACACACACACACACACACACACACACACACACACACACACACACACACACACACACACACACACACACACACACACACACACACACACACACACACACACACACACACACACACACACACACACACACACACACACACACACACACACACACACACACACACACATATATATATATATCAAAAATCGATAGGGTGAATGCACTGGCATTTACCCAGAGTAGGAGAAACAAGAACCAGAAGTCTTAGGTTTAAAATGAAAGGGACAATATTTAATTTGGGGCAACCTTTTTGACTCAGATGATGGTGGGTATAAAGAACAAGTTGATAAAGGAGGTAGTTGATGTAAGTACTATAATAAGACTTAAAAGACACTTGGACCAGTACACGGATAGAAATGGATTACAAAGTCATGGGCAAAATGTGGGCAAATGGGATTAGATTAGATGGGGCATCTTGGTCGGCATGGATAAATTAGGCTGAAGGACATATTTCTGAGCTGTATGGGTCTAAATATGTGGAAAAGGTCTTGTTGCTTCATGTTGGTACTGCTGCAGTATTATTTCAAATGTGATATATCCAGCGTTTGTTTATCACATTGCCATGAATCCTCAATGTTGACCAGAGTAGGATAGCCAGCTCTGCACCTTCCCCCAGTTTGTCCAATACTATAAGTCTCATAACCAGAGGGCACCTCAAACAATCGAAAAGGTCTATTGGCCTAGAGGTTACCTAAGACTTACATACCTGGACAAAGTGCCACATATTTGACATAGCCCTGAAGAGTCCAACAATTCTTCAAAAAGCCCTATTGTAACTGTTGAGCATTTGAAACCATTGATGATCACATTCATCGCAACAAGGTATGAAATGGCAGGCAGGCTCCCCAATGAGGTCCAACATCTCTTCAAAGGAGCTTGCTGCGACTCTTGAGCAACTGAGGTAATTGGAAGTCGTTCGATCATCTCAGATCAAAAGCTTCTTTTATCACAGTACGTAACCATTGTACCTTAAAAAGAAAGAGCTAATTGTTTCCCTCTGTTTTTCAATACATAGTTGGCAAAATATTGTTCTTACTTTTTAAGCACCATAAATATGCTTACTCTATTTTATTTCCAACATTGATATCTGTCTAATAACATTACAGAAATGTGAACTCTGCAGCTCTGCAGGAGGGATTTGTGCATTTAAATCATGAGATATTTTTGTCATTATTTTTCGCCATTTCCCACAAGAAATATAATTTTGCCAAAGCCATTTTGTTAGTTATTTTCTGTGAAAAATGGTAGAAATCAAAGTATAATGTATACCATCCCCAACATGTGATTCAAAAACCTTTACATTTTTTCCATGTTAGCGTATAATGATTACTGGAATTTCAGTTATAAATTGTGATGCTTTGCTTAAATTATAGTAAAATGTTTGTGCTGGCTGTGCTTTGGCCAATAGATGCATAATTTACATGCTGTATAATGATTTCATTACAGTATTAAATGCATGCTATTGCTTATCAAAATGAGAGATGTGCAATAATTTGACAGTTTGATGTGAGATACATTTCTAAAGCATCGTGTTTTTAACAAATGTCAGAATTGGTCACTTTATTCTAACATTTATTAGCTTTTATAGTGATTTGTGATAACTATAATTTTACTGCAAATTACTTGCATAAATGACTAATTATAAAATTACCGAGAGACAAAGCAAGTAATATGTGTAAATATGTCTCCCATGGTGCATGTTGGCATAACAAAAATATATATTTTCCAAATAGAAATATTATGAAAGAATTGTACTAAACTGAATATTCTTTTGGCTATTTTAAGCTGAAAATAATCTACAATACACCAGAGTTTAAATGTATAAATAAATCCATTTAATGCTTATTGATAATTTTCATTTCAGAATGGATAACCAAATAATGACTGCATCTGACAATAGGGTAGTTTATCGTGCTCTCGAGAAAACAGAGAGAGCCCCAACAAACTAATAGACACTGTTTGAGCTGGTCTTCAAAGAAGCACTTTTATTGAAAGAGATCAAGATGGGAAACCAAAACTAATATTGAACAGTGGAAAATAAAATTGGCAAAATACCCTGAATAAACTAAATTTAACAGGATTCTGCACTGCATTATTAAAGGCCCCGTGTTTACTTCAGATGTATTTCCTGTCTGCATTGTGATATCATAACTAACATCAGTGACAGAAAAGATTACTTACATGGTACTATAAATTAACGTGTAGTTGATTAAGAATATCAGTAGCAATAACATCCTGTATTTACGTGTCAAGAATTCCAAGATTCTACATAAAAGACTCATCAATTAAAAATTTGGTGGGAAGTCACATTAGATTGATGAAGGAATTAGGTGTGGAGAACCATGGTTAGGTTTAGGTTTAGGTTTAGGTTTATTATTGTCACATGATACAGAGAAAAAACGTGTTTTGCAATAGATCAGATGTACCATACATAAATACGTTCGTCAAACTCGTACAATAGATGGAGCAAAAGTGAAGATACAATCACCATCACACAATCACAATAATACTTTATTAGCCAAGTATGTTTTGCTACATATGAGGAATTTCATTTGCCAAGTCAGTCATACAAATAAAAAGCAACGGAACACACAAAACACATTTTAACATAAACATCCACCACAGCGACTCCTCCACATTCCTCACTGTGATGGAAGTCAGTCAGTCAGTCAGACAGTGAATTTTATTTGTATAGCACATTTAAAAAGAACTCACGTTGACCAAAGTGCTGTACATCAGTTCAGGTACTAATGTGCTACATACAATGGTACACAGACCTAACAATACATACATAAACTGTTTACAGCGCCCCCTCAGAGGGCCTCAAAAACGCGAGGGAGTAGAAATAGGTTTTGAGCCTCGATTTAAGGGAGTCGTTGGAGGGGGCAGTTCTGAAGAGGAGAGGGATGCTGTTCCACAGTCTAGGTGCTGCAACCGCAAAAGCACGGTCACCCCTGAGCTTAAACCTAGACCGCGGGATAGTTAGTAGCCCCAAGTCGGCCGACCTGAGGGACCTGGAGGTAGAATGGTGGGTTAGAAGATTTTTGATATAGGAGGGGGCAAGCCCGTTAAGGGCTTTGTATACGAATAAGAGGAGCTTGAAGTTGATTCTGTACCGTACTGAGAGCCAGTGGAGAGAGGTCAGAATCGGGGCGATGTGGTCCCTTTTACGGGTACCCGTCAGATGTCTTGCTGTGGCATTTTGAAATAATTGCAGGTGGAACAGGGATGATTGGCTGATGCCAGTGCATAGGGAGTTGTAGTAGTCAAGGCGGGAGGAGATGAATGCGTGGATGATTTTTACAAGGTCGTCGAATTAGAGGAATGGTTTGATTTTAGCTATGGTACGAAGCTGGAAGAAACTAGCTTTTACCACAGAGTTGACTTGCTTGTCAAACTTTAATGCGGAGTCAATTATCACGGCAAGGTTTTTGACGTGCGGTTTGACTAAGGAGGTTAGGCTTCCAAGGCTGCCTGTTATCGTTTTGATGGCGTCGGAGGGGCCGAGTAGGATGAACTCAGACTTGCTCTCATTTTAGAAAAAATGTTCAAATCTCTTCCCTTCTTTGTTCTCCCGCGATCGCGGGCCTCGAGCCCTCCGTTGACGGGACGACCTTGACTCCCGTAGCCGCCGGTCAGGCCCTCCGCATCGGGGTGATCATCTTCTGCATCGGGGCGATCTCAGCTCCCCCGTTCCGGCGATCGAACCCAGCGTCGGGGCTGGTCGAACCTCTCCATCGTTGGAGCTCCCGACATCCACCGTCTCTCCCTTGACTGCGAGGTCTTGATGTTAAAGTCTGCAGGCTGCGGTTGGAGCGATCACAGGCAAGGGATTGGCTCCGATGTTAAGTCCACGCCCCGCGGTGGGGTTCAAGGTCAGTCCGAGGAGGCCTCCAGCTCCATCGATGCTAGGCCGCAGAGTGACCGAAGATGTGACCAGGAAAATAATCGCATTTCCGGCAAGGTAAGAAACTGAAAAAAGTTTTCCCCGACTCCCACCCCCTCCCCCCACATAAAACAAACCAGAGAACATTTACATAAACTTTTAACACACACTAAAAATTAAACAAAAAGACAAAAAAAACAGACAGACTGTTGGCAGGGCTGCCAACCGTGCGGCACCCCTGGTGTAGAATATCGTTTTCAGCATTGCAGCATTGCAGCATTGTCTATAGACAAAGTTCAATGTCCACAATGGGGAATCAGACAGTACCCTAGTTTATGGAAAGACCATTCAGAAGCCTGATAACAGAGGGGAAGTAGCTAGTTTGTGAGTCTGGTGGCATTAGCTCTCAAACCTCTGTACCTTCTGCTAGATGGGAGTTTAGAGAAGAAGGAATGGGTGGGTCTACCGCAGGTATCCTTGTTACCTAGGTGTTCCAGAGATGAGTTTAGGCCTACGGAGATTGTGTCTGCTGTGAACCTGTTGTGATGGTAAGCAGACTACAGTGGTTCAAGGCTGGCTGGGAGGCTGGAGGGAAAGTGCGCCATCACCAATCTCTCAAATCATTTCATGATGGTAGATGTCAGAGATGAAGAGGGGAAGGAGGCCAGTAAGGCAGAAAGGCTTAGGAAGGAAAATCCAGATTTTAAAACAAAGCCTATAGTGTGGCAATATAATCCAGAGATGATAAAAGGTCAGAAATGGAGGGGCCTGGATATCTCAGAAGGTTATAGGGCTGGTGAGTATTACAGAAGAGGAAAGGGAAAGCCCATGGTAAGACATTTAAAACTCAGACTTTGCTCAATGAGGAGTTAAATGAGGGAGCAAGAATAAGTGTGATTAGTGAACAGATTTGGTGTGAGATAGGACAATAGAGGCTGCGTGACTCAAATTTAACGACAAGTAATCAGACAATTTAGTCAGAGTGAAGGGATCAAGTGGCTGGTCCTGCAAAAAAATCAACATTTATTTAGAAAGGAATGCTGTGTGAAGGACACATTGCTAAGAGCAGCATATTGATGTGAAATTAGAGGAGGCTGAGGATGAATCCTTGGGGAATATGGGAGGTAATGTTGTAGACAAGGAAAGGAAAGCCATCACAAGTGATTTATTTTTGTTTCTGATTCGACCAAAATACGATGCAGCAGTTGGTGAAGCAGCCTCACGATCCAAGGTCTCTGCTTCAATCCTGACTCTGGGTGCTGTCTGTGTGGAGTTTGCTCGTTCTACTTATGACATATGGCCTTCTCCCAGTTGATGGGGATACTGGAGGAAAAATGGGATTAATGTTTGATGGTGTAAAGTGGTCAGTGGATGTGGTCAGCTGAAGGATCTGGTCAGCTGAAGGATCTGATTTTATGCTGAATGAATATGAGAAGATAGGGGGGAAAAAAGGCAATTATGAACACACCAACTACGGATAAGAAGATGTGTTGGAGGAGTAAACAGCAGTCAACAATGTCAAAAACAGTAGAGAGATCAAGAAGAATAAAGAGGAAAGGATTACATGTCACAATCGTACACATTTTCATTAATGACTGAAAGAACTATTTCAGTACTGTGGCAGTGAAGATAATCTAATAGGGTCTAATCTAATATCTTTACAAGGATGTTGCCAGGACTGAGACCTGGTCTATAGGGAATGGTTGAATAGGCTGGGACTCCTTGAAGCATAGGAGGATGGAGGGGTGATCTTATACAGATGTATACAATCAAGAGAGGAATAAATCGGGTAAATGCACAGAGTCTTTTGCCCAGAGTAGGGGAATCGAGAACCAGAGGACATAGTTTTAAGGTGAGGGGAGAAATATTTTTTGTAGGAACCTGAGGAGGAACATTTTTACACAAAGAGTGGTGTCAGAGGTTGTGGGGATAAGGCAGGAGAATGGGCTTAGGAGGGCAAGATAGATCAGCCATGATTGAATGGCAGAGTAGACTTGATGGGCCGAATGGCCTAATTCTGCTCCTGTCACTTATGAACTTATGAACTTATGGATGTAAAAGCACGCTATGAGAGGATGCTCATATGCAGCTTGAGGCGCAAGGGCTAAATGGAGCAGCTGGAGCTTTCTTCTTACAATGTTACTCTCTTTACATGTTCCCATCCTGCCTCTCCTGCACACATGTAAAATCCAGCCATGAATATGAGCTAAACGTCAACCCAATGGAACAGCTCATTGAGCTGGGCCAAGTCCCACTCACCCTTTGACAGGTTAAATCTTGGCTCTTTTGATGTGCATTGCATAAGCTTTCGATTATTCTCTGGAAAGATTTCAGATCCAGCCCAGGTTATTAATAAATCCATCTTTCATAATGTTTTCACTAGATCATTGTCTTGGCAAGTCATCCTCCCAGCACTCGATTAACATCCAGCTGCGTAATGGAGTCAGATGTGGTGACAACAAGCGCGGTGAGGATTTTCCATCCTCTGACTCAGAATGGTTGGTGTTTGGATCTGATTCCAGGCAGTGCCAAGAAATGCAGAGCCGGTGTGAACATGGTGGTTCCCTATGTTGTCGCCCCCACCCAACGTCAAGGACATGGAGGCCTATCATCTTGGCTGCTACGCACCTGTGAGAGCGTACTCTGAACATTAATAGTATGAAGAAGGTGATATTAAAACACAAAGCACCACCTGGTAAGTGGCTCAAGAATGCCACGTGTGAGATTTGAATATAACAGATAATTGGAACTTTTCTTTTCTCACTTTTCATCACTTTTCTCACCCCTCTTAATTCACTGCTACTTTGCACCAAAAGTGAAGTCTACTTTTATACTTATAGTACATGTACAATATAGAACAGTATGGCATTGCAACAAGACTTTTGGCCAATATTATTTGCACTGACTGTGTTGCCAAATTAAACTAATCCCAACTTGCCACACATGATCTATATGCTGCTATTCACTGCCTGTCTATGCTCATACCTCTGAAACATTGCTATGTTGTTGCTTCCACCATCATCCATGGCAGCGTTTTCCAGGCGTCTACCGCATTCTGTGTAAATATCGGGCCTTGTAAATCTCCTTTAAACTTTATGAGGTTACTCTTCAGTCTCTAATGATCCAGAGAAAATAATCCAACTTTGTCCAACCTACCCTTATAGCTAATACTCTCTCAGCAATATTGTAGCAAACCTCTTCTGCAGCTTCTTGTAGCCTCCACATTCCTGTAGTGTGGTGACCAGATCAGAACAGCACCCAATACCCTCAGTGTGGCCTAACCAAAGTTTATACTGCTACATGACTTGGCAACTTTTATACCCAATGGCCTGACCAATGAAGGCAAGCAGATTAGATGCCTTCTTTACCACTCTATCTACTTGTGTTGCCACCTTCAGGAAGCTATGGACTTACACGCCAAGTTCCATCTGCATATTAACTGTATATTCCTCTCTTATATTTGACCTCCCAAAGTGTAACAACTCACATGTCAGGATTAAACTGCAACTGCCTTTTCTCTGCCCATATTTCTAATTGATCTATATCCCATTATGTCACCAAATACACTGCAAACATCGAAGATAGACACAAAATACTGCAGTAACTCAGCAGGGCAGGCAGCATCTCTGCCTGTCTGAAGAAGGGTCTTGACCTGAAATGTCACCCCTTCCTTCTCTCCAGAGATGCTGCCTGTCCCGTTGAGTTATTCCAGCATTTTGTGTCTATCTTCAGTGTAAGCCAGCATCTGCAGTTCCTTCCTACACTCTAGAAACATCGACAGGTTAATGGTAGAGACAGTAGGGGAATAATGAATGGTTGCATCACAGCCTGGTTCGATAACCTAAAAGGTCCTGCAACAAAGGAGGCTGAAGAATGTGGTAGACAGTGCCTGATCCATCGCAGGTTTTGAATTCCCCACCATCAAAAGGATCTACAGGATTCACACTTGAAAAATCCAGGTAACTTCATCAAAAGACCCACACCACCTTGGCCATGCATTGACTTCGCTAATACCATCAGGCAGAAGACAAAGGATCCTGAAAACTGTGATCTCAAGAACAGCCTTTTCCCCCAACAACTTTCAGACTCATGTTCACTGCACAATGTCAACCCAACCTCAGCAACTGTAACCAACAATGGACTTTGCTTGTCTGAAGAAGGGTTTAGGCCCAAAACGTTGCCTATTTCCATCGCTCCATAGATGCTGCTGCACCCGCTGAGTTTCTCCAGCATTTTTGTGTACCTTCGATTTTCCAGCATCTGCAGTTCCTTCTTTAACACAATGGACTTTGCTTTGCTTGTATAACATACTTTGGTTTTGCACTATTATGGTCTAATTACCAAGTGTTACTGATTATTAATGTATTGTATTATTGATTATTGCGTATTTATTTGTGTGTTATTGCGTTAATGGGACTATAAAACAGCAGCAGGTGAACATTTCATTTTTCTGTTGCCTAGACATCGGGTTGGATTATGATAGTGCACGTCAGTTCAAGAATCGGATAGATGTAGGAAACTAACTGATCCTGAACCTGATGGTGTTCGAATTTAGGCTTCATATCATAAGATCATAAGATTATAAGTGATAGGGATAGGATTAGGCCATTCGGTCCATCTAGTCTACTCTGTCCTTCGATCATGGCTAATCTATCTCTCCCTCCTAACCCCATTCTCCTGTCTCCTCCCCATAACCTCTGACACCTTTCATTTAGTTTAGTTTAGAGATACTAGTTTTGTTTAGAGACCTGTACAATCAAGAATCTATCTATCTCTGCCTTAAAAATATCCACCGACTTGGCCTGCGCGGCCTTCTGTGGCAAATAATTCCATAGATTCACCACCCTCTGACTAAAGAAATTCCTCCTCATCTCCTTTAATTCTGAGGCTATGACCTCTAGTCCTAGACTCTCCCACCAGTGGAAACATCCTCTCCACATCCATTCTATCCAAGCTTTTCACTATTCTGTACGTTTCAATGAGGTCCCCCCTCATTCTTCTAAACTCCAGTAAAAATAGGCGCACTGTAGCGCACATAACGCAGGTAACACCAGCCCTAAACCAGCAACAGGAAGGGAGCATGTCCCAGATGGTGGGGATCCATATTGATAGATGCCGCATTCTTGAGGCTGCACCATATGGATCTTTCAATGGTAGGGAGGGCTGTTCCCTTGTGGGACTGGGCTGATTCCTGTGCACTTGCATTACTGTATAGGCCACGATGCAACCAGTGAGGATACTGTCTACAGTGCATCTGCAGAGGTTAGTTAGAGTACTTGGTAACATGCCAAATCTCTATAAACTTGGTTCTCCCTCTCCTCAAAACAAAAAGAGCCACCACAAACAATCCATATAAAGTCAATGGGATGGCTTAGGCAAGGGGTCGCCAATATCACTTACTGTGGAGTTTGGTGTCACATTGTACAGGGATTTCAAGATAAATCTGTAAGAGCAGCAATCCTTAATTAGGAATTTCTATTTGAATAAAATTCATAGACCATTGTGATTATTCTCTTCTTTCCGTCCTGCCCCATTACATCCATAGATATCCCTGGAGACTGATAGTCTTTTGGTGTTGAAAATTCAATTCAAATTAACATAAGAAACTTAAAGAAATGCTGTTTGGCCATCTACTGCTGGCTCAGAAGCTCCTCAGATGATTGACCTGCAAAAGTTACTTGGGTTAAAGGGTTAGACAATCATTACCGAATCCCACATTGTTAATGAAGAAATGGATGGTTGATTTCAAGAAAATTACAGTTTTAGAAAGGAAGTCCTTTTACGACCATAGTCATCCAATTTATATTAAACTGAGTTGTTGAGAGATTAATCTTACAAGAGATGTACAAATTAATAAATTAGTTTTACAACAGCAGTAAACAAATATGCAAAAGTTCCTAATATAGCTATTAGTATTTGCGTGCATCTATAATAGTATTGCCAAGTCAGGTTTATGAAAGATTCTTCTTGGTGATGTAATGAGCAAGACTTATGCTTTATGAGTTTGCAAACCTGGCTTCAGGGTCTGTATACAGCAACCAATAATATGTCAGCTTCCCATAATAGCAAACATCATCTTTTGATTTCACGTGGCAGTTCTGCAGTTAATAGCTTCCTGTATGCATTTTGTTGCACCTTATTCAGTATGAATTGTATCTTAGGGATTTACAATAACAGATTAGCTTCTGCATTTAATAGATCAATGAAAAAGGGATAGGCTGCATTAGATTTTTAGCTGAGTTATCCATTTTATTAGATTGGGGGAGGAATGAAACGGTTGCACTGCAGTGATATTTCCAGAAATGTTTTCGTATTAAAACCCTTTCCCACTGATGTGTAATTCATCATTTTTCTATCAATGGTTTTCTGACACCTTCTTGTCAGGTAACAGAGTCAGTACAATGAGTTTTTGCTGCAACCAAGTAATGAAGAGATAATGCAATGCATCCAGTATAAAGACAATATACTGAGCATACACCTTATCTTGGGTTCTCAGTGCAGTCCTCTGTGGATAAGCATTTGGTAATAATTTACAAATTTCCTGTAATAAGCTTTTGAGAAGAAATGCAATATGACACATATTGATTGTTTAGAATATTTGTGTTTTTTAATTTAAAAGATAATCTAATGTCTTTTTCATCAATTTTCATAATTCAATATATAAAATAAACATTGTACAATATTCAGAAAGCTGCCCATGGTGTACCTAAATCACATGCACTTTATTAATTCCCACTTTAAAATATAAGCCATTCCATTATTTGGAATGAAATCAATACAAATTTAAGAGCCATCAGGAAATAATATACAGGCAACTTTTTTTGAGGAAACTGTATTAAACTAAACTAAACAAAAATGTTTATTAAAAAATCAATTAACACATTACATTGTCACTCTCCCAACCTTATTTGCAAGTCTCTTGCTTAAAAATATAAATGCATATAGACCAGTGGATTTTTTTTCATGAGGGAAGATGAAGTATACTTTGTTCTTTATTTTACAGAATTTTAATTTTTTGGAAACTTGTGGTTGATTTCGACTTCTGTCTACACATATTCGTAACAAAGGGTGATTGTATGATAGTGGTTAGCTATGGGAGATCCTAGACATTATAACCTGAGATGCATCTTATCTGCATGCATCGATAGTTGAAGCAAGCTATGGAGCTCATGTAGTAAAATGTCAAAGAGCTTGGATTAGAAATCACCCTTTTAAAGTGGTTTTCTGCAGGTTCATCAAAAGCTTTATGCAATGAGGTATTGCTATATGATGCTAGTGATAAGTAAGGTTATATGAAAATAGCCACAAATCTATGATGTGGAAAAGTGGGTAAAAAATTAGGGACCTTTTGGATAGGTAATTGACCATTAGCAAGGCAGCTTTAAAGACCAGTTTCTCTTTAGTGAACTTCCATCACAAATAATGTATTGCTCTGATTGTGTGAAATCATCAGGAGTGCCTTCAATTACTGGCTAAAGCCACTGATCAAAATGACTTGCCTAATACTGAAGTCAGGAGAGTGTAAAAAAACCTGCAGGGAGGTGCACATAACCAGTGCTGTGCTGTTAACCCATTAAGTCCCATTGTTCTTTGCTGCTGCTTTCTAAATCCACCTTATTTATGAGCTGCAATTCAACTTCCTGTGAATGCTCTACAATGAACATTATGAAGTGTAATCACAGAACTGAATTCGTGCAGCACTTCTTAAAAGACGCATTAATGCAGGGAAGTTTGTACGCATGTGTTTTTTCTTTGCTTGAAATATTGGTGATAAGAACAAAATGGTGCTAAAGCCAAAATGTGCCCCGTCATTGGATCAAATTTCGTTGTCTGTTTATCCGTATCTTCGACATTATTTAGAAGGAAATATTAAATTCTTAATAAAATTGGGGCAGTCTGACTCTTGATTCTAATAAAAGCAACAATAGAGAATGCTTTTCATCTTCTGCTCCATGCACAACCCCCCCCCTCTCCTACCCCACCACCAAGCCCGACATCCACTTAATGATTATATTACCAGAATGCATTTGTGACTTGCTGAAGCTGTCATTTTTCCTCCACAATGGCTTATAAAATAATCAAAATGTGTGTGTAAAATGGAGACACAGCCTGATTTGATTTTAATAATACAGATAGGCTTAGCTAGAAATGAAGAAGAGACAGTATGGAGAGGACCTTGGGTCACGAGAGACAATGGCTTTAGCACAAAGCTAAATTTTACAACCAGAGAGAAGGATATATGGGTATTAGACTTTCCATAGCTATAGGAAGGATAATCTTTCAATCAGATTAATGAGAAAATATATTGCCTGGGCCCTACAGCACTTTTTGCTTTCGAAGGCTAATACGTGATTTAAATCCCAACAGCACATTTTCAGCATTACAATATCCTTCTCGATAATAACATTGACTGGTTCAACAAAAGCAGCTAAAAATAAAAGTCCCTCTCGATTTTCATTGCGAGGTTTGAAGGATATTTTCTCTTCTTTGTGTTCATCAGAATGAATTCTACTGAGAAAAGTCACATTTAATAAGACAAAGAAAAATTTCTAATTATGCTACCTGTCAAGATTAGAATGCATGTGAATGCAGCTGCAGTAATGAAGAGGCAGAAGCCATGGATACATGTGTAGGCTCCAGTTTGGTGTATAATTACTGTTGCATATAGATGTTACAAAATGTAAATGAAGTGAAAACCCAGAGTGCACGGAATGAGGCAGATCAGAAAAGGCAGGCTTGTAAATGAAATCTGCTGCAGCCTTTACTTAAAAGAATTCTGGACGAGATAAGGCAGCTGAAAATAAATGTACTCATTATTTTTTTATTGTAGATGTATAGATACCTCTCAGAATCCTGGTAACAATGGGCAACAGAAAATGATTAACCCTTAACCCCCATTACAAACACATTCAAAATGAAATCTAAATCAGAAAATAAAAAAAAATGCCAAAAATAGTTAACAAGCATGCTCAATAAATGCTGACGGCATAACTACATCTCCAAACTCACACTCATTTGCAAACAAAATGAATTCCAAATGCTGACACCAAAAAAAAGAGAAAAATCTCATGACCTTTTGTATCTTTAATACAAAATTGAAATGGTAAAGTACAGAAACAACTAATTGGTTTATTTCCTTGAAGAGCCACTGACAAGGAACACAGTTCGAAGTGGGCTTTTCATCAGAGGTTATTGTAAGATATAACTAATTTAAACCTCCTCGAGTGCAGACACAACCTGCTCCGCATGGGAGGGTATCTCCTGAGGGTTCATTAAGTGACTGGCATGGCCGGTTTTGGAATCAACAACTAAACACTATGCTAACCTTTACCATTAGATTGCCTGTGGACCCTTGGTGCTGAATATGTTCTGTTCAGAATGTTTATGCATCACAACTACTCTGGTGGTGATGTACACATGATGGATGTAAAATTTATGAAATGGTATTCATTTAAACAGCTCACAGGTAATTCCGTGGGGAAAATCATATCGCCAGGTTCAGAAGGCAGTGAAATCTTAAATAGTCAGTATCTTTGAATAACATTTTATATGGTTTCTATTGTGTGTCCTACTAATATTCATCAAATTATTTACAATTACCGCAGAATGTGAAGAGGGATTTTTTGCTGCATTTCAAAGCTTAAAATTCCAATTAAAGATGCATATGGTAAGACGTATTTGCGATTTACTGAGAAAATGGGCATTAAAAATAAATTAAATCCCATCTTGGCATGCCATCAGATGGGTCCGTATGTTGATGCTGCACCAAAGTAAGCAGTCGAGTTGCATTTGGCCAGTTAAGTTGTTCTGCTTCTAAATTCTCCCTTCAGGAGGGATCGCATGCACCATAGGTGTTTAGGTTTGGTAGCCTTATAATTCTATCCTCAACAGCATCCATCCATTTAAATGATAAAATTACATGAAGTTGTTTCCAAATTGAACTTTGTTACAAAATGTGCCAGGTTAAATTCAACGATTTTAAGTCTGTTTTGATTGTGAGCTTGACTACTAAAAAGATAAAGAAAAGTAAAAGGTAAGCCTGAGGGAGGGGTTATGGATGGTGGAGGCGGCATGAGGTGGGGTCGGGGTGGATGCTGTGCGGAGATTGTTTTTACACATAAAGAATGATTTTAATCTGGAGCTCACTATCTGCAAGGGTAGCATAAACAGAGTCAAACTGGTTTTCAAAAGAGGATTGGACAGAGCTTGAGTGGAAATTATTTGCAAAGCCGTACAAAAAGAGCAGGAACGGAACACTTTGAATAGCTATGCCAAGACCTAGCCCACACACAAAGGCTGAAGGGCCTCCTTCCATGCTGTAATAAATAGTGCAGTGTGATTTATCATTGTTGCCAGCACTGAACACAGAAGAGTCTAATGTTTCACGTTGAACCCTAACTCACAGTTGTTTCTGTTGAAGTGAACCGGACAGAATGTGAAGGAGATGAGGGCAACCACCAAGCATTTATGCCCAGGGAACCAAGGGAGCAAGTGGACTTCATCATAACAGACCAGAATAATGTCAGACCCAGATGTGGTTGAGTATCGCAAGTGGGCTGGGAAATGTACTTCGCCACAGGATCCTGAAGGTTGATCCAGAGTAGGTGGTCACTTCCATTGTGCGACCTCCAGATGCACTTGCAGATATTTTTCACAGGCAAAACTGGAAGATAAATACCATTTATTCCTCGATGAGAGGAAGCAGGCAGATGTGCTCCCACCAAGACACATTCTAGTGGCCCTCCAGGAGATACTTGAAACCAAATTGGAGACATCTTAAGGCAGGAATAGCAGCCCCAGTAGACACACTAACCACCAAGTACCCAGCTTGGTGTCTGTTGAAATATCAAATGGCAATCTTAGAATGTGCATGGACCCAAAGGACCTCAATGAAACTTTGAGAGATGCTACCACCCAAAGGAAGAAGAAAGACGTTATCTTGTCAGTCCAAAAAAGAACAAACATTTTCAGTGCATGAGTTGCAAAAAATGCCTTCTGGCATTTAGAGTTTGATGAACAAAGGTCATATTTAACCTGTTTCAGAAGGACCCTTTTGTGATGGGAACAGTAGATGAGGAAGATATTGGCTATGAATTGAAAATCATAAAACTGCTGATGCTGGAAATTTGAAATGCAAGCAGAAGATGTTGGACATACTCAGCAGAGTGGAGTCGGAATGAGATGGAGAATCAAACGCAACTGGAAGCTTAGGGTCACTGCTGTGCACTGAATGAAGGTGTTCTGCAAAGCTGTCCCCCAGTCTGTGTTTGGTTTCTCCATTGTCGAGAACACAAAATGCTGTACACTAGATTGGAAGAAGCGAGGCGCTGCTTCACCTGGAACGGTAGTGTGGATTCCTGGAGAGGGACAATGTAAAAGAACAGGTGTTGCATCTCCTGCAATTGCATGAGAAAGTAGCATGAGAGAGGGAGATCGAGCATGATATCATGGAAGGTGAGAAGATGCAGGAAGAAGCAGCAGAATTTGATTGAACAAAATTTGGAGTTCAAAATGAAGGAGATCTTCATGGGTGAATTAGTTACGAGAGATGATCTGAAGGCTACTGAAGGAGTACAAGGCTCTCTGTAGCTTCATCAACTCTCTGAGCAAGTGCATGTCCCCATTGGAGTGAGCAATATGTATCGCTCATATGGTTTCAAGGGAGGAAGTGGACTGGTTTTGGCTCTTTCTCACCAGCGAGTAATCAACAACAGCAGTAGTCACAGCAGTCTATTATGATCCTTTGATAATGGAGTTGAAATTACTGGCAGTAAAGGGTGAAGGACCTTTTTGACCAGGGGTCGGCAACCTTGTTCTGCATAGGAGCCAGGACCCATGTCTGTGAGTGGATGGCGGGCCACATCTATTGCCATAGTTAATAAATAATTAATGATAGTTTAAAAAAATCATATCAAAAAGTAACAAAAAGACAATTACCCCCGCGACAAACTACAACTAAAGTGCAACACTGTGGCCGGAGCGGAATTCCTCACCGACCCCGCTGATGCTTCGCTTTCCTCCAGCCCGCCCGCCGCTGGGCTCCCGAGGAAACTGCTCCAGGACTGCCTCGCCGAAGCCACTCTCAGCCCGCTTCAGTTTCACACATGGGTGGGGGATGCTTCCGTTTGGGTGGTCGGGAGGATGGAAGAGGGGGTGGGAGGGTAGGGACGGAGAGAGAGAGTGAGTCGACACGTGTTGTGATATGAAATTGGATGTGTGTGTGTAAGAACTACTCTCGGACAAATATTGCGTGTGTTTTGTGTTACACCTGCGGGCTGGATGATTTCGGGTTATGGGCCGAATCCTGCCCGTGGGCCGTAGGTTGCCGCCCCCTGTTTTTGACTCTGCACTAAAGATCCGAGGGACAATAACCTTCCAGAAGGATCAACCTGAAGCTGAGCTCTGAGGGGTAGGAGATACGTTAAACACATATTGAGATGCTCTCCCTGTTCTTTGGACTGGAGAGGCTTTAATGTGGGTGATCTGTAAATGTTCACAGTGATCACAAGCTCTTCAAGGTTACTATTGTAAATCCACTCCATAGTATACAAGAGGCTGCAGAGAAAGTCTGTGAGAATGCAGGAGTATAGCAAGCATTCAACCTGACAAACCAAAGACATGCACGTTGACAACATATTCAGGTGAGTCCATCAGACACAAGGGATGCTAGGGATACTGAGAAAGAGGGACTCAATTGGAAATGTAGAAAGGGGAGGAGAGGACAGTTGTGCCTGGTGGTGCATTCTCTTTGAAAGTGCTAGAAATTGTGAGAAATGATCTGTTGAATGTAGGATTGCAAGGGTGGAAGATAACGCCCAGGGGAACCTTATTCTTGTTTAGTTTAGTTTAGAGATACAGCACGGAAACACCTTCAGTCCACCGAGTGACCAGTGATCTTCGCACATTAACATTATCCTACACACTCTAGGGACAACAATCTTTGGAGTGTGGGAGGAAACTGAAGATCTCGGAGAAAAGCCACGCGGTCACAGGGAGAACGTACAAACTCCGTATCGACAGCACCCGTAGTCGGGATCGAACCCAGATCTCCGGCGCTGTAAGCGCTGTAAGGCAGCAACTCTATCGCTGCGCCACCGTGCCGCCCCGGGTTACGTAATTTTCCTGGCATTTTTTTAATGCATTTGTGATCGTAGCAAACGTGTGAGTTATTAGCTGCTATCCATCATAGTAACCATTTTAATTCCCCTCCCATTCCAATACTGACCTTTCTGACCTAGGCCTCTTCCATTATCATGGTGTGGTCACATGCATGCAAACTGGAGGAACAGCACTTCATATTCTAAGACATATTCTGTCTTAGACGAGAGGATGAAGTGCCCGACATGAGTGATTCAGTCCACATTGCCACTGAGAGTGGATCCGGCACTCCAGGTGACCCGCTCTTCAGAGGCACATGGTAAATTGTTCCCAAACTAGTAGCATCCAATATGATGAAACATGTCCACTCCTCACAGCTGAGACTGAACAGTTTCTCTGAAAGAGGGAGAGAATTAATCCACTGCCCAGACATTGATAGAGATGTCAGGGACTATGCAAAGAAAGGTGAGGACTGTGAATCTGTGGATCAGAACCAAAGATTTGACACTGAACCTCCCAGACCAATTTTGGCAAAAGTTAGGTCAGATCTGTTTCAAAGTTTCAAGGACAGTTTATTGCCACATGTACCAGTTAGGGTACAGTGAATGTTGAATAACCATACAGCCATACTAAGTGAAAAGCAGGAAGACACACAACCACATAGAAGTTAACATAAACATCCATCACAGTGGATTCCATATTCCTCACTGTGATGGAAGGCAATAAAGTTCAATAATCTTCCTCTGTTCTCCCGTATTCGGGGCAGTCAATACTGGGGCGATCAAAGCCTCCGCAGCCGACGATCGAAGTCCCCATCGGGGTGATCAAAACTCCCACATCGGGGGGGGGGGAGGGGGGGTTTAAGCTCTCTCCGCGGCATGGAGCTCCCGAGTCGGCCTCTTCTTACCAGACACCGCGGGCTTCACGATGTTAAAGTCCACAGGCCCCGATGTTGGAGCTTCGATCCCTGGCAAAGGGATCACAAGCTTGGCGATGTTAAAGTCCCGCAGACTCCTGCGGCTTGGAGTGCCCGTCGGTCTCCAGGAGAGGCTGCCACATCCACGATGTTAGGCTGCAGTGGGGACGGAGATACTATACAGAAAAAAAAATCGCATCTCCATCGAGGTAGATTAAAAAAAAGTTTCCCCCAACCCACACCCCCCCCCCCCACATAAAACAAACCAAGGAACACTAAAACATACTTTTAACACATACTAAAAATAACAAAAAAGAAGAAAGGACAGACAGATTGTTGGCGAGGCAGCCACTGCTGGTGGCGTCACCCGGACACGTAAGAATGTCAGTTAATAATGAATTTTACTTCGGAGTCACGTGAGTGACTACGTGAATAGAAGGCCATCAGCCTGCATGCGCGTCATTACGTCTAGCGCATTGCACAACGACTGACTGGCAGGCGCGCTGCTCCTTCCAGCGGTAAGTTTAAACCTACAGGTAAGTTTCAAAACTTATTTCTAGGTTCTGCTTTTTGTGTTGCAGGAAGCTCTTTACAGAGTTTGCCTGCTGGATTCGGGGCGAAGTCGGACAGGCCACGGGGAATCTGTTTATGGACCGTGGGAAATCCCGGTCCGCACCGCGGAAGCGCGGGTAGCCGGCGGACATCGGGTTCGCTACTCAAGTCACTGACAATGGGTTCAGCGGCTCCCAGACTGGTATGGTGCACCAGAAAGGGGGTAAAACCAGCAATAAGTTGGTCTTTCCACCCGAGTCGCTGACAGTGCGGTCAGCGGCTCCTAGACCGCTATGGTGCCCCGAAAAGGGGTCAAACCACAAGTAAGTTTGTCAGGCCTTGGGACTCGGGCGAGTCGGGCAAGGAGGGTTCCCCTCTTGCAATGGGTGCATCTACGGACCCCTAAACCCACATGGAGCACCTGATGGAGAGGTTGCTCCACTATGATATACTCCAAAGGAGGGAGTTATCAGCGCGGGTCTCCTCGGGGGGCCGCGGCAACGGCACCTGTTTCAGGGCTGCAGAATGTCTCCCTCTCTGAGGAGGGGAGCATTCAGGGTCAGTTTCAGTCTGACTCAGAGCAAACATCCTGATATAGGTCCGTAGGAGGGGCCATGTCAGCGCAGGTAGCCTCAGGGGCCTGCGGCAGCACCTGTTTTCAGGGCTGCCTACGAATCTCCCTCTCTGTGGAGGGGAGTGCGAGGAAATACTCACAAGCGAAGGGGTTACTGCCGGAAGAATTGGTTCCAGCCGTTGGCAGAAAACCCGGAAGGGGCCAGAGTTCCCCTCACGCTACAAGTTCCGGCAGTGAACAGCGCTATCAGGGGTGACATTGGAAGGGCATGAAACCCAGGAAATGAAACCAGCCGCCGAATCTTCTCTTCAGGTAAGACTTATCCAACAGGTATACCTGGATGAGGAAGCAAAGCTGTCGGACTGATCAAGGTACCGACGACGAACAAAGCTTCATCGTATTGGCGACTACACACCCCACGCCTCATCGGTAGTAAGCAATTCACTGAAGCTGGTGGCAGCTTGAAAGCTGGGCAGAGGTCTTTCAGACCAAGGTCCACGCCGTCCTCAGGAAATATGGAATCCACATACACTACCATTCCTACTCTCCAATCAAGGACGGGAATAGAACCCACATCAGGGGCCTTTGGGCTTACCATAAGACCACCGGTAACCATGGAGGTAGGTGGATCTGGTTCTTCCGAAACATGGGGTAAGTGGACCATTTACAAGTTGGTAATATTTACACTTGGTTTGTACAAATGAGAATGATAACATGTGATTGCATTATTATTGCACAGTATACAAGGGTACCAAGTATGGTTTGGAATTGGGGCCAGAGTTGTCTTTCGAGGCAGGCTCAGTATTACAGCCAGGATTGCCCTCAGAGACAAGCTCGGAAATATGGCCAGAGTTGTCTTTCGAGGCAGGCTCAGTATTATGACTAGGATTACCTTTCGAGACAGGCTCGGAAATAAGGCCAGAGTTATCTTTCGAGGCAGGCTCAGAATTGGCCAGAGTTGTCTTTCAAGACAGGCTCAGTATTATGGCCAGGATTACCTTTCGAGACAGGCTCAGGTATCTGGCCAGAGTTGCCGTTCGAGGCAGGCGTGGCCTGTTCATTGTGAAAGATGGAGGATATTGGTTCATAATTGATTTAACTAGCATGTGCAACATAGAATTTTCAGTATATGGAACTTTGTGACTGTCTAAGATGCATACTATTCAGGTCCCATTCACAGGGGTCACCGGAGACATTTGAAATTTATCTGGATGGGGCAATGATAACAGTTAATGCATTGCAAATGGGCTAACATCAGCTCCTAGGTCATCAATCAAATTACTAAACTGCTCAGAGCTCTAAAACACTTGTTATGGCTTAACTGGATGATATTCTAAACGCTGTGTTTTGCTAAAATCAACTGTTTCAGCCGCAACTATATTTGAGAAATTGAGGTCCCTCATCCATCCAGTTAAATTTAAGTTGATACCAACTAGAGTTATTGATTATTCGGATTTACCTTTAACTATTAATTTATCTGTGACTCTGCCCTGGGGCAAGAGATTGGAATCAATAGAAGCCTGTAACTACCTTGTTATCAAGCAGTCTTCTATCCATCAAGTGTAATTGGCAATATAGCAGCTGTGTTTCAGCTGTGTAATTGGGCCTTTGCATTATCAGAACTTACAACGTGCAAAGTAGTAACCTTTCAAGTGTCATATAGGTCATTGTTAACATACCTATGCTATTACCAGCTGAAGCTACCTAAGTCACAATGGTGGACGAACTATATTCAGCATTGCTCCAGTAGTTTTGGTCAATTAATCTTCAGTATATTACAAACTGATGCTAGTGCTCAAAGATGGAAAATTACGAATGCCATCTCTAGTCACGGAGGCGGATGGGATTTGCATGAATTACCAAATCTTCAGTTATTGGTATCAACTACCTATAGACACTAGGTGCATACTATGGGTTAAAGGGTTATTGTGCGAATATGCATAAACTGAATGCTCAGTTCCAAATTGATACACTGTGGTGGTGGCATATGTTAGTCACATGAGTGCAATCAAGTCAAAGTATCCTGTCATATTATAGTTTCCCCCAGAAGAGAGGGGTTACTATTATTATTATTTGTTCATTTATCAGCATCAGCATGTTTTAAATCTATGTCATGTCTGTATGCATTATGAATGTTTCCCTTATCTGTGGTCAACTGATGCAGTCGTGCTTGTGTGGACTCGTTTTTCCATGGCATGAAATCACAGAGCTTTAAAATCTTCACGTAGTCACTCACGTGACTCCGAAGTAAAATAGTAAGATTAAACGAAAACTTACCAGTTTGAAGTTTGATCTTTATTTTATGAGGAGTTACGATGAGCGATTACGTGCCCTCCGCTCCCAACCCTCGTATCATAAAGATCATCTGGTAGTTCTAGTCATCTCTAATCTTACTATGTTAGTTCAACAACTGTTATCTGTGATTTCACACCGCTGCTTTGAAGATTTACGCGCATGCGGGCTGACGGCCTTCTATTCACATAATCACTCATCGTAACTCCTCATAAACTTAAAACTGGTAAGTTCTCGTTTAATCTTACTATTATATTTCACATTTTAGTGGGTCAGACCTCTGACAATATTCTGGAGTAATTCAGCGGGTCAGGCAGCATTTGTGGAGGGAATAGATAGGTGACATTTCAGACAGAAGAAAGACCCAACCTGAAACCTCACCTATCTATTTTCTCCACAGATGTTGCCTGACCCATTGAGTTACTTTAACACTTTGTGTTTTTGATCAAGACTCCAGCATCTGCAGTTCCTTGTGTGCTCACTCATCAAGGATCATTCGAAAACTCAACGATCATGTGCTGCAGGTGGCGTCACTGAAGAGATGATAACAGATCAATAGATCATAGTTCACAGCAGATACCTTTGTGAGGTTCTTTAAGTACTGGCAGTTTGATTACTGGAAAGGATCGTCTCACTTTCCACAGGGTAATGGAGGTGCAGAGAGCACTGTGAAGAGCCCAGGAACTAGTAAATAAGGGTGAGCCATCACAGTAGACCGCTAGTTTGGAAGAAGTGCAAGAAAATCATTGCTTCACTTGGAATAACTATTGGGTCCCAAACTTCTGCAGTACCACATCTAGAGGGATAGAACATAGAACAACACAGCACAGGAACAGGCTCTTTAGTCATCAATGTCCGTACTGAATATCATGCCATGTTAAGCTAATCATCTGCCTGCAAATGATTCATATCCCTCTATTCCCTGCACATCCATGTGCTAATCCAGTTCTGTGCCAAGACTTGTGGAAAGGCTCACTTAGACTTCACACCCAACAGGAGAAACACTGAATAAACTACAAACACAGAGAAGTGCAGATGACCAAATAGAAGGGGCCACATTACAACAGCAAAGGTTAAAAGGCTTGCCACGGCTAATGAGAATGAAGACCATATCACAATGACATCACAGGGGCAGAGAGAATGGTGGCTCAACACATCCCACCTCAAATCAGTGGAGATCTTGTCAGTGGAAGGTGTTCCGAATTGGAGAAACAGGTGCCATCTCCTGAAGCCAGCCATAAATCTTGATAGATAGAAACCAATGTCGAGATACTGAAGTCACAGATCACTAACCCTGCCGAGCGATAAAGCCTATGGATTGGAACAGCTCAACCAGTTTGTACTAGATCTGAAAGGAAAGTCCATTGGTCCAAGTATCTCAGTGATTTTTGCCAAAGTAAGGCACATGGAGACAGGACTGTTATTAAATATTTTTTGTTTTTGTTCTTTCCTTTATTATTAAATGAAGACAGTAATATATACTGTAGGTGTTTTAGGCAATATCAGCCTTTGGAAAGTAACTGTTCTATGAATGTTTTCACTCTACGTCTGGGGACTGATGGTTCCTGTGAAGTTGTTGGAGAATAAATAACTGTAGGCATGCCTGCTGGCTCTGTGACCTAGCTTGCAGATAAACAATTTTATTGCTGATTAGATTGCCAAATCTTTCCAGTGACTTTGTGATTAAGAAAGTGGGATATTGAGATAATGGCCGCAGTTTTATATGTAAAATATTGGAGTCTTGCAGAAGAAACCCGGTCAGGAACCATCCACGTCTATTTACCTGCCTGATTCAAATTTCACACAGGGTTTTCACGGGTGGGGAACTGCTTAAAAATTGCCAATCCTGGAATATGTAACGATAGTTATAGGTCTCCAGTTGTAACTTTCGTTGATGTTCACAGATCATAAATGCTGTTCAGCTATTCTCAGCTCCTCACTGCTGCTAGATTCCAGCAACTCGGTTCAATGTTGGCTTCTGTTCCTGTCAGTATGGAGTTTGGACCTTCTCCATGTGACCGTGTAGGTTTCTTCTGTTTGCTTTGATTTCCTCCTGTAGCCCAAAGATATGTGAGTTGGTGGGTTAATTGGTCACGTGTGCAGGTGAGTGGTGGGATCAAAGGGTTGTTGATTGCAATGCTGTGAGACTAAAAGGGGATTGGTGTAGATTGAGTGCTTGAGGTCAACACAGCTTGATGGACTGATGGACTTGTTTCCTGCTGTGTAACTTTATGACACCATAACTTTCCAGTAGTCACTTCAAAAATGTGTTTTATTTTATACCGGGCAATACTTGTATTCTTTCGTTCTCTGTCCCAAACCAGTCAATCCTACAGTTCCCGTTCCTTTTGCAGAAACAGGCTCTACCTGTCAGATGGTTCTGTAGAATGTTTTTCCATGACATCAAGCTGGTGGCCTGTAGCAGTCGACCCGTTCTGCATCCCTTCCCCAGCAGTAAAACATAACAGGTGAAAACGCAGGATAAAGGAGGACCTCAGTGGGTCAGACAGCATCATTGGAGGGAATTGTCAGGCAAATTTGGGGGTCGGGACTCTTCTTCAGGCATAAGTAACATGTGCCTGTCCTGAAAATGATATTGCTTTCCCAATTGGACGGTCGAGAGAGGAGGTTTAGGGACAGGTGTAGCATCTCCTGCGGTTGCAGGGGAAGGTTTGGGTGGGAAAGGACGAATTAACCAGCGAGTTGGGGAGGGAACGGTCTCTGTGGAAAGCGGACAGGGGTGGAGATGAAAAGATGTGGCTAGTGGTGGGATCCTGTTGGAGGTGGTGAAAAATGTATATAAATTACATAGCAGAAACATCTCTCATTCTCCAGTCACCCATCTGCTGTTATAATCCAGCCAGATGGTACTCATACACTGTGACGATTACATAAATATATTATGTATTTGTAATCCTAACCAACAGTATAATTGTTCATGAAAATCTTAATGACTTGCTGTAGGGTATAGTTCTTAAGCCAAATGTTCGTATAAATCCGTCTAGCTATTGATTCATTTTGAAATTAAATCTGATAATAACATGGAAGTTAGCAAATTAAATGAATATTTATTCATCTTAGTTTCCGACCTCAAGTTTGTTGTGTATTATAGGAGGCAGTATATTACGTGTCTTTTGGCTCAATGTCCGAGTCAAATGCAGGTACCTCATGGAGGAGCAAAGAAAATAGCAGTAGTTACATAGAGGATGTGAAATAAATGGATTATGTGTCATTTCAACCTAATGATGGTTAGGTAGTTGTAGACTGCCACATTTTAAAAAGTGTGCTGGCCATTGTGCATGAGTTTTATTGCTTATTTTTAATTGAATGATTTGACCACAATATCAGTACCTTATGCTATTAGTAAAAGGACAAAAAATGTTAATCACTTGGAACTATTACTTCCAGTGATTCTGGATCAGCTATAAAGTTTATTTTTCTATGCCAAGTGGCTGGAAACTATTTATAACATTTGATGCATTTACTTTTAAATTTATTCCATATCAACATTTATAATAAGATATTATTTTCATTCTAGATATTTGCTTGGATCAGTAAATGGAAAATTTCTCTTTGAAGATTGTTTTTACTTCTTACTTTGTTTTCATTCAATCCTTGAATCATTGCCAAATACAACATGGAAGCAGACCGTTCAGCCCACCAAGTCCACGCTGACCACTGATCACCCGTTCACCCTAGGTCCATGTTATCCCACTCTCTCATCCATAATCTACAAACTTGAGGCAATGCACAAGGGGCAAATTAACCTACATACCCGCATGTCTTTGGGATGTAGGAGGAAATGAGAGCACCCTGACAAAACCCTCGGGGTCAAAGGGAAAACATGCAAACTCCACACAGACAGCAACCGATATCAGAATTAAACCTGGATCTCTTGTGCTCTGAGGCAGCAGCTCTACCAGCTGCACCACTGTGCCACCCCTGAACCAATGGATGACTGAGCAGTCTGATGGATTGAACTTGCATTCAGGTACCTCACCATTGGAGTTATTGGAAGGGAAAACACACATAAAGAAGCTGATGCAACCCAAATTCACTCAAGATTTGGGGTTTAATGAATAACAGGTAAGAGCTTTTCACAAAGAAGCACTCCTTCAAACAGATAGATCTAAAGGTGGCCACCTACACAAGAAGTAACAGGATTGAAAATCCAGCAAGATAAAAGGGGAGGCAAGAAAGAAATATTGTATTTTCAAAGACATTGATGAGGTGAATAGCTTTCCAACACCCAATGTTTATTTCAAAGATGGTGACCTGGGTAAAAATGCCCTTAAAAATCCATTTAGTTGGTGTAATTGGTGTTCCAAAAACGGATGGTAAACGTTGAAAGAATTGCATTGCAGTACTGAATATCTGTAGTCAACATTACAAATGATATGCTCTATGCGGGTTACTTTTGGAGCTAAAGAGAGACATTAAAATGGGGTCCTGTTAAATCATTTTGCGTATTGATGATTTAAACTGTTGTTTATAGCTGAGAAAGGTGTGGATGTATTTATATTTAATATAGAATCGAAGAAAGAGCAAGATTTCAGGACTTCACGATTAAACCACTGGCCTAAATTGAGCCTAACATGGAAGGAATAACCACCAAATTCCCAACCTGTGGCAGCAGTGCATTGAGCCTAAAGTACTAAAGTATGTGCACCTTCAGCCAAAGTGTTCCGTCCAGAGCCCTCCAGTCCAAATATCAAGCACCTGCAAATCTCCACAGCCAGCTCTCCATTAAATTATCCACTAACGCATATGTTAGAAATTATTAATGATGTGTAGGTGGTAGTGTTGTTAGTATGGGTAGTGGAGTGAAGGGTGCTAATATCCCACCTTTGCAATTGAAAATAATGTTACATTGGATAAACAAGGTCTAATATAGGGTTGGCATCATATCCCTGTTGGCTGGGAAATGGCTTCACCAATCTGTCTTCGCTCATTATTTTGGCATGCTCGCATCATAAACATGCCACTGTGCTGCCAGCTGCCAGCAATTTTCAGGTAAATCTCATTGGAGAGCGAGGAATAGTTTAATCCTAACATATTGTATCACATATTCTGTCCGTTTAGAAGCTTACTGTGCTGTTTCGAAGCTTACTGTACAGAGCAGGACTACTCAGTCCATTCAATTTGACTGCAGTTTATATACTTTAATTTTGTGTGTTTTCTGCTTACATCTGTAATCTTATCTGACCTAAAACTCTTCAAAAACTCTTTGTTCCTTTAACTCTTACCTCTTGTGCATTCATTGCACACTCATTCTTCAATGTAGTAGGTATTCCTTGTCACAATAACATGTATTCTGACTTTCAAATGTCTCATTGTCACTGTGTCAAAGTCATGAAAACTCGTTTCAACAGCACTATGCTTTCACTTGATGTCATCCAAGTAGGTGGCTGGTAACTACCTTGTCAAGGACGATCAGGGATGGACAATGAATGTTGGCCTTGCCAGTAATGATCACATTCTTTTGAGGAATGAAAGAAAGAAGTTTAGACAAAGATTAAAAGGTTTCTCTGGGGATCCTGAGACCACACACAAAATCTCACCCATCTGAAAACCCTTAAGGAACATGGAAAGAAATGCATAGGTAGAAACTGCAGATGCTGGTTTTAACCGAAGATAGACACTAAATGCTGGAGTAAAGGGCCTGTCCCACTTGCGCGACCTAATCCGCGAGTTCTGGTGAGTTTGCCCTCGACTCATACTCGCAGCATGGTCGACACGAGGTCATAGGAGGTCTTCGTAACTCTCCTTCATGCTCGAAAATGCTCTCCGCGTACTCGAGGCCTCAGCTAGGTCGCGGCGTATTTTTCAATACGTTAAAAAATGCCCGCGAGTATAAAAAGGTTGCCATGGAAAAAATCGATACTTTTTTTACTCGTAGGTTTAGTCGTAGTAGGTCGTAGTAGGTCAGCATGTTAGTCGTAGGTAATCAAGGGTAGTCGAAGGTAGTCGAAGATAGTCATAGATAGTCTTCATCATAGTCGAAGGGAGGTCAAAGGAGATCAAAGGAGGTCATCTTCACTCTCCACTATTCAGTATCCAATTTTCCAGAAGTTAGTCATAGCTAGTCGTAGCTAGTCGAAGCTGGTCTTCAACATAGTCGAAGGAGGTCGAAGGAGGTCTTCTACATAGTCGAAGGAGGTCTTCAACATGTCATTTTTTCAAATTCTTCTAAACTCGCCAATTAGGTCGCCCAAGTGGGACAGCCCCTTAACTCAGCGGGAAAGGCAGCATCTCTGAAGAACAGGAATGGGTGATGTTTCGAGCTGAGACCCTTTCTCAGACTGAGGGAGACTAGAGATATGTGGAAGTGGAAGGTGTGAAAACAGATCAAAAACCAGACGGTGATCAAGGAAATCATGGAATGGATCATTGTTAGCTGTGGGGAAGGTGACAACGAGGCATACGATCAGCAAAATTAATCAGGAGGACAGTGAAACTAGTCAGAGAACTAGGGTGGGGAAGGGGTGGGGAGAGAAGGAAAGCAAAGGTTACTTGAAGTTAGTGAGATCAATTTTCACACCGCTGGGTTGTAAGCTGCTCAAGTGAAATATGAGGCGCTGTTCCTCCAACTTGCATTGGGCCACACTCTGACAGTGGAGGAAGCCCGGGACAGTAAGTCAGTATGGGAATTGGAGGGGAAAAGAGATGTGACTGTCTGATCACTTAGTAATGCAGTAAACCCTTGTTATAACAGACACTAGGGAGGGAGTGGGGGGGGGGGGATTACCAATGGTCCACCATAGCCAAGTAAGGGGTTATTATTATAAGTAGTGGAATCAAACAACTGCAGATGCTGGTTAATGCACAAAAGGACACAAAGTGCTGAAGTAATTCAGCAAGTCTGGCAGCATCTTTGGAAAACATGGATAGGTGACGTTTGGGTCGAGACCCTTTTTTATAGTCTCGGCCCAGGCCCAGTTTTTATAGAGCTGGGCCTGGAATCCAGGTGAAGTGATGGCCCCAACCTAATGGCAGCTGCGAAGAGGCGAGGATCGGTGGTCGTTGGTCATGGCCCGTGGGCAGCCGGAGTGTAGGTAAGGATCGGCGGTGGCGATGGCAGCGGTGGCGGCAGGCACTGCCTGGAAGCAGCTGAGAAAGCTATGTGGGCCAGTAGTGGTGACAGTAGGTCCAGCCTGGAAGTAGCCGGGGAGGTGGTGATGGCCAGCGTCGGCAGCCCAGCCTGGCGGTGAAGGTCGGTAGGACCGGCTTGGAAGTGGCCGGCGGTGACGTTGGCAGCCCATCTGGCAGTGAAGGTGGCGAGATCCAAACTTCATTATAAAGAGGTCCTTAATAACGAGGGTTTACTCTATTTGCAGCATGCCAATTCTGATGATTGCCGCGATTAAATAGAATTCCAGCAAGCGTGGTGTTTTAAGTATTGAAGTTGACTGTGCTTGGTTTAATATTCACAATTATTTAGTATACCTCTTAATGCCAGCATTTTTGGCAGATGGCTGTATAATAATTATTTTTCTTTCCAAGGAATTATGGTCATACTCTGGAGGAGACTATAATTATTATTTTCTTCAGGTGTTTAACTTTTTGTCATAAATTTTGTTGTATTAGACCATTGGTCAGATGAATATCTTTGGCAAGTGTTTAATGCCAAAAAAAAAGCTTGACCCAAGTGCAAACGCAGGTTCCAATTTGTCTCTGTCCATTCCATAAAAAGATGCAATGTCGACATTGGTTGCAGGAGAAACACTGCCAATGAATATCAAGAGAAAATGTTATCTTTCTTTGAGTAGTTGCTTCAGATTTTCATTTGAATTGTCAGTTAGACCGACAACACAACTTTATTCCCTACTGGCCTCTAGTCTCAAACCCAAGTGGGTACTCAAATTCATAATCTTTTTGACCCTTAGGGTGTATAAGGTAAATCAAAGATAGACACAAAAAGCTGGAGTAACTCAGCGGGACAGGCAGCAGCTCTGGAGAGAAGGAATGGGTGACGTTTCGGTTCGAGACCCTTCTTCAGAATGGGTCTCGACCAGAAGAGTCACCCATTCTTTCTCTCTAGAAATGCTCCCTTTCCCGCTGAGTTACTCCAGCTTTTTGTGTCTATCTTCAGTTTAAACCAGCATCTGCAGTTCCTTCCTACACATAAGGTAAATCATATTGGCACATTAATGTTTTGTATACTGGTTTGAAGTAAATTTGCTAAAGTTAAAAATCCTAAGAACTCTTATATAGACTTCAAACTCAAAATGTTAAATATCCATTTCTCTTTTCAAAGGCTAATAGTTATGTTTAGTTTCGAGATACATCGCGGAAATAGGCCCTTTGTCCCACCGAGTCTGCACCAACCAGCGATCCCCGCACATCAACACAATCCTAGACGCAATAGGGACATGTTACGTTTAGGCATTTATAACCTACAAACATACATTGTCAACCTACAAACCTGTACGTCTTTGGAATATGGGAGGAAACTGAAGATCTTGGAGGTCACGGGAAGAACGTACAAACTCCGTAAAGAGCACATGGAATCAGGATCGAACCCGGGTGTCTGGCGCTGTAAGGCAGTTGCTCTACCGCTAAGCCATCGTGCTGCCCCTCATAGACAATAGACATAGTAATAGACATAGACATAATAGACATGGTGTTTGTTTCCTGTATTTTCCATCTTTATCGTGAAACCTCTTGGGATGATTAGGTTGTTGAGGTACTTCCTATCTATTCTTGTCTCAAGGTCTGATACAGGTTATCCATAATGTTGATGTGGGTCTTTGTATTTAGGGAATGCAAAATTCAGCAAAATATCCTATGCTGAAAAAATGATCAAAACATGTTCTTTGCCTGGCTGTGTTTTGCCCGTTGGCTGTTAATTGTATGTGGACAATTATGCTTACTAATATTATTCTTCAATATGATTGCTAATGAACTATTTGCTCCAACTGCAAATGGAATATCCTCCTTGGACACAATAATGATATTTATTTTTATTTTTGGGCAAGGGCATTATATTTAAAGGAGGATAGTATTTCTGGATATGGAGACATATTTCCTCAGATAATAGGAGAATGATTTATGAGACATAAACTCAAACTTCATTGCACCCAAAAAGTTTTTAAGAGACTACAAATTAGAACTGCAAACTATATATTTTTTGTTCAGCAAATGCTGCAATGAAGGTGATAATGAAGAACAAAGACGTTTTAATCAAATTCTTATAATGAGTTTTGACATTTCTTTCGTCAAGTTGGGTTGCAATATTTTGATGAATTTTGTTAGTATAAAGAGTAATGTAGTTAGAAATCAGGGGCTGTCATGCACTAAATAGGCACTAACACACAATCTCGCAAAAATCAACATAATTGGACAGAAACATGTTAAAGACAGCATAGGAAATTGATTTATTTGCTAAAGTATGATTTCCATTGGGATCGATATACAGATTACAGACAAAGGAATTTGACAAGCTGTGCAAGTGCATATTGTAGATGGTACACCCTGTAACCTCATTGCTATGATGATGGAATGAGTCAATGTTGAGGGTGCCGGAAGCAACAGGCTACCTTATCCTGGTGGTGTTAAATCACGTGAATGTTTTCCAAGCCGAGCATCCAGGTGGTACGATAAATTAGTCAGATTGGATTCTTCCTTTTTTTTATGGACAAGATGAGATAGTAATCTGATAGTAATGGTACAAAAACAGTCCCCTTGTCTTTACTTTGAGGGCTGCTGTCACTTTATTGTGTCTCAGTTTGTAGTATTTTACTTAGTTTAGGTTAGTTTAGTTTAGTTTAGTTTAGTTTAGAGATATAGGGTGGAAATGGGCCCTTCGGCCCACCAAGTTTGCGTCAACCAGTTATCACCCGTACACTAGTTGTTTAAGAAAGAACTGCAGATGCTGCAAAAATCTACCCGTACACTAGCTCTATTCTACACACTAGGGACACTTTACCGAAGCCAATTAAGCTCCAAACCTGCACGTCTTGTGGGAGTAAACCGGAGCACCCGAAGAAAACCCACGCAGTCACAGTCAAAGTCAAAGTATCCTTTAATGTCATTCAGACCTTTCGGTCTGAACAAAATTTCGTGCCTTGCAGTCATACATATAATAAAAATGACAAAAACACACAATAAACACAAATTAAACATCCACCACAGTGAGTTCACCAGGCACCTCCTCACTGTGATGGAAGGCAAAAGTTTTAAAGTCCTTGTCTCTTCCCTCCTTGTTCTCCCTCTGCGCCGAGGCGATCCAGGCCTCCGATGTTGTGACCCCGCCGGGTGATGGTAAGTAAGTCAGTCCCGCGGCTGAATCAAAGCGTTGCGAATGGGCCGGTTCAAACTCCACGACCCGGGGTGGTCGAAGCTGCCGAAGCTGCCGCCCTCCAGTCCAGCGGACGAAGCTGTTGTTGCGGGAGCTCCAGAGAACAGGTCACCAACCTGTGACCTGCGAGCTCCCGACGATGTCGTCCACTAGGCCCGCGGCCGAGCCTCCGAGGTCAGGTGGCCGCCGCCGCCGGAACGCTGCCACAGCTCCGAGGTCGGGTCGCCGGAACGCCACCACAGCTCCGGGGTCGGGTCGCTGCTGCCGCCGGAACGCTGCCACAGCTCCGGGGTCGGGGCGCCGGAATGCTGCCACAGCTCCGAGGTCGGGTCGCCGGAACGCCACCACAGCTCCGGGGTCGGGTCACCGAAATGCCACCACAGCTCCGGGGTCGGGTCGCCACTGCCGCCGGAACGCTGCCACAGCTCCGAAGTTGGGTCGCCGCTTCCGCCGGAACGCCGCCACAGCCCCGAGGCTGCCAGCTCCGCCATTAGGCCTCGGTGCAGACAGAGACGGAGACGGGGAATACGACAAGAAAAGTCGCATCCCCCCGAAGGAAGAGACCAAAAACATGTTTCTCCCCCCCACCCACACACATACACAACCCAATAAACCAAAATTAACTAAAACAGGACAAAAGAACAACAAAAAAGAAAAAACAGACGGACTGCAGGCGAACCGCAGCTGCTAAGGCAGCGCCACCACTTCCGCAGGGAAACCATACAAACTCCGTACAGACAACACCCTAGTTAGGATCGAACCCGGGTCTCTGGCACTGTAAGAAAGCAACTCTACTGCTATGCCACTGTGTCATCCTTACTTAATTCTACTTCTGTACAGGAGAATGCCTAGTTATGTTGGAGGAGGGGGGGGGTGTGGGTGGGGGGGAGGAGGGGTGTGGGTGGGGGGGAGGGGGGGGGTGGGTGTGGTTGGAGTATTGCATGTAGCGTTTGGGATGCTTGTTAGGTGATAGCCAAATGTGTAATAAAAAGGGACTGTAGATGGTGGTTTATACCAAAGTTAGGCACAAAATGTTGGAGTAACTCAGCATGGTCAGGCAGTATCTCTGGACAAAATGGATAAGTGATGTTTCTCTAGAGATGCAGCCTGACACATTGAGTTCCTCCAGCATTTTGTATCCATCTTTTGGAAGGATTGGTTGTGATGGACGGGGCTTGATTGGAGGATTTGGGAGTTGCAGGTAGCTTGATCCAAAAAGTTGTTAATCCAAGTTAAAATAACCACCACAGAATCAGCATTCTCATATCTCATCATGTCACCTTCCAGGAACTGTGCTGACACTTTGGAACAGAACTGATATAATGCTCCATTGGTAATGCTGCTTCTTTTTGGGTCTGAAGTTAGACTTTTTAGCCACAACTCAAAAATCTTACTTCCCTATTTTTAAAGAGAAGGCTGACCAACAATTATTTCTCAACAAACAGCATTGAAAGCAGAGGAACTGTCTAATTATTTCAGTGCTGTTTGTCAGGCCTATCTGGCTGCTTCATTTAAGTATAAACAATAATGACCCATACTTCATAAGTAATTAATTAGCCATGAACCCCTCTGGGCATTTTGGGGGTCTGGAGGTCAATATATAAATGCAATCCTTTATTTTACATTCTAATGGATATTGGGAAAGAAAATACATGAGTAATGTAGTTAATCTCTGTAAGATCCTCTTTTCAAATCTCAGGTGATAAAAATATGGAGGCCCTTTATTGTTCGAAAGAGTTTGTCTTCACAAGTGCACATATGACCTTACTTAGTAGCCATAACTCATGGTATGGTGAGCAACACCATATAAGGTTACTTCAGCATAGCCTTCAACTAGTTACTCACTTCACACCCCGTCTTGTAATAACACCTTGGGCAAGCAATTAATCAGCCTTCAGAACAACTGCTAATAATGGTATCTATATCGGGAATCTTTGTCAGGTCTTTTGTTTGAAACGATGGAGCAGTTCATGGCTTGGAGCAGCTCAATTTTGCAATGACAAAATATCTACATTTTTTTTAAATCACGGGTCATCTGCATGGATTTCCCTTACTCAGCCTTTGTCTGGACTTATGCAAGAAGATTTCTGGTAGGATTGGCTATCCTTTCATTTTTCTGTCCTCTGTAAACAATTTAAAATGGAATGAAAAACAAGAAAGAAATACTCGCTGGATAACCATTTTTGAAGATAGACACAAAGTGCTGGAGTAACTCAATGGGTCAGACAGCATCTTTGGAGAAAAAGGATGGGTGACATTTTGGGTCAGAACCATTCTTCAGCTAGCATTTTTAATCTGGCTGCTCCTTATCATGATGGTTGCATGCAAAATCTTCACATGCAATGTTCATAGCAGGAATCAAAATCAAGTTAGTATTAGCTAAAGCCAGGGAGTGGGGGGGGGGCAGGTTGTTAGAGGTTATTTAAAATTGGAGAATTAAATGTTATTCAATTCAATACATTGATTGAATATATCACCTCCATGTTCAGGAAAGAACTGCAGATGCAGGTTTAAATCGAAGGTAGACACAAAATGCTGGAGTAACATCAGCGGATCAGGCAGCATCACTGGAGAGAAGGAATGGATGATGTTTCGGGTCGAGAAGAAGGGTCTCGACACAAAACGCCACCTATTCCTTCTCTCCAGAGATGCTGTCTGACCCGCTGAGTTACTCCAGCATTTTGTATCTACCTCTTCATGTTCTCTTGAGATGGTTCCTGGCCCTTTGAGTTATTCCCGCACTTTGTGTCCTTTTTGGCCAGCGATGTACTATCATTCACTAACCCAATGGATGAGATGGTGCTGACCATTCGTACATTGTATTTCCTGACATTTAGAAGGTTCAACATTTTGAACTTACAAAAAAATAAGGGGGCTAGTCTGGGGGCAAGGAATCTCTGTTCAAGACTGATCAAACGTTACAGCAGCTCTTTTAGAGAGAATTAGACTAAGTTGGACCTGTTGGGTCCCATGTTCACAAGGGAGGGCTGGTCCCCCAACGCAATATTCCACCTCTCCACTAATTCCAATATTGGTGGCCAGTGGGAGGGAGGGGTGTTCTGGAGCACTAGTATGGGGTTTGTGGGCCGATGGCACTGGTTTCCAGAGGGCTAGTATGGACATTGTGGGATTATTGATGATTGAATGGATTATTTGGCTGGCAGCTCAGTCACTCAGGCCTGGTGGGCTGGCAGCTTAGTCTCTCAGGCCTGGTAGGCTGGCAGCTCAGTCCCTCAGGCCTACTGAGCTGGCAGCTCAGTCACTCAGGCCTGGTGGGCTGGCAGCTCAGTCACTCAGGGCTGGTGGGCTAACAACTCACTCACTCAGGCCTGGTGGGCAGGCAGTTCACTCACTCATGGCTGGTTGGCTGGCAGTTTACTGACTCACAGCTGTTGGGCTGGCAGTTGATTCACGGCTGGTGGGCTGGCAGTTGATTGACTCACGGCTGGTGGGCTGGAAGTTCACTCATGGCTATTCCTTGAAATTCAATTTCAAGCAGAGTGCAGGCCACCAAATTCAAATGCAATTTCATACCATTTCAAGCGGAGTGCAGGCCACCAAATTCAAATGCAATTTCATACCATTTCAAGCAGAGTGCAGGCCACCAAATTCAACTGCAATTTTACACTATTTCAAGCAGAGTGCAGGCCACCAAATTCAAATGCAATTTCATACCATTTCAAGCAGAGTACAGGCCACCAAATTCAAATGCAATTTCATTCCATTTCAAGCAGAGTGCAGGCCACCAAATTCAAATGCAATTTCAAACCATTTCAAGCAGAGATTTGGTCTTAATACTCCTGGCCCCCCGGAAGCGGCGTTACCTTCATCATGGTGATTGACAGGCGAGAGGACCCATCAGCTGATCTCAAGATTTTTAAACATTCATAACTTTTTTATTTTCCATCGATCGGAAAAATCCTCGGGGCTGCCTCAGCGGAGGAGGACTGTGAGTAAGATGGCCAAATATCATAGCGATATATGGTAGCGTTTTTTCTAAAATCAATATAGAGCGCAGACAGGAAGAGGTCAAGATGAGACTTTTAGTTATATAGATGTCAGAAAACATTTCTACAATGGCTTTGTAACTCTCACCAAATGAAATGAATGTGAGGTTAATAGTTGAATTTAATCAGAGATTGATAGATTTTTGTTAATTAAAATAATAATTGACACAGGGCGAAGGTTAGAGACCAGCCATGATCTGGCTGGATTTCCAAAAATGGCTCAAGGAGTTAAATAGCCTGTTCTTTTTCCTATACTCATATGTTTTGAAATTCATTTTGCTGAATATTCCCAAATGAAAAACTAATTCTGCTGCTCTTATAATAATTAATGGCTTAATTAGTGATAGGTCAGACATTTAACATGTGACCTAGTGCTATAAAGTATGGATCTGGCTATTGCCCTATGGCCTTGTGCCAATTTGTTCTAGTTTGGACTTGACAGGAAAAGCACTAGGTACAGAATTCTACTATATATCACAGGCTTAGATAAGGAAGACACAATTCATGGCTGTTCGGTGCAGGAAAAAAACCCTCAATAGATCACAGGATGAATATTAACGAGAGTGCTTTGTGGTCCATTTTATCTCATTTATCTTCAGAAGTCTACCTTACTGCCAACATAGTTTCCAAGTGCCTCTTAACAGACTCCAATGCATTTTCCTTTACTACTTCACAAAGAAGTTCATTGATCATTCTCTGCATGGGCTTTCTGATGACTTCAATTATTTTCCAATGAATTAGACCCTCACCTCTTACACAACTTGAACTTAAGTGGTGACTTTAACACAGACAAGAAATCCAGAAAGCCATACAGGAACATGAAGAAACCCAAAGTGCAACCCGAATAGTTAAAAGAGGTGATCTAAGCATCAGCTAAAAAGGCCAATTTTCTGTGTAGGAAGAAACTCCAGATGTGGCTCACACTGAAAATAGACACAGAATGCCGGTGTAACTCAATGGGTGGAAAATAAGAATAGTAGACGTTTCGAGTCGGAACCCTTCTTCAGAAGAACGCATTAGGAAAACAATTTTAAGAATGGTTCAAGAAGGAAGTTGAGTGCAGGAGGCTACTGAATTAACATGGTAAGCCTACAGTGGAAACTAGGCCAGGGCCACAAGAACAGAGCTTTGGGGAAGGACTATAGAAGGATATCAAAAGTGGGAGGAAGAAGTCCATAGAAAAGTATGAATGTAAACATGAGAATGGAAGATGGAAGATGACATATTTATATTCATTCATTTAAGATGGGCATTGCTGGCAAAGCGATCATTCATTTCCCATCAACTTCTTCAGTAAAGATGATGGTGAGCTGCCTTCCTGCCTTCTGAGTAGTGAAAGCGCACCTGCCGTGCTGTCAGATGAACAGATCCAGGCTACTAGTGGCAATGAATAAACTACAACGTATCTCTGAATCAGTATGGAGTGAGACTTGTCATGAATTTGCAGGTGCTGATATTCTCATAACCTCTGGTGTCCGTGTCTTCCACGGGTGAGAGATGCTGTACGTTTATGAGGGTCTTCTGATTGCCCTAGTTAATCTGATACATTACATCTTGTAGATGTACTGAGGCCAGGGAGAGAGTGAATTAAAGCTATCTTGCTTTATCTTGGATGATGTTCATAAGTTCATAACTTATAGGAGCAGAATTATGCCATTCTGGCCATCAGTCTATTCCACCATTCACTCATGGCTGATCAATCTTTCTCTCTCAACCCCATTCTCCTGCTTTCTCCTCATAACCCCTAACACCCGTACTAATCAAGAATCTATCAATCTCTGCCTTAAAAATATCTATTGACTTGACTTTCACAGCCTTCTGTGGCAAAGAATTCCACAGATTCACCACTCTCTGACTAAATCAATTCCTCCTCATCTCCTTTCAAAATTTACATCCTTTTATTCTGACGCTATGGTCTCTGGTCCTAAACTCTCCAGTTCAAGAGTATCATTGCATATATATTCATCCAATGTTGCGTCATTAGATGATATTGGGAAAGTGGCTAGTTGAGCCTGGGATTGGGAACATGATTAGGTGTGTGACTGAGGCCAGGGTTGGGAAGGTGGTAAAGTTATGTTCGAGTTGATGACATGAAAATAAACCACACACAGCAACTTCCGCTCCATTATATCAAGTTCAGGGTCTGGAAAGTCAGGAAATTCATGCACAACTCCTATGCAGATCTGAACGTTGATCAGCTGTTATAGATCAGGCCATCGGATTCTTTAACATCAATGTTACCTCACTGAGTTACCTATTACAGGCATGAAATGGCCAGTTTAAAGAACAAGAGGGTTGCAACGTTTTGTGGAACAGCAAGCTGGAATGGGAACACTACCTTCATGAAACAAGCTTTACCATGAAGAATGAGTCAGTCTTTTGACCTGGTGACTCCACTGCAGAATTGATGAGTGCTTTAAGACTCTTCACTTCACTCTAACCTGGAAGCAAAACATTGCACTCATCAGTGCTTATACCCCAACTCTGGAAGCTTCAGATGACATTGAGTTTAGTTTAGTTTATTATTGTCATTTGTATCGAGGTACAGTGAAAAGCTTTTTTGTTGCATGCTATGCAATCAGTAAAAAGACTATACATGATTACAATCAAGCCATCCACAGTGCACAGATACAGGATAAGGGAATAAAGTTCAGTGTAAAATAAAGTCTAGTAAAGTCCAATAAATGATAGTCCAGGGGTCTCTAATGAGGTAGATGGTAGGTCAGGACCATTCTTTAGTTCATGATAGGATAGTTCAGTTACTTGATAACAGCTAGGAAGAAACTGTCCCTGAATCTGGAGGTGTGCATTTTCACACTTTTGTACCTCTTGCCTGATGGGAGAGGGGAAAAGAGGGAGTGACCCGCCCTTCATTATGCCAGTGGCCTTGCCAAAGCAGCTTGAAGTGTAGATGGAATCAATGGAAGGGAGGTTGGCATGCGTGATGGTCTGGGCTATGTTCACAACTCTCTGCAATTTCTTGCTATCTTGGATGGAGCTGTTCCCAAACTATACTGTGATGCATCATGATACAATGCTTTCTATGGTGGCATCAGTAAGAAGTTGGTGAGAGTAGTTGGGGATATGCCAAACTTCCTAAGCCTTCTATGGAAGTAGAGGCATTGGTTTGCATTATTGACTATTGCTTCGATGTGGCAGGTCCAGGACAAGTTGCTCGTGATATTTACTCCTAAGAACTTGAAGCTTTCAACCATCTCTACTTGGGCACCGTCAATGTATACCATGGTATGTGTACCACTTTGCTTCCTGAAGTTGATCACAATCTCTTTTGTCTTGCTGACATTGAGGGAAAGGTTGTTGTATTGGCACCAAGTTATGAGGTTCTCAATCTCCTTCCTGTACTCCGTCTCCGCATTATTTGATATCTGGTCCCGTGTGGTGGTGTCGTCTGTGACATACCTAAAGACTGGTGTAAATGAGGCCGAGTCATTGCCCTGACAATATTCTCAATCTTTCTTGACGTATTTCTTGATATCATTTCCAACAAACTTCCCGCGTGATCGATGCAAATCTTCAGAATCGGTGAGAAACTGTCAGCGTAAGGCAGTGAAACGCCAGAAACAAGGCCACTCAAAACTCTGAACCACACGGATGCTCAGTAGTCACAAGACAAAAGTCCATGATCAAACTGATCCTATTTCTCCACGTTGTCTTCCAAAAATAAAGGTCCACTTCCCCTAAGTTGGGAGCTACCTCTTGGTGAAGGCAGACAAATTTCAACACTGTCTTTGGTAACTATGGTCAAGTGTTAAACGCCAAGCCCTCAGACATGGTGCAATATGCATGGTCTACCAGATAGCAATGCTTCCTGGTCTCCAGAATGCAAACACCACTTGCCAAGCCTAAACATTGTTCACATCTTGCTCCATTTACGGATGGACTCCTTCTATCTCTGACAATGAAAATTAGTGGACGTAATCAGCAATGAATCTCCTCAAGATGAAGCTGTTTGGGATTATTAGTGGAATGATTAATTCATCAGACTACTAAAAGAGAGCCCTTGATCAACCATCCAGAGATGTGAGTTCAAATCCCGCGGTGGAGTTTAAATTCAGTTAATTGTATAGGATTAAAAATTCTTCCCTCACCCTCCCAAGGGCAGTTGTAGATGGGCAGTAAATACATGTCTAGTTACTAGTGACTATGCTCTGAAAAGCGAATAAGGTTTGTTATCTTTTTTGATCACAGTTAATTATTTGTTGTCAGAAAGCAGATTGTGGGGTCAGTATGCCAGCTATTCAGAAAAACCTAAAATGCAACGGACCTTAAATAGTAAGATTAAACGAGAACTTACCTAAGTTTGAAGTTTGATCTTTATTTTATGAGGAGTTACGTAGGTGATTACGTGAAGAACCCCGCCAGTGCGCCTGCGCGTCAATCGTCAAAGCAGCGGTGTGAAATCACAAAAAACAACAACCAAAGTAATATAGTCTCATAATAAAACGAGTAATACAAGAACTTCCATCTGACCTTTATGATAGAGGGTAGGGTCGTGGTGGGCACGTAATCACCTACGTAACTCCTCATAAAATAAAGATCAAACTTCAAACTTAGGTAAGTTCTCGTTTAATCTTACTATTTTACTTCGGAGTCACGTGAGTGACTATGTGAAGATTTTAAAGCTTTGTGATTTCATGCCGTGGATCAATCCCGGCTTCTCACTGCATAGATTGACTCGGAACGAGAATAATCAATCATGCATTCATAATAACATTTGTACCACAAATGCAGTAATTCATTTCAATAATGAAATGAATCAGATCCCCTTTAAACCAGAGGAATTTACACAGAACTTAAAATAGTTTCTGCAAACAACCCCGCATTAACAATAGGCCGATGGTAAAAATGTTGAAACATCAACTCATTGGACCACCCGGCGGCTGCGAGGATATGGTCGACGGGGCCATCTTTTGCCCTGGCCGCCGACGTTTCTGCTGCCCTAGACGAGTGAGACGTAAAAACATAAGTGTTAATACCAGCAGCTGTTAAGACTTCTTTTATCCATCTGGAAATAGTCTGTATTTAAACTCTCTTGCGTGGTTTCTTGTGTGTGATCAACAACCCAGTTTCTGTATTCTCAAATTCTTTGTGACCTCAATGTATTGTAATAAATATGTCTTAATACAGAGACATGGATCATTTGGGTATGCTGCTAGCATAATTTTAAATCCTGTCACACCTGGCCTAATTTACTTTAGTAGGTCATAGATATAGAATGTAACCTTGTCTTCAGTTACTTCCATACTGTCTATTTGTAATTTTCCAAGTGTTTGCACTCTTCGTGCTGTCACTCATGCCATAAGCATGAATACTTTCATACTGAGCTTGACCAAAGGTAAAGACACACTTGATGACCATTCACGAAGTAGTTTCAGTACCACACTTACATCCCAGATTGTCACGTACCTAGGTTTCGGTGGTTTGGAATTAAAGATTCCTTTCATTAGTCTGGAAACAATTGGGTGTGACCCAATTGAGTTTCTTTCTGTATCCAGAACCAAATATGAGGACAATGCACTTCTGGCTGAATTAATTGCACTACAACTCAGACCTTCATCATAATAAAGTTTTGACAGAAATTCTAAACATTTGAAATATCTGCAGTACTTTATTGCACATTCTTTTGTACACAGAACTCTTCCTATTTCTTAATATAAGAAAGGTACTGTTTTTGAGTGCTCTTCCTCCAGGCTGCCGTAAGCATGTCCACAGTATGCTCAGACAGTCCTCGTCCCAGAAAAGGCATTCTTAAAACCTGCAAATCAACAAATCCAAACGATCATATAATGGATGTTGTTCCCCTGTACAGGGTGCAGCAATAAATTACTATTTTTTGGGACTTTCATCAACATTTGTGTTGTTAATTCTAATATCAACGGATACCATGACTGTGTAGGCCAATCTGGTACTACCAATACCCTTGAAGCAGCATCTTGCCTGATTTTAAGCAAACATTGACTTATGAGGCAGAAAGGTGGAAATATATATGAAAACATACCACCCCAATGTAGCGAGAAAGCATCAATCGCCACTACTCCTGGATCTGGTTCCCATGAGACATATCTCGATAGCTGATGATTCAAGTCGACGTTGGGCATTCCAAATCTGATTACTATATCATTGAATACCTCATGATTCAACATCCATTCTTTATTATCATGGAACTTTTCGTGACCTGGTGTCTGCTATCGTGTTCATTCTACCTGGTAGATAGATAGCTGAAATCCAAATGTTCTTTTCAATACACCAAGACCAAAGTTGATTTAACCATTTTGTCACATGACACCGACTTAATTCCACCCATATCATTAATATAGGCAACTACTGTTGTGTTTATTAATTTGAACTTGAACCTTCCTTTTAGTTGTGTTAGAACCATAAGCTTGGAGTCCATAGAAACCTCCTAAAAGCTCCAAATAGGTAATTCCCCATGTCTGCAGTAACACTAACTTTTCCTGATTCCATCTGCCTCCGCAGCTCGATGTTAAGTCAGTTGCACCCCATCCTAGTGCACTGGCATCAGTTTGTAATATCATGGAAGGTTGTTCAATCAGCACTTTGCCTGAACTGCTTGAGACATGTAGAATCCACCACTGCAGATTAGAAACAGCATTTGTTGTTACTTGCATGGTTCTATCAAAATGACCAGCATTTACTCTCAGTGCCTGTTCTTTGATTCTCTGCAGCTGTTGATAATGTAATGGTCCATACTGGACTGCTGGGAATCTACTAATTTTCCCAGTACTCGAGCCACCTGTCTGATTAGAGGTTTTTGCTCGTTTAACAGATTACTGCAATCTTTAATCAACTCCACCCTTTTTTCACTGGGCAAAGTAATTTGCATTTGGGCTAAATCAATTGTGAACCCCAAATAATCAATCGAGGTACATGTTTTTAACCTTGATTTCTTTGGATGAATTTAGAAACCCCCAAACTTTCAAAAGTTTGATTTTATTACTGCAACCGATGCTTCTGTTGACTGTTTTGTCCTTCCTATAATCAGGACATCATCCAGGTATGCCATTAGTACATGCCTCTGGCTCTCAGCAACCCCAGAATTGATTTTAACAATTTTGTGAATATTCTGGGAGGGAACGTTAACCCATTAGGCAGAGCTTTGAACTGCCCTAATTGGTTCATCCATGTAAATTTAAGATACTTCATATCTTGCAAGTGAACAGACACTGAACAAAAGGATTCAGACTTGTCAAGTCTATAATAATCCTACATCCTCCATCCTTTTTTGATCGAGGGAATATATTTGACCCAAATTGGTGAATTTGGTAGACTGTTTCTTCAATAACACCTTTTATATATAGGGTTTTGAAGCGCAACTTGAACCTCCATTGCTTCGCAAAGTGGAGAGTTCTGCTAGGAACATGCTGGACAGGCAAATCATAATTTGGATTGAATTCAATTTGAAATCCTTGTATATTATTCAGAATTACCACATCTGAAATAATCTTCTTCCAATGTTTATAGAAGAGACGTAATCTGCCTCCAACTTTTGGACTTAATCCAGTTAGTATGTTCCCCTGAGAACCAGTTCCACCTACCTCTTGAGTCATTTGAGTATTCTGAGATCCCTGGATTCTCCTGGAAGCACCACCACGGGTCCTTACTCCCGCTGCAGGCCGCCAGCTACGTCCCTGCGTTAATGAGCGACTTGGTCCTGGTCTAGGATCCGTATGACGTCTGAAAGGATACTTCCTCTTTACAGACTTTGCAACATTGATGTTTTTATCAATCCTGTTTTCGCTTCATCTTCCAACTCTTTAATACGTCTCCCGAGATCCTCTCCAAAGAGTAAGTTGGGTAATTGTATATTACTTGGTTTGCAGAGTACTGCGAATTTCAGATTCATAGTAGGCCGTATAGCACTTTCCTCAGATAATTGATCTCGAAGTGGGTGCTGCATAGCAACCCCAGTGCTTCCTGATGCAACTTCGTCATCTCTTGGCTGTTACCTGCTATTCTGGTAAAAGCAGTTATTCCAGAACCCAGCAGCTTTAATATTCTCTGCAACTGATTCCAAATAATTTGGTTCACTGCTGCAGCTCACAGCAACCCAGAGTTACTTGGGGTCTCCTGCTTCCTTGCAGTCTCATCCATCTCCTGCTGTTCAAGCTGATGGTAAACCAAGTAATTTATTAAGGAGGCCAGTTCTTCTCCTAATGGCTCTCCTAACCCTGACGGGGCAGCGAATCCTACTGCCAGGGGTGGAACATCTGGCAGCTGCCGTTCATTGCCTTGTACAGCCTCACCGTCAGAGTCGGGGTATGAAATCTCATGACCCGTAGCATGCTCCTCATTCCTGAGGGTGCATTCCATCAGCCCTGAGCCAGGTGCTGTTAAGCTGTTTCCTGCAGCTTGGATTACAGTACACTCCTTCCTGAGTGAACTTTGCTCCAACAGCCTATGGAAAAGGCTTTTTATTTGGGCAATACGCTCGAAAGCAGTATCTATCCCTGTACCAGGAGCTGTTTGAGCTGCTTCCAGCAGCCTGGCTTTCAGTACACTCCTCCCTGAGTGAACTTTGCTCCAACAGCCTATGTAAAAGGCTTTCTATTTGGGCAATACGCTCGAAAGCAGTATATAGCCCTGGAGCTACTTCCATTGCCTGGGACTCCCTCCGTGGGCCGTTGGGATTTAAACTTTGTCTTTTGCCCGACAGGTGCTGACTGTGTTTTCACCAGCCCCAGGTCCACAGTCGCTATGCTCACCGCTGGCGACTGTACCGGGGTTTAGAGGCGGTTGGTCTCTAACCACAGACTCCCGACTTTCCCGACTTTCTGTCAGCTGTGTCGCTCGCCTCTTCCCCCTGTCCATTTTTTCCATGGCGTCTGTGGAAAAAATCCCCATAGACCCACAGTAAACGGACCCGGAAAACATGAAAAAAGTTTCTACTTACCTTGTAGTTGAAAAACTACAAACCACTGTAGGAGCTCTGCTCCTCACGTCCGTTTGCGTCAAGGCGTCTGACGTAATGACGCGCAGGCGCACTGGCGGGGTTCTTCACGTAGTCACTCACGTGACTCCGAAGTAAAATTGAAGATTACAAACACCAGATTTCTTCAAAGGCATTACTGAGGTTGTCACCTCTTCCGTAGCATAGTAAAACACAATATGGTGTCCCCGATGTGACACCGTTGAATCGGCAAGACTAATCGTAGATCAGGTAACCGTTTTGCAAAACACTCACATTCTGTCTGCCACAGCCGGTTGGTAACCATTTTAATTCCCCTTCCTATTCCTATACTGATCTTTCTGCCCTGGGCCTCCCCCATTGCCAGTGAGGCCATTTACAAATTGGAGAAGCAACATCTCATGTTCCACTTGGATATCTTACAACCCAACGCTATAATGTTATAAACCCTTCTCACCCAAACCACCCCCTCCCCAGGGACGTTCCCCTGCAACTGCAGGAGATGCACCTCCCCCCATGACTAAGTCCAAGGACCATGAAAATGTCTTTTCAGGCGAGGCAGAGGTTCATGTACCTCCTCCAACCTCATCTACTGTATCCGCTGTTCCAGGTGTGGACTCCTGTATATCAGCGAGACCAAGCGCAGGTTCGGCGATCGTTTCGCTGAACACCTCCACCTAAACCTACCCGATCTCCCAGTTGCTCAACACTTTAACTCCCCCTCCTATTCCCACACTGACCTTTCTGTCCTGGGCCTCCTCCATTGTCAGAGTGAGGCCCAGCGGCAAATTGGAGGAGCAGCAACTCATATTTTGCTTGGGTAGCTTACACCTAATGGTATGAACATTGACTTCTCTAATTTCAAGTAGCCTTTGCTTTCCTTCTCCCTCCATCCCCTCCTCTTTCCCAGTTCTCCAACCAGTTTTACTGTCTCCGACTACATTCTATCTCTGTCCCACCCACTCCCCTGACATCAGTCTGAAGAAGGGTCTCGACCCGAAACGTCACCCATCCCTTCTTACCAGAGATGCTGCCTGTCCCGCTGTTATTCCAGCATTTTGTGTCTATCTTCGATTTAAACCAGCATCTGCAGTTCTTTCCTACACATTTTCAACATTGAATTCTCCAATACAGTATATTAGGTAACAAACCCCCTCCTCACCCCACCCCTTCCCCCCCTCTCTTCCCTGTGCCCCACTCAGATGCACATCTCATTCTTGCACTACCCTGCTCTCCTCTCCCCTCCCCCTGACCCCTTCCACCTATATCCCTTGCTGCTTCACAATTAACTTAACTTCTCTCCTTACCTTACAGCCTTTACCTTCTTTTTATCCCTGACCTTTGTCCATCCATCTGCCAATATACACCCCCTTCATCTGTATCAACACAACACTTGCCAGGCCCCATCTCTTTTCTCAGCTGCTCCCCCCCCCCACCCCCAACTACAATTAGTCTGAAGACGCGTCCTGAACATTGCCTTTCCATATCTTCCAGAGATGCTGCCTGACCTGTTGACTTACTCCAGCACTGTGACTATTTTTGTGAATCAGCATTTACAGTTCTTTATGTCTAGAGTATGGCCTTGAGGAAGTGGATCGCCACCTTGACCTGCAGGATTGCAGCCTTGAACTAGCTCTACCTGAAGCTGTACCACAACATTCCACAACTGCTGTTGGAAGTGAGAGAGAAAAGGATCCTTTAAATGGTGAAGGGGGGGGGAAAGCTGGGGAGAAGAGAGGAAGGAGTAAAAACAAAATGATGGACGTATTTTAAAAATGAACAATAAATCCACCAAGCAAATCCGCAATGTCTGTTTTAAGCATTGGGAATAATTGATTTGCAGGCAGAAGAAAGAAGGGAGATACTGAATTACACAGGCAATCTCTGCAAATATATATTACAATCAGGAAGGAGACACTATCGTACTTCATGCCATTCGCGTGTGGGACACTATGCTTGATCTTGATGAGCATATTGGGCAGATGCATGTTGGGGATCTCTGCTTCGTCCATAATATGTAATCTTCAGGATGTCTAAACTGCTTTTAAAACCCCGATCTCACGAGCATGAAATAGTGCATCTTCCGAGTTAAACAGCTTTGACTGAGCCCAGAAGGGAAAGGTATATCTCCCTATAGTGGTTAATGGTAGGTGGGTGATTGAATCGGGAACCGGCATAACTTTCTCCATCACTTCAAACTGTTTGACATAATTGTGGAATTGTTCATGGATATATTCAGCAGCAGAAATGGGAGCTCGCTACATCGGTGCAGTTAGTTGAAAGGCTACTCTGTGCTTTCCTGCGCTGCAGGATCTCAGGGGGGACAAAGCTGTTTTCAAGTGTACTACTCAGGATTCGTCTGTTCTGTATTACAGCTCACACTGACCGGAATAGAAATAATGTCATTAATATTGATAGCGAATTGTTGACCAACATTTACTTGAAGACATTAACTCACTTTTGTTAATCTGGCATGGGGCCATGAAAGCATGCACTGGATTTTCTCATTAAAAAAAAAAATCAGACACGCAAAGGTTTAAAATGATTTTTTAAAATATCCCTCACATGGGAAAGACTTTAAAAATAAATGAATGCGAATGAATTGCAATGTGTATTGTCTGCCACTCAGAGTGTCCAGGTACCCAACTGTGCCTTAAAATACAGTTTCCTGCGGTTGCTATGGTTAAGATAATAAAATTTCAGTGCCAATTTAAGTGCCAAAGAAAGCATTGATGAAAGTAAGTAAATCAAAATGGAATGAGACTTGATCTCTCCATCATAAAACAATTTTTCATTCTGAAACTGAAAGAAATGAAGTCTTGTTGCTCCACATTCAAGCTTTATGTGATTCACTAATACATTTATTAAATGTTTTTTTTAATCTGTAGAACCAGCAAATATTATCACAAACAATAAAACCAAATTGTTTGCAATCGATTGCGAGGTGATAATCTTTTAAAGTGTAAGTGTGGTAAAAAAACAGGCACTCAGTCAAACAAAAATCTTGACCTTTAAACTATCATTTAGTTTAGTTTAGTTTATTATTGTCACGTGTACAACCGGGATACAGTGAAAAGCTTTTGTTACGTGCTACCCAGGCAGCAGACAGGCAATACATGATTACAATCGAGCCATTTACAGTGAGATACATGATAAGGGAATAATGTTTAGTGCAAGGTAAAGCTAGCAAAGTCCGATCAAGGATACTCCGAGGGTCACCAAAGAGGTAGATAGTAGTTCAGCACTGTTCTCTGGCTGTGGTAGGATGGTTCAGTTGCCTGATAACAGCCAGGAAGAAACTGCCCCTGAATCTGGAGGTGTGTGTTTTCACACTTCTATACATTTTGCCCCATGGGAGAGGGGAGAAGAGGGTGTGGCCAGGGTGCGATTCGTCCTTGATTATGCTGCTGGCCTTACCGTGACAGCGTGAGGTATAGATGGAGTCAATAGAAGGGAGGTTGGTTTGTGTGACGGTCTGGGGTGCATCCGCAATTCGCTGCAATTTCTTGCTGTTTTGGATGGAGCTGTTCCCAAACCAAGCTGTGATGCATCCTGATAACATACTTTCTATGGTGCATCGGTAGAGGTAAGTGAAAGTTGTAGGGGACATGCTGAACTTCCTAAGCCTTCTAAGGAACTAGAGATGATGGTGTGCTTTCTTGGTCGTTGCTTCAATATGGGTGGTCCAGGAGAACTTGTTGGTGATATTGACTCTTAAGAATTTGAAGTTTTCGACCATCTCTACTTCAGCGCCGTCAATGCAAACTAGGATATGTGTACCACTTTGTTTGATGGGATGGAGCATTGCTTATGAGCTGGGCATACTTCAACCAGCCCAAGTCACCCAGTTACATTGAGAGCCCACACCCTCGTGCAGAGACCCTTGCTCAGCTCCGCACCATTTGAGAACTCTCCTCCACATTTGGAGAAGGCAAGTTTGGGTGTGGCAGGGGGATGGGGGGTGGGGGGGGAATGGAGTTGGGGATGGAAAACTTGTGCACCAAGGGTGAGCACCACACAAACACTGGCCCATCGCTGTTCAGATGTCATCAAATTGAGTGCTCAGGTAATAGAATGAAACTTTAAAAAGGCAATTACAAACAGCTTCCATCATTAATTGAAGATGAACCTTCTAATGCCGTTTTCAATTACCTTGCATTATTGACAAAGTATATCACAAGGGTCCCAACCCAAAACGTTACCAATCCATGTTCTCCAGAGATGTTGCCTGACCCGCAGAGTTACTCCAGCACTTTGTGTCCTTTTATCAGTTTCAGTTACCAGCTAATCGGTATACTTACAAACCACCATCCATTAGCTAGGGTACTGTCCGATTCACCTCTATCCCACTGCGGACATTCAACTTTGCCTATGGAACTGATGCGCTACAATGCTGAGAACTATATACTGCACTCTGTACCTTCTCCTTTGCTCTACCCATTGTACCTTTTAGTTTAGTTTAGTTTAGAGATACGGCTAGGAAACAGATCCGTCGACCCACCAGGTCCACACTGACCAGCGATGCCCATACACTAGCACTATCCTACACACTAGGGGTCACTTACTATTTTTACCGAAGCCAACTAACCTGCAAATCTTTACATCTTTGGAGTGTGGGAGGAAATCGGCGCAGTCACGGGGAGAAAGTACAAACTATGTCGGGATCGAACCTGGCTCTCTCTGGCTTTTTTTTAACGCAGCAGCAACTCTACCGCTGCGCCACCATGCTGCCTGTGCTGTTTGTCTTGATTGTACTTGTTTATAGTGTTATCTGATCAAACAAAACAAAGCTTTTAACTGTACCTCAGTGCACAGGACAATAGTTTAGATTAGTTTAGTTATATGGTTATATATGGATTAGTCCATATGGTTTAGTCCATTTATTGTCACGTGTACCGAGGTACAATGAAAACCTTTTGTTGCGTGTTAACCAGTCAGCGGAAAGACTACACATGATTACAGTCGAGCCATTCACTGTGTACAAATATATGATAGAGGGAATAACGTGAATAATGTTTAGTGCAAGATAAAGCCAGTAAAGTCTGATCAAAGAAAGTCAGAAGGTTTCCAATGAAGTAGATAATAGCTCAGGACTGCTCTAGTCCTGTAAAGCTGGTAAACCGAAATGTAAACCTCAACCAGAGACATGACATCAAAGGAGCAGAAAGAAGGAGTCTACCATGGGGAATGATGAGAATGAAAGAACTGCTCTTCCAACACCTTTATCACTTCCATCTCAGCAGCTTACCAGGGCCGAACATTGTCATTGGCATCTTTTTGGGAGATACATGGGAGGTTTCAAGTTTTCCCAGACTTGTGGGACATGCCCAGCAGGCCAAGCTATACTAACGAAATAGAGCATTTTGATATTTTAACTTCTTAATTTTCATTCTGTAAACTGTTTATTCACACTCTTTCTGATAGTGACACAAGAGGTTGGGTGTGGTGGGGTGGAGAGGGATGGGCAGGGGTGGTGGTGGTGGTGGGGGGTGGTGGGGGTTAGGAAGTATTACGTATGGGATTTCTTCCTGTTGCTTAATGTGTATTAACTTGTGCAAGGTTAAGAGTGGGATTAGCTGTAGCAACTACTGCAAAATGTCTGCTCTGATAACTATTCTGATTTTTTTTCTTCTGAGCACCTCATTCTTTATTCACACCTATCTACATCAATAATTTACGGTTTCTCTCCTGAGCTACAAAGAGAAAGAAAGCAACATAAGGATAATGCTTAATCCATGTTGTCTAAAATGTTTGTCCATGTTTTTTTGTGTTTTTCTTTTGCACCTTGCACCCAATTTTAGCTATGACTTTGTTTATCACTGTTATTACATGTTTATTGCATGTTCGTGGCAGGATCAATGCTAACAGGATTAATTCACTGAATCCAAAGGAGCTGATAAAGAGTATACGAATAACAGGAAGGTCCACTCACTGAGACTATGCCAGTCATTACCCGAGGACCTTAGCCAAACACATCCAATTTCCATTACAATGACCATTCAAAGTGATCCAGTACTGACTCCTGGTTAGTTGGCTGATCATTAAGGTCAAAAGAGATCTGCCAAATCAATTTATTCTGATGTAGTCTAACTTCATTCCTTTTGGCAGTGGAAATTTCTGACTAAGGAGAGAATGATAGTTTTCCAACAGTAAGATTTTACAAGTCATAAAAATTATCTTGTTTCAAAACAAAAATATCCAAGTTTCATTTGCACACCTTCATTGGCAGTTAGTAAACTGCTGCAAACACTGAATAGCCATTTGACAAGATTATATTGTCCAGAGCGACAGTGTAGGAATGTAGCGTAACATGCTGGGATAGTGACTAATGTACCTACATTGGAGGGAGGGGGGGCTGTAAGTCAAAGGCAAGTATTGGCCCACACACCCAAAAAAAGGATCAAATATATAATATCTCTGAGAGATCTACTGCCCATGTACTTTCTGACTACCGGTCCACCGATACCCCACTGACTGGTGATCCCCTCACACATTAACACTACCCTACACACACCAGGGACAATATACATGTACACCAAACCAATTAACCTACAAACCTGTACGTCTTTGAAGTGTGGGAGAAAACCAACGCAGGTCACGGGGAGAACGTACAAACTCTGTACAGTAGCAATGTTACCAAATTTTGAGATTTAAAAAATCAAGTCTGCAATTTATCCCATCAGATAAAGCATAAAAAGAAGTTTAATTTGACACCTAATTCACTTTCATATCTTCAGTATTAAAAAGGTTATGGCCATTTTCATACTCGGAAAATAGCATCTTGTTCCCGATTGCTTTTCCATTGACTTAACACAAAAGCTGTGATCAAGGACAGTCAAAAGCCTACAACTTTCTTAAAAATTAAAAGAACTGCATGAAATTTTCAGTTATTATAGATTGAAGCATTCTGAAACAAATATGAAACAATCTTACTTGGATGACCTGAAATTAAAGCATATAATTAGTTAGTTACCCAATTGTAGCTAATTACAAAATTCAATTACTAGATCTAAACATCTATCCATTTCTTAAGAAAAGGTTAACATTTTTTAAAAGCCTAAGTGTCCAAATAACATTCACACAAGAATTCACAATATAACATTATTTTTTAAATCTCATTGTCATGAATTTATAGGCCAAATGGAAGGAATTTAGTGTTTAATTCCTGTAAATTAATGGCCATTTAAATCATCTTGCGAGTGGGATTTTGTGGAACGCGATCGATGGAACGTTGCGGTTGCAGTGAATTTAAACCCCATATCGGCAGGAAAAACACTGCCGGTTCATATGGGTCCTAAGTCACATTTTCGCAACGTGAAATTTTGATTAAAGGCATCCTAAGAAGCAAGTTTATATGAAAAAATAAACGGCGTACCTTGCCTTGTCTTACCTACGTGAGATCCGTCCCGTTGTCGGCGTTGACGGCTTTAGAAGATGATTTTAATTTTAGTCCAGCAATTAAATTATCCAGCGCTATTTTTAATAAACTTAATAAAACGGCAGTCAAAGCGATTTTTCTTCAGCAACTAAACAGCCTGACAAAAATCGATTTCAACAGGCTGGAGAAAAATTGCATTTTAAACCCGCCCCCCTCTCAAAGGCGCCAAAGTCGCGCACACGGTCAGTGGCAGAACTTGGCAGGATCAAGCACAGGCTCTGGCACTGTAAGGCAGTAGCTCTACCGCTACACCACCATGCCACCCCGTCTGCCATAGACCGTTTAAAAATGGAAATACATGAAAATGATTGACTCAATCAAGAGTCTGAAAAAAATTGTTGAAGGACTTGTATGTTCATATGTGGTATTTCATGTCGATATAGCTCCGTAAAACTATATTCTGCACTCTGGTATTTTTCTTTTTTGCATTACCTGTTGTGCTTGGCTTGAACAATCTATAATTTGGTTTGACTGGTTAGTACATAAATAAACCATTTATCTATATATCGGTATACATGGCAATAATAAACCAATACCAACATGTGGTTAGCTTAGTTTAGCTATGTTTGAACAGCTGGTGTTGGAAAAATTTTAAGATTTAATTTTCCCCACCTAACATGGAACCCCATTGCAACATATAAACCCACATGTAACTCCAGCATTTTGTGCCTATCTTCTGTGTAAACCAGCATCTGCAGTTCATTCCTACACATGGAACCCTATTGTGCAGTGTACTTGCATGTTCCCACTTGAATCCTCACGAAAGTAAATGTTAATCCACAGTAACTATTGAAATTGTGTTTGACCAACTGGGACGTAATTCAAAATTGTAACATCAAACAAAATATCAAAGAGCTGAGATAAGATACCACGTAGAATGTGGGGTAAGAGCTGATGCCTATTGGCTGAGAATAAAGAGTTGGGGAGACGAAAACCAGTTTGATTAAAGGGAAGCTAATGCAATTGTAATTGTTTATGGGAGGTAAGGTTTTACTTTAAAATATTTCTCAGCCATGAAAATACAGTTGTAAGGAAGGGGGTCTAATCAGTCACCAGAAGTTATGAATTAATGCATTGCTTGTGGATTATTCAGGGAATGGATGTGAGTATTTCCTGGGCTCAGTTCATGGACTCGAGAGGTATAGGGTAACAGAAGGATATCTTAGTGCGTCCAGTCAACATCAGAGCACAAAGGGCCACATAGCCCAGAGGCATGCTCTACCGAAAAATAACTTCCAAGAGGAAGGGCTACCCCACAATGTTAAATACTTTTCATTTAGTTGTTAGTGGGCCTCAGGGAAACACAAGAGTAAATACCCTTGATTAGTAGCGCTGGTTTTCATTGTGGATAAAAACATATGTCAAAGGTCTAACTTTTTAAGAAAACATTAAACACAAATGCAGGTGTGCACACAAATGCAAGGATGACATTTGATCTTTTAAAAAAAAATGGATGTCATTAGCACCTTAAGGGCCTGTCCCACTTGGGCGTCATTTGCGCGTCACGTAGGTGGCGCGTGAAGATTTTGTGTATCTCAAAATCCTGGGGCGCCGCGCGCGACCGCATGTCACTGCCTACGCCACCACGCCTCACCACGTGCCATGCGCGCGTAATGCATGCCATGCGCGCATCACGTGCGCGTCATGACGTGTGCATCGTGCGTCGTGAAGCATAAATTATGACGCACAAATGACGCCCAAGTGGGACAGGCCCTTTGGACAGAAACTCTTAACTTCCTGCCATGAAAATCTCGTCCTGATAGCTGCTGCTCCTCACTAACACAGGTATAACTTGAGTTCCCAGTGAAGAACATAAAATAGACTGGCAGTCACTGAGCCACAGGTTCAGCAGAGCCCTGTAGAAATCAGATGACCTTTGCTTAGAATGCTTTTATATTTAACGATTGTGATGAAATGGGCAAGTACTTAAAAAGGTCCAAAAGGCGCAGCGGTAGAGTTGCTGCCTTATAGCTCCAGAGACCTGGGTTTGATCATTACTATGGGTGCAATCTGTGCAGAGTTTGTACATTCTGTAATCTGTTGTTTACACTCTTAACTAGCAATAATGACATCGGAGTAGGGGTTTCTCCGGCTGCTCCAGTTTCCTTCCACACTCCAAAGATGTACAAGTCAATTGGCTTTTATAAATTGTTCCTAGTGTGTAGGATAATGCTAGTGTACGGGGTGATCGCTAGTCAGCGTAGACTCGGTGGGCCGAAGGGCCTGTTTCCATACTGTATCTCTAAAGTCTAAAGTCAAACAAATATGGAGGATGTTTATAACAGAGCTAAAGTGGAAAAAAAACTAGGAAATAAAAGATATCTTGAATCAAACTGTAACATTTAAAAAATATCACCCGAGCAACTTATCTCAAAGCAGCCATACGTTTCTAGAGTAGCGGGTCAGGCAGCATCTCTGGAGGACATGAATAGTGCCTATTCCATTTCTCCAGAGAAGCTGCCTGACCCGTTGAGTTACTCCAGTACTTCGTACCTTTTTTGGTAAGCCTACATCTGCAGTCCCTGATATGTCTCAAAGCAACTCAAAACAATGGCCCCTATCACATCTTAAACTATCAGAACTCAAACCATTAGATCACAATGAACACGTCTCAAAGTTATCATGTTGATTTTTACTTCCAGTGTAGTCCTGATCCATTGTGTACATCACCTGAATTGCCTTTTCATTGACATCAATGAAATGCAAATATAAAATTCAATGATCTGCCAGCAACAGTTTATTTCTCTCTGTGTCAGTGACAATCATGTATTTTAAACAATGGCCATCTGGGAAGTTAAGCATTTTAGTTTGCTGAATGTGAAACAGTTAAGAATTATGCCCATTCAGTTAAAAATGCCAGCTGGTTTTCTTGGGCTTCCAAGCTCCAGTTGCCAAGGTTTTGTGCATGCTGTGACTCCAGATGGAGATTGTCAATTTTATGATCTGCAAAGTCTAACTCTTGGAAAACTATCATTCTCTCATAAGTCAGAAATTTCCACTGCCAAAATGAATGAAGGTAGACTACATCAGAATTAATTGAATTGGCAGATCTCTATTGCAAATAATGTTCAGCCAACTAACCGGGAGTCTGTATTGGATCGCATTGAATGGTCATTGTAATGGAAATTGGATGTGTTTGGCTCAGGTCCTCAGACAATGGCTGGCAATGGTCTAAGTGCTGTCTCTGTATGTGTACCTTCCTATAATTCACATACACCTTAACTGCTGCTGTTGGATTCAGCTGAATTTATCTTGCTGGCATGGACCCTGCCAAGAACATGCAAAGATTATGTAATAACAATGATAAAGAAGGTCATAGCTGAAATTGGGTGGTAGGTGTGAAAGAAAAACGGAAAATCATATGTAAAAATATATAGACAACATGGGTTAAGTATTATCCATATGTCGCTTTCTTTCCCTTTGTACAAGCTCAGGAGAGAAACCCTGAATTATTGATGTATATAGGTGTGAATAATGAGGTGCTCAGAAGAATGAAAATCAGAATAATTATCAGAGCAGACATGTTGCAGTATTTCCTACAGCTAAAACCCACTTTTAAACTTGCACAGGTGCATACAAATTAAGCATCAGGAAGGAATCCCATCGATTGCGCTACCTCCTAATCTGCTTCTAACTACTATATTAACTTATTTGGACTCACTCTGTCAAATCTATTATTCTACTCAACCCTTCCCCAACTTCTCCACAGCTGAAACCTATTTTTTATTAAACTTCTCACTTCTGACCTAAACATTAACCTGCACAGTGGCACAGCGGTAAAGTTTCTACCTTAAGGGCCTGTCCCACTTTCACGACCTAATTTACGACCTTTTTTACTTGTGGACATTTTTCATCAGGCTAGAAAAACGCCCCGACCTACTTGATGCCACGAGTACCTACGACTAGCATCACGACCTACCTGCGACCTACCTACGGCCTACCTACGACCTCCTACGACCTCGTGACGACCATGCTGCGAGTATGAGTCAAGGGCAAACTTGGCAGAGGTCGTGAATTAGGACGTGAAAGTGGGACAGGCCCTTTACAGCACCAGAGACCCGGGTTTGATTCTTACTATGGGTGCTTGTCTGAACGGAGTTTGTACATTCCCCCTGTGACCTGCATTGGTTTTCTCTTGAATCTCCAGTTTCCTCCCACACCCTAAAGACGTACAGGTTTGCAGGCTAATTGGCTTGCTAGAATTGTAAATTGTCCCTAATGTGTGTAGAATAGTGTTGGTCTGCAGTGATTGCTGGTCAGCATGGACTCGTTGGGCCAAAGGGCCTATTTCTGTGCTGTATGTCTAAACTAAACTAAATCCCATATCTACCCTGTCAAGTGCTGTCATAATTTTAAGCATTTCAACAAGATCACCCCCTGTTCCGCTAACATCAGGGAGTATAGACTCGGTCTACTGAGTCTCTCCTCATATGAAAAACACCCATGGGCTCAGGAATTAATCTGGTGATTATTCAGTGCAATCCCTATATCACATGTACACCCTTACTCAGGTGGAGTGCCCAGATATTGGCAAAATGCTGCATATGCAGACACAAAGGGGCCCCATATAAAAGGAGCAAGATCGTTCAATTTCTGCACTCAAATACTCTTGCCATAAATGCCAACTTGTTGTTTGCCTTCCTAAATGCTTCGTGTGACTGAATGAAAGCTTTCATAAATTTACTTTCAAGATCAGCCAGATTCCTTTGAATGCCCACGCATTTCAATCTGTCATCTTTTAAACAATGTTCCATGTTTATCCTTTGTTAAAGTAGATCTCACGTTGTTTCCACGCTGTATTTCAAACACCATGTTCTCGTTCTTTCACAACTTCTATCTATCCTACCTCCTACCATAAAGCCTTCCTATGCCCTCGTCACAATCAACACTGCCATCCAGATATCTATCACTGACAAACCTTTGGACACGTTATGCTGGATGCCCTCATCCAAATCAACAGTATGGATGTGTAGGAAAGAACTGCAGATGCTGGTTTGAATCGAAGGTAGACACAAAATGCTGGAGTAACTCAGCGGGACAGGCAGCATCTCTGGAGAGAAGGAATGGACGACCCAAAACATCAGATTCCTTCTCTCCAGAGATGCCTGTCCCACTGAGTTACTCCAGCATTTTGTGTCTACCGTCAACAATATAGAGGATTGACTTCTGGGGTCCAGAATTGACCTCTATAGCACTCACTGGTCACACTCATAATCTGAAAATTAGATTAGTTTAGTATTGTCATGTGTTCAAAGACTTGTAGGTTTGTAGGTTAATTGCCTTCTGTAAAATGTAAATTTGCCCTAGTGTGTTGGATAGTGCTAGTGTACAGGGTATTGCTGGTCGGTGTGGCTGGCTGGCCCGAAGGGCCTGTTTCTACGCTGTATCTCTAAATCTCTAAAGTCTAGTAACTAGTAGAGTGGATAAGGGAGAACCAGTGGATGTGTTATATCTGGACTTTCAGAAGGCTTTCGACAAAGTCCCACATAGATTAGTATAAAAATTTAAAGCACACGATATTGGGGGTTCAGTATTGATGTGGATAGAGAACTGGCTGGCAGACAGGAAGCAAAGAGTAGGAGTAAACGGGTCCTTTTCAGAATGGCAGGTAGTGACTCCAGCTATTTACAATATATATTAATGATTTGAACGAGGGAATTGAATGCAATATCTCCAAGTTTGCGGATGACACAAAGCTGGGGGGCAGTGTTAGCTGTGAGGAGGATGCTAGGAGGCTGCAAGGTGACTTGGATAGGCTGGGTGAGTGGGCAAATGCATGGCAGATGCAGTATAATGTGGATAAATGTGAGGTTATCCACTTTGGTGGCAAGAACAGGAAAGTAGACTATTATCTGAATGGTAGCCGATTAGGAAAAGGGGAGATGCAACGAGACCTGGGTGTCATGGTACACCAGTCATTGAAAGTAGCCATGCAGGTGCAGCAGGCAGTGAAGAAAGTGAATGGTATGTTAGCATTCATAGCAAAAGGATTTGAGTATAGGAGCAGGGAGGTTCAACTGCAGTTGTACAGGGTCTTGGTGAGACCACACCTGGAGTATTGCGTACAGTTTTGGTCTCCTAATCTGAGGAAAGACATTCTTGCCATAGAGGGAGTACAGAGAAGGTTCACCAGACTGATTCCTGGGATAGCAGGACTTTCATATGAAGAAAGACTGGATTGACTCGGCTTGTACTCGCTAGAATTTAGAAGATTGAGGGGGGATCTTATACAAACTTACAAAATTCTTAAGGGGTTGGACAGGCTAGATGCAGGAAGATTGTTCCCAATGTTGGGGAAGTCCAGAACAAGGGGTCACAGTTTAAGGATAAGGGGGAAGTCTTTTAGGACTGAGATGAGAAAAACATTTTTCACACAGAGAGTGGTGAATCTCTGGAACTCTCTGCCACAGAGGGTAGTTGAGGCCAGTTCATTGGCTATATTTAAGAGGGAGTTAGATGTGGCCCTTGTGGCTAAAGGGATCAGGGTTATGGAGAGAAGGCAGGTACAGGATACTGAGTTTGATGATCAGCCACGATCATATTGAATGGCGGTGCAGGCTCGAAGGGTCGAATGGCCTACTCCTGCACCTATTTTCTATGTTTCTATGTTTCTATGTCTATGTCTAAAGGGTGAAGTATACTGAGGTACAGTGTAAAGGTTTCGTTTGCGTGCTAAAGTCTAAAGTTTAAAATGTACTAAGGTACAGTGAAAAGCTTTTGTTTGCTTGCTATCCAGACAAAGAAAAGACTTTAAAATAATTGAATCAAGCCATTCACAGTGCACAGATAAAAGATAAAGGGAACAACATTTAGTGCAAAGATAAAGTCGTATTGTAGATAATTCAAAGATCTCCAGAGAGGAAGATATCCATATTATTCCCTGTTTTCTGTCCATTAGCTAGTCCACATATATTACCACCAATTCTACTATCTCTAACTTTGTTTTCATATCCCATAGAGATGGATTTTTTTTTAAACGTCTGAACATTCAAATATATCATATCCACTCTATGGCCTTATCCAATGAACCCTCACACTATCCTTGATTGGACTTTGGTGGCTGTACCTTACACTGAACATTATTCCCTTATCATGTACAATGTAAATGGATCATTTGTATCCTGTATTGTCTTTCTGCTAACTGGTTAGCACGCAAACAAAAGCTTTTCACTGTTTCTCAGTATCATGTGCAGACGTGGCATCGAAGGATGAGAAGCTGAAGCAAAGAAGTGGAAGCCAAATAACCGAACGAAAACTAAGCCGAAACGCCAAATAGCCAAAAGCGTATGGCCGAAAAGCCAGCTAACCGAAAGCGTATGAAGCCGAAACGCCAACTAACCGAAAGCGTATGAAGCCGAAACGCCAACTAACCGAAAGGGCGGGACGCCTAAATGCAAACTAACTGAAAGGCTGCATCGCCTAAAAGCAAACTCACTGAATGGCCGCTCTGCCGAAACGCCAACTAACTGAAAGGCTGCGTCCCCTACAAGCCAACTAACCCAATGGCTGCTCAACCGAAAAGTCAAATAACGGACATGACATCGCCGGGGGGGGGCGGGACTTGTCAGCAATTGGTCCAGACCCCCGCGTCCATCACATCACTGGCCGGTGGAGATGGGAGGGTGGGGATCATTTTCCCACACAAACCATTGGTGACTGGGCATTCTGAACCCGAGCACCAAGTTGTAAGCGGCCGAAGGAGCGCATCCCTCGGGACAGCCCCCACTCTCCCACGGCCATGGCCGCCTTTCCTCCTCGTCTCCCCCCGTGCGGCCGCACTGTGATGGGCTGTGTGTCGGCAGCGCTGGGTGGAGCAGAGGTGTGGGACAGGCTGGTCCCTCCGCCCACCCAGAGTCACTGACCGTGATGCACTGCCATTGGACCCCAACCCCCACACCAGGGTTTTATATCGTTCAAGAGATTACTCCCTTTAGCCACTAAGTGGGCTACATGATAACACAAGGTGATAGCATCACTGGTAGTTGGCTTCTTCTTCTGTTCCGTTTGCTCCAGTTCCTCCTCTTCTATTTGCTCTGATAGCTCTTCTATTTGTTCCGGTTCTTCCTCTTCCCAATGTTCTGGTGGATTCTTTTCAGTATGAAGTGCTTCAGGATGATACTGCCTGCACTTATAACAAATTATAGGACTCTTACAGTCTCTAACCATATGTCCTTTTTTCAAACATCCAAAACAGACTCCCTTCTCTTTCAAGAAATCCATAATTTCTTCATATTTTTTCATCTTGAATCTTCGACACCATCTTATGGTGTAACCAACTTCATCACATAACAAACAAAATACGAATTGCTTGCTAGTAGATACTTTTCCTTTCATTCCATCTGTCCTTTCCACAGGTATGGTTGTGGTAGTAAAACTACTTCTCTTAGGTTTTGATCTTTCTTCAGTTTTGGTAAAGGTAGAACCTTTGTTTAGCAATGTTACAAAATTTTGAGATTTTAAAAATCAAGTCTGTAATTTATCCCATCAGATAAAGCATAAAAAGAAGTTTAATTTGACACCTAATTCACTTTCATAACTTCAGTATTAAAAAGGTTATGGCCATTCTCATACTCCGAAATTAGCATCTTGTTCCCTATTGCTTTTCCATTGACTTAACACAAAAGCTGTGATCGAGGACAGTCAAAAGCCCATAACTTTCTTAAAAATTAAGAGAACTGAAAGAAATTTTCAGTTATTATAGATTGAAGCATTCTGAAACAAATATGAAACAATCTTACTTAGATGACATGAAATTAAAGCATATAATTAGTTAGTTACCTAATTGTAGCTAATTACAAAATTCAATTACTAGATCTAAACATCTATCAAGTTCTTAAGAATAGATTAACATTTTTAAATAGCCTAAGTATCCAAATAACATTCACACAAGAATTCACAATATAACATAATTTTTTTTATCACATTGTCATGGATTTACAGGCCAAATGGAAGAAATTGAATGTTTAATACCTGTAAATTAATGGGAATTTATATCATCTTGCGAATGGGGATTTCTGGAATGCGATCATTTGGAACGTTCATTTGCGGTGAATTTAACCCCGTATTGGCATGAAAATTATTGCCGTTAGTTCGGGGGAAAGAATCACCGTGTCGCATGTAAAAATGTGAATTAAAGGCCTCTTAAGGAGAACGTTTATACATAAAAATAAAGCACTTTCGTTTACCTTTCCCGTGTGTGAAATCTGTCCCCGTTGTTGGCGTTGACGGGTTCAGAAGATGATTTTAAAATGATTCCAACGCTGAACTTGTCGGGAGATTTTTGAAACAAAATACTCAAAACGCCCCTCGGAACGATTCTTCCGCAAACGCTTGTACTCCAACAAAATATAATTCAGGACAAGGTAGGAGAAACCGTGTTTTAAACCCCGCCCCCCCCTTAAAGGTGCCAAAATCGCGCACACGGCCAGTGGCAGAATTACAGCGCGACTGAAGGCAAGTATTGTAACATACCTACTTTGTTCAAGAAGGAACTGCAGATGCTGGAAAATCGAAGGTAGACAAAAGTGCTGGAGAAACTCAGTGGGAGAAGCAGCATCTTTGCAATTGGTTTATGATCTTGAATAGTCCCGTAGCGTGGCTCCAACATGTACCGTACTTCATTGTCCAAGAAATCCACCAGGTCTGGTAGCCTGGCAACTTGGTTCCTCTCATCCAATATTTTGCCTGCTTTATGTCTCCACTTTTCTCTCAGTCTTCTGGGCAACTTGCGAATGAAGACTCGAGCATTACTCGTAACATCCATGTGGCCAAGATTTTTCATCGAGCTGCAACAACCTCTCAGAAATATTGCATAACTACTCAATGCCTCCCCATCTTCTGGCTTGATTTCTTTCCCAGGATGGCCTTCTCCATGCATGCGTTAGCAATTCTCTGTTCATTACCATAACGTTCTTTAAGTAACCTTCTCACCCTTTTATAGCTTTGGCTGTCAGGCTCATTTTGACAACTTTCTACAAGTATCTGAACACTTCAACTTGTGTACTTCACCAGATATCGTAAGCGCTCCTTTTCATCCGTAATTTTCGTTTTCTAATACTTCTTCTAATGCCCTTACAAAAGCTTTATATCGCAAAGGATCTCCATTATATGTATGAATTTCTGCTCGTGGTAGAGTGAGAGAGGTATTTTGTCGAGCTATGATCTGGTTGAATTCAGCTTGCCTATTCACCAAAGTCAACAATCCATCCTGATAATCTTGGCTTGGCTCCAACAAATGATAGACAGGCCTTGGCTCAAACTGGCTTGCTCGAGCCTGTGCACCAGGCCTTGGAAAAGCGTGGTCCGCTATTGGTTTGTCCCGAGCATCTACAGACGCTCTATTAGTAGTTTGTTTAGATCGAGCACTCATTAGCTGAGATGAAGTTTTATCCATCTTACTCTGTTCCAATGGGTTTTCAAAGCCATGAAATCTGGTGGACCTCGATTGTCGAATTGATCCAACTGCTGACTCAATTGGAGCAGTTTTTCTTCTTGGTCCAGAGCTCATCGTCTTCAATGATCTAGAGCCACATCTTGAACCCTCACTTCCCAGTATCTCCTTCTTTGATTTGGCCACCGCCATCTTTGTGTCTAGTTTACAGTTGTTCCTTTCGTCGCCTCAGCTGTTCTTCTTGTCGTCTCATCTCTTCTTCTTGTCGTATATTCTCTCTTTTTATTTGTCCTTCTTGTCGCTCAATCTCATGTTTCTTCTTCAAGTCATACGCTTCTATTGAGAGAGCGATAGATCAGCTTCCAACTCCCAATCGAACAGAAACCCTTGATACCGAACTGGCTGTAGAACCAGATTTATGTCCTGATCTTCGTGTAGATACTTTTGAGATATTATCTCGTGGTGTAATCTCATCTTCCATTCCAGCATCTTGTTGCATCGCACCTCCAGCTGTTGAGTGCGTAAATTGTGGTATAATTTCAGATAACTACTCCTCTGCCTTATCCATGAAACCATTGAATATCTTCACCCTGTCTTCCCACCACTGGATGTGTCTTACGCGTTCTTCCCGAGGCGGTTGTGAACACAGCAGCACATTTTGTTTCTTTCCAACCTCTTGGCAAAGGTCCCATAGTTGGCCCATGTTAGATTCTACTTTGATCACGTTCTGTACTGATTCCATTAGTTTCTTCTGTTTTTCAATTAATCTGGTAACCTGTTTCCATAATTTGTTTCTCTCCTTCTCGGTTTCCTTCAGGTGTACCATGTTTCTTCTCGATACATGAGTTCTCTGTAGCTTTCAATTGACTCGTTAACTTGTTCCAATATCGAGTTTTCCTCCTTCTTAGTTTCTTTCAGGTAGGCAGCTTGTCCTTGACTGAGCTTGATTCCGCCACCTTGTGGTTCCTCTGGCGTGGCTTCTTCTTCATCTTCAGGTTCCATGATTTTAAAGAGGTCTTGGCAGATTGCCGTCTTTAAATTGAACGAACAAAGTTGTCTCTGAATTCTGCTGGTTGCTCTAATTTTGTTATGTCAACATTTTGAAAACAATTTTCTCAGAACAATAACAAACTGAAATTGTAGCGAACATCTCTCAAACATCCATGGGCTTAATGGTGAAGTTAGTTCACAAGGAATGTGTGTTATCAAGACTTCAAAACAATCCAAGGTCGGACTGGCTGGGTATCTCCAGACAGTGGAAAAACACTTTTGTGCTATCTTCCAAGCTAGTGGCTCGCTTTCTGGCTCTTCTTACAGAAGCCGTTTAAAATTAAAGCTTTTCAGCTTCAAAATTCAAAGAAATAATAGTCGATTTCTACTCACAATTTCTTGATAATGTCTTCAGATCTTCAGATACGTTTCCTTCGCTGTCGATAGACCTCGAGGCCATCTCTGGCCGAGATCTATTGCCTTCAGTTCCTCGGCTGGAACCAGTCTTCTGGCCAAAACCTCTTTCAAGATCTTAGCCAAGTCTTCTGTCCCACTCTCTGGGACTGGGTTTCACCCCCCTGTCAGAGGTATCCTTTGACATTGTAGCAGCAGATTTCTATAGCGTTCAAGAGATTACTCCCTCTAGCCACTGTGGACTACATGATTAAGGAGAATGTCGTTATACGCATGTGAGCTTTCCATCAGAGACCTTCAGAGCTTCTTCACAAATCTTCATAACGCAGTCTTTTGATTAATAGATTCTTTATTTTTGTTGAAAAACAATAAGGTATACATCCAACCTTCTTCCGATTCGTACACTATAATCTTCTTCAAACTCCAGCATATCGCTTTAAAGGTTAGAAAACTCCTCGTGTCTCCGTTACACTTCGCATGGTCAAAGGGTATGCCTTCCTCATGCAAGTCCAAAACTACACTAAAACCTAAGCTTCTGCGCAAGAAACCTAGCTCCAAACACGCCCTAGAATACGTCATAAATCCCACCCACATAATAACGTGCAGTCTAAAATTTAAAGACACATGCCATCATTAATGACACACAAAACAAGCCAAATGGCCACTACACCGCACTCTATTCTGCAGAATTCTTGAGTCATCTCACCGTCCTGTGAGAAGCACTTGCTTTATCCTTCCCTCCTGTCCAGGCATCAGTTCAAGTCTTCCTCGAATCTGCCAACCACACCAATTTGGATTTAAATGGGACAATTAATAGAGCTTTTTCAGAGGAGCAAAAAAAACCCCAACATCAGGACTCATTGGACAGAAGGCAAAAGAAGTAGGGGTTAGAGATTATCTTAAGAGAAGAAATAATCATTGAAAATTGTTATGGGAAGAATTTTCAAGCTTCATTCCTTGATAGGGCCACTAATTAGTATGTGGTTAAATTTCAAAGTGATTATTAGGCCAGAAATGAATTAGTATTATTGAGTAGGACAATGGGAAGGGGAGATCCATGAAAATGATTTAAAATCAAAGATGAGAATTATGGCAGTGAAATATTTCTTAATTGGGATCCAAGGTAGGCAAGTGATGGGTGAATGGTGTAATTTGAGACAAAGGCAGCTGACCTTTGGTTGATCTCAGACTGACAGAAGTCTAATGAGGGAACGCCCTCTCCCCAGGCCCCAAACCTCAAGTGTGTCTGCAAAGAGTCACGGATTGAACACAGCACCGACAACTCTCAAGAAGCTCAAACAACACCCAGGACAAGGAAACTCATACAATTGGCACCCAATTAATCACCCTAGATGTTTATTCCCTCCACCAGTGGTGCATGGTGGCCGCAGTGCGCATCATCTACAAAATGCACTACAGTTACTCACCCAGGCAATTGTGACAGTAACTCTCAAACCCACAACTCTACAACTAGGCCTGCACAGTGACGCGGCAGTAGAGTTGCTGCCTTACAATGTTTACAGCGCAGAGTCCTGGGTTCCATCCCGACAATGGATGCTATCTGTAAGGATTTTGTACGTTCTCCCCGTGACCACGTGGGTTTTCACTGAGATCTTCGGTTTCCTCCCACACTCCAAAGGCATGCAGGTTTGTAGGTTAATTGGCTTGCATTCAATGTAAAGATTGCCCCTAGTGTGTGGAGGGTAGTATTAATTTGATTTGATTTATTTCTTGTCATTTGAACCTCAAAGAGGCTCAAATGAAAACTCTGTTTCCACAGCCATACAAACAAAACAATTCTTACACGACA